>MSJK01000149.1:367817-970809 GCA_001931985.1 Trichoderma sp. IMV 00454 | reverse complement strand
TTTTTTTGATTGAGCTGAACTGCCGGGCTAAATGCTATGGAAGTCTCCACTTTAAAAGCCACTGAGCAGCACCTTCCCTCGGCCATCGTCAGGCGCAGCCTTGCCTTGCAACTGTGCCAAATCAGAATTCATCCTTCCAACCTCTTTTTTCCTTCGCCATCAGACGTGAGAAGAAACGAAGAAGAAGAGCCCTTGGCTCAATTGTCCTTTTCTCTTCTTGCGCACAACGCCGTGTTTATTCCAATTACGATTTTATGATATCCTCCATGATTCATTGATCATTATTTTTCTGCTTCTTCTCCTTGGTTTCCCTTTTCCCTCCAGACTCAAACGATGCTGTTCCCGGAGGAAGATGCGCCGCTGCTGAAGACGTGGATTGTCAAGCGCATCGAAAACACGTTTGTCTGCCCGCAACCGGGGATGCGCGATGCTCCCTCTTGATAGCTATCTTGCTGTTCCAATGCTGACCTCTCCTTTCCTTCTCGTATAGATCCGATGCAGATTCTGATGTGCTTGCCGACTATGTCATTGCTTTGCTGAAACACGATGGCGATGCCCAGTCGGTGCGGCAGCTTTGCGAAGCTGAGATTCCCGACTTTTTGACCGAAGGTTCGTTTGAGACGCGCTGGCGGTGGAGATCTAGTTGTAAATGGGGGAACATGGCATGCTGACTCGTTATCCTCCTTGGCTTTCAGATTCAAAGGCTTTCCTCGACGATGTTTTCCAAGCGATCGCGTACAAGTCATATCGACCAGGTGCTCCGCCGCCTCCAAAACCTGCCACCGGTGCCATTGGCGCTGGAGCTCCTCCTCTTCCTGCGTTTTCGGGCGTACAGAGCAGTGCGCCGCATCAGGGTGGCTCAAGGAAACGAGGGTTTGCAGATGACATGGACCACGAGGGACCGACACCGTATGGCAGGGGACACAAGCAGGCTCGGCGAGGCTCGAACCATGGGAGGATGGACGACCCGACAATGGGCGGTTACGTGTCTGTGGACTCTATGCCGGGCATGAAGCACTTTGATCCCAAGAGTGCCCTTGAAACAATCATGCAGATGCAGGCTATGGGACTGCCATACCCTGGCATGGCCGAATTCATGGCCCAGATGCCTCCTATTGGCGGTGGAAGGAACTCGCAGCGGCGGAGAGGGCGTTGTCGAGACTTTGATACCAAGGGATACTGTTCTCGTGGAAACCAGTGCATGTATGATCATGGGAACACTTCCGTCTATGTTCCCCCCATGTTTTCTGGAATCGAAGGTACGCATCGTGAGATTATACTAACTGAGAGTCGAGACATGGGATATACAGACTAACACGAGCTTTCCTTTCCAGAATACGATCCTAGTAATGCTGTACTTGGCATGTCAGGCCATGCCGCAAACCCTTACTCGTTCCCTATGGATATGATGGGCCGTGGTCGAGGTCGTGGCAGTCGTGGTGGCCGCGGAGGCCGTGGTGGGAAGAAAGGGGGTGCGAGAGCCCCCTTTTCGGCAGAAGGTCCTATTAACGATCGTACTAAGAGCACCATTGTCGTGGAAAACATCCCCGAGGATCATTTTGATGAAAACGAGGTCCGGGCGTTCTTTTCACAGTTTGGCGAAGTGGTTGAGGTCTCGATGCAGCCGTACAAACACCTAGCGATTGTGAAATATGACAAGTGGGCGTCAGCGAATGCTGCATACCGGTCGCCAAAAGTCATTTTTGACAACCGATTTGTCAAGGTGTTTTGGTACAAGGAAGAGGGTGTCAAGGTGCCATCCTCGGCAGCAGGGAATGGAGATGGTGTGCTCTCTAAAATTGATGGCGATGGATCTGCTGCACCAGCAGAAGCTGAGCCTGAGATTGACATGGAAGAATTTCAACGGAGGCAAGAAGAAGCGCAAAAGCAGTACCAGGAGAGAGAAGCAAAGAGAACAGATTTAGAGCGACAACGACAAGAGTTGGAAAAGCAACAGCAAGAGCTACTAGCAAGACACAGAGAAGAAAGCGAGAGACTAAAAGCGAGGTTGGCAGAGAAGAGTGGCGCGATCACAGATGCTAAAGCTACAGGGTCTTCGTCATCAACGGATATGCTACGTGCTCAGTTGGCGGCATTAGAGCAGGAAGCCAAGATTCTCGGCATCGACCCGGATGCCGCAGAAGATGGAAGCGGTTACAGCTCACGAGGTCGCGGATTTAGAGGGCGTGGTGGGCGAGGTAGCGATCGAGGTTTTGCTCCTCGAGGTCGTGGCTCATTTAGAGGTCAAGCGGGAAGGCATGCAGCTTACGCTCAGTACTCACTGGATAATCGGCCGAGGAAGCTGGCCGTCACTGGTGTTGATTTTACTCCCGCGGATAAGGATGAGGCTCTTCGACATTTCCTCCTGGTAAGTGAATTTGATGCAAACCTCGCTGATGTAACAAGCTTTTCAGCGACTTGTCTGCGGGACATTGTATGAAAACACCCTGACTAACTCGTTATACTTGCAGAACCTGGGAGAATTCGAATCTGTAGAAACCACCGCCACCGTCACACACGTATCTTTCCAAGATCGTAAAACAGCCGAGAAATTTTATTACAGCTTGCACGGCAAAGAGCTGCCTGGTGTTAGCGGCACGCTCGAACTCTCCTGGATCAACACACCATTGCCGCCTGTGGGGTCCTCCAAGAAGAACGAGGACGTTGAGGATGGAGATGCCATGGCAGGGTTGAATGATGAAGAGGGGAATGCGGACGAGGGCTTGCCGGAGGAGCATATGCGGGAGCGACAGGTGGATATGGACTATGAAGTTGGTGAGGAGGAGGGCGAGTGGGTTGAGTGATGGAAATTGGATGGAGTAGGAAGAGAAGAGGAATAATTTGATAAGTCGGCGCGAACATGATATAGATTCGGCGCAAGACAGATATATACACACAGAACAGATGGACACAAATCATGGATGTATGGCTATTGGCAGAATTAAGGGAAGAATAAACCTACCAGACATGAGATGGCCCAAACTATACGAGAGGCATTGCCTACAGACTGTTTCTATCCGCTATGCAGGAATACATGGGCAAGACATATTTTACCTTCCAGAGATATGATCACAGAGATAGACAGACGTATTGTATGATGAATAGGTATATACTTGTAGTGTATATACTACATACTTATATAGATGCTCATGTAAGTAAGTATGTCCCATCATGCCACTTCACCCACAACTTTGTTTTCAACCACATCCCAGTTTTCTAATGTTTCACTCTCTCACTCTCTCTGTGCCTCTCCCACAGCCTCCTCTCCTCTCATGCCAGTCTCTCTATCTCTACTTCTCATAACCATAAAAAAAAAACCAAAAAAATGTCCGCAGGCGGGGGTATCGTTGAGATATATAATATGCAATTCCAAAGTCGAACCGGGGCTCCAATGCCAATTTTCTGTGCCCAATTTTTTTTTTCCTTTTTCTTTTTTTCACAATTCTGTTGTGAAAAAAACCAGCAAAATGCCCAAATGGATCGAAAACTCGACCATTTAACCCAGATGTCCCGTTGCGCCCGCCGCCCCGGGTTAATAATAAAAACCCCGTTGTTCATGATTTTTTGCTACCGGTGTGGACTTTTTGTTGAAAAAGACACCGGCTACCGCCTCTGTTGCAAAAAGAAACGCCGCTTTTTGTCGTCTGCGCCGAGATAAAAACGAGAAAAATAAAATATGAATGTGAGAAAAGAATAATAAGAAAAGGAAGGGTGGTTCAAGTCATGGTTGGGATAAGGAAAACAATACCCAAAAGTATGCATTGGTTAATCCACAACAAGACTTTCACTCCCTTGGAAGAAATATATCAAGCCGAATTAAGCCGTGGGAGTGGCAGGGACGGCGATGTCCTTGACCTCAAGGCCTTCGAGGAACCCGAAAATGGTGCTGTTCTCGCGGAAATCATTGTTCACTGGATACCGTTAGTCTACTGGGAAAAGAACCAGGCGTGAAGAAACTTACCAATGTTAACGAGATACCATTCATTCATGATTCCCTCGATGAGCGCACGGCTAGGAGTGTTGGCATCGAAACAATGAGCCCAGTCGACACCCAGTCGGAAGGCCTCATCTCTCCAGGCCAGGAAGCTGACAGACTCAACAATGGTAGGCTGCACAATCTCCTTGCCGGGGAAGACACCCCAAGTAACGGCGTTGGGGCCGTCTGAAGGCGCATTGGACTTGAGCTGTCCGTTCTTGGTAACAGCATAGTAGGTCAAGTTAGGGAAGTCATCAAGGCGGCTGATCATCTCATCCAAGAGGTAAGGTGGCATCAGCAGCTCGAGGTAGGCCTTCTGGTAGACGTAGCCGTTTGAAGGTCCCCAGCCGTGAACAGGGTGGTTGGACTTGGCTCCGTCCACTGCAGGCTGAGAGTTGATGGTGAGGAGACCTCGCTTGTTGAGAGCCACAAGGTCGTCCTTGATGGGATCAGCCTCGGCGGCAAGACCTGACTCACTCCAGGGCAGAGTTTCGAGCTTCTTCTCAAGGTACTGGACAAACGTGTTGGCAATATCCTGGATCGACGCGGGCTCGCCCCATTTCTTGCGGTTCTGCTCGTTGGTGCCAGTCAAGCCAATGCCATAGGCATCGAGCTCTCCGAAAGCGGGCGAGCGAGAGTCACCCCATCGACCGTTGGGGAATTCGTCCCAGTCCTGAGTACGAATAACATAGGACTTGTTGCGGTTGCGCCAGAAAATGGGTCGCACGTCCTCTTCGCGTCGCCCAAAGCCCTTGGACTGCTTCCAGGGGAGGGCTTGCTTGAGAGGGTTTTCGGCCGAAGGGGTCCAGTTAAGCTCGTCGAGGACCATGCGAGTGGCCTGGGCGAGGTTCATAGTGTAAAAGTGAAGATGGTGAATGCCATTGGCAAGGAGCTTCTTGCACAATTCGGCAACCAAAGTCTTGCCAATTTCACGCACAGCCACATCGTCGTTCTTGACTGGCTCGAGCTTGGCCATCCAGTCTGGAGGGACCCTGCACTGCATGTGTTTAGCACGGCGAAGGAAACTAGCATACGTGGCAATGGGCATGATTCCGGGCAGGATGGGGATGGTGATGCCGCGTTCGCGGACCTTGCCAACCCATCGGATAAAGTTGTCCGCATCGTAGAACATCTGGGTGACAATAAAGCCAGCTCCCATGTCCACTTTCTCCTTGAGATGGTCAAGCAGCGATTCCTCATCCTTGTTGTCGTCGCAGCCCTCGGGGTAGCCAGCAACACCAATGTCAAAGTGGTCGCCATAGGTGTCACGAATGTGCTTGACTAGATCGCGAGCATACTGGAAGTTTCCATCTGCAGCAGTCCACGATTCTTGGTCACGGGGAGGGTCACCACGGAGGGCAAGAATGTTGGTGCATCCAGCCTTGTACGCTTTTTGCAGGGCATCATTGACCTTTTCAAGTCCCATGTCTGTGCAGGTAAGGTGCATGCAGGTCTCGAGGCCATAGACAGCTTGAGCCTGGACAACCATTTCACAGGTCAGCTCTGCAATGCCACCACCGGCACCCCATGTAATGTCGATGAACTTGGGTCCAAAGTTGTTCATGCGGTCCATACGATCGTAAAGATTCTGGACACCCTGGGCCGTTTTCGGAGGGAAATACTCGAAGGAGAAGGACGGGGCCTTCGACTTCTCCGTCTCGGCGACCAAACTTTTGATATGCATGTTGGGCGAGCAGCAAGGAGCAAGACAATGCTAACGGGATCAGCAGGAAAGGGCAAGAGACGACAAGTAGATTGACAATGCGAATGGCAAAGAGACAATTTAATTGCTCGTGCGCAAGAGGTTCCTATTGCTATCGGAGAACGAAGAGTTAGCAGGGACAGAGTCCGACAGAGGCTGGCCACGCGGATCAACCCACCACAGACAAGAGACTGCCAAAGGACAAGAATGAGTGAATTGGAGCGTTTGGTTGCGCCGCTTCGACTGAAATATGCTGCAAAGAAGCGGCAAAGTCGAACCGACAGCGATCGTAACGATTATTCGCAAGCCAGACTAATTTCGTCCAACGCCGCCGACAGTCCGCCGAGTGCGGGTCGCAAATCTGTCGAGGATGGATTTGAGCGATTCACTCGCAAGAGAGAACAAAGCGGCAGAGGGTAAGAGGCGAAGGAGGGAGAATAGGGAAATAGAGGAGAGTATCAAGAGATTGCAAGAGGAAGAGGTGCAAACAAATCAAAGAGGGGGGGAGTCACAAAGTAAAGTAAAACGGCGTCAAAGAAGAATATGGCCGAAATTTGTATGCGGAACAATGAATGACAGATGCGACCTGGGGCGCTCTCCGAATTATGGAGGGGCTGTGATTGGGCCAATTGCGGGTCACCGCCCGCCGAGTTAGGAATGGCGATGTACAGGCTACTTGCAGGGTACTCGCCAGGTGTCCGCTTTGGGTCTCTGCAGTTGAGCAACCTGGAACATGCAGTGATATCAGTTGCAGGTGATATTCTATGGATGGGAAAAAAAGACCTCAGCGGTTACACAGAATTTCGAGAAGAATCTACAGAGGGCAAGTAGTATTTGCTGATGGCGGCCAGGATGCAAGATGCATGTCCGTTGCGCATGTAAGATGTGCTAACGTAGGAATACCTGCACGAAGCCTGGAAAGCTGCGCAAGGATCTGTACCCTGTACGCTCTAGGCCGCGAAAAACGGGATCCATGGAAAGATGCAAAGAAAAGAGCAAAAGAATGAGTTGTTGAGCGCGTAACGCTTACACGTGGTACAGCTGCTCGTACTCGTATCTATAAATCGAATCCTATGAATCACTTATCTACCAGGTATGTTTCTGCAACTACAACTCCTTGTGAGAGGTGAGAAAAGGCAAACAGGGCCAATAAACAGATTCAATGCCTCAATGGGATTTTTTGCTGACCATCCATAGCGCCGTTGTCTTGTTGTTCCACATGGGGAATATCTCCGAGTCCTACGATGGTGAGCTGATTGATGGATGGATTACAAGATGACATAACGTATTGACCTGCAAACAAACTTGAATGACAGCAATCGATGGAAACTGAAACAACAATCTGTTTTAATTAATTCAAAGCAAACAAGCATCTATTACAGGTAAAGATTAGCCTAATCAACACTTCAATATCCTGTAATCGATCCAGGTGTTTCCATGTGATTCATCTCATTCATCAATTTGTTGAGCACCCCTCCCCCGCTGTCGTAAAAGTCGCATGTGGAGGTACCCGGTACATCCACTCTACTTCCTCCCCGTCTGACAGCATCTCACCCGCACTTCATCCCACAACTCTGTATCAATCACACACTGTGCTCCGATACTACATCACCTGTTATTGCCTTTGCTTGCTTTGTTACGAAGTGCGAGAATACGATCCTATTTACATTCGAAATCTTCAAAATCTAGATCAGTCTACTCCAATTGCGTTGCCAATGACGAAATCAAGGGTCCAGCTGTCAGATTTAAGGCTGAACCAAGCAACACCGAGGTAGATGGTCGTGCTATCAGAGCTTCCCGCAGATAATAAAAGTCAAAATGGGAGCATTCCATGCCCATGTACAGTTTTCACGGGTATATAAACACTGTAGCCGTCATTTCTTCAACGCATCCTCGCATGGTCTGCCTGTCTGGTCCGTACCCTACACTGCATACACAGTATGTAACCGGCTACCTGCTTGTGCCTCGGTGGATTATTTGCACTACTATGTGAAACCTAGGTAGCTTATTTTCAAGTTTCTTGGTGAATCATCCCCCAGCTTGATACCCGTAGTTTGAAGCAATCAACCCTGCTGGCAACGGCCCGTGTAAGCCCACAGCGGTGTGCATGTGTCCAAGTACGAGTACATGTAGGTAATCCGCGATGCAACCCCGAAATCCACCGACAGAATTCACCGAACAGGCTTCATCGCTGCTAGTATCCAAGATAGTATACATGCAGTCCTCGTATCTGATATCGGGGTCGAGATTCTACGTACATCTGCAGTGATATATCTCGACATGTAATCCCATGACTGTCGTACATACATGTACTGAGCGCCTTGTCTGACTTCACGCCTGCTCTCTCATCCCCCTCATATCTGATGCAGGCACCCGCTTGTTTGCCGTCTTATAGTGCTAGGATAGGTATCTCACAACCGTGTTGGCAGATAATGCTAGCCAGGATTAGCTTCGGGCCTCTGCATCTACAAATGGCCGAAGCTGGCTGATCATCCTCGGTCTCACGCAGAGTGAGCTGTCATGTCCCTCGCCAAAGATATAGGCCCGGGACTCTCATTCTCAATGTCTTATCTCCGCTGTCTCAAAAAGAGAGTGGAGGATAAGTGACGCATCGAGTCTGGCTCTCATGATGGCGTTCCCTTCAATGCCAGCGGCGGCGCTCCTCTCAATTGGCGCCAGCGGTTGCTATTCTCAATGACATCTCGGTCAAATATGAACCACCATCGTTCAAAAAACACTTGGCCCACCTCCCAGCTATTCGGATCATATGGATCACCACCATAGATGCGAATCCCCTCTGCATTATCCTCAAAGTCATATGCAAAGTTGACCAAGGCAAGCGGGCCCTTCGCATTGGGAGGCCGCATCTCATCAGGCATCGAAAATATGTTAATCACCCTATCACGAACTTCCGGCCACGGCAGGAAATCCAGCATCGGGTGGTGCGGAACCAGAATCTGAGAGGCAGTGGGCTTCCATGCGGCGGGGAGTTGCTCGCTCGGCGTGGCGATTCCCTGGGAGAACGGGGAGACGGCTGCCAGATTCCAAAGCTGTTGGCCGCAGCCAATGCGCTCTGATATTCTCAATACCGCCCGCAATAGAGTAAGTTCGTGAACAGGTAAGAGATAGCTGTCGGCAAAGCTTCCATCCGACGATGATGATGACGGAGAAGTGCTGTCCCAAGTTGGTGGCATCATATCCGTTAAATTTCCATCCAGGCTTTCGCTGTTGCTGAAAATGAACCCTTCTTCTCCAGAGCTTTCCCCTGTTATTGATGTAGATGAGAAATTCTGAATATTTACTGTATTTGAAAGTAACAGTGGCATCGACGAATTGCTGCTCATGTTGTTGTCGAACATGGTCGTAGTCCACAAGCCGAGGTCAATCTCGTTCAAGCCACCAGCAGTTGGAGACTGGCCAGAGGTCGAGATGATTTCAGCCTCAATTTCTCTATCATTATTGCTCCGCGATTCGTCTCTGACGTTGCTGTTTTGATTGTTTTCCTGGCCGTTTTCATTGTTTCTTTCTTTTTGTCGTCGCAGGCGCTTCTTCTCTCCTACACTCACGGGTAAGCAAATGACATGGATGAAGCGGACAGTGTTGCCGTTGGTGCAACACCGGGAGGTACCACTGACTGTATCTGCGCTGTGCTAACACATTAAGAATCCGTTTTCTCTCAGGCGCGTTTTCCTCAATGTCTGGTACTTCGAGAGCTGGGGCTGGTTTGAAGGTTCTTTGCCTCGAGCGCGGCTTACCAGTGGTGTCGGCTTGTGTCGAACACTCTCCGCTCGCCATCGTTCGTTTCGCCGGCAGATGCTTGGTGGAATTAGTAGTTGAGATTCGTCAATTGAACTCTCTGTAGAAGAGCTTTTATGTCAATTAGCAAATATTCTTTCCTACATCATCGTTTGGGGTAGCTGCCTATTTATATGACTTGCATCTATTTAACTAGAGCATAACGCTTTACGATGGAATTGGCGCACTGTGGCGTAGCAGCATAACGGATATAGTATACATGTTTGCGCACATCAACTTAGCGTGGGTGCCAAGTACTTTCTATCTAGTTCCTGGCAATGACTGTTGGGCTACGAGCCTCAAACAGTGTAGCGCCTTCGAGCTGAGGTGCCCCGAATTCACATGTGAGAACCATCAAAAGATGGAATATGATATGTAAGACAACGTCACCCCATACTGCTTTTTTACATTAACAACCAATTTTTGACAATTTTCTTCTCAATGAATGACGATATATAATATCAATCGTGATATTCAGGGCCGCAAGCTGGGTGAGTTATATCTAGCCCTGTAAGCCGGACAAATTCAAGTCCGACCAGCAGTGTTCCTCTGTGGCTGGCCAAGGTATTTGAAAGGCGAGATCGAATGGTAGCATTTTGGAATTCTCACAGTGTAATGTAGTGTAGGTTTCTTTTTATAGACCATGGATGCATAAATTTCACTTTTAAGCTCCATTTGGGACGGAACGGTTGTCTTGATTTGCAACGAGTTAGAGGACTGATCAAGAGAATACCTATTCAACACCCCAACGACTGCCTGAGATTCAAGTGTCGGAACAGCATGCGTAAAGAAGCCTTCATTTAATTCTCACCTTGTAGGCAATAGACACTCGGCTCTTTGAGTATCTGCTACTGTTATTACTATTCTTTTCTTGGTATTTATTACTATAGCTATATTTCTCTAGTTACTGCTACCACGACTCTATCTCCATGCCTAGTCTCCATTATTATAGCTCCATCCCTCTAATTCCTGCTGCTATGGCTATGTATCTTTAGCTGAAGCAGAAATTGATCACCTCCTACACACACAGCCATTCATAGAAAGAGAGCGACATATTGGATCCTGCATCGTGTTAATGATTGCCCAGGCAGAAGATCAAAGAAGACCCGGCGGCTTAGAAAATATGCGCGCCAATCAGCGAATGCCTCGACTCCAGGGTACGCAGGTTACAACGCTGTTCTTTGGCCAGCCACTTGAAACTAAAGCATTTTTATGGACGTGAATCTGGGCACTCTTCATATGATTTTATGCTATTTGCAGTAATCAAGGACACTCTTAGCTGTGCCGGCAATGAAGGCGGAGCCCCGGATACAGATACCGGCGAAGAACTAACCTCATATAAACAATGCGGATGTCGCTCTTCCGTTGGAATACTCGACAACCTTGGTTAACGCTGTAGGCACCTTTGAGAACATGTCATTCCTCTTAGACCCCTCCTACCGATCTTTGTTCGGTTGAGGAGAACAGAACAATATGATTCGTCTGAAGTCGCAACCTAGATCTAACTACAAAAGCTAGAGGTTGGAGAATCGCTTATAGCTGCGCAGATATTACAAAAAAAAAACAGCCCAAAGCTCCATCGCGGAAAATCCGAACAAGACCAACCCCTCCGGATAAATGACTACAATTATGTACGTTAAAGCGCAGACTCATGCCTATACTTAAACTCATCTCGTCACCCCGGCTGCGATGACAGCAATTACCCGTGAGCCCAAGATGATAAATAGTCTGCACTCGAGCCCATGAGGTTCTTCTCATGGATTCAGAGTTTACACCTCTGATTGATGGTCCCTTTGTTTCTTCACCAAATTCATAATGAAGTCGTCCATATGCCTCTGTACTGCCGCCCTGGCGGCCGTTGGCCAGGCTACAGCAAATCAGCCACTGTACAAGAACCCTCACGCCTCAATTGATGACAGAGTATCAGATCTGCTCAAGCGCATGTCTGTCAAGGAAAAGATGGCTCAATTGATCCAAGGCGACATGTCCAACTACCTCGATCTCACATACGGCACGTTCAACAAAACGGGTCTTGAGTGGAACATGGAGTACCGAGCCAACTCGGTCTGGACAGGTTATTATACGAACATGACGACGGTTAAGAAGGCTGCTCAGCTGGCACAGGATTACCTGGCCAAAGAAACAGAATTAGGTCATATTTGGTATTTTGGAATTTCCTGATCACCTTTTTTTAACGGCTTTTAGGCATTCCTGCTTTTGTCCAGAGCGAAGGCCTTCACGGATTCTTGGGGTTGAATGCTACAATTTTCAACTCCCCAATTGGCATGGCGTGCTCGTTCAATCCTGAACTCGTCGAAAAAATGGCGAGGGCTATTGCAACGGAAAGTCTAGCCCTTGGGGTCAATCAGCTTTTCGCCCCGCTGGCTGATCTTGCTCGAGAGTTGAGATATGGCCGAGTGGAGGAATGTTTCAGCGAAGACCCTTATTTGTATGTCTTTTAACCTATAGTAGGCATTTTGACCGTGTACTAATATGTGTCGTTAGGACGGGAGAGATGGCATACAGCTTTGCCAAAGGACTTCAGGAACAAGGCGTTTCGGCAACAATCAAGCATTTTGTACGTCAGCTTTTGTTAATCTATTCTGAAGGAAACCGACTAATTGCTAATTCTTCAACGAAAGGCTGCTTTTGCATCACCGGAGCAGGGTATCAACACCTCTCCGGTGCACGGAGGTGAACGTGAATTAAGGTCTCTCTATCTTCCATCATTCAAGAGAGCCATTATCGACAGTGGTGCTACTTCTATCATGTCGTCTTACAATTCATACGATGGCGTCCCAATGGTAGCCAATTCCGATGTCCTTACCGACATTCTTCGAGGCGAATGGGGCTATAAATATTTTGTTACTTCCGACGCTGGTGGCACTGCTCGCCTTGCCAATGCATTTTATGTCTGCGAGATTGAGGATAATGATTGCATCACTCTAGAGGTACGCTGGAGATGCTACACCTTCTCAGATGCAATTCTCATATACAATGAACTAACGGTTATAGGCTCTGCCTGCTGGCAACGATGTCGAGATGGGCGGTGGATATTATAGCTTCGAGTCTATCCCCGAACTGATCGAATCGGGGAAACTGAGTGAGAACGTCTTGGATACTGCCGTTTCCCGTGTGCTTCGCGCGAAGTTTACCCTGGGACTATTCGAGAAACCTTTTACTGGCGTTTCTGACAAAGACATCTTCAAATACATCAACACAAAAGAGCACAAGCAAATAGCCCGACAGCTTGATTCAGAGAGCATCGTGCTCCTTGAGAACCACGAAAACGTTTTACCTTTGAAGAAGGATGCGAATGTCGCTGTGATTGGTCCCATGGCCCATGGCTATGTGAATGTGAGTATTTTGAAAT
The DNA here is from genome assembly GCA_001931985.1 of Trichoderma sp. IMV 00454. NCBI lineage: Eukaryota > Fungi > Ascomycota > Sordariomycetes > Hypocreales > Hypocreaceae > Trichoderma > Trichoderma sp. IMV 00454. The sequence goes on along the minus strand of MSJK01000149.1, from coordinate 957,963 downwards.
CGAGATTTGGATTCATTCAAGAACAGTTGGCTAATGCATGCCTGGGTAGTACGGAGACTACGTAATTCACACTGCAATGACCCGAGGTGTCACCCCTCTCGATGGTATCAACTCTGTCAGCAAAGGCAAAGTCACTTACGCCAAAGGATGCGAGCGTTGGTCAAACGATGAATCCGGATTTGATGAAGCCATTGCCGCCGCCGAAGCATCGGATGTCGCTATCGTCGTCGTCGGGACCTGGTCGCGAGACCAGAATGAGCTTTGGAGTGGCTTTAATGCGACTACTGGTGAGCACATCGACGTGAGCAACTTGAACCTTGTCGGCGCCATGCCTCGTCTGGTCAAGGCCATCATCGGCACTGGAAAGCCCACGATTGTTGTATACAGCTCCGGAAAGCCCATCACAGAGCCGTGGATATCAGAGGAGGCATCTGCTCTTGTTCAGCAATTCTACCAGTCCGAACAGGGTGGCTACGCTCTTGCAGACGTTCTGTACGGCAACGTTAATCCTTCTGGTAAGCTCTCTGTGAGCTTCCCTTACGATGTTGGAACTCTGCCCATCTATTATGATTACCTCAACTCCGCGCGGTCGTATCCCAACCCAGGCCATGTGTATGACAACGGCACCATTGTGTTTGGTAGCACGTATGTTCTCGAGAATCCAACGGCACTTTACGAATTCGGATACGGCCTCTCGTACAGCCAATTCAAATTCTCCGACATTTCAGTTTCCAAGTCTCGCGTTTCCGCTTCTGATACTGTAACTGTCTCTGTAAAAGTGACAAACACGTCGAAGCGAGATGGTGCAGAGGTTGTCCAGCTTTATGTCAAGGACGTGCTGGCATCTGTTGAGGTACCACGCTACCAGCTGAAGGGTTTCAAAAAGGTCACTGTCAAGGCCGGTAAGTCTACAACTGTCAAAATTGATCTTGTTGTGGAAGACTGGGGCCTTTGGAACCGAAAGATGCAGTACGTTGTTGAGCCTGGAGAGTTCAACGTGCTCGTAGGTAACTCTAGTGAGAACTTTCAGGGCAATGTAACAGTCACGGTTTCATGAGATTAAATTATATCAACGATTTATGTAGACATAGTAGCAAAAAGAGAAACAGTTAAAAGAAATCTCTTTTTATTCATGGAGAGAACAATAGTTGTATCTTCCAACTTTGTCTATCCGGTACATATTTGTATAACAGAGCGTGAGGTCAGCTAAGCGTGGGCCATGACATCGATGGGCCACAGCGCTGGCTGGAAGCCAGTCAAGAGGATCGGTATGAGACGGGTGAGTTTCTCTTGCTGGATCATACGCAGAGAGTGTCTGCTTGATACAGAAGTACACACCACGCATGACTTGACGAACTGACGTCTTGGACAGAAAAGTGCTCGTTGGAGTTTGGTGGTGTGACTCGCAGCTGTCCCGGTAAATGTGAGTATATATGGCGTTGTTATTTTCTGCATAGGCTTGGTGTCGCTGATGTGTCTCAGTTACGACTTTAGAACTCGCTCTCGTAGTTATGAATATGATGCTGCCGCGAATCTTGAAGGAGTTTACACCTCAACTCGTCGAGACGGAAAGCGTGGAGGAAGTATGCGTGTTTTCTGTGCATTTGGATAATGTCAAGGTGGTTTTCCTATCGAGAAAGAAGACGTTCGAGAGCCAACCGGATGGCTATATACAGAAAAATAGGGTGCTCTGAAACGGTCTTGCAATGAACTCCACAGCCGGCTTATAGACAGCTGGATCACGAAGAAATTCGTCTAAGTTAACCGGTTGACCCTCTCAATGCGATCATTAAAACATAATAGGCAATGCAGGAGCATGTTTTCAGTATATTTTGAAGGGCGACTAGTAGCGTAACAGATTTAGACCTGTCATTAATGACTTCCCGTAAATATTGTGTATTGTGTATCAGGAAGTAGACTTTATAAACAGAAATAAGGTCACTCAGTTCAATTTGAACTATTGGCAAATGTTAATTAATACAGCTACATTTATTATCAAGAGGATCGGTAAAGCTAGGCCAAAGCAAAGTTACGCCCTAGTCTTTGTGTCAAAATCCAGAATCCATCCGTAGCTCAACCCGGTCAGCCACAGCCGATCAAGTCAAACCTCAAAGATTCAGGCCACAAAGTATAACCGATGAAGGCTCAGGGCCAAACTCAAATTACATGCGCAAAAAGGCCCGAACAACAAGAGTCATTTATATATGTCAAAGTTTATTTGATGTCTACTATATTCAAAGCTGGACTTTATGTCTATATACAATGTTCCTCTTTTCCGTGTAGATGACAGTAAACGGGCTAGTCAGAAAACAACTTGCGAGGGACGCGAATGAGACAAATGCTACAGAAATCCTGTACAGTATTGATGAATTAAGCAAAGCTCGCGCTGACGACAAAGCTCACGTCGTCGTTGAACAATGTAGTTGAATCAAAATCGTGCTCGCCGCCATTGGCCGCGATATAAAGCAACGCGTTAAAGTGACGCCAATAGCGAGTAGGATAGCTCCACGAGCGGAAGGAATTGCCCTGGCCATTGAGACCGGCCTGTGGGCAAAACGTGGCGTCTTCAGAGAAGAGCTTGCTGCCGTCGTTGGCATTAAGCATAAGCTGAAAGTTGGAGTGGCGGATGAAGCTTCCAGGGGTATCAACAGATTCGAAAGAGAAACAGGCACTGTTTCCGAGACCTGTGCGGACTGTCCAGCTAGCTTGTTGCTTAAGGGCAGTGGCGCTAGACGATGAGACAACTTGAGTGTTGACAGTGGCGCCAGTATGCGCAATATAGCGTGTTGTGCAGCAAGCAGTCGTAGCTCTCAGCGAGATGGAGGAGCCGACGGTAAGAGCAGGACCGCTAGTCATCAGCGAAGTGTCATAGACATATTTGGCAGCCACAATATTGGCCTGAACCGAGGCCTCGGTGCTGTCTGAGGGATAGCCAGTCGTCATGACACCTTCATAGAATGTGCCTTGGGCGCCATCGCTATTATCTCCACCAGTGCCAAGAATAATAGCACCCTCTTTGCTCATTGGGTTATAACCACCCGAAGGGCGGGCTCCGCTGTAGAATGTCGAAAGTGTTCCGGATGTAGCATCACCTCCACGGATGGCCCACTGATTTGGCTCGCCCTTGATAATTGCAGTGACAAACCGAAAGTTTATGGTCGGGTCTGCAGGGTTATTGATAGGACTAAGACCTGAGAACAGGCCGTTCTCAAGATCTGCCATGATCCACGGACCGCTACCAGAACCAGTGCCACGGCCAGAGCCATCTCCAGTGCCAAAGTAGATGGCTTCCATATGACCGTTACCCGTGTCGCGACTATTGGTCTCAGCGTTGCCATAGTCAAAGCAGCAAGCCGTATTATAGTGAGTTCCATCAAAGATGGCATACATGCCCTCTGATCCATCGCCCGTGGCCGTACCATTAGCGGCGTTGTTACGATATCCAGTTGTAGGGGCGATGAAGACACCATATGCCTTTTGGCCGTTCAACCGAACTGGTGCTGCAAAAGCGCTGGCCAAATTGTCAAAACCACCAGGCAGAGGGCCGCTTGCAGCACCTCCGGGCGGAGCTTGGGTAAGGTGATTGCCATGACCAGACTGGTCATAGATGGTGGTGATAAGGCAAGTCGTGCCAGCACAGAATGAATCTTGAGCAGCGGCATTGGCAACACCACCAGCAGACAGCGGCCCTATATTCGTTGTAGCACCATCAGAACCGCGTGATACTTGATATAGCGACCCGGAATAAGCTCCGTATAAGGCGCGTGTGGTGCTATGCGCAGCAACACATGGTGTCCCGCCAGATGCGTAGATATCGCAAGGCCCTGCAGCAACAAGAGAACCAGTGGCAACAAGGCCAAAAGTAAGGACGCTAGAGCGTCGGTGGTTCACTCGAGAGGACATATCAGAACGTGGTGTTGTTGTGTAGGGTCACAATGAGATGGATCGACAAGAGTGATGATCTGACTCTGGGAAAAGAGGGCGATATCGTTGGGCTTTTAAGCTACACAATGACTATCATCTTTACCTGTGCGCCGTCTCAAACCTAATGAATGGTCTTCTTTGAGTAATCGTAAGAACATCTAACACAAAAGAGGCAGGAGATGGCCTTTGTAGTCATGGATAGAGTATCGCATATGTTTGCGAATGCTACCCATGGGCATGCCCTGCTCTTAATAGGATCTAATTCATCATGCAGGCTGCAGTAGTCTTGAACATTAATTTGAAAAGACCGACATAGTCCCGTGTATATTGTGTTCTTGTGCCTTGTTTTCCGCTCTTCAACATCTGGCACAACGCATCTCATGACAGCCAGGGCATGAGGTCACCGCCAAGGCACGAGTCTTAGACGGATCGAAGATAAGATCAACAAGCTCTTACTCAGTTCGTGTCTTAGCGGCATTTTACTAAGCTGATTTTAAACTTTATACAGAGCTCAACAAAAGAAATAAATCCGGCTAAAAACCCATTGAGTTTCAATAATTTGACTTTCGATAATGCAGCCCACATAAAGTAGGAGAGGTGTAAGCAAAAGAGAGATCATGTTTACTGAAATTCAACTAACAAAAACCCCTCAAGAATCGATAATATATTCGGCTTTACTTAGCCCTTACTTACATCCTTCATCTAAGCGCTCCTTTCAACTACCGGCGTCATCGGAGACTATGACGGACTACCCCAGTCCCGGCTCGATATTAACCAGATTCTACCCACCGCTTGAAACAGAATACCGCTTCACTAGTCACCAGGCTACTCGAATAGCTTCCTTTCGGCTTGCTCAATTTGGCCCGTGCGGGAATTTCCACCAAGCGTACCAATAGCAGCAGATATTCCAGCGCTGCCTGAAGAAGGATCAAACAAGTATCCACTGCCATCGTGGGGAAACCTTGTTAATGTCGGGGATTAAAGCCGTCCTGAGGCAACATCACATGTCCAAATCAGAGCATCATTCGAGCTGCCTTTCATTATCCTTCCAAGCTTGTCCTCGCTTCAGGAATTTGTGCTTAAAGCCGAGAAGCGGCCTTCCAAAACATGACACCGACGAAGCTGCGCATTAAGCCTGTTCTCTGGTTGAGCAGATCCCTCGTGATTGGAGCGGGATTGCGCTCTCATTGTTGCTCACGGGAATCACAGAGTTGCATTCGTGTGGGGAAATCCCTGCCGAAGCCGAAGCGAGGGGAAGATGTTGCTGTGAGATGATCTATTTGACGTTCTTTGCCCAATCATAGCAACCAAACCAGAGCCGATCCAGAGTTCAAGTGCGCGTATGACTAGATTTACAAGTCCCAAACTAGCCGGATCAGCTGGGACAGCGCATCCTCGAAGGGCGAACACGTGCTAAGACGGCGCATGATGGCGGAGAAGTGAGAAAATAACACAAACGAAAGGTCCGCCAACAGTCTAGGGCAAAAACAATTTATTTGGTCTACTACTAAAGACATCGCAACCTCCAAAATAAAGGCGTATTTTACTATACGTCAGTCGAGAATTAACAGGGAATACGCTCATTTTCAGATTCAGGAACCAGCTGTGGCGGATTTCCTTGTCAGGCAGGAGGTCCACTTCTTAATTACTTATTTAGGGAGGTGTCTATTTTCAGTTCTGTGAGCTTGCAGCCACAGAAAAGTTACCCTGCTATTGTCTTCATACAATGATTCTTTTTTTCACACGTTCGAGCACAAACTACCAAGGTCCACAATTAAAGTCACAAGGTTCCTGAGGTCCAACTGTAGCTATAGCGTTCCATTCGTGCGCAATGTCGTATCATACATGGGTTGATATAAATCCCGTGCGTATTCGGTGATATTCTGTCAAAATGTGAATAATCTTTCTCAACAACTAACATCAAAAGTCTTCTTTATGAAAGAAAGCCAGTGCATAGTTGAAGAGAGTTATGTGAGTTAAATACTCTTTCCGCTGCTATACTTGGCTGTACCATATAATATTTGAACTCAACAGTGAGCTTTGTACAGATTATTTCTGCTTTCTACTTATACGCACTTGTCCTCTGTGAGATTTTCTCTCCCTTTTTTTCTAGTGCGGGGACATAGTAGAGAACAAATTATTGCAGCGCAATTAACGTAATATTACCATGATTGGTAAGTCATAAAGAGATGCGCTTTCTCGTAGGCTTTCAAAAATTACAGTCTCGGCAATCGTCATAGAGTAAGTAGTCTAGCTTCTTTATCATGTCTCTTGGGGTCGTCGCTGACTTTTGGTTAGTCTCCTAGCGTCAACAGAAATGTACTCAACTTGAGCCATTATGACGCCGTGGAGTCCCTAGTATCCCAGCTATTTAAGCCACGAGGATTACGTCTATAAATAGGAGCATCAAAACGGAAAGATTTTAATTCTTGGCTCACAAATTATCAGTTGCCCCGTAACTGTGGCTTTCTAATCCGAATAATTGTAGGAGTTGTCAGAGCCAAAGCCGGAGCCTCCGTGTCGTCGATTCACATATATCAAGTTACTTGCGTTACCGTATCCTCACAATCCCCTGTTATTACGCTGTGTCCTACAGCTTGCACACAGCGGTAATTCCAACTACCGATGTTAAAGCTTTATTGCAAATGATTTCTGCTGTGTCCTATATCCAGCTCATAGGAAAAGGACTCAACTGATAGCGCTTTTGTGTCGATTCTATGTTGGAGAACGAGTTGTTCACGGTTTGTGAAAGGAGGTTAAAATGGGAAGCTGAATAATAGAGTAAAATTGACTGTATCATGTTCTGAATAACCCCCTTGGAGCGAGAAGCTACAGATATCACCTTGAAATCGCAACAGGATTAAGCCAAATAATCCACTAAATGATAATCTGACTCGGAATGATTTCAATTTTGCTGTTTATCATAGTGGTGGCTACAGACTTCAATCTTACGATGCCACATAATGCGGCATTGCTCAGCTGAGATATATGTAGCTGACTCTGCTCACTATTCATTCTTTCTGGAATCGAGCCGAGGGATCATTGACCGGACTAATAGGTTTCACGGTTTTAAAGTACGCCCGAACATTTTCGAGGCATTCTATCTCAGCAAGTCGAAAAGCTTCCTGAGTGACGCCACCCATATGGGGCTGACATATGACCTTGTCGCTATTTTGGAAATAGCTATTGATGTGAGGTTCGTTGCAAAACACATCAAGCCCAGCTCGAGCAATTTTGCCGGATTCAAGAGCCTGGATCAAGGCATCTTCATTGATAATGGCGCCGCGTGCAGTATTGATCAAATACGAACCATCTTTCATTGCCGCGAACTCGGCTGTGGAAATGAGATTGCGAGTATCGTCATTGAGTGGGCAATTGATCGATATAATGTCCGACACGCTCAACAAAGCATGTAGAGAGTCACAATACGAGGCGCTGTATAAGGCCTCTTCGTGGTCGCTCAATGGATGACCATCGAAATACTTGATGCGCATGTTGAAAGCCTTCGCCTTTGATGCCACTCGCTTGCCCACTTTCCCCATTCCAATGATACCAATTGTCATACCCGTGATATCGTGAGTGGGATACAGAACGCTGGTCCAAGCACCGCTGCGGAGCGTCTGCTCTGTCCGATACGTATCGCGTACGGCAGCGAGAGTTAGATATATGGCCATGTTAGACGTTGATTCGACTATTGCATTGGTCGTATTACATAGCCAGATTCCCTGGCTCGTTATCCATTCAACGTCAAACTCATCGTATCCCGCTTTTGACGAGGTGATGATACCACACTCGGGAGCTAAGGGACCGAAAAGATCTTGGTCGAATGGCGCATAGGTCATTGTGCCCATTGGTACAATAAAAGCGTCAACAGGGCCATGCTTAGCTATGAGAGTCGGGAGTTTTTCTTTTACTTCTTGACGATTATCGGCTTCGAGGATCTGGCAGAGCTTGGATCAGCCGATTATCTTTAACTGCCATTTAACGCAACGTAACCCACGTACAGTATAGTCGAAATCATTACGAAAGTCTGAGAGATATTCTCCTCCTTCATGTCTCAGGCAGCCAAGCCAGACGACAAACGGCCTTTCTCTGTGGTTCTTTGGTAGCATTATCGGAAAGAAGTATGCGGATTATAGAACAGAGGTTTAATGAGTCATACACAAATAGGATGTGTAGTTTCTTGAAATATAATAATAGATAATACACGTTTTGAAGTCTGGGCATACTAGCTTATAACTTATACAAGAATACTAAAACAGAAGTATGAACATGGGTTTTGAGAACCAGAAACTCAGCCTCGGTAAACGGCATGACCTCACGGAATACAGCGGCATAAGATATCGTAGTATATACCCAACAGCGTAATTGCATACGTGGGGTCTTATCACCTAGTTGTTTATGATGAAGATACTAAACAATAGCGAACTAAACTTATACCTTTGATAACATCCCCTGGAATTGCCCTCAACCGTAGAAAATCATGGCTGACCCAGTCCGGAATATTGTGACAGTATTGACTAGCATATCACGACGTACGAAAACAATTGAACGCGTTATGTATAAATGCAGCTCAAGAGAGAAGAACTCAATCCTTGAGAGGCATATAGCCAAACCCAAGCTATCTAGTTGCTCAACTTGGCGGATCTCTGATAAGTTGGTAGATCTAGCTGCGATGTCGGAGCAGCTCTTGCTTTTTCAATACTCTCCACTTGTCATCGGCTTCTTTCGGCATTTCCACGTTATTATCTAGCATAGGTGCTGACTCCTCATCCTGACTGAGTATAATAACTTCTCATCTTGACCATCCGTGTTAATAAGAATGTGAGGAGAGTGTGAACGGAGATCGACCTCCGCATGCGTTCTTACAAATACCATGCGCTTACAAATGTAACAACTCCGCATTCGCTCAGTGTGGGTTTAGTTTTGAGATTGTGTGTAACTCAATTCTTCGTGTTCATTGTATTTAGATGAATTTCAGGGCGAAAAGTTACGCTCTTCTGGATCTTGGCGTAGTCTTCTAAGGCATCTGACATTTTCAACTCAGTTGGTGTTAAGCTATTACCCGTGTGGTCTATGACGCTTTTCTCGCCTAGATCAGTCAAGCCTTGAACTTGCTTGATAACAAAGCATCTGTCTCGTCTGGCTTGTTATCAAAATATATTTCAAGTATGTTATACTCGGCGTCAAAGCTTATTGGCTCTCATATCCGTTATAAGTTTAACTTCTATAACTGTGTTACAGCTGTTGAACCTTTGCCAGATTTCTATCGCTGGCTAAATTATGGTGTCTATTCACTGGGCTTCTCTAGGCGCAATCAGGTCTCTCGCAATAGAAAAACACTCGCTGCAGTTCTGTATATCGGCTGATGCGAGTCATGGATGGTTAGTCATGTTACGATTATATCTGCATTTCTACTCCGTAATTGATCGCTTACTCTGACCAACCATCTTCGCCGATTGGTTCCGTGTTACTCCCGGACTATGGATCGACAAACTACATGGCGGTACAGGTAAAATCCCATCTCAAAGCTACTTTAGAGGGAGTACAAGTAGTGATGGGTATAATTCGCACAATATTAAGGCTGAAGTATGCTTTGTAAAGTCGGTACCGAAACTACGAGTATGAATGATGCCATTGGCACTCTAGTGCTAACATCAATGAAAATGGAGTGCAGTGACCGACTCTCCTTTGTATTCAACAGTTGTCAAGATATAACTATATAGATAGCTACTGCTAGGGTATCTCCACATCTTTGATCCCTAAAGGTTGCGGTAGATTCAACACGTCCAGCCAAGGAAAGTCTTCAGCATCAAACTCGCTGTAGCCAAAACATGACGAGTTACCCAGGCTTTGTCGCCCATTAAGCAATACGGGCTCATCTTTATCACCCACAAGTCTCTTAGTCAACAATTTCCGGAGATCTAGTGCGAATTTTACCACAGGTTTCACTGACACACGCATCCAAAAGGCATCGCCAGGGCGACAAAACAAGACAATAACACCACGGAATGAGCGGAGAATGCCGTTCTTGCTAACCGGGTTCTCTGTTAGGTCCCATGTGACTGAATTTGCACCATCGTCATGGTCGTCATCTTGTGCCAAGTTGCCATGAACCTCGAGTCGCCCTTCCTCGGTGAAAGTCGTCTCTTGGGACCACTTGGCAGACATCTGAGCCGGGCCGAAGGGTGTGTGAAAGACAACAGGTGCGCTAACCTCCAAGATTTTGTGGTTATCTCGCGGTTTGGTTTGCCCAAGTATCTGTCTAGGTGCAAAGTTGGCAACTATAGGGTCCAATGAGGCATCAGTCGAGCGCAAGTGAGGTTTGCTGATGTTTAAAGCTTTCTCAAAGGTGACTTCGATCTCTGCGGAGGAGAAGCGGCCGAGTCCCTTTGGAGGGAAACGGAAGGCGAAGTCAATACCAAGCAGACATGCCGGTTTATTCTCGTAGGTACCGTATTGAACATGACGAACATAGGCACTGTAGCCTGTTTTGCCGATTTGATCTTGGGTCGCAAGTGACCGATTCACACGTTCATCGTTCCTAATTCCTAGCAGACCATCATCCTCATCTGAGAATACGAAGTCGCATTCAAAACCGAGCGCCTCTGGATCTATTGCGTCTGACATCGGTTTAATGATCGAGAATGGCCGACGAACAAGTAATTGATAGTATCTGGTAACGAGAAAGAAGGTGAGGAGACTGGATGTAACCTGAGAAATTATTACATGATGATCTCTGAATCTAAAGATTGAAGAATCGTGCCCCGCCACACCAGTCACAAAAGGTCCATCGCATTCCAGCGCATGACCACAGCCTTGCATAAGTCCATTCATGTAGGTATGTAACAATGTATTTGGTGCTCCTGCAAGGCTATTATACTAGAGATTTGAGTGGCTAATATCCAAAAATCCAAAGAGCTTGGGTTTTCTCCACCTACAACCTCTGGCAGACGCCACAGCTCGGATCCCGTCTGAGTAAAGTAGTCATTTGTTTCGCTCAACACACAGGAGGAACATTTATATAATCAGCAAATGGAAACCCATCCGAAAGAATCTGCTAATTTGTCACTTGAGGACATTAGGCACAAAATCAGAGCTTACCGCTCTATAGGGCACTTTGCTGAAGCAACGCTACTCATTGAACAGCTGCCGCAAGATGTTAGATACTCGAGGGGCGTAGCAATTGAAGCCGTCCAATTATACCTCGCCCAAGGACAATATCGCTTGGCAACCGATATCTGCAATAATGTTCCCGGACCATCTTCTGCCGAAATCGAGAACGAAAATTTCCCATTTTCCAACCAAGATGAAGACGTCGTTGCTTTTGAGCTTCTGCGTGTTCTCACATTACGAGTCGTGAGATTCTCGAAAGTCAAGACGGCGCTCGAGATTGCGCAACGATTTGGCAGTGCTTGGAACCTTGGTATGATCGTTTCGATTACAATCTACATGACTAGCGCTGATTGTAAAACTTAAGATAAGCCTGTCATACTGGATACAATCACTGAAAGTCATGGAGAAAATGAAGGTAGAAGCCCGCTGATTTCTAGCACCCAAGGGCCAGAGATAGAAGTGTTCTGTGGGAGCACGTCACACATCTCAGAATACAGAGTGAGTCAATTTCAATGTTCACATGCGATAGCTAAATCTGATTTGACGTTCAAGGTATTAATGATGTCTTTCTATTGGAAAATAATGGTTGCTGCCGCCGTTCACGGTCTGCTTGATGAGTCGGTCACCAAAGCGGCTGCTTCAACGACCATTTCTTCTTTGCGGCAAGCCTTGCAGGCTATGAATCGTTTACAAGAGGCTTCCTCTCTACTTTACTTCGAAGTTCAGTTTATTGCAATCCCGGAGGAAGCAATGCATCGGCTTCAAAGTTTTTTAAATGTTCTGAACGGCGATAAGTGGGATGTAGAGAGGGCTCTCACTTTGGCTGAGATTTTTAAACTTCAACTCCAATCTTCTGATGATACAGTTCGCTCAAAGGCTGAAGACACGTTTAAAGAAGCACAAGAACTTTTTAACAAAGTTTCCCATGCTTTCGCTAACATTAACTTGGATTTTACTCGCATTTCCTTCGGTCACACATTTTCGACCGAAGAAAAATTCGTTCAAATACTTAATCTCGTGGGAAAATATTTCGAAGTCAACCATTATGGGCAAATGATGTTATGCCTCACAACTGCTCTCTCTGAGCCAGTTGATGCCTATGTTGAGCAAGTCAAATATGCGATCGAGCTCCAGCAGCAGTTGGCCGATGAAATGGGCAGTGAAATGATACAAACCGCTATTCTGATGCGCGCCGCAGGCTCAGCTAATTTGAATGCGTCAGAATATGGTTTCGCGCTTAATGCCTTGGAGCCTCAATACATGAACCTTCCGGAAGAGGTTGATCCGAAGAGCCACGCACTCTTGGCAAGCATCATGTCAATGATATATGGAAGTTTTGGAAACAATATGGAAGCTCTTAAGGCCGCAGAAGAGAGCCTAGAGATTGCAAAGTCTGGACAATCTTATAAAGCTTGCTCAGACGCTGCTTTCATCTTGGGACTTCGTCATCTCTCTATCTCTGAGCAGTACCCAAGAAAATCCGCCGAAGACATCAAGTGGCTGTCATCAGCTATGGATATTCTAAAAGAGTGGATTGAAAGTGACGCTGATAATGGCTATACTGATGGAGAGGTCCAAAAGTGTATGCTGGTTGGCAAATGGGAGAATTTGCGAGCATCCGACGACCCGGAACTGAAGTTTACACCAGTTGAGAAACCATGGATTGAAAGAGTGAAGAAACTTTTACCAAGCCAAACAGATGTCCTGAAACGAAGCGAACTTCTAGACCTCGAAGTCAGCATGCTAATGCGTCAAGGGAATTTTTTGGAGAGCTCGAAACTATCAACGGATTATCTCAACGATCTTGATAAGCTGCCATTTGTGCCGCCGATGATTAAAGCGGAGGCGTACTCGAGAGATGCTCACCAGGCATGGCTTTGTTCCCGGGTAATAGTGGGTGAAAATAAAACTACCACTGCAGAAGAACGACTCCATGCCACAACACAGCTATTGTCCGCGCTAGACCTGGCAAATAAATCACTTCAGCAATGGCGACAAACCAGCAGCTCTGAATTAATCATTCGCAGCACTCTAGCTCTTGGCAGTCTCCTTTCAGACGTACTATCGACGATCTCAGAAGATTTAGAGCGCGAATTACTCAGTGGATTCATGGATGAACTGCAAAAAACAGAAAAAATATGCGACGATATGAGACGAAGCGTCATACCCATTGAAGGCCTGACCTCTTTGATGAATAAAAGACTTCTGGTCGCCAAGGATTCGAGCCTCAAGATATACAAGCTAGGAGTCCGCATAGCTTTACGTCTCAATGACTCAGCTCAAGCTTGGACATGGCTACAAAAAGGAAAGTCCAGGGCATTCTCAGACTCTCTCGGCGCAAAACTATTAGTTCCGCAAAATTTACTGCAGAGAATCAATAGCGATCAAACAGCCTGTGACCTTTTGAAGGCGGAACAAATGCATTTAGAGGCCCTAAACCAGCCTGGAGTAAATCACATTCTTGTAGCGCGGGAACTTACTTCGATCAGGAAACGCGTTCAAGAGTACCCTCCACTAGCTGAGATTGGTCGAATCAGAAATACGACGCTGAATCTGGAAATAGACCCAGAGTGTCTTGATATGGCACTTTCTAGGACAAATCTTTCCCGAGAAAGAGTACAATTTGTCGACTGGTATGTTCCGTCATCGAAAACCAAGGAAAACCCGCAGATAATATGCTTTGTACGGACATTAGACGGTACGACCCGGACGAAGCAGTTGGCTATATCTGTTACTCAGGTAGAAGCATGGGTTTCTAAAGCCTTCACATACCCTGATATGGCTGAACATCCTCTAAACAAAAAGACGGGCAATCGTCTACTCCAGGAGATGAATGCTCTTGTCGACTGGCTGACAGATTACTCGGCGGAAGGTGATCTTTTAGTGCTCTCTCCATCAGGGCAACTAAATAACGTACCGCTACACGCCTTATTTATCGAAAGAAGACCATTAGTTGAGCGCAATCTGGTAGTTTACGCATCCAGCGCAGCGGTCATGAGCCAGTGTTTAGACCGTAGCGCCTCCAAAAAGAATTGCAAAAAACGGAATACAGAAGAAACTACAGCCTTTTTCGCAGTGTACGAAGAGCCTCTTCATGTCAATGAGCGCAATCTTATATTCAGTCACATTAAAACCCTTTCCATAGTCCTACCAGGCAATGTTTTACTGGGACCCGAAGTAACAAAATCGCGTTTTATTGAGACATCCTCCACGGCTACATGGTTGCACTATCACGGCCATGCTCGCTATTGCAAAGAAGATGTTCTTCAATCGTCACTCATTTTGAGCAATGGAGAAGACATTTTCGATAATAGCAATGCAGAAAACCCCCTTCTAGGAAGAGATGAGCTCTCCGTTGTTGACTTGTTCAATACCACTATGCCGCAAGGAGGCGTGCACTTTACAATCATTGCCTGCGAATCAGCCGCTCATGACTTATCTCCTGGAGATGAACCTCTAGGAATTATCCCAGCTCTGCTTCATGCTGGGGCCACTTCAGTTTTAGGATGTCAGTGGCCCATCAAAAGCTCTGCGGGTCGTGCATTTAGCGAAGCCTTCTACGACGAAGTGAGGTATATGAGGAGCAGAACGATAGGCGGTAACCAAACAGTGAACTTGGCCCAAGCATTGGGTATCACTGTCGGGAAGATGAGACGCGGTGAACTAGGAGCACAGTATAAGCAAGCGTACTGCTGGGCTTCGTTTGCGATGCATGGCCTGTGGTTCTTTCCGAGTTTCAATGGTGAAACATAAATCATGCACTGCTTTCTTCTATGGGCAACTTCAGCTTGACTACTCTGCAAAGCAAAATAACATTCCATAAAAATAATTTTAAAAAGTCCGGTTCTTTATATGTATCTTAGCCCCAAGGTCTTGCTATAGACGTACCTCTTCCGTTATCTATACCTTCGATATATACTCAATGAACCATGACCTACAGAGAATGTGAACCGCTGTCTCCAAGAAGTCGAACGACCTCGAATTGAATGAGTACATGAACAGTAATCATACCACCTCTTATCTCTTGCTGCGAAGAATCTTCTTGACATTAAAAAAAGATAATCTGTGAAATAGTAAGCGTTTTCTGTAGGTACTAAGCTGACAGAAGACAGCGCAGCCTAATCGTCTTCTCGACGTCCTATAGTTGACTTAATAAAAGGCTATAGGCAGCTGGCCTATCAATTCGGTAGTTAAATGTTATTTTATAGATTAACGCTGTTAAAATACATACTTTAATAGCCTTCTGAGCTTTAAGCCTTTTTATTTCCAACAAAGGCTAATTAGCGAAACTCAAGTTGCGGGCGCCCAATTGATAACGTGCATGTTTCGGTGATGACTCACTGACCGCTAGAGTATAAACTTATCTCTTTTCTCAGTCATTACCTTAATTAATGCTTTCAGCATCTCTAAATAAAACCACCTTCTTCATCTTTCATCAGCCTTTAACTTTCAAGCACCGACATTTCGGTTCCGATCCAAGCCAATCCTCAAGCCGCACTGAATGACCTACAGAGTACACTGCAATCTATCCATTTGCCTTTGAAGAGACAATCGCGAGCCTGTTGGATTCTCTCGCTTTGAGCTTGAATACATTTACCCAGCCAAAATGGCCATGACAACCCAGACGCCTGTCGAATCCTTGTCAATTGACAAATCTGTCAACCTGCAAATACTCAACTATTCAGGCAAAGAATTTCGAGAATGCCAACTCTCTCCGTCTGGCCGACAATACGACAAGCTCGTGGTTGGGGCGGCCATATTTCGCCATATTCAGAATTTGGCCTCTTCAAAAACACCATGCATTCTTCTCTTAAAAAGGGCACCTCATGAACCATACTTCCCCAACATCTTCGAATTACCTAGCGGGAAAGTTGACTTGAGTGACCTGACTCTCAAACATGCCCTTGTCCGTGAGGTGAAAGAGGAGACGGGGTTAGATATCACCAAAATCTCCGCACAACTGAGTTCAATGATATATCAAACTGAGAAAACCATCAAGAGCTACGCAGGAGTCGAATCTTTGGTTATCAAGAGCGCCATTCAGCTCAACTATGTGGTTTCAGTATCCGATGGAATGGTGAAGTTGAGTATAGACGAACATTCGGAGAGCTGTTGGGCCACAGATGAAGAGTTGGATGAACTAGACATTACAGATGAGACAAGAGCAATCATTCGGGAAGCCTTCTAGTGGAGTGCGAGCCAGTGACTAGGTGAAAGAAAGAGTGGTTCTAGATTCCAGGGTATACCAGAGAGCTGATAGGCCCTATCTGGTATATTTTGCGTATTGTCGCTAATATTAGGTGGCCAGTAGGAAGATGCCTAGAACGAACTACAAAGTGCGTTTATTCAAGAAGGCCTCCTCTCAAAGCCACGGGAGGAGAATAGAGATACCGAGAAATAAATTAAACATAATCGGTTAAATAAATCGCCTCAACCATCTACTTCACATCTCTCCTTCAAAGCCCATCAACTATTCACCAGTTCTCGTTAATCTCCAATCTGCCTAAGGCAACAACGTCCCAGTGGTCATATTAATAGCCGAAGTCAACCAACTATCCTGATGCCATATCATGCTGTATTTGGTCAATTCTGAAGGACTTATGCGGAGACACAAATTGCGACCACGATTCGGAATGAACTTCAAAGCGCTGAAGAATGTAATGCTGTAATGGCCCGGTTTATGTGTGATGAAACTCTTCATGCCAAAATATGGAGAGCCAGAAGAGCTTCATTAAAAAGGCTTTTTGCTGTTTGCCCCGACCTCTGACAATCTCAATATCATAAAGTCACTCGTCGTCTGACCATGATTACCGAAATTGGACAAACTATCGATTCTATTTACTGATCACTCACATTTGCACCTTCGCTATGAATTAAACAGCCCAGCTTGTTGTCCATAACCAGGCAAGGTAAACTACGGGCACTATATTTCTGGGTGACAAGGGAACGACTTCAATTTTAGAAACTAATTGCCTTGACTAGTCGCTGGCGCGCCGAGAATCAAGTCTCAGCCCAGAGCGGGAGCCAATTAAATCTCGGAATCAACTCCTGTTAGGAAATATTGGACTAGCATCTCAGCTTTGGCCCTCAAAATCGATAAAGTGCAATTAGGATAAGACAATAGTGAACTAAGACTCAGCTGGTCACGAAGCGGGCGGGTACGAGCTGTGGAGAGCTGTATCTTCACAGCCAATAGTGCATATGCACGAGAAAGGCAGTTTGGATCATCTATTGAACTATTAGCAACGCGTTGCACCATTCTAACTTCTTCAGATACGGCACGCTCAGAGTTCACCCAAAACATGTATTTATAGGTGAGAGAAGACGGTCAATGTTCCACTGTTCCTCTACTTCCAGCATCAACATTATCACATAAAGTATTGGCATACAACTGCCATCTTGACGTTCTTCAGCTCTGATCCCATCTCCTCAGGACTAGAGCCTACGCCCCTCAGTTTTGAACCTCAACATCTCACGAGACTTCCACGGATTATAATCACGTCGTTAGGGTTCTCGAGACAATTGGACAGGCTGTCCAGATTGTGTCGCAAGACCTTGACATTGTCAAGATACTAGTATTCAACCAGAGTCACGGGTATCAACGGTGTTACCACCGACGGCGTGAAACGAGTTGAATCTGCAGACCTCGGCGGTTCACTAGGCAGCATCTTTCACGTTTCTAATATTTGGGACCTTTACTCTCGCTGGGAAAGCCTCTTCTCACGATCTTCTCCTCGACGCAGCTTTTTTCTAGTCTCAGAGTCTTCCTGCAGAGGTCGCTGAGGCCTTTGATTTGTCCGCCCGCTCTTCCCGCTTTCACCTCAGCCTCACATCAACCATGTTCACTGCGGCTGGTGCCTTCGGCACAGTCCCCTCAGCATACCCAGGAACACTCATTTCCAATATTCTCGCTGGTACTCCTCTACTAGCTAGCACGGCGCCATTCTCCTCTGATCATCCCAGCAGCGGGATGCTCAATGGTATTCTAGCAAACGCTCGACACAGTATGCTGGAAATGCTCGACAAGACGCTCGCTCTAGTATCAGTCTCCGAGCAATGGATTAAAGAAATTCCTAACGTGCCCACTACAGAGAGGGAAGTCGCTCAGTGCGCAGCCTTTCAGAAACAGGCCCTAATCTCCTGCAGAATGGCCTTGGAGAATTCACGTCTTGCCAACAACGCCTTCATGAACTCAAACGGATGCGCCAGAGAGGAAATTAATCGTTTCGAGAGCGAGATTGCTCTGCTGAAAAACAGAGTCTTGAGCGTAGAAACTCAACACGATCAGGAGATTAACCAAGCGCGCTCACCTCAGTTCGCGATGTTTCAAAACTTGGGACTCGGCCTGCCCACTGATGGCACGAAAATTGACGAGCTTAAAGCGCTAAGGGACTCTGAAATAGTTAATCTCAGAAATCAGATCGTCAAACGCACCCAGGACTTGCAAACCATCAACCAATCTATGACAAATTTAGGCTTATGGGTCGAACTCTGCAAGCGGGCAGGTGGTTATCTTGGGTCTATTTACAATATTCTTACAGCTATCGGATATAGCAATGATACCGATGCCGTCGCATTCAAGGAACTGATGGGAGTCCAGTGGGATCAGATCCACAAGGAGGCTGAGGAGGTGAAATCGTTTCTGCAGTAGGTAGTGATGGTGCTATAGACATGACGGCCATGAATGTCGAAGTCGCCGATATGTAAGCGAATTCGGGGCTCGTACACATTGTTTTGCCAGCTACGGCCTTGCTTCCGCAGTTACGCACCCAAATGAAGAACTCAACCATCATCTAGTGCAACATCAACAAGCTGCAGAGGATCACGTACACTGTTGACATTATCGGATACTTTGACAAGGTCTCCAACTACAAATTCGCCGTCCTCGATATTATAAACTGCATTTGAGAAGCGCATATTCAACCAGCCGTCATGCACTACAACACTGTCTAGCAAATCAGCGCCCTGGCCATCCCTCTTCAACAAGACGACCCCTATCCGACAGAACGCCCACTGCCTTCAGTATCAGATGAAGTCTAACGATACTACATCGCAGTTTAGCGGCGGGGATGCTAAGATTGCGAAAGAGTAGTGGGCACAAGTGGCGGAGGCTTGTGTGGCGTGGTTGGATGTTTTTAATGAGCAGCGCATTTCTCCCATTCATACAGTGTTATTTAAATAATGATAGAAACAAAAGCTTTGACGAGTTACCTCTGCCAGCGTTTCTGGTTGTTATAAGCAAGTATTGAAGGTTGTATACGCCGAGGCAAAGCCGGAAGTGATGAGAGTAAGTGGTATATGTAAGACCAGAGTAAAGTCGAATTGGCTCCATATTCCGAACTTTTTGGTCGTAGTTTGGAACAAAAAATAGCTCCTTTAAACTTATATTATCGTGGATTATCTGCAAAGAACTACTATGCTGCTGCGAAACACATGTCTGGATAAAATCGCATAGAGATACATATTTATATAGGCGGAAGACGATACACGCCAAACCACTCTGCTACAGACGCCGGGTGGCTGACATTCAAACCTGGTAACCACACATCTTAAAAGATGACTACCGGGATAGTAGATATAAATGTGCACTGGCTTGATAATATATCAAACAACTAAGTACTGATCCTTATCTCTGCACAGCGATATAATGCCTCTGTGAAGCGCTATAGCTTGAGTAATGCCCTCAACCTCGCAGTCTAATATACAGACGACAAGCCCTAGATATAGAAAATCTTCGCAGAGGCGACAATCAATATTTCGCAACTTGGTTAGATAACTTCATAGTACGTTAGAAGCTTTCCAAATTACACGGCCACCGCGAGATTGTTGACATAAAGATACTGTCGGCTACGAATCTAGTGGGCTAGCCTTTTAGGTCAATCACCCACATTGAGTCTCTCTCGGAATATAGAAGCATCTGTCAGCAAATATGATACATAGCTGCAGCCTGATCCAACCACATGCGAGCGGGGTCAAGAAGGTTACCATATTTCCTAATTGCTCAAGAACCTTTAGTTCGTCTCATTCCTGCTTGAGATATATCTTTGGAATTTTCACTATCACTCAAGGCCTACGATGAAGCTCACTGAGCTTGGTTGATAACATTTTAATTCACCAGCAAGCATGTCGAACACTGAAAATTACACAGTTGGGTGGATCTGTGCCATCAGCACTGAGCGTGTCGCCGCCGAAGCTTTTCTAGACGAGAAGCATGAAGGTCCTGAAAATGTCTCTACCCATGACAATAATGCCTACGCTTTAGGGAAAATGGGAAGACACAACGTGGTCATCGCTGTCCTACCTGACGGCGAGTATGGGACAGCTTCTGCAGCTACTGTTGCTAGAGATATGTTACACACCTTTCCCAATATTAGAATTGGCTTAATGGTGGGCATTGGTGGTGGTGTACCAAGTGCCGAGCACGACATCCGCCTAGGCGACGTTGTTGTCAGCGCGCCTCGTAACGGGAAAGGAGGCGTATTCCAATATGACTTCAGCAAAACGATGCAGGATCAAGCATTTCAACAAACTGGATTCTTAGACCAGCCACCAACAATTTTAAGAACGGCCATCGCCGGACTCAAAGCTCAATACGAGGCTGAGGGCCACCAGTTGGAAGAAATAATCAGTGATACTCTTGCCAAAAAGCGAAGGCTACAGAAGAAGTATAAGCGACCAGACCAAAGTAGTGACAGATTATTCCAAAGGGAGATAGTTCATCCGGCGGATGAAGAAAGCTGTGTAACGGTTTGCCTTGATAATTTGTCTAATTTACAACCTCGACACGAACGAACAGAGGACGATGATAATCCAACAATTCACTATGGCACCATCGCATCGGCAAACCAATTAATAAAAGATGCGAAATTAAGGGACAGGCTCGCAGCCGAGAATGATGTGCTATGCTTTGAGATGGAGGCCGCAGGGCTGATGAATCACTTTCCTTGTCTGGTCATCCGTGGAATTTGCGATTACTCAGATTCGCACAAAAATTCAGATTGGCAAGGGTATGCAGCAATGGCGGCTGCTGCATACGCCAAAGAGCTTCTAATCCGCATACCTCCGAAGAAAATCGAGTCGGAAAAAAGGATCAATGATATAATTATGAAAGGTGAGCTCTCGGTCTATCCCATGGTGAATAGCGTCATACTGATAGAGCAAAGTCGATGAAAAGATAACTGAAGTCGATGAAAAGATAGATGAAATTAGCCAAAATATCCTATCACTCGGCCTTCCAGTTGTGGAGGGGGCTGCTTTTAGCTCCTATGCCGAGCAGCGCAATCCGACCTGCTTCCCAAATACCCGAGTTGAACTACTTCAACGTATATTGGATTGGGCTCATAACCCACATGCCAGAAGTATTTTTTGGCTAAACGGAATGGCTGGGACTGGCAAGTCAACCATTTCACGCACTATCGCCCAGTCCCTTGCCAGAACCAGTCATCTCGGCGCTAGTTTTTTCTTCAAAAGAGGCGAGGGTGATCGAGGGAGGCCAGTCAAGCTCTTTACAACAATAGCGGCTCAGTTAGCAATAATGCAACCAGCCATCGACATTCATATTAAAGATGCCCTTAAGATGAACCCTGACATTGGTAACAAAGGGCTCCAGGAACAGTTTATTACGCTCATCTTACAACCTCTATCCGCAGTCTCTCAGGAGAACAAAGATGCTGCTGTCATTGTTTTGGTTATTGATGCCTTAGATGAATGTGAATTTGAAGATGACATTATACTTATTCTTCGCCTTTTCGGCCGTCTTACAAATTTAAATTTACGGGTCTTCGTTACCAGCCGACCGGAGCTTCCACTTCGTTTGGGCTTTTCTGAAATCCAAGGGGAATTTCAGCAGGTCATTCTCCATGAAATATCGGAGCCAATGATTCAACATGACTTATCAATTCTGATACGTCATGAGCTACGGGAAATCCGAGTCAATTATAATAAAACGGTGCAAGAATATCGACAGTTACACAAGGATTGGCCCGGCCAGTCCAATATTGACACTCTGGTGAAGATGGCCACTCCTCTTTTTATATTTGCCGCCACTATATGTCGCTTTCTTGCTGACCGCCAATATGGGAGCCCTGATGCCCGGCTTCGCAATGTCCTAAGATATGAAACCAAAAGTCAAGAGTCTAAGCTCGATGCAACCTATTTGCCTGTCCTTAATCAACAGGTTACCGGTCTTTCTGCAAGTGAGCGAAACGAGGTACTACAACAATTTCAATACATTGTCGGCTCTATTGTGCTCCTTGCAAGTCCTTTACCGACACCTAGTCTGGCACATCTCCTTGGAATCTCCAGAGATATTATTGATACAAGATTAGATATGCTCCATTCCGTCTTAAGCGTACCGCAATCAGATGGGTCTCCGGTCAGATTACTTCACCTCTCATTTCGTGATTTCCTGGTCGATCCCGAGAAACGAGGGCAAAATCCCTTTTGGGTCAATGAGGCAGAAGCTCATGCGAGTATAACTAACAACTGTCTGCGCATCATGAAAGAGTTTCTCCGAGAAGACATTTGCAACTTACGATCACTTAGGCTGGAGGGTTCTACAATTAATATTCAAAACATAACTGTGTTTATTCCTGCTGCAATTCAGTACGCATGCCTGAATTGGGTATTTCACCTTCAAGAAGCAAAATATCACACTGGAAATTATACAGAAATACTGCAATTCCTGGAACAGCATTTTTTACATTGGATCGAGGCGCTGAGTTTAATACATCAGGCACCAGAAAGCATCAATATGATCAGAAGCCTACAGGCAATTTTACCAGTAAGTTTCTCTATCTACGATTGAGTACCAATTTAGTGGATGAAAACGTTGACCTTGTGATAGAACCAGAGTAACAAAGCGCTCTCTGACTTTTTAGATGACGCTTTGCATATCCTTCAATCAAATTTACAAATAATTACTACGGCGCCTCTTCAACTCTATTCTTCAATTCTTATATTTGCTCCAAGCAAAAGTATCATTAGAAACTTGTTCAAGGGGACAATTCCTAAGTGGATATGTCTTCAGCCCAAGGTAGAGAACAACTGGAGCCAGTGTATACAGACACTCGAAGGTCATAGTCTCTCAGTTATGTCAGTAGCGTTTTCACATGACTCGTCTGTTCTTGCATCAGCTTCGTATGATGGCACCGTTCGCCTATGGCATGCTAGCACAGGCAAGTGCGTCCAGACTCTCAGTGGCCATGGTTCCCCGGTTTTGTCTGTGGCCTTCTCTCACGACTCGTCGTTTGTGGTATCAGGTTCACATGACAACTCTATCCGGCTGTGGCACACCAATACTGGCGAATGCTTCCAAATCCTTCGAGACCATTGCGGCTCGGTTAAATCTGTAGCCCTATCGCATAACTCATCACTTATAGCATCAGCTTCGGGCGACGGTACCATTCGAATATGGCGCACGCGTACAAATAAGTGTATTCAAATACTCAATGTTCCATATTTTGACACCGCTTGTGTGGTCTTTTCACATGATTCGTCCATTATAGCATCAAATTCCGGCTATGGTACAATCCATCTATGGGACACCACTACGGGCGAGTGTATTCGAAGATTGAGAGGCGGGTCGTCAGCGACATCTGTTGCTTTTTCAAGTGACTCGTCACTGATAGCAGCCGCCTCCGGTAGCATCATCCGGCTGTGGCGTACTGATACAGGCGACTGCATCCGAAAATTCAAAGGCCATTTTGACAGCGTTAATTCTATATCCTTCTCACATAACTCATCGCTTTTGGCGTCAGCTTCGGATGATAATACGATCCGTTTATGGCAAACTACTACAGGCGATTGTATTCAAGAATTAAACGGTCATAACGGTGAAGTTAAGTGTGTAACTTTCTCATATAACTCATCGACGATAGCATCAGCATCTAGGGATGGGATCATCCGGTTATGGCACGTCAACATTGATGATGATATCCAGGAATCCAAATTCAACACCAATGAGGTCATCCCTCGAGAACATGCTGAAATTAACGACCGCATCCAGGGAATTGAAGGTTATGGCGCCCGCATAGACAAAGTGGCCTTTTCTCATGATTCATCACTCCTTGCATCGCTTTCATTCGATGGTACCGTCCGCACATGGCGCACTGATACAGGCGGTTGTGTACAACAATTCCAGAGTCGAACTAGCCCCATGTATTCTCCGCAGAATGCATCGTTTGACTGGCATAGCTGCTTAGTTTTCTCACATGATTCATCGCTTGTGGCATTCTCTTTGGGAGATACATCTCTGTGGCTATGCAGTGTTGATACAGGCGAATGCATCCACGAACTCAAAGGTCATGATAAACTTGGCGTCCGTTCCGCTTCGTTCTCTTATGAATCGTTACTTGTCGCATCAACTTCAGCAGGTATCATCCGGGTATGGCGCGTTGATAAAGGCCATTGTCTGCGCATATTTAAGATCTGGGGAGCTTGCTCAGTGGCATTCTCACCTGAGGATTCATCGCTTATAGCATCAGTTGCAGATGACGACAGTCGAGTATGGTCTATTATTACAGGCGAGTGTGTGCAGATACTTGAGAACCCAAAACCTTTTTATCATTCAGTCGCTTTCTCACATGATTCGTCGCTTGTAGCGGCAACTTTCGGAGGTACCATTCAGCTATGGCTTTCTGATACAGGAGAGTGTGTCCATGAATTCCATACGCACAAAGATCACTTTTTGACTGGAGTATCATTCGCACTTGACAATTTTCACCTTCTTACACCGGTGGGGATATTTACTACTGTAGAAGGCGAGTACAGTTTCCGTGCTGAGGGTTATGGATTTAACGTAGATCGCTCTTGGATCACTTGGAATGGAAATAAACTGCTGTGGGTGCCGTCAGATTATCGATCACATGTCACCGCTGTGAATAAGTCAACTGTAGCTGTCGGCTGCACTTCAGGAAGAGTTTGGATAATGAGATTTTCAGCTTATACACAATGATATACCAAATTGAAGTAACACCAAATGAAAGTTTTGTATCGGCATGCATAAATCATTTTCATTATCTGACAGAGTACATATCCAGTTACTACTCAATTTGCCAAATACATTGTATGTGCCGAGGGCTGTGGAGATGTTCTTCAAAGGGTGGCATACGATTCACCACCTTGCTTCCAATTTGCGATCCACTGAAGCGTCATTCAAATAACATTTATGATCTTCAAGTCTATAAATGTCGCAATTCAACCGCAGAAGCTTGATTATTGGAGATATTATAAGTTTGCAGTATACGTAATTCTATGCGACTGTTCTGTACGTGCTGTCCCGGAGCAAAACCTACTAGGTAGCTTCGCCATTTAAGCGATACAAACGACTATAGCGATAGTCTCTGCATTCATTATTTAGGACATTGATCCTAATTCCATCGCTCATATCAAAGACGATAGGCTCTCCATCAAGTTTTACCAGCAACACAAGCATCTATGGAGCAACACCGCGAAGTTATCAGTTCCTTGGCCGGGCCCGAGAATTCGATACCATCTACTATCCCAGAGGTCATGGACCGGTTTTTTCATCTCGCATTCGATAAGGATTCACACGCTTTAATTATCGAGTTCTTGAATAAGGACAAGGTTATCTCCGCTGTATGCCATTGAGTTGCAGCTCTTACTGAAGTCAGCCTGCCTAATGGGACTCTTCTGCTAGCTAGAAAACAGGTTACTGGCTATGGTAACGAAGAGGAGGCGCAGGCTCAAGTGACCGAGCATGTTCCGTTATTATTAAGGGTCGCTTGAATCAGATTACTCAAGGTTATACAAAGGCAGCGGAGCCATGGGGGCCCAGCGTGGTTGTGGATGGTAGAATAACCACCGGCCAGAAGCCTACTAAAGCGGTAATCTATATTAAGCATTCAATTTTTACGTTCAATAACAGCATATTTTAAATGGAGATTAGAATAAATATATGGATTTTTTTGCAAGATATTCTCAATATCTGTAATGAGCAGAGTGTATACTGCTGTGTAATAAATCGTCTTAATAGTCGTTTTCTAAATTACTTATGCCGTGAAACCTCTCCACTGATACAAATGTGGCTCAATCTACTTGATCCAGTGTCCTTAAAATGGAGTAGCTTTCGTAAAATTTTCGTTGACAAGGGGGGACCGTCTAATCGCATTCACTCGTCCATTCACAGCTGCATCGGGAAGTAGTGCATCGTGACCGTTGATGTGATACTTATTGCGCTCCGCCTGGTCTTCTTTTTACTGTACACTTAACTCGGACCAATTTTCGATGTTGACTACGCATTAGCAAACACAGGCCCTGCTTTGATGGTAATCTCAAAACAGACATCTTCAGCAAGCATATTGAGTAAATATGTGTAAATCCCGTATATACCATAATAAGCACGCCGCCATTCAACAAATTCAGAGCCATCCCGGCTCTGAAAGTGGAGTCACATCCACCAAATCCTCCATCCGGATTGGCTTCCGTAGCTCAGTTGGTTAGAGCTTCGTACTAATACTTTCAAGTCTTCACGACTCAAAAGTCTTGGTAATGCGAAGGTCGCAGGTTCAAGCCCTGCCGGGAGCAATGCTCACCAGCCGCCATTCGGACATGGGATTTCTTTTTTTGTTCTTTTTCTATATCGTTCCAGTTCTTTTTTGCATCAAGCTTCCTTTCTTTTACATATCTACGAAGAAAATGATTGTTTGCCGAGGGTGGAAGCACGTACAAAACTCCCCAACTTTTTCCTCCTCCACTTACACGGCGTCAAGATATATCAATAGAACTGCCTCATATTCAACCGTTAACCAATTCTTCACAATGACTATTGCATGAAAGGACTGTCCTTTATCATTCCAGCAATTCAATGCATAGGACGGGGTATCAACTCGGCATGAATAAAAGACAGTCCCCGTAGTATACACCAGTCTAATCTGTAGGTGTCATACTGTAATAAGAAGCGAGATTACAAACGCTGGGTCTGACACAACTTCATATCGAAATAGTAAAGAAACAATAAAGATGAGCTGAATAGGGTAGCCCATCAAGCCAAGTTTTAAAATTGGCGGTGGGGAGTGGGACGAGGAAGTGCAAATTATTTTTATTTTCATTTTTATTTTGTTCATTAAGAAGCATCTAAGCCCAGCGCTCGCGTGCTGGCCTCGAGGCATCAAGTCAATCCAGCTTGATGAAGCCAAGGCATTATCTAAAAAATAGTATATCTAAAGCTAACAAAACAACCTATCTTGAAACCCGCTAAGCCCTTCAACCAAGTGAGCGTCCCTCCCCCTCGTCGGGAAGATGAAGGACGTCTCACAGTGGCTCTGAGAGTGGGAGGCTGGCTGCGTGGGAAGCAGTCATCAGCCTGCCCACTCCGAAGGGGCTAAGCGGGTCGGTATAAGATATACCTTTTTAATCAAGATAGTAACATCCACAGACTTTTTGCTACGTAAACCTGCGGTTCTATATCTACACATGCTGTTGCAAGGATTCAAGGCCTCGGGGTTTAGCCGAGGAAATTATACAAGACCTTCAGTACTCATTCCATTAAGCGGTTCCGTTGACAGTGCCGTTGGCCTCATTTCTGGCCTGGCAGACCTCCTTGGTAACCTCGTCGAGGCATCCGATGGCGGCGGCTACCAGACCAAGGATGGGGAGGGAGGGGCTGAGCGGCTGGCTGATGTACTCCGGGTGGTATTGCACACCGACGAAGTAAGGGTGGCTCTTGATCTCAATGATCTCCATACGCCTGCCGGTATCGTCCTTGCCGACAAAGGACAAGCCAGCCTTCTCGAACTCGTCAACAAGGGCAGGGTTGACCTCGTAGCGGTGTCGGTGGCGCTCATCGACAGTCTCCGCGTTGCCGTACATGGCTCGGAGCTTGCTGTCCTCGCTGCCAGGCTGGAAGTGCGTCGTGCGCAGGCCAAGTCGCATGGTACCGCCCTTGGTCTCCTTGGAGCCTTCGGGCATGAAGATGACGGCGGGGTACTCGGCATTCTCGTCGAACTCTTCGGAGGTGGCGTTGGCGTGTCCGCAGACGTTGCGGGCGAACTCGCAAACGGCCAGCTGCATACCGAAGCAGATACCCAGCCAGGGAGTGTTGTGCTCTCTGGCCCACTGGGTAGCCTTGATAATACCCTCTGTGGCTCTCTCGCCGAAGCCTCCGGGGATAACCACACCGGACGCTGAGCAAACATCGTGCCAAGCCTTGTGGTATAAGGCGGGGTCGGCCTCCCGGGTCGACTCCTCAAGATGCTCGGAATCAACCCAGATCAGGTTCAGCTTGCGCTTACAGTGGATAGCCGCGTGTTCTAATGATTTGTAGAGACTGAGGTAGCTGTCGTGAAGTTCGACGTACTTGCCAACCAGGGCAATGTCGATCGTCTCTGTGTAGTTCTTTGAGATGACATCCTTCCACTTTTGCCAAATTTCGGCACCCTTCTTGACTTGGGCTGGCTCAGGGGTGAGCTTGTCCAGCATCAAGATCGACTGCAGAACGGTGATCAAACCCTGCTCTTTCAGAAGGACTGGCACCTGGTAGACTGTGGGCATATCTCGGACGGCAATCACCTGCTCAGGCTCGACCTGGCAGTGAAGGGCGATTTTGTTGATGGTATCTTGATCAAGAGGACGCTCACAACGGCAAGCAATCTGTCAGAGTCGTTAGCTAAATACCGACTAGGCAATAAGTAGATTCAAGCTCTTACCAAGTCGGGAATGAGACCGGCACTCCGGATAGTCTTGACGGCGTGCTGGGTGGGCTTGGTCTTTTGCTCGCCGTTGATGACGGGAACATATGAGACCTGGATGTTGATGAAGTTGCCCTTGCCACACTTGTGTCGGAGCTGTGTAAGCGCCTCAACGAAGGGCATGTTCTCGATATCGCCAACTGTGCCACCCTGTAAAATGAAAGGTTAGAAGGAGCGCAAGCATAAGGACTGGAAGAGAGTATATACAAGCTCAACTAAGAGGTTGTCAGCAGGTGTCCAGTATAGCTTTGTGGCCGTGGAGGCGGATGCAACATACCAATGCAGACATCAGGCTCGGCGCCCGACTCATCGATGGGGATTCTGGCGACCCGCTCAATCCACTCCTTAATGAGGTTGGTGACGTGAGGGACGACCTGGACGGTACGGCCCAAGTAATCTCCACGACGTTCCCTCAGGCCGACCTCCATGTTGATCTTGCCGGTGGTGATGTTGTGGTCTCGGGAGAGGTTGATGCCCAGATATCTCTGGTAGTGACCAAGATCCAAGTCACACTCGCCACTAGGACACCAAGAGTCAGTTTTACCCTATGTAAAAGATTTTCTCCATGGGCTCGAAATTTTCGACTTCGGTACGAGACACTTGTCGTTGGTTGCCAGAATCGTTTTGGAAAGGGCAAGAAAGGGCTCCAGAAGCTGCTTACCCGTCGTCCAGAACGAAACATTCTCCATGATCTTTCGGGTTCATAGTTCCAGCATCAATGTTCAAATAAGGATCGATTTTCTGCCGTCATCGTTCAAGTTAGAGGCCGATTCTAAACTTTTTAAGGCGATTCCAGATAGGTAATGCTCACGATGCAGGTGACACGCAGGCCGAGCGTCTTGAGAAGCTATTCGGGCGGTTAATATTCGAAGATTCGCGTCCCGCCATGGACGAATTATAGAAGCATACCAGGCCCGTGGACGAGGCAATAATGCCCTTTCCAACACCTAGTAAACTGTTAGCAGGCGCCAAATTATTGCGTGGAACATGGTGCAGTACCGGAGATGACTCCGCCCGAAACGAGAATGTAACGCATGGTGACAAGAACTGTTCGTCAATATCGATGAGGTACAGGGATAGAATGACGATGACAGCGCATGTGAAGTTTTTAAGAAGTTTGGAACTTTTTTTTTTTTCCTTCTAATCGCGGGCAGCAGGTCCGTGCACAGCCCCGCATCTGGCTGGTGGCCAATGATGTATCCGCGTATGGAGCTCCATCCGGTAAATCTGCACACACCGCCCGGCAGTATCCTGAACGTCTGCATATGCATGCTCTTAGTGTATCCGAGCACGCTTTTGCCCGACTGCCGCGTACAATCATGTGAATTGCATAACTTTGATATCGCGTGGCTCACAGCTTGGCGTTGACTCTTATCATCCATATGATGATTCCTCCGGCCTTTCTGGATCTGGCCAAATGAAGCCGAGTGACTCTATTGACATGTCGGCCAAGTCGGGGAATTATGATCAGGGATTCATGCCTGTCAACCAGGGTCGCTGCGGCTGCCAGGGCCTCCAGACGCTGTGTACATGCACCAAACAAATGGCTACCAAAACTTACATGTATTCCTGACCTCAAGTGCATGCCTAGTGTCTAAACTCATAAATGTTGAACTTTTCCAGTGATGACATCCCTGACTCGCAAGGGTGTCATAGTGAAAGGTTAGCGTGTAAATGACGGATAGGCATCTGGAACTTGGGTAGCAAGTAGGTAGGGGAAGGCTCGTTAGATGTATAGATAGATAAAAGATGTTTGTAGGAGGGGACGTCTCATATTGAAGCATTTTATTATTCAGAATATTGTTTGCCTTTCAGCGTTCAGCAACCCCCTTTTAAAGGTATCATCTCTCGTCCTCGCCTCTATGCCAGAAGCTTTGTTTATCCAAATTCGTATGCCCCCAAAATTATCTTCTATCGCCATTTAATAATAAAAATAAAAAATGCACTCCATTATTTATCCTTCAAAAACTCCTGTAGCTCCTCCATCTCTCCGCTGTGGTATATCATGTCGTAAAACAAGCCTTTGGAATTGTACAAGTCTCGGGGAGAACCGTATCTATCAGAAGTTAGTAATTATACAATAAAACAAACGCTGTGCCGCTGGAGATTGGCTACTTACTCTACTACTTTGCCGGCGCCCATCACGACAACGGAATCATAGTCGATAATGGTCCGCAAGCGATGAGCGATCGTCACGAGTGTGCGGTCTCCGCCAGCAGACTCAAGCTCGGTGCGTAGCACTTGCTGAATGCCCTTGTCCGTTTCATAGTCCATGCTAGCGGTAGCCTCGTCTAGCAGCATCAGCTTACTCTGGCGGATAAGCGCACGGCAGAGAGACAAGACCTGGCGTTGGCCGTGAGAAAAGTTCTCTCCACGGGCATCCACTGGTGTCGTCAAAGAAATTCCTTGGGACTGTCCGTGGACAGAGTCATCTACGCCGTCAACAATCGTCTCATCAGAAGAATCGTCACTGGAAAATGACGCGATGCCCTTGCAGTTCTCCAACGCCTTCTCTAGAATCGCCTTGGGGACGAGACCAGTAGGATCAAGATTAGATTCCACAGTTCCGTTGAACAAGGTCGCTTCTTGAGGGATGATTGTGAGCCCTTCACGTAACCTGCGCCGGGGAATTTTGGTAATATCGATTCCGTCGTATAAGATTTGACCAGAGACAATATGCGTAAACCGCAAGAGAGAAAGAACAAGAGTGCTCTTGCCGGAGCCCGTTCGTCCGACGACAGCAACTCGCTCTCCAGCTTTGAACTTGAGATTGACGTCCGTGAGGATGTTGGGGCCATCAGGATCGTATCTAATGGTGACGTTGCGAAACTCGATTTCTCCTGACTTGGGCCAATTCTTGGGAATGACGTGGCTTTCATCGTCTGCAAATTCCCCTTCTTCGGCATATGTTTTATCGTCTTTACCTTCGGGCTCCAGCTTGACATATTCTTTGACACGATGGAAGCTCTGCATCTCTACCTCAAGGTCGTTCATGGCTCGTACGAGCATGAGAATAGTCTGGCTCAGCCCATTGGCATTGTTAAGGGAGAAACCGACCAAACCAGCGCCAACCACTCCAACTTTTGAAAGAGCGATAATGCCAGCAAAAAGAGCGACTAGGGAAGTCACAAAGTCCACTCGCATGGCCACCCAACGGTTACAGTTATAGTTAGCCTCTGCTGCGGCCGACCAAACGCGCAGCTTGGATGCCAGATCGCGACCAAAAGTTTCACCCATACCCGCCCTAGCCCTGATGATGGGCAGCCCGGCCAATGTATCGGCGAACTGGGAGAAGACGGGCGACTGTGCGGACGAAGCAAGTCGCTTGATGATGACCGCTGTTCGTGTGTACATCTCGCCAACCACAACGCCAAAAATGCAGGTGAAGAAGGCGGGTATCATGAAAATCGGCATGATTGAACTGACGGCGGCAATACGGGCAAACAGCATCATGATGGAATCAAAAGTCACCCGGAGCATGGAGCTAAGTCCCGAATCAATTGATGCCATGTCGCCGGAGAACCGGTTAGTGATGCGACCGATGGGGATCGTCTTGAACCATGACAAGGGGACTCTCATGATCGCACGGATGAAGTCATTGTGAAGCTTGCGACCAGCACGCCATGCACCCCATTCGAAAGCGATAATGACCAAACCAAAGGAGATTAGCTCGGCAAAGGTGAAGGCGGCATAAATACCCATGTAATAGGCGATGTCCACGTGAGCGTTGTTATTGTAGGCCTCTACCCAGATGCCCATCCAATAACTGGATGCGAAGAAGAAGACGTTGGAGCCGGCGAGGCCAACCAAGCAAAAGACGGCGAAAAGCGGGTGTCCAAAGTATCTCATATACTCCAAGGAGGCCAATCGACCGACCTTGCCTGATGCTTTCATTTCCTGGTTCACAATGTCTTTGGCCGAGGTTTCAGTGGCCACCTTTGACGGATCATTCAGGGCATCTCCACTAGATTGAAGCTCAGGCTCCGGAGGAGTTTCTGTGCCGGTTTCGGTTTCGGTTTCAATATCATCATCATCTCCTCCAAGGATTTCGGCAATCTGGATGGGCCTGCGAACTGCACCAATGTTGGCCTCGGCATTCTTGACTTGACCTCTCTCGAGGAGGACGGAAAAGTCTGCCTGTGCTGAGATCCAAGGAACCTGAGTGACGAGAACAACAGTCCTGCCTTTGAGTAGATCGCCACAGAAACAATGTTTCCAGACGCCAGCAGAGGTTTTGGCGTCGAGAGCGGAGAAAATATCATCTAGAAGCAATAGAGATGCCTTGGAATAAAGGGCTCTAGCCAGGGCAACTCTAGCTTTCTGTCCTCCAGATAAGGATGTACCATTCTCACCTACGACGGTCTGGTCACCGTCAGAGAGCTCCCTGAGGTCTATATTGAGACAGCAAGCTTCAATTACTCTGTCATATCGAGCGCGGTCCATGGGGCTTTGGAAGAGGATATTGGCTTGGACGGTGTCATTCTGGAGCCAAGCAGACTGCGAAGCAAAGGCAATGTCGTTGGGCGCGGTGACCTTGCCACCCTCTAGATGCGTCTCACCTAGGATTGCGAGCAGGAGGGTACTCTTTCCGCTTCCGCTTTGACCAGTAACAACGTTGAGGCCACCTTCAACAAAGTCTAGCGAGATGTCTTCGAGGCGGAATGTAGCCTTCTTGTTTCGACGGAACGAAGCGCCTTCCATTCTCAGGGGTCCAATGGGATATCGAAGGAGAGGCACAGTACTATCGAAATATTTGTCCAGTCGGTTGAAAGCGACGCTTGCAGCAGCAAAGTTCCTGGAGAACGCACTAGCCATCATGATGTTTCTACGGATG
Source organism: Trichoderma sp. IMV 00454 (assembly GCA_001931985.1). Lineage (NCBI taxonomy): Eukaryota > Fungi > Ascomycota > Sordariomycetes > Hypocreales > Hypocreaceae > Trichoderma > Trichoderma sp. IMV 00454. Next base: position 924,381 of record MSJK01000149.1, on the reverse strand, counting down.
TTCTTCACAAGGAAGGCGGCAGTAAAGGCAGTAGAAGCGTCAAGGGGATGCTTTTCTACCCCGACGTGCAATCCGAACATAACGAGGAGGCCGATGTACGGAAAACACTGGGTAACTTGGTTGACCATGGTCTGTAGGACGGCCACTCGCCATAATTCCTTTTGTTCGGCCGCCCTGGACTCGATGATTCGATTTGTGATGGGATCCTCCCAGGCAAAGTACTTGATGGCGCGGATGGAAGCTAGATACTCCGCAACAAGAGAAATGCGTGTATCTTGTGCCTTCCTCACTCGTCTCTGTGCGCCATACATCTGCCGGCCCATGTACACGGATATCGGAGTAGCCAAAAGCAAAATCGCCGTTCCCACCAGAGATACCCAGCCCATCATTTTGTAAAGGCCGTAGAGAGATATGATGGTACCTGCAGGGACACCCGCAGAAACCAATATTACATCTCGTGCTCGATAGACAGCATCCACGTCAGCGGCCATCAAATTTGCCAAACGTCCAGCAGACGTCGATTTTTGGGCTCCCTGCGCCTCTTTCTCCTTATCGGTCTTTCCTCCTGCCTTGATATCGAAGGGGTCTTCCTCCAACTCCATTGACTCCAAAGCCCTGTGATATAGCTCCTGAGTCATTGCAGATTTGACTCGAACGATCAATCTGGTTGAGTTGAAGACATATTGCTGAAACAAGACGGATCGAGACAAGGGGCCGACAAACATGAGAATAAGCCATACAACTGGGTGGTATTGGGCACCACTAGGGTTAGCGAGATAGTCGAGTAGACGATACATGCCATACGGGGAGACGTTCTCCATTGTGAAAGCGGCAGCAGCCCACGTGGCCATCAGTAACAACTCCTTACGCTGGAATTTCAAGGCTGTCCACAGGGTTTTTTTGTAGAGCGCTCGGGCCTTCTTGATCTTCTGGAGTAAATACATGGGCTCATCATACCAGGCTAATGTCGGGATACCAGACATGTCAAGCTTTTGTTTGGTGCCCTTCCATACGAGAGGTGTCAGCCACTCATAGGTGAAGTAATAGTTGAACCAGCTGCATGTCTCTTCAGGAGCAGGGTCATTTTGATCCGTGTAGCCCGGAATATCATGCTTGATGGTAGGCGGGACCCATTCTCGTGGAGTAATCAATGCGACAATAACGGCCGCACCCAACGACGACAGGCAACCAACGATACCAGCATCCCCAACACATTGATCCGTGCCAATCTCAATACAAGGCAGCAGCTGTGCGGCTGCTAGAACGAAAAACGTGGCAGTCAGGACATAGTTGATTTGATGAAGAACGAGATGACGCCAGGCGAGATCATGGCTAATGGGTCGTATCAAGCCGAGGACAAAAGCGTAGGCAATGGCAACAACGTTGAGCAGATGCACTCTCCCCTTGATCAGGGCCACTGTCAAAAAGACCAGCGAAGCGATGCGGGCGGCTTGCGACACAATTTCGTAAGGCCATTTAATCGATGATGCCTTGGACCTGGTGGTTGGCACGGAGTTCTTGCGATGCCGGATAAGACGAAAAGTCAGCCAAGCCGCCGAAGTGGCGAGAATCGCACCCTGAAGAATACCAGACCGAGCAAACTCAGAGACGCGACCTATCCATTCAGTCTCAGAGGTATCGATGCCGAGGCTGAGAATGCAGAGGCATATTGTTAGCAGGAGAAATTAGACAGAGGTTGGTGGAAATCAAGTATTGGATGTATTTCATCACGCAAGAAATGAGAGGCGCACGCCATTGTACCACAGACAGCGAAATGCTGACCAGATAAACCTTGGGATACACGTACCGACTTAGAAAGGTGGGAGGTTCCCGAAACAGCAGCTCGTCTGTACTGGGAGTGAGCAGCTGCGTGCCAAGGCGGGATAAGACGACGTCCATGATGCCGTCATCCAGAGGTTCGCCTTCGTTGAAGAGAAGGCTGAAGATGTTGAAAAAGAATTAAAGGATTGAGTGAGGAACAAAGAAACGGTTCGAGTTGAAGTACAATCTTGAATGTAAAACTGAGCGCCGCGAGTGGGTCCCGCCCGAAGGCTCAACGGCAAATTCTCCCAATTGCCCCCCGACCCCTGTAGCTGGCCCTGTGGCATCACCGCTTATAGGCCTCTTTGGACCTGTAAGCCCCGTAGGCCCTGCATCAGAGGGTGTCGCAATCCCTGTTGGCGAACTGCAACATGCACCGCGGCTGCAAAAATCCCTGCGCTAGCCCCCCCACAGTTGACCGATATGGGGACATCGGATGCAGTTGTTTGTTAGTGGGCTTTTCGCGCTTCGTATCTTACAGGCAGAGCGCGCAAAAGGCGTCCATTGTTAATAAGGGGGGCCTATGAGGAAGCGGACAGCTTGAAGCTCTCACCGTTTCTTCAAGCAGACGCTGGGACGGTGAGCAAAGGGAGCACTTGGCCCATGCTCTGGATCCTTGGGAGAGATGCGGTCAACAAGATGCCGCGGATGTGAGGTAATGTTGCTCTTCTGGACTAAGCATGTCTCTCGTACGAGTGCTGCCATTGACTAATGGCGGGTAAATGCTAGCCCTGATATCAAATCTGTTAAAATAGTGAGACTTAGCGGGACGGCAGGTCGAATAAAACAACTTCGGCGAGCCAAAAACATCGGCGCCGTGTCGTCCTTATGCACGGCTTAAGCGGCATCGGCAGAGCTGCAGCCACCGGAGGATCAAAAAAGGCGCGCGCCCGGTTGGTCCAATTGCGTGTCATATGCCCATCCTTTTTGGAGGTTTAGGCGGCAGCCTTGATAGAAATCTCACATATGGATATGATGTGCAGCATCGCAACCAACATGAGTTCTGGTCGATAGAATTGAGCGTCGGGAGCAACAAGATATGCGGTCTGTAGATGCTTGAACCGGTCGGCATATCGTATCCCAAGCCGGGTGGTCGGAAGAGAGGTTGCCAGCTCCGGAAAGTCGAGCCCTGTCTAGTCCATGTCGCCCTCCAAGGACTCTATCGCGTGCTCGGCATCTCGGGTATCTGACGAATGTTGTCTTGGCTCGCCAGGAACACTATTGGCCGTTCAGGTGAGTCATTCATCAAACTCGGAATATACGAAGTCGCAACACCACTGTCGAGCAAGGCCGTTGAAATGCCCACCCACTCACACTTTAACTGTATCTCGCAGGTCGTCCATCAACCATCTGTATTAGCGTACAGGCAGCGACTGAAACAAGGCTGTAATCCTGGCATCTAAGCCACACTCTGTCCCCGCAATGGATCGGAGCCGTGTCGGCAAAGTATTAACTGCACGTTTGACGGTGTTGGAAAGGTTTGGCGATTATGTGTGCAATACGGAGTAACAAAGCAACATGCCACTACCTCACAAAGATGAACGATATAAGATGGATGATCAGAATGAAGTCGAAGTGGTTTGGCGTTGAAAAGTGCAGCGACGTACTCAATGTACCTAATCTGTCATTGTACAACGAAAAGGGCAGGCGCAAAAGGGTGAAATGCCACAGCGCACCGCCTTCCATGAACCAACCCAGCTTTTGAACTCCCAAACCCTCCACACAAAACTCATCTCGTAGTTCATCAATCATTCTCTTTTTCAGCTTCAAACTCTCTGGTGAGAACATCAAGAAATGGAGTCCACATTTGCGACAGCTTTATAGGACAAGCTAAATTCGCGCCCTCCATTAGTCACAATTGGTCCAAACCATCAACTGTCATTCACAGGCGTGCTGGCGCAATGGTAGCGCGCAGTCCTCCTAAGACTGAGGCTCAGGGTTCGAGTCCCTGGTACGTCGATGTATGCGAATGCCTTTTTTGCTACATGTGACAATTCTATTATTATTATTTTTGCAACGGTGTGAACATTTGCGGCAGCATTTCTGCAATTGTTTTGCAACATGGTCAAGCAGTCAGCAATACAGCAGCTACCAGTAAGTGGTGAGATATCCTGTTCATCATCTAAACCGAACATGTACAGTATATACCATTCGTCTGTCTTCTATAATGCTTCTCGATTCATAAATAGGGTATACCAAGGACGTCAACATCTCCTCATCGCACTATTCCCTCGTCCCGTTCACCACTCACGCTCACCACACTCGGATCATACGCCATACAGACCGCCGTCGCATAGTCGCCATCATGGCTAATCGAGATCATGGCACTCGCATCCTCATCTTCGCCCTCATCGCCCTTGATACGTGCTACAGGCGGTCCGCTCCCTAGACGCTCCTCGTTTCTGCCGCGGCGCTCAATCACGACGTCGTGAAATGTTAGGCGACGATGGGAGTGAGCCTTGATTGCGGCTTCTTTGGCAGCGAATCTATGTGAGTGCGACACTTCCAGGGTTAGAAATTCCTTTCACATAAAACTTCTCTTATTCATTACACAAGAGAAACAGTATATATGTGTGAGAAACCAGTCTTACCTCCCCGCAACAAACGTAGCAGCTGCCCATCTCTCAGGATCCCGATGAGCAATTTCTTCACTGCTCGGCGCTGTCCCAACGCTCGGCTGAAAATGTGTGCCTCCTTCGCTTAGAAAAGGCTTATCGAGTGGGCGATTCTCGAGACATCGTAGCCTAGGATCCTTTCTCGCCTGCTCTTCTGGAGAAAAGATGCGGTTCACAAATCGCATGCCCCGAGGGCTCCTCAGGATGCCATAGATGCGAGATATCCGGCAAATATCCGTTCCGATGTTGAGCGGGAAGGGGAACGGCCTGAGAGGCTTCATCTGCTGCACAACCACATGAAAACCGGACAAAGAGATAAAAGTTGATTACAATTATCGACACGAATGACAATATCAAGATGCATTGTTGCAAATGCAGAGTTGCAGTGGAGATGATCTGTTCTATCGCCACGTCAGGGGTGGCACAAAGATGCTTATCGATACGGGTGGCCAAAGCACAGCTTCCGTCGACGTCATCGATCCGTCAAGGAAAAGTCATAAGCAGAATGCCTCACGGGGAATGATGCTTGTCTTCACGGAACAAAAGGTCCTAGCTTGGCAAAATCTAGGGATCATTGCATGCAAATATGAAGATTGTATGTTATGTAACCAACTGAACGCGGATCTGAAACAGAGTCCAGAACCGACCGATGCTACCAATTACGAGTACAGGACTGCAAATACCCTAATCTCAACTTAATTTCGTACGCCGAACCAAAACATGGCGATAAGCCCCTTGCCAACTCAGATCCACAGATCTGTGGTGCTACTCTCCCCTACGTCATATTTCATTGACATTGAGAATCTTTTGTGATTCAGCAAACAGGCTTTTCGGGTGATTCTGTCTGCTGTGAAACAAGCATCTTCTCACCGCCTCTGGGTTCATGGAATTGGTGAGGAATTGATGTGCCTGCTTTTGCCTTTAGGCGGCCGACTCGTTGAGCAGCGGCGCGCGTTCCTCGTCTCTGCCTGTGGTTCGCCTCCATCTGACGTCTCTGCCCGACATGGCTGGAACAGCAACGGTGACTGTCGAGATGAAGAGAATAGCCATGATGATGAAGGCAAAGATCCACTGGAAAGCAACCACCTGGCGCTTGAACTGGGCGACACCAATTGCCGCCGAGAGGACGCTGAGAGCAAAGCCCATGGTGTAGTCCTAGATTGTGATGGTTAGCATTTGATGCAAGGGAAACTAAGAAAACATTAGAGCAAATGTGACTTACATTGAAGGCAATGATGAAGAAGAATCCGTACGCCAAAATGGACCAGATGAAAACGTTGCCAAAGATTCTGGCCACCAGGCTGTGCGGGTGCGGCACCATGATGGCGCCGTTCCAGTAAATGGCCACAAACGTCCATGCCAACGGGCCTGTAGCGACAGGAACGTGAATGAAGCGCGGGACTGTGTTGTGGCGGAAGTACAGCGAGCTGAGGTTGAAGAAGTTGAGAATCAGGATGACCTCGGCGATGTGGAAGTGCGAGTTCACAAAGAGCATGACGAATGCAAAGTGAAGCAAGTTGTTGAGGATGAAGTGGCTGCCGACACCAGCAGCTGCGGCAACGACGTCGGCACTGCTGGAGAAGAGCGATGTGACGTATCCAAACTGGAGGATGAAGAGAACAACCCTGGTTTTCAATTGTCAGAAAGCTTGAGCGAGAATTGATGAAGCCATGGCGAATTTACCAGTAAATATCAGCAAGGATGTGGTTCATGGTAAAGGCGCTGGGATACAGGTAGTTCTGGTCCCATATGCGCCGGCGGATGTGGAAGCCATCGTGAGGCTCGTCAACAGCATAGTAGACGGTGACGACGACGGACAAAAGCCACGAGAGCAAAGTCAAAATCTTGTATGCGACGATGGAGCCGTTGCTGTGCGTCTCCCTCTTACTGAAGGGGTTCCCTGTGATGCGAATATTAGCAAGCTGTGAAGACTGGGAGTTGTTGGAATCATTGTTTCTTACAGGACTGCCACCCAGCCATGATGTCTGCCTTGTTGTGTCAATTCGGCGATGCTGCGAATTCGTATGACGACGCGGTCAGGGTACCGTACCTCGAGTACGAAGGAATCAAAGACGAGATGAGATGCTGTACAAATGCCAACCACGCCAATGGTATGGAGAATGAGAAGGCCGATTAATGCTCTTAAAGAAACCAATCGTACCAGACAGTAGAATTTATGAGCTGCACAAGACGAAAAGAGACAAGAGGGCAAGCTCCCGAAATCGAGGCTATAAGTGGTTTAAATACCCTTCAGCCATAAGCAAACGGAGTGACTGCGTGTGTGTATACAAAGACACAAGAACAATCCTCATTACCCAATCGCCTCACCTTCATTCGTCCATCCCACCCATTCACTCCAAAGCTTGCACCCTGAACTCGTCACCCATTTGCGGGGAAGCATGCAAACTCATCCCGCCACAAGCACGGGAAAAAGAGAGACAAGCCCGCCGCACACGGTGAATCGTGTCCCTTGTCATACAAGCGCCAACAAGGCCGACGCCGATTCTCTTGCGATCCGGCCCATGACGCGCAGCTCCCGTCACCATTTGCTTGCCTGTGTTCCCCCAGCAAATGAAAAAGTACACGCCGTCGACCATCCATGGCAAGGATGCAAGGGAGGGATGGGGGCGTGTAAGCTTCACGCCCCTCTGAGCCTCCTCCCTTGCCGCTGCTTTCCTTTATACTGTACAACTAAGGCACGTAGCTTCATGCGAATACAAGAAAAAGGGTTTATGCATTTGCTTCCCCCCTTGTCACGATGCTCACAGCTAGGCTGCCTTTAGCTCCTCTTGAAGCGGGAGACGATGCTCATCGTGGGCTACGTCTTTGCCTAATAGGTTGATCGTGTCTGTCTTATTACACGTACTGTGGGGGAATGGGAGCAGGTGACCCCATCGGGCCACGGCCGTGGTGAGCTGAAAGAAGGAAGCTGTCGCCGTTACGTTCATCTGCAGTACGAAGTCTGGGTTCACGATACTGTAAGAATCGAGTGATAATGATGATGCTGAGCGGTGATGCATTGCCAAGCCAACGTTTTGTATCCTCTTAGATCATACGATACCTTTTGTGCACTGTTATTTCGGCGGTGATCCATGTACCTCTTAGCATTTGTTCACATGCTGATAGCATTCAAGCACCACAACCAGCGTAATCGAATCCTCCAAATCACACCACCTGCAAAATGCCTGCACCTAATACCCCAATATCCCAGGCTAATAGTTCATTAATAGAACCACCGCTAGTCTAGCCGATTATTGCAAGCATCGCGATTCCAATCGCCGACTTCAACCCAACGAATACGACGAGCCTACCCTAAATAGACACGTTTGGAGGCGCCGGCTCATGCATGTCTCTCCTCGGCCACCAACTAATCAGAGGTTACATAAGTACTAGGTATAATTCTTAGTATATGTGTACCATGTATAAAAGAGCTGATGTATGAAGCGGTTCAAATTTACACTAGATGGGCATAGTGACAGATTCTATGGCTTCCCATTGTGAGTCTCACCTTCAAATCTCAGAAGTATATACTTCAACAGTCAGCCCTCACTCTCCGCAACAGTCAATACGGAAACATCTCTTTTCTTCTTATTGTATCGCATGTAGTTTTATTTCCTTTTCAACATACCCATTTCACCCTAATTCCCGAATCTCAAGATTGAATACATTGCTTTTCACGTGACCCATGCAAGCTGTTTCACCATGGAAGCTGTTCACAGCAATTTCAACCTCCCCCGACGCCTTGAAGGCAAGGAAGAAGAGGACCCCCGAAAAAGGATACGACCCAAAAGGGTAATTCTTGCGCTTCCTTCACAGCATTGTTAACCTCTCCCGACGCCCTGAGGTTAGAGAAGAAAAGGAATCCCGGAAGGGGAGAACGAATTATTATCGGATACTGCATATTGCGCTCATATCAATTTGATAGCAAAGCCTCCACAGAAAAAAATAATGGACAATGAGACTATCGCGGCGGCTGAGTGGGTGAGGTCTCGCTACAAGTGTTCAAACCATTTCTTTCTGCGTACTTATTATATTATATTTGCTCTATGATCCTGAATAATGTGAATATAAAAGAAGAATATTCTATTGTTGCGATATAAGTACAATCATCATCTGATGATGCACGCATCTCATGGTTCATGAGATGGTCTTGTCTAATGAGCGCCAAACCGGGAAAATAAAACGAAAATACCAAAACAACACACCTTTTCAGTAAAGACATACTCTGTCGCATTGCCAGTCTACTTTATACAAATCATACGTATCCAAGCCAACCCATGTGGTAGAGTCAGCATCATGAGTTGACCTCTCCGGACGCCCTATGCTGACTTGCCAGTTCTGGTTCTTCATCGGTATACACCCACAACCTCTCAATGCTGCCTGGAACATGACCAAACTGCAGTTCTTCGTAAACCCAATCCAATACACCAGGAGTCTTTACATGTGCGTCCCAACCAGTATCCACGGGCGCACCCTCTCCGCCAAAATCGTGCCAGGCCCGGATCGTCGCCGTCAGCATATCCTTGGAGACTTTGACTTCGAAGTCCGTCGGGCACCGTGGACAAGAACAGATAACGCTAGATCCGTCGTATATTATCGCGTTTTCTATCGTCTGCTCAAGGAGGACATTTGCTCTGAGCCTGGGGTTGTCCCCCTGAGCCATTCTAGCTCCCGTCCGTTTCCACCATTTGGAGTGCATGATCCCCTTGCCAAAGACATTCAAGTGTGGGCAGCCGGGGATGGTGATATGATCGAAGAGAGGTCTCATGATACTTATCTCATCTGTAAACACCCACTCTTGTTGCAGGATGAATCGGCCATTAATGATTCTAGGCCTCGCTGTGTAGGTCTCTGTAAAGGACGGCTCAAACATAAATTCCGTCATTCTGCTGAGCATATGGGGCCTCATCAAGCTGTCGAGGTAATTCTGGTGCAAATTTCCTATGCGAGAGAGCTTTAGAGCATTCTGTATGTGATTCTGTTGGAGTAAATAACCTCCTCGGTTGATCATTCGTAGAGAAAGATCAGCACCACAAGGAGGATTCCGCGGTGAATTTGGTGTATCCGACTCATCGATAGGATGCAGTCTGCAGCATTGCGGACATGCCCAGTGATCCGGAAAATTAAATGCCAATCCTGCCCAAAATCGAGACCTATCATTAGAAGGGAGTTGAGAAATCTCCCACTCCCAGTGGCGACAAAAGACGCTCCGCAGGCCACGACTTGTCTGAGAAAGGACAAACTCGTCGTGTAAGTCCAGTTTATTGATTATCATGCGGAAAAGCTCTGGCGGAAGCTGGTACAACGGATGCATCTCGTTAACGTCTCTGTTGCTGGCATTGTCGCCGTAGCCCAGCAAGCGACGTAGAAATCGCAAACTAGACAGGATGACACCCATAGCTGTACCTGATTCGATTTGACCGTAGGAATCAATAGCGACAAAGCTTTTAGCGATATTGATGTTCCGATGAAATAATAGTTTTCCGGCCACAAGGAATGATAGATGATGCTGAATATCTTAATGAGAGACAAGTAGTGTTGGTAAACACGGATACTCTTGGGAGTGAGGATAAACACCTTGATGAGTTTATCAACAAACGCTAAAACGGCCAGCCAGATGGAAATAAATAAATAAAAGGGAATTTAAAAGGAAAGATAAATTGAATAGAAAATTTTAAACGGCAGAGAAAGGAAGGGTCGGGGCTTGTTAAATATATCTATTTTGTCTGAACGTATATTCTATAACTACTTCAAGGCTGCCAACATAAATATGCGCCACAGAACACACATACTTTTTACAAATGTTCTTATCGTTGTTTAAAAGTTATTCAGATCTTCCTGAAACTATAAACAAAGGCTCATATCTAATCTCTGATAATAATAGAATATGAATCAGCGATTCAGTACCAGTGATATGCCATTTGAACGACAGTATTAGGGATACATCAGCCTCATTTTGAACATAAATGTTGGCATCGTAAAAGCACCTGTTATGCCAAAAAAAAATAAACCCTCTTTGCTTAAAAATAAACATTTGTTCCGCCTCACATTCACCAAGCTTCTTGCACGTCTCTGTCAAAGCGCCTCTCAACGGCAACCACCAATCGCATTCAAGAGCAATTTACAACGACGACTTATTTCCTAATCCACTATCTATATGACCATTAACAAGCTCTTTTACGTTTTCGCCTCATGAGCTTCTCGTACTTTTATCTCTCCGAAAAAAAAACTTCATCAGACGCCTCAGTAGACGGAACCCCCCCCCCCTGCAGCGTATAAGAAGTATAATTGCAACGGACAAAGACTCTTTTGCCACAATCCAGCAATCTAATTTTACCGCAAAAATTCTTTGAGCAAAATAGAGGTCGTTTTCCAGTAGGTACGTATTGTTGTATCTCACATAGCTTTTGGCTGGGAATTATAGAGCTGTCGTAAGAATTGAGATCAGAGAAAGGCCGATAGAGCACTTGTCGAGGAGTGATGTAGCACGGAGCGAATTGTAAAAAGCAATCATACAAACACACTAATCTTTGCTACTGATTTAGTCTTTTAAATCATTCAATCGAAATAAAAATGAGGATCACAATACCAACATGAGCGAGTGAATATCCGGCAATATCATGTTCATCTATCCACACATATCAACCATACCACACTCCAAATTCACAACACATACCATCTGAATTATAAAAACACATATGTATATGCATACCTCTAAAACTACCAATCAACAAGTCTCATCTCAGGGTATCCGCATAATCTCATCTACTAAGCAGCATCCCTTCCATAAAACACAGAACGAAAAAGAAAAAGCCATAAATAACCACCGTCTAATCATCTCATAGCTCAAAAGGTCATAACGTAAAACCATCATGGCCCATAATCTTAAACCTCATTCATCATCTAATCATCCCTCTTTCTCCCTTTTTATTCTAAGTCCGTCACAAGTCTCTCATTCTCATCCAACAACCCCGTAACCTTACGCAAATTCTCAACCAAGCTCCTACCCTGCCCAACCAACAGCAACTTCTCCGCATTCGCCGGCAGACCAAGGTACGTAGGCGGCTCACGTTCAGGAAGCTTGTGCACCCAGGCCAAAAAGTCTTGCAGACCCGTGCCCGATGGAACAAGGAGCGGGTCATCTCCCTCCACCAGCTTGTGGTCGGCATCGTAGGCAGCAGGTGTGAGGAACGTCGTAACGAGTTGTCCGAGGAGTTTGAAGTCGCCTTCATCATCAATCTTGCCACCATACGTCTCCGTGACCAGGTAGCGAATCATGTCCCACGGAATGTTTTGCGGCGCAATGTTGGTTCGGTTGCCAGCAACTCCCTCAATCCAGACGTCAACAATAAACGCACAGCATTCGTACTATCATCACAAGTTAGCAAACTTCTATATAGTCATTCCAAATAGGGAGAAGGGGGATCCTTACGTCGCTATCATTAAACTCCCAGAAACCCTTCCAACCAAGGTTCGGCGCATATCGTAATCTCTCCTGCACAACAGCATGCAAGAACGAAATCAAGAGATAAAGTCTCGTCCTCTCAACGGGGCTCTTAACCGCGCGCGTCGAAAGCGAAGACATTGAATCCTTCATATTGGCTCGCACACCAGCCGGCTGTTCATACATGAGCACGCGCGAAGCACGGAGCAAGTTGACAGGAATCTTGGGACTCGATTCCATGGACAGGAACAAGCGGAAATCGCTATGCGGGTTGAGTGACTCCATGCGCTTCTCCAGACTCTGCAGCCATGTCGGCGCCAAGTGCACGTTCTTGATGAGGACCCACGATCCTGTCTCTGCGGCACTGCTGACGGCCTTGTCGGCGCTGGCCAGACCTTCGTTCGAACCCATGGCAATATTCGTGCAGCGCACGTTCATTCTCTGCACAAGACTGTCCACCTTGTAACTGGCATCGAAACCAGGGCTAGACACCAGGGCAATCGGGAGAGTAGCAGATACTTCACTAACAGTCTTGGTCAAGTCGTCCACAATGTCAAACATGTCGGAGCCAAACACGAGAGTAGCAAAGCGCTCCGCCGCAGGAACAAAGCGATCCATGCGGAAAAGCTTGACCAGCAAGAGGGAGTAAAGAGCCTGGTCCGTCTCCGAGGTGCCCTCTTCCCAAACCTGGGGCACCACAGCCTCGGCCAGCTCCTCGGTAAAGAACTTGTCCCAATCGCTACTTGGAATGGCATCGAGCTTCTCCTTGAGCACGCTGAGCTTTCGGGCATCCTGGAAAGCCGCATCCTTGGCATCGAGGTCAGAAGACACATCCACGCCGGCGATTCGGTTGTCAAGAATCACGTCAATCATCGACTTGTCCATCTTGTACGGTGACGCCTGAGCGAGAAGCATGGCCAAAGTGATGCGGTCCTTCTGCAGCAAACCAAGCGCCGTCCTCTTGAATGTATTGACAAAGAGGTCCTTGACAATAATATCTCGGCGAAGATTGTGATTCGTCTCCTTGGCCAAGTTCTTGTTCCCGCGCAGCACCGACTGGAAAATGTCTAGGAAGTACTGCAGCGAAAACTGGTAAAAGTGGTTAATGTAGTGCAGCTGTTCCAAAACGGCAAACACGGCACTGCACGACTTGGCAATGATGCTGTACTGCTGCGTAATCTCCTCCACTTCGGCCATGACGCCCTCCGTGTTGCGCATCTTGTCGGAGATGTCTGCCGCCTCCGTCTTGAGCGTCTCCAGCGTCTCTATGACCTTGTCGTCGTCCAAAATGTTACCGCGAGACTCGTTGAGGGCCTGCAGCAACTGCTTCTCCAGCTGTCGAAGATGGACCTTGAATTCGCCCTGCAGCTTAATAAGGTTGGATCGCCTCTCGTCCACGTCAGGACGCTCAGACTTGAGCACATCGTTAAGTGACTGGGTCTGAAGACTGCTCTGAGTAACGGTAAAGTTGACAAAAGTGGTACGACTGCAAATATCCGGCGCGAAAGTAGCCGACGGATCTCTGGTAGAAAGGTAGAGCTTGAATGATGGCGAAAAGTCAATGTCCTGCTTACCAAGCTGGATGAGGACACGACCACCAGTTCGCTGGTACTCCTTGTTCAAGACGTGGTTGAGAATAGGATCCAGATGCTCAGCGTCCTGGATAAGAATGGGGTTACCGAAACGCAGCGAACTCTCAAGCTGCTTCGTAAAGGTATCATCCAAGAAGCTCGTGACCGTCAAGCGGCGATCCTTGCACTCCTTCTGCAAGAACTCTGTAACTCTTCCAGAGGGATCAATGATGAGAGGATATCTGTTGAAGCGCTTAAGAATGATGGCGTTCTCCGTGCACAAGTCGTCGACCGGCAGCGTATTCTCTTGCCATCCAAGTCGCTCATCCGCACTGGACAGGTACTCCGTCACAGGGTTAGGCGACTTGAACTGGATGCCAGACAAATCCAGCTGGTGATACCAGTCGTCAATCATGTTCTTTCGGAACGTCTGATCGTAAAGACCGGAATAAGCCAAAAAGGCAGAAGCAACAAGAACATCACCAACAAGGGTGCTGATCTGAGTCTCAAACGACTTGCTTCCTTCCTCCCAACGAGCCCTCTCAGACGACAAGCTGTCAAGAAGCCTGACACTTCGGTCGACCTTGAACTGGACCTTTGACATTTCCGCCTTGATGGCCTGGGTTTCGCTAATGAGAGTGGCATACTCCGTCTTGTAAGTGTTGATGCTAGACTCGAGCTCCGCAATGTTCTTCTCGACCGCCATCGCGCTAGCCTTTGTCTCGAGCGCCTGCTCCTCAAGCTGTTCGACTTCCTCTCGGAGAGGTCCAACTCGATCCAAGATATCTGAATAGCTGACCTGGGCAATGACCCACTGGACAAGAGGACCACAAGCCCTGGAAGCGTGGTTCACCTTTTCAAAAGTAAACTCTGGGTTCGACAAGAAATCGTTGCGCATCTTGTTGCGCAGGCCCTTGGTCATCATCTTGGCATTGTCAAACATGATGATGCTAGCAATAAAGTCTTCCCTTCGAACCACACCTTGGACCGCCTTCCAGTCGTTGATCTTGTGTCCAAGCAAAGTGCACACGGCATCCAGTGCAAGCCGGACACTCTGTGGAGGATTAGACATACCACGCACTTCGACCAAGTGCTGTCGCTTAATGTTGCTGACACTGGCCTTGGCCTCCTCGACCGCAGGCTCAGCCTTTGCCAAATCCTCCAACACAACCTTCTTCCGCATTGCCACTTCCGCCTCTTGCTTCTCCAACGCCGCCTGAATCTCCAAGGAAGTATTCTTCCTCTGTTCTGCCTCTCGCTGATCTGCAACCATTCGCTGCAGCTTCTCGTTTGCCTCGGCATCCTTCTGCTCGAGCTGTGCCTTTTTCTCCGCAAGACTGACACGCAAATCACGCACCTTGTCGACGGTATCTCTCAACTTCTCGAGACCGACATTCAAATGGCGCTGCTGCTCCTCGAGATCTTCGCGCTTCTCATTGTACAGTTTGACGTATTGGGTAACAAAGTCCAAGAAGTGACGAGGAGTCAAGAACGTGACCTTGCCTTGTTGTTTCAGCAGCTTCTGGTTATATCGCTGCAGCGAGTAATGGATGTACACCATGGAGTTGACGACCGTCTCGCGATGCGACGGTGGTAGCTGCAAGCCGCGGTAAGCCACCGGGATTGTGTCCGGAGCGTTAAAGCTGCTCTTATCCAGGTCGATAGAGTGTGTGAGTTCGTGGCCAACCTGGAACAGCGCCTGGTCCGACCAATCTCCAAACCAGTTCAGCACACATCTGTTGAACAAGGCCGGACTGGTGGCGGCCTTGGAGCCGAGACCACCCTCGGGTGGGTTCATGGTGAAGACGACGTGCAAGTTATTGACAATCTGCTGAGTGAACCACTTGTACAACTCCTCAGGTGAATCAAGGTGCAAGTTTTGTCGTTGGGCACCTTCTTTACAAGCCGTCATCAGGGCAACATAATCGTCACCCTCAAAGAGACCAGGCACCTCAGCGTTGGCAAGCAGGGTATTCATACGCTCCAGGAAACCAGAGTCCAAAACGTTGGCTTCGTCCATGATGAAGCAAATCTTCTCGCCCTTGCAGCCACATCGTCGCAGCACATCACGCAAATCTTCGTCAAAGTCTTCGGCCGAGTACTTGCCGTGAACCTTGATCTGGAACACCTTGAGACCGTTCATCCAGGCCACGAATCGCGAGAGCGTAGTCTTGCCACCACCGCTCACACCAATGAGAATCAAGTGACCCTGCGGCTGTCGGAAGACACGATCAATACGCAGGACATGCTCCAATACGTCGTTGAAGAGGATAAGCGGAACATCGACCTCTTCCTCGCAGAAAGTCTTGAGACGAGCAGACACAAAGTCTCTGAGCTGCTCTCGGTCGACGGGAACGTAGTTCTTGGACAGCCAGTTCGAGAACAGGATGGGGCCTCCAAGAGCCTTCTCCTCATCCATGGAGGGGAAATACTCGAGAGCAATGCGACGAACAGATTCTTCGGTCCACTTTCGCTCCTCTTCGTCTACAAGACGATCCTGGAAAAGTCGCAGCGCTTCGTGCGCCCAGATACGAATGAGACCTTCCAGGGATAGCGCCTCAAGAGGCTTAATAGCTTCATATACACCACGAACCCAGCGAGTAAGTTCACGAGGACTGTACACGTAATGGGGCTGAATCTTGGGCGTAAACCTCTGCTGAGACTCGAGGTAGAAGCGGACCATGGCATGAGTAAGCGACTCAGCATATCCACGCAGCGAAGGCACAATCTTGAGCACGGCAGCATTGAAAGTGCCGTAAATCTGGTTGAGAGAGAGCTCGCCAGGGTAGTCAACCATGACAAGGGGAGCATGGCGAAGGAAACGAGCGCCCATGGGCGTACGGCCGGCATCGGTAGGCGGGTTACAAGCACCAACGAACTGGATGCGGTCAAGAGTAACCCACGACTTGTCAGAAGTTCGCCAGAAGCCGTTGTGCTCAACAAGCTGGCGCAGGAAGGAGATTGCTCGCTGAGTACCATACTTGTCGGGAGCCGGAAGGTTGATTTCATCACAGAAGATGACCAACCAGCGGCCAATTTGAGTAGGAGACAGCATGACACCGTTCAGCGTCTTCTTGTACTCGCAGTACTGCTCAAACGTCTTGATCAAAAGATCAGGTGTAGTTGCGCTGGAAAAGTTGAGACCGACAACTTCCATGTTGGGCAGCTTACGAAGAGCACTGAAGAGCGTCATCGTCTTACCGGAACCGGGAGGACCGCAAAGCAGGAGAGGCTTGTGCTCAGCCAGCCAAGAATAAAGGACATCCTCGTGGCGCACGGTATCCAGGGTCGGGATGACAACGTCGGTTTGAATGATGGAGTGCGTGTTGACCTCAATGGTGGGCACCTGGTTCTGCCAGGGCGTCCACTCGGCCTGGGGCAGGAGAACATCAAAATCAATAAGTGAGCTGGTACCATCCAGAGGTGGTGACCCAAAGTTGGCAAATGCGCAAATGTCATCACCAAACAGCTTTCGGTCACCAAGCGGACAATCTCCCGTCAGCGCCCAGACAAGCGCAAGAAGCAGCTTCTTCGCCATGAAGCCCTCAATCTGATCGTACTCTAGAGGGAAGTCGGCATGCTGTCCGTTATACTCAATAATATCACGGGCAGCCTTGTTCAATAGTGAGAATAGAGTCGTAAGAACACGAGCAACTGTAAACTCCATGATGTGGTTGTATCGCTGAGCCCGCTCCAAGGCCTGGTTGATAAAGTCTTCCTCCGTCAAGTATCCCTTGAGCATATCGGCAACCTGGGCTTGAATGGCCAGCGTCTTAGCCGGGCTTTGGCCCGTGGCAACGTTATCTTCATCCAGGTCTTCAAAGGGAACGCTGCGAAGCGTCTCGATGTAGTTGGTCACCATCATGTTGGGCGAGACGGTATCCTCGCTAAACCAAACCATACCACATCGACTAACAGTGGCGAGCGTTGCATACTTCAACGTCTCGACTTCGAACATGATGCGGACATTGGCCGGCAAGTTGAGACGCTCTCCGTTGGGCAGGGTAAGCAACTTGTTGTCGTCAAGCACACTGTTCAAGTTTTCTACCCACTCGGGATCAACATCACCGTCAAAGACAATCCAGTGTCTCTTGGAGTCTTCGCCACGAAGGTTGTCCACAATTTTACGCAGGATGCTGGTGAAGAGACCGTCCGTCCATTCACGAGTGGTAGAGTCCAAGTTACCGTACAGAGCCTCCTTGGACATGACCTTGGAGTCAATGACGTGAGAAACGCCCTCGACATTCTCCACCTTTTGCAAAGCATCAAGCAGGAGCTTCCAGGCGGCTGATTTACCCGTGCCGGAGTTACCGACCATCATGACACCATGGTGAATCTTTTGAATCTGGTACAGCTGAAGAACCTTGGTCATCCACAGATCCGTCACCACGAGTTGGCGCTCAGCAGCGAGTGTACGAATAGCATCTTCCAGAGCGTGCAAGTTAGCAGGCACGTACTGGACGCCAGGGAAGCAGTCCTCCTCGATATTAATCATGATATCCACATCCGACTTGATCAGCTTGGGTGCAATGGTCTCGCGAATACTTTGTACAAGAATTTCAGGTTCGACAATCTCTTCAGCGCCGAGATCGCCATCACCCAACAAACGAGAACGCTTGAGACCACCAGAGCTGACCAAAACACTCTTGAGCGCACGAAGACCGAAATCGTAGTGGGCTTGCTTGGACAGCTCCTTCGAACACTTGTCGAAGAAGGGCACCGTCTGTTTCGAAAGCCGCTTGGCCTGGCCAAAACCTTGCGAGTACAGCATGACTTCGGCAATGAGCTCCTTGTCAGGCTTGGACATGGCAACACTTCGGAAAAGCTTCTTCAAGTTATCGGGCAGGTTGGAACGACCGGCATAACCGGGGTTCATGGTGATGAAGATGCCCGTGTTCTCATTGACGCGAAGCTGTCGGCCAACAAGCTCAATCTGCGACTTGTCGTTCTCGGCTCCCTGCTTCAGACCGAGCTGGATATTTTGAATCTGTTGCGAAACAGCAGACAAGATCCTCTCTTCGAGACGGTTAAACTCGTCGAAGCAGCCCCACGCACCAACCTGGCAAATACCCAAAAAGATACGACCCATGGCCTGGAAATCAAAAGTGTCGTCACAGCAGAAGACGAGCGTAAATCTTCCGAGCTGGACACCCAAGGCCTTGACGGATTCTGTCTTTCCTGTACCAGCGGGACCATACGGCGAACCTCCGAGCCGCTGGCAGAGAGCCTGGGTAAGAGTAAGGAAACATCGGTCGGTAAGGGGAGTCCGAACGAGACGATCGGGGACACCGAGATACTCGAAGCCGTAGTTGAGCTTGGCATTGGCCATCTTGATGTACAGACGAGTAAGGAAGTTGCCTTCGGGAGTATACACATAGCGCATCTGGAGCTGCCAAAGGTAGTGGCCGGCGTTATCAGCCTTGACATTGACCAGCTTCTCAATCACGTCTCGCTGGTGAACGCATTCAGTAATCAGCTGTTCGCACTTCTTGCGCTGAATGACTTCGAGGTCTCCCAGAACAGTCTCTGCAAGGACGCGAAGAACCTGCACCTCTCTCTCGAAAAGAGTCTGCAGTGTCTGGCCGCCAGCAGCAAGCGAATTTTCAACAGCCGTCGTCCAAGCAGCCTGTGTTGCGAGGACAACAATCTGACTAGGGAACGCGTCCATAAAGGCAACCAGAGCTTCCCGATCGATATTTTCAGACTCGAAAATCGGAGTATACTCCTCCACGGCCTTGGCCAGCAGCTCCGCTAGCGACTGCTTCATTCCGTTTTCCAGCAACGCGAGCCAGTCGTTGATTCTAGGCGTCTTTGCCAAAGAAATCTCCTTGTTTAGTGTGACAGCCTCGCCCTCCTTGGAGGTGAAGCCAGAGATGACTCCCTCGTCATCCATAATGAGGCCTGCCAACCCAGCAAACATCTTCTTGAAGTGCTTGGCAATACGCAGGGTGTCGTTGCTGTTACCAATCATTTCCAGCAAATCTTCGTCACCGACAAAGTAGAATCGAGGGAAAGAAACACGTTCCTTCTCCAAGTATTCACCAAGAGCCTTCTGGATCTTGTTCAGCATTTCTGCCAGACGCTCTAGGGACTTTTGAGCGTTAGGAATGTTCAGCACATCGAGGACGTAGGGCGTCTTGTTGGCCTTTTTCATGACGGCCAAGAATTCGCTGTTGATGTTCTGGAAACGACCAGACTCGATGGGAAGAAGGTGCTTGATATCCGCGTTTCCGGTAAAGACACCCTCCAGGTACACCCACTGGCGCTGCACATCAATCCAGACGTCGAAGAGCACGTGGACGCGGTTCAGCTTGTCCTCCCACGCCACCGCATCTTCTTCAAACTCCTTGTAGTAAGGCGAGTGTTTCATAGCTTGAAGAGAGTTCAAGTTCTCACTACACTTGGCAAAAAGGTCATCCCAGCCACGGATAAGCCTGCATTTGTTTTGGTAGTTGACCATCTCGAGGGCATAGTTCTGCCACGTCTCGCGGACTTGCTTCAAGAACTCTTCAAGAGCCATCTCGCCCTGGGCCTGGGCGATAATGTCCTTGACAATGACTTCGGTGGCAGTGAGGTTAAGGTCCCAGACATCACCAAGAGTCATGGAGCTAGGTGAGAAGCGCTTCTGGGGTTTGATCTGCTTGTAAATCTTGTGCCAGTGTCGTTCGCGAATGGCATCGGATTTCAAATCAGAAAGGATATTGTTGACCTTGAGGAAGCCTCGCAAGACTCCCTGGACGTGCTCAAAAGCGGCATACTGCCTCATTCTACTAGGCATATCCTTTGTGCTCTTGATCAAGTCATCAACTTTTTGGCGAATCTTTCTGGGTTGGACAGCAGTCCACAGCATGTCTCGGGTTTCATTGAGACTCGTCCAAATGGTGGAGAGGTTGGACCAAACAGACCGGAAATCACGAACTTCCTCCAGAGTGATTTCCAAAATGCTGTCATTGTTGCCGGGGATGTCAAGAGCTTCCCTTGCCTTCATGACCTGCTGGAATTCCTCCTGCAAAGCCGTGATACGAGTCTCAAAAGTGGTCAGAGTTGCAGAGGCGACGTCGGGCTGGATAGTTCCAGACACGGGCTTCTCCTCGTTCCACTGGGCCACAATCTCATTGATGCGCTCATTGATCAGCTTATCTTGAGCAATAATGTTTGCCCGCATAGCATCAGACTGCTCCTCCATAATCTTGGACTTCTTCTCCAAAATCTCCTTGAGTGCCTCCCACTGGCTCTCAATCTGCTCGATGTGCAGCCAGTCATTGGGGAAGGGGTAGCGCTGCCTCACCAAAGTAGACTGTCCCTGGCGGAACATGTCAATCTCTGGCGCCCACAGCTTTGCATTGCGTCGGCAGCTCTGCACCGCCGTGATGAACAAGACGGCGGCGGCAGTAGATGAGGTGTCTGAGCTCTGGCCCTCGAGGTTCTTTCGCGCCTTTTCGATCTCGGCGTTGATGTCACGCATTCGGTTGCCCAGTCGGTTGGCAAACTTGATGAGAATCTCCTGCTGCCACTGGTCGTACTTGGCATTCACCTTGGTCTGGACTTGGTCATAGTCAATGGTGATGTGGCCAAACGAACGGCTAACCTCTTGCGTGTCAAAAGTCGTTCGGACCTTTCGAATATCCTGGAGACACTCGAGCCATCGAGGGAGATGGTCACCGAGCATATCGTAGACCTGGTCAGACTGGAGATCCCAAAGAGACTGGAACTGGAGCCACTTGTCGACATAGATGCTCACTTCCCTGAGCTTCTTCTCGACAGACAGGTAAACGCGGTGAAGCATATCGGCACAGTGAGAAGGCAGGTCGGTGAAGCGGGCTTCCTCTTGGGCGTCAGTGTTGAGGCTCATCTGGTATCGCGTAGCCTTGATCTTGCGCAGGTTACAGACAATGCCCAGCCAATCGTGGAGATGGAGGAACCAGCTGGCTCTGGCGTACTCCAACGGCGGGTCAAGATAGATGACCTGGTTGCGCATGGTAATCTCGAGAATGAGACGCTTCATGGTTGGCCCATCTTGCTTTCCATCGTCCTCTTTGGACTGCTTCCACCTGTCTTCCTCGGTGACATCTTGCTCAAACGCAGCTATCCAGGCCTGAACAGCGGTGGAAAGACGCTCCAGAAGGATGGTCTGGACCTTGTGATTGACACCACGCACCCAAAAGTCCAGGTTGGCATACTGTTCCAAGTTGAGCTGATCAACAGCGCCCTGGATAGTATCGAGGTAAGACTGGAAAGCAGCAGCATCGTAGGGGCAGCCGCTAAGGTCCTTGAGAGCTTGCTCAATGGTAGCGTAGATGGAATTAAGGGTAGCCGTCTTTGACTGAAGCACGGAAACGGCCGCTGAGAAGCCCCAGATGAACATGCCATGCTTGCTCTCGGTGTTCTTGGCCGGCCCAAATCCGGTGCTTCCAGGAAGCAAGGGGCGGATCTGTCTCTGGTCGGCATAAAAGAGCTCGTGTGAGTTGACAAAGGACTCCCACCTCAGCGGGACACCGTCGCCAATGAGCTTGTATACCTCGTTCTTGTATCCGTTGAGAAGGATAGCTTCCTCGCCCATTGTGGATATCTGCCGTAGCGTCTGGGACAGAGTTCGGACACCTTCCATCAAACTGACGGCGTAAGGATACACTCTCTTGGCATCTTTGGACACGGTGGTTACCGCGTGGGGAACCAGGTAAGACTGCCAGGTCAAGTTTCTGGTCTCCTTGAACAATGTGATGATTTGAGGATCAAAGTTGACATTAAGCTCAAGAATACCACCCGCAGACCTCACCCGGTTGATGTTGAAAAGCTGACCAGCGATTGAGATTTTGCGCCGATTGGCATCAGCCAGCCAAGCGTCGTATATCCTGCCCGTATCCAGCTTATTCTTGAACAGCTCGCTTTCTTCTTGGAGCTTGTGACCCTCGGCATGCAGAGTCCAGTCGGGTCCAAGAACGGCCTCAACCTTTTTCATGTATCCGTCAAGCTGGAGCTCAATCTGACGGGCCCAAATGATGGCACCCGAGACTGGTGGGAGATCGCGAAGCTGCGCCATGGCGTGGGCCTCGGAATGGCCATACTGCTGCTTAAACCTCTCGTGCAGGCCATTGATAGCCTGCTTGACGTGATCCATCAGCTGGTTCTGGTACTCCTGAATGGCACCACGAATCTTGGGCCGCACAAACAGGGCGTTGAACTTGGAAAAGACTCGGAACATTTCGTTGGCAGTCTTGGCCGTGGCAAGGCGGTCACGCAGCCTCGCAATGATGGAGTTTTCAACTCGTGTTGTGCGCTCATT
The DNA here is from genome assembly GCA_001931985.1 of Trichoderma sp. IMV 00454. Classification (NCBI taxonomy): domain Eukaryota; kingdom Fungi; phylum Ascomycota; class Sordariomycetes; order Hypocreales; family Hypocreaceae; genus Trichoderma; species Trichoderma sp. IMV 00454. Next base: position 901,647 of record MSJK01000149.1, on the reverse strand, counting down.
GTACAAGTTTTCGGCCTGTGCCCACCGTTCCTTGCCCTGGTCCGTGACATCCAAGAGATCGACATTCTGCAGCGCTTCCCAGGCTCGCTTGACCTCTTCAACTGCATCTACATCGCCCATTTCCTCAATGACGGCGCCGGCAGTAGCAGTGGGGTTGGCAGAGGAGGAAGTGATGTCGACAACGCCGGGGATAATGGCCTTTGGTCCTAGAACGTTGACAATGGTCCTCTGCAGCTGTTCGTGGTTGTCTCGGAATGCGCTGACATACTTGATTCGCGACTCCAGCTCAGAGTGGTTCTTCTCAACGTTGATGGGAATACGCTTCTCGTTTCTGCGGATGATGAGCATACGAGCCAGGTGCGTAAACTCCTTGATATTGTCCTCCCAGGCAACGAAAATGCTGTCGCATGTTCGCATGACATTCTGAAACTCTGGGTAGCCCAGGTTGACCAGCTCAGTACCGGGAAGCAAACGAAGCAACACGTCGTTTAGATCCGCCGAAATGGCCTGAGCCAAGCTCAGCGCTCTCCGAATAGGATACGGGCACACCCTCAGCTTCTTCATCAAGTGAGCAAAGATCTGAGTAATGGCCTCCTCCACCTTGAGCAGAGACGGGGCAGACAGCAGCTCGTCGAGCGGAAAGTCGCGCATCAGCTGGTTGTACTTTTGCGCCTTTTCCTTGGCCTCCTTCAGGCCCGTATCAGCGACAAAACTGACGGTGGCCTGGAAACGCTTCGCATGCTTCAATACGTCGAGGGTCAGGAGGACACCTTCGCTCCTAAGCTGGTCCTCAATACCCTCAAGCGCAGACTCCATGGACAGCCAAAAGTTGACCTCTTGGCTGGCGGTGCTAAACTCTTGAACGGCGTTGGACGAGGTCTCCTTTGTCAGTTTTGTGATGCCCTGGATGGACTTGATCCAGGTGTTGACGTTGGCCTGCAGCTTGTTGAGAAAACTGCTGTCTTGTAAAAGATTCTTCGGAATCGCCTCCATGGAGGGCTTCGTCTGGGTGACCTCGGCATCGTCGAGGACATTCTGAATAAGCGAGTGGAACGCCAGAGAAATCTCAGGGATGTCGACGTTTTGCTGCAGATGAAGCAGACTCAGCTCCAAGTCGTTCAACCGCTTCTTGGTAACTGGAATACCCGTCTTCGCATCGACATCTCGCCCCCTGGACCCGTTGGCCAGCTGCTGGCTCTTGCTGTTTGCGTCAAAGTATGGCACCAAGGCATGGTGGACTTGAGAATGAAGCACCTCCCACGGGGAGAGTGCAACGCCCTGCTCTCCCGAGGCGGCATTAAGGGAGGCAGGACCAGGTAGATTAGTAATAAATATCTGAGAGGTAAGAGGACGAGAAGGATCAATCGCTTGCGATGCCTTGAGCAAAATCAAAGTGGCGACGGTAGTAGGTGTAGAGGTGATTTCGGTCGAAAGAGTGTAGTCGTAGGTAGAGGGAGCTTATCGCAAGCGTCAGTCAAAGAAAACAAAACAAAAGCTGATATAAGAAAACAACAACAAGGAAATGGGGGAGTCGGGGGAAGAGAGAGAAGTACAGAAATCCTCACCAGCAACGCCATTGCCATTCTCGCCTGCGTCTCCGTTTTCATTGCCGTTCTCCAGCGACCCGGACTGGACCACGTCCTTCTGGATATACAGCACATTGAGCGTATCGTTGGCGAAGCGCGTGCACCGCGAGATGGTCTCTGCATACGACGCCTTGTGCAGCAGGTTGCCCGGCAGCTCCAGGTCGCTCCGCGATGCGCCCAGGGCAATCTCGCAAATGGCAGCGAGGTGGTCAACCACGCGTTCGGGCTCGATGGTCGGGAATGGCGTCGGCGTCGGTGAGGGCGACGAGGGCGCCGGGACCGAGACGCCGTTGCCGTTGGAGGCGCCGAGGCTCGGGGCGTTGGCCGAGGTCACTTCCATGGCGCGAGCGTCGAGTTGTGGAAGAGACCGAGAAAAAGAAGGGGACAAAGGGAGCTTCTATGTCGAGAAGCCGGTCATCTCCAGAGACGTCGGGTTCGGGATAGGTTTCGATGGTGGGGTGTCGAGGTCGCTCGTTTGCTCGTTTATCGGGGGAGCTAGAAGGAATGTTGGCCAGGGGTTGTGTGGAGAGGGGCTCAGGCAGAGGAACGGGACAAAAGGAAGCTCGACAGGGGGGAAAAGAAGTACAAGCAGTAGGTAAGGTAGAAGATGCTATTCGCGTGCAGTTTGGGAGCTGTCGTGAGTACAAAGCAGGAGGTTTCACAAGGAGAGATGCAGGCGTGGCGCCGCTGCACGTTGAGCTCGTACCTTGGCAGAAGTAGCTCGAGGTACTGTACCGCAGTGTGAGTACACCGACACAGAAACACTCCGAGATTCCGGGGTCTCGCTCTGTCACAAGCGAGCAGAGAATCGACGTTGGTCTGTGCAGGGGTTCAGAGTTAATCGCGAAACGAAAAGACGAACAAGACAATGCTAGTGAAAAGAAGCAGAGAAAGTGAAGTGCCGTTGATGGAACGAATAGGAGGCTCACCGCACAAAGACAGAAACATGCATCTGATCCAGTCCAATCCACAAAAAGGTACTCCCGTACAGTAGCAGCTACACTACAGTACATGCAAAGTGCGCTACAGCACAGGCACAAGCCGTCGAACTGAAGCTAAAATGGCCCCAACCTCCAGTTTGCTCGACCCCAAACCAAGCCCAAACCCAAATGGAGGGACCCCTAGTTCCATGTCCAGTGCTAGTCCTGCTGTAGTCGCTGTGAATCAATCAATCGTCAGGCGGTGGGACAACAAGCTGCCAGCGCACGCGGGTGGGGGTGGGAGCAAGGTCGAATGCGTGCCTGATTGGCTAGAGGCGTGGCGTTTTGAGGGCCATTGTTTTGGTGTTTTGGTTTTTTTGTGGATGGAACAGAAAAGGCGTTGATGTAGAGAAGATCCCAGTTGAGTGAGCATCAATCAATTACTCGTAGGTGAGGTTTGAAGTTGAAGCACTTTATCATCGAGTACAGGTACATGAATTGAAACAGAAGACATCTGATATACTGTACTCCTGATATCTACACCAAGAGTTTTAGTGGACGGCAACTAATAGTAGAGCTCAATCTCCATAACACTATTCCATCACTCCCTATTCCCAGTAACGTCTCCTCATACGTGGAATCCCTCACCAATCATCCAAACATCATCTAAAATACTCATCTCCCATCTCCTCTCATCCTAATCAACACCACACAATCCATTCAAACCCCTCCTCTCCATCACCCCAAAATGAGAAATCACCATTCACCCAAATAAAAACCACCTCCATGGAACTCACCAAATCTAAACCCAACCTTACCTTACCTCCATACCATCCCGCAACTCCCGCCTCCCGTTCCCTAAAACTCACACACCTCCCCTGAAGAAAAAAAAAAATTCCCTAACCACACGGGGTGCGTCTACCGGGTAAGGTAACTCGACACCACATCTCCATGCAGAAATAAAACCGCAAACCACACCCTCCCTCTAGCAAATCCATTTCCATACGGCCACGCCACATCTCCTTTTCGACTCAACCAACAACGTCTTTTATCTTTTTTGGTATCTCGATATTAACACTCCACCTCGTTCCCATCTTTTTGTACTTTTCTAGGACAAAGCTACGTACGTGCATATATCTGCACCCGATCCTACGACCCAGTTACGTGGTACAGCTAATGTGGTTCTCGTCTTAATAGGGAAATGGAAGTATGCATATAAATTGAGGTTATATAGATACCTACAGGTGGGTAGGTAGTGTCAATATCATCACTCTCGCAGTGCATCTGTATGCATTCATTCATTCACCATCTCATTTCGAACCACCCCCAAATCGCAGAGAGGAGGAGCAAAAAACAACAAGACAAAGAAACCACAGCAAGGGCCACGTCCACATAAAAAAAAAAGAACATTTAGTATATCATTCAAACATTGACCCTCAAGTAAATTCTACCAACGTAAAACTACCTTGCTTATCCATCAACATAATCCCCCCCTTCATCATCCTCAAGACCAGGTTTACATATTTGACGCCCACGAATCAACCCAACTCAAAACAACAAGAGCAGAAAAAGTCAAAAGTGAAAAAGACAAAAAAGAGAAAAGAAACGACCTCAATGCAAAAAAAGCCGTCTTGATTTAAGTCTCTGGACAGGTCGGAAATGAATCCACCTCCTCTGATAGGAAAAGAAAAAAGAAAAAAAGACAGAAAAGCAAAGGAAAACGATCCACAACGTCATATACTTGCATAAAGACACAGAAAAAGGTCATAAAATGAATGAAAAACCAGCACACCATACCGTTTCTTAACGCCTCTCCGTATGTAGACTTTAGACTCCGTAGAACCGGAACGACCGGCTGCTCTCCAGTGTGCCCCTTTAATGTATATCATATCAAAGACCGATACGCCAGGAGGAGGGAAGAAGGGGAGGGAGGTTGAGGAGGGGGGAACAGGCAAACGCAAAAGCAGAGGAGGCTTAAACACTCGGGTTGCCACCGCCCGCCGCGCCGCCTTCAGGACCAGCTAGCCTTTCTCTCTGCAGAATGACTCTGCCGTTACAAATGTCGATAAACATTTCAAACTTTTCTATCAGCTTGTCCTTTTCCGCCATCTTGGCCTTGAGGTCGTCAATCTCCTTTTGCTTCTCCTCTTCAATCTTCTTCAAGTCTTCGCGAGCCTTGGCCAGCTCGCGCCTCAGCTCGGCTCGTATGCGGTCTTCGGGCGACTGCAACGGCTTGGTGTATATAGCCGGCCGGTTCTCCGCCAGGCCCGTGGCCACTTTCTGCGGATTACGGTTAATGGCAGCCCGCGCGTTGTAAATGTCTCTCGGTAATAAGTGGCAGTCAGGATTATCAGTTTGGAGAATCTGCAGTGTTTCAGATACGCCTGCACCTACACGAGGGATCGGTTAGCGAGAATTTCTGCCCAACAGGCCTTCCGCCTCTCCCCTTTTCCACTTCCATCATTCTTCAGCTTTTTTTTTTGGAGATGAATACTAACCACTATCTTTCAGTTGCTTCACAGCGGCAACCATCTTACTGTCAAGTTTTCTGGCCGCAGGATGATTTGACGGACTCTCACTCGGTCCATGATTATGCTGCAAATGCGAAGGATCAGGCCGGTAGCGGATAGTCCATTGAGTTCGCTGCTCAATGGCAAAGAAGCCAAAGGGACAGTCGCATTTTCTCGACGATGTCTTTCGTTTTCTGAACTCGGGGCTGACCCGGCTTGGTGGCTTGCCGGCCCGGTCACAAACGAACAAGACCTTTTTCAGGCCTGGCACCGTCTTCTTGGATCGTCCGATGACAATGGCATAGCCAACCGAAGTACAGTAGCGCAAGACGGCCTTCTGAACAGCCTCGAGCGTGGGATAGCTGCCGCCTTCGGGAGGTGGTGACATCATCTCTCCCAAAGGCTGAGTAGCTGCCAATTGATCATTCATCAGCTTTGACGGCGCCAGAGTGCTGTTGTCGTCGTCTCCATCCGGTTGACCGTCCATATCCAAGTCCTCTCCCGCATGGTTATCCTGCTGCTGCTGAGAAATGGGTTCAGGCTGCTGAGCAGCAGCTTGTAACTGCTGATGCTGTTGTTGATGCTGCTGTTGCTGATGTTGATGCTGCTGATGTTGCTGCTGCTGTTGTTGTACTTGCTGCTGAGCTTGGTGCTGTTGCTGCTGGTGTTGCACTTGTTGGACCTGGTGCTGGACTGGTTGCGGAACCGGCTGTGGCACTTGCTGCTGCACCGGCTGCTGAGCCTGGGGCTGTGGGATTTGCAATTGCTGCCGCGAAGATTGCTGCTGCTTCACCTGTTGTTGCTGTTGCTGCTGCTGCTGTGCCTGCTGTTGCTGTTGCGCCTGCTGCTGCTGTTGTGCCGCCTGCTGGGAGCGGGACTGGTGTACATGATGAAGCTGCTCCTGATGCTGGTGCTGGGCTTGCTGCTGAATCTGCTGCGGTACCTGGTGCGTCTGGTGCGTCTGATGTGTCTGGTGAGAGGCATGAGCCGCTTGGTGAGCCTGAGGGTGCTGAGCGTAGGCAGGATGGTGCGGCTGCTGATGGTGCTGCTGCTGTTGCTGCTGCGGGTGATGCTGGACCTGCTGAGCCTGTTGCTGTTGTACGGCCTGCTGCTGCTGAACCGCCTGCTGCTGTTGCTGGTGGTGCTGCTGCTGCGCGTGCCCCGGATGGCCGGCCAATGCCTGCTGAGACGGGTGCTGCTGCGGATGCTGCGGGTGGTGTTGCGGATGGTGCTGATGAGAGAGGATAGAGTCGTGTGCGACAGGCTGGCTCATCGACGTCGGGAAGAGCATGGGCGGCGGGTTCGGCTGGGCCTGCATCTGCTGCCGCGCCGGAGCGGCGCGCTGCTGTCGCGGCAGGGCATTGGGGACGTGGATGTTGGGCGCGCGCGACGAGGCATTGGCGACGCTTGCGTTGACCGACGCCGGCGTGTTGAAGAGGTGTTGAGGGTAGCCCTGAGGCGGCTGCTGCGGCGGATATGCCTGCGACTGGTATGGCGAGGCCGCCTGAGGCGCCGGAGACTGTTTGTTGGGCTGGTTTGGGTGGGCGGGAGCAAAGCCGGTGTTGCGTCTGCTGAAGGACGACTGGGGGAAACTCAGGCCGTGGGGATTGGGCCCGGACTGGCCCAGGTTGGCCATGATGAGCTTCTCGTGGTCGGTCGGAGGAGAGGACCGGTCGGTCGGTCGTCTCGAGTCGCGAAAAAAAAAAATATTAAAAAAATAAATAACAAAAATAAAAAATAACGACAAGCACGAGCACGGCCCGGTCGGCGTCAGGGCGTGTCGTCGTCAGCCGGACCGGTCGCGGCTCTACGATCGATCGATCGCGACGGTCAAGCGTCGACGACCGACGTTCTGGCAGCGCAGCGCCTTTGGATCTTGGATCTTGAGATCTCGACGTTGTCCTTCGTCCTTGTGCTTCCTGTCCGTCCCTCGTTTCTATCGAGCAAACCCGGAATCCTGGTTCGGGGGTGTCGTTAATGGGGCTGGCAGAGGCGTGCAAAGCGTGGAGGTGCGCGCTGGGTAGGAGGTGTGGGCAGAATGACCAGAGAGAAAAAAAAAAAGTGCGAGCAGGCAAACTGGCCGGTGTGTGTTTGGGGAACCTTGGGGGGTTGAGAGAGGGGGTTTGTTTTGAAGAGGGGGGGAGAGGGGGGGGGGGTTGATGTCAAGCAAGATCTAGTCGATGGGGGCAAAAGTTTTGCTTCTCTTCTTCCCGTCTGCTGCTGACTGAGCCTTGGGTCCTGAGCGCTGAGAATTTTTCTTTCTTTTCTTTTTTGTCACTTTTTTCCTTTCTCTGCTCTCTGCCTTTTACCTGGCCGGCACAGGCGCTGGCATGGATTTGCGATGGGCTGGGTTTATTATGGGCTGGGCGGGCAGAACCCATCCGTTGTTTCTCACGCCCAATTCGCCAGCAGCGACAGGGGGTTGCGTTTTCCCTTCGGCACTGCCCCCCCAGCTGCTGCCTGTGATTTGTACCGCTACCTAGCCCCGAGGTACCCTTCCAAGTCTCTTTCAGTGCTCGTACATCCACATCCATGCGATCCATTTGCTGTGATGACATCGGTTACACAAAACCTCCAGACTTCCCACTGTACTAACCCTGTCCTTCCGCTCGGAGCATCACATCGCTTCAGGTCAGGTCGGGTCAGGTTCAGGGTCCGGCATCGAGCAAACGGGATGCTGCTCAGCCCTATCTATCCGCCACATCGAACGCGCATCTCCATCTCCATCTCCCCCCCTCCATCATCCTTCAGATTCCCTCGACATCCTCCGTCCAGGTATCCAAGCTGAGGTGTACGGGTAGCACACGAGTTACTGATACTGTACAGCACTGCAGCACTGGGCGGTCGGTACTCCGTATTGCGTCCTCCTGTACTTGGCATGCCGGTAGCGCGACCGTCTCGAGTACCGCTACCTGTTGTCTCTGATCCGGCCACCATGCAGGGCCTTTGCTGTGCTTTGTCGTCATACCTCGCATCCCAACCCCTACCTCACCTTTAGGTTACCTGTACCTTCGTTTCATACCGTACGTGCCAACGTGCCAAGTATAGCACACACAGAAGACACGCATCCATTCGCATCCCATCCCATACAAAAACACCGCCGTCGAATCACCTCGTCCAAAGTCCGCCTGGCCACCTTGCGCCTGCGCCATGTGATGTCAGCCCGCCAAAACTTACGTGAGCCTCTGCCCAATCCCGCCGCGAGCTGCTCCGTCCTTTTAATGGCGTTCTGTCCAATCCAGCCGTGAGATGCTCGTCGTTTTTAATGGGGTGAAGCCTCTCGTCCAATCCCACCGCGAGCTGCTGCTCCGTCCTTTTATTGGGGTGCCAATCTCACAAGCGCCGCAGAGACACAGTGTCCAAGTTCCCGCCACTCAGCGCGCCTTTTACCCGCGCCCAGGGCCCCCAGAAAGCAGAAAAGCGGAAGCGGGAAACTCGAAACTTGTTGGTCACCTGCTGGATCCAGCCGTGTGAAAAAAAAAAACTGGATGGGAAATTCCGGCCTGGATTTGCGATCCGAAGCGACCAAACAACCCTGGCATGCAAATGCGGTGGACCCCAGCTGAGATGCCTGACATGTCTCACCTTTTCGCTGGTACTGCTACTTGCTGGCTCTGTCCCAGCCTGTGCTACGTACTTGTACTCGCCAAAGATTTGTGCGATCCGTCAAGAGACCCGTTGCTTCGTCTATAATAGGCTGTATCGTAACTCGTACATGTGTAGTACCTTGCGCTGTGCCCCCCGTACATACAAAAACTGTAGCTCTGCTGGCAACCAAAAAGAGAAAAAAAGGCCAGTTCTGTCTCTGTCTCTCGCTCTCCCTTCGCCAAGTATGGATTCGGCTCGACCACACGGCCCGTCAGCATCCAGACCACTCCAGCGCTGCCACACTAGTCCTCTTTCTGATCTGCATTGCATATGCATACAAATTCAATAGTATGGCATCTCTGCCGACTATAAGGAAAAGAAAGGAAATCCAAAGCTGAAGGGAATGTAACGAGAAGGAATACTAAAAAGGATACGCAAGATGTAGACAAGGAGATGAAAAATGAAGAGAGGAGTAGGAGAGATGATCAAGTAAACGACAAAAAAGAAAAAGAAAAGAAAAGAAAAGAAAAAAGACATCGTATATCGAAGAGAGACGGGACTGCTTCTGGCGCTGGCAGCACCCCATACGTCACCTCCGTTCCCCTGCAGGGTAAATGCCCAATGCCACCCAACAACACCGGTTGACCGACACAATGCTCTCGGTATGTCATGTGAATGTGGATGTGAATCTGAGTGTGAATGTGAGTGTAACCCACGCCGCCCGTCGTTATGCTCGTGGATATCAAATCTTTGTATCGCGTCTTTGGCCTGGTTCCCATATATACGCCTCGCCTGCTCTTGCTGCTCATGTAAAATGTCCAAACATGTCTCAAATGGCCAACGAAGAAAGGAAACAAAACAAGAATGAGAGGGTATGAAAAAATGAAAAACGACATAAAAAAAAAGGATCATGAACAAAAGAACGTAAAATCATTCGCCGCCGACGCCGCCGTCTGATGGACGCTTCCGTTTGCGTGGTCGCCGCCCCTGCTTCTCCTCGTCGTCCACGAAGTGATTCTTTTCAATTTGGTGCTGCCGCAAATTGTCCGCGCGCTTGCTGTACTGGCTCGTGCAGCCCGGGTAGGGGCATCGGAAGATTTGGGGGTTGTCGCTGTGAATCGTCCTCATGTGCTTGGCCATACTACCTACGAACCACCGGGGGTCACCCTTGGGTCGATAGCCGCAAAGCTTGCAGCAGCTGTCGGATTCCACCTTGGTCAACGATGCCGATACCGATGCCTCTGCCTTGTTGGGCGTCGATGCAATCGGGGATATCAGCGCATCATCGTCCAGCGGTAGCGCATCAGCGTCCATAGGCCGAGGCGCTGCAGGCGTGGCTATGGCGGCGGTGCCGTCTGGAGCTGTGACTGTGACAAATGCGGCATCTCCTGGTGTCCACCGCGAGGCTCCCATGAGTGGGGCGCCGGCAATGGCCGCAGGTTCGGCAACATCGTCATCCAATCCTTGGTCCGGATTGAAGTCGAGCATTGAGCCAAAGTCGATGTCGAAGCTGTTTGGTACTGGTACCACGCCCACGATTCCATTGAGAGCTCCGGAAGACGGCGCCGATGACTCAATTTCGGCCTCCACAATGACTGGGTTTCTGTTAGACTCCTTCATCAGCAGCTGGATGCCGCACCGGTGGTACGTCGACCGCGAGCTGAAAAACGGGCTTTGCGTGTACAGCGAGTCGGTCTGCCGCCGAACGACTTCGACATATTCGCTAAAGAATGCGTCGGGAGGTAGGTACGTCTAGATGATGTTACCCCTGGTTAGTTATCGTTGCATTCTGTATTTTTGGAAAATAAAAGTGGCTCTATATCTCACCCTTCCGGCCTGCATCAGCTCTAGCTCCAAGCGACGCACGGTTCCCACCTCGCCAGAGTTGATCTGGCCAATGAGTCTTGCCATGCGGCGCTCGAACCCTGGGTAATGAGAGTATTCGTGAGAAAAGATGTTGTCAATCATAAACCTGGCTGCAATGGCGAACGGAGAATTGTGGCTAGCTCCGAGGCCGTCTTTGTGGTGTTGCATGGCAAGTTCAGAGGCCTGTCCCGTATAGCTGCTGTCATTGATGGCCATGTACTCGAGCTCTATAGTAAAGCACACACACATTCACACATTAGCATCTTGAGCAAATGGAGGGAAAGGGACGGGAGGATTGAGTGCGCATATGTACCATCTAGAAAGTAGGCCGCAATCAGTATCAGCGGATCAGACCTTGATCCTTGAGGGAACCGTTCGGGTTGTTTGCCCTTGGACATGCCAGCACTAGGTGACTTCAATAGTGCAATAATCTCGTCATCGTTTACTTGGCTGGGCTTCCAAAGTGTATAAACAACCTCGATGAATGATATCTTGTCGTCGTCTGAGAACCAATCGCTGTACAGCAATGCTTGCTTGAACATGGCAGCAGAGTGCTTAGCGACATCTTGTTCGTGAATCACCAGAGATAGAGAGAAGACGACGTGGACGAAGCAGATGAGGTTCATAGGCGAAGAGGCTTGGCGGCCTTCCAGGATCTCAGTCATGGTCTCCAGACCAACAGCCGCGATGGAGGAGAGGGACATCTGGTTGAGCTGCATGAAGATGGGGTTTTCATTAATGACGTCGAGCTTGCTGATTGAATCGGCAACATGCTCGCGGAGAGTGTCATGGACTGATCTGGCCAGAGACTGCGTGGTATTACGAGTGGTGGTTGTGAGGCTGGAGGAATTGGTATTCTGCATCAGGCTTGGATCAGTGTTACTGGTAGTTTGTTGTTGTTGTTGTGAAGGAGGAGGCGGCGGCGGCGGTGCAAGGCCATAGTCGACACTATCGGTCGAGGGTAGCTGAGGTTCCAATGGGAGCTGGAAAGGAATATCGGTGTTGAAGGAGAAGGCGGCCTGGTCCAGGCTCATGGGCGCCTGTGTCTTTTGAGGATCCATGTTGGAGGGCAAGTCAAACATGGGAATGTCGGCGGGAAGCTCTGATGGGCAAGAGTTGGCCACCATGTTCTCAAACTCCATGTTGCTAAACGGAATTGGTCTCGTCGAGGTGGTGGTACCGTCAGCAGTATTAGTAGTAGCGGTGGTGGTGTTTGTCGAGAAGGGACCGACGGGCAGGAGGCTCTGAGGACTGATGAGGTCGTCAGGTGACGTCAAGGCAGACTCGAAGCCGGACGTCTTTGTCCATCCGTTGGACCAGCCCGACATGGGCGAGATGTTGTAGCTGGCGGTGCTATCAGTGCTATCGGTGCTGTCGGTGCTGCTGGTGGACCGGACAGAGGAGCTCGGGGCCAGCACCTTGCTGCGTCGTCTCCCTTGGCCTCGGTACTGGTCCAGGTGGGTGTTGACCTGGAGCGTTGGGCGATCGACCAACCGTGATGTGCTGGACTTCATTAGGCTTTGAGGTGCCACGGTCTGGGGGGAAGGTGGTGAAGGCCTCCAATTTATGAAGTCTGCTTCCATAGTCGATGGCAGCGGCACGGCTCCCGGGTGGGAGCCTGGTGGTGAGATGGGGAATGTGGATGGGGGGAGACAGGGGATCATCCCAGGGGCGGGTATAGGCTCAGTCTCGGTCTCACACTCCGGGATAGTGGGGAGCAGCACCTCACTCGAACCGATTTCATGTATCTCGTTCGAGGAGAGTTCGGCCTGGGGAGGCGGAGGCGGAGGCGAGAAGAGCACATAGTCGTAGCTTGGGGGCTCGTCTTCACCCCCGCCAGCGCCAGAGCCGCCATCGCCCACTCCCACGCCCAAGCCGCCCATGCCCATGGAGGACGCAACCAACGCCAGGCTGTGAGACTTTGGCTTGTGGCCCAAGGAACTGAAGAAGCTCTTGGCCATGGTCAACATCTTTCTCCTCTTGGACGGGTGGCCCAGACAGCGCCTGCACTTGACATCGCTGAGCTGCTCGGGCTTCTCGCAGTCATAGCACCAGTACTCTCCGCCGGCGAGGTGGTCGCAGGAATACAGGTGTTGCAGCATGAGCTCATGGTTGGGGAACCTCTTGCGGCAGCGCAGCAAGGGACACTCCCGCCGCTCTTCGGAAGTCATCTTGGGGCAGGCATTGCGCTTGACGGCTGCCCATACGATGAACCTGTACAAGGCACACTCGTCGCTCGAAGTGTTGCGTGAGCTTCAGGGGAGCAAGCAAGAAAAAACCGAGAGTCAGTACGTAGCACATGAAACAAAAAAACATACAAAAAAAAGACAGAAAAAAAAAAGTAGGGAGGCGACGAGGCGGAGCAGAAGGAGAAGAACGAGGATATCAACTAATCGTTTGTCCTGGTCTTGGCCATCCAACCCCCGTCTCCTTGAGGTTTTCCATCAACAGGGCTGTTTTTCACTTACACACAGGAAGTTGGCATCTCGCCGTCGACTGACGAAGTCACTGAAGATGTCGAGCAGCTGCTGCTGCTGGAAGAACATGAAGCACTTGTCGACGAGCGCCTGGGAGCCAGACGACTGCCGGTTGGGCTTCGGACCAGACGCCGTAAGGCCAGGGCACCAGGGTCGTCGACTTTCTTGTTCTCCATGGCGGTCTGTAGCTATGCCCTTGACTCTTGTGCTTGGTGGTCGTAACGGGCCCGGGCATAAGGGTAAGGTGCCGTAGGGCAAGGTACAGACGCAGGCTTCTCCCAACCAAGGGGCCGTTGTTGTGGAGATTGGTCCTGAATCGGGGGGGTTGAATAAGATCCAATACTGTATCAGTACAGACAAGTGGCAAAGTGTAAGAAAGACGGGCAGGTCGAGGCGAGCTGGCCACCTTTCAGGCACCGTCCATGGTGTTTTTCTTTAATCGCATGAGCATGAGCATGAGCCAGAGCTGGAGCCTTGGAGGCAGCTTGCCAACGGTCCTACAAGCACGGGCGAATGAGGTCTAGGACTTTGCTTCAAAGCTTAGTAGGACTCGCGCAGGGGTCTCTCTGGACCGGCTTGGTGCATGCCCACCGTTTCCGCGGCTGATTCTCGATTCGCAAGGCGACCAAGAGGAGGGGGGGGACCAAGGGATCCTCCTGATGGGCCAATTCTTGTCTTTGCCAGGCTGATCCCTGCGCGCTGCATCCCAAATCGGCCCCCCGACTGTGGCTTGAGGCCAAGTACCCTTTGGAGACCGGGAGTGCATCGTGTTAGTGCTCGTACGCAAGGCACCGGAGTAGCAGCGATGACGGGCTTGTTGCGATGACGAGGGCATCACGAGGACCGCCGCCGTTGTCGAACTTTTTTCTTCATCATGGGCTTGGTATCTCTGGGCATCTTGATTTGATCACGGCAAGCATCGCCAACTCCGTTAGTGCCCGGGATATTTACGTGCCGTGGAGTGCAAAGTGTAAGAAAGGGTTTGGTCGTTGGAGGGCTTAGTTCCAGTAGTTTTGCTCGTGAACGCTCTGCTCTGGGCTTAACCGAGGGGCAGCTGCGCCACATCCAGGTACAAGCAGAGATAAAGCTGAGGCGCAGAGAGCCGCTAGTATCTGACCATTGGGGCCCAGCATCAGATCAGGGAAGTAAACAAGTCAAGTACAGGAGTAAGTACTTTGCAAGTAATGCTGCCAGCAAAATGACGTTGACGCCGTCGTTGTTGTTCATTTGCCATCATTACGTCTCTGCAGTATCCCATCTTTCTGCTTTCGGTGTCTGCTGTCTCAGATTCGATCACGAACGGAGCCTTCTTCACACCCACTTTGTTTTTGTTATTTTCCATTTTCTATTTTGACTTCTCCTTACTTCCTCAACACACGTATACAGGTTACGTACTAACTACTAACATGATACTACCCAACCACCAAGCCAAAAATACAGGGAGCAAATAAATCACCTACTGCACGCACACAAGAGCCTCCATCCCCTCTCTACCCCCCAACCGTTTTTTAGAGCCTCCAACTTTCTTGTCTGGGCTGCCACCGCCAATTAACAAACAACCAAAACCGTGACCGCTCTTCGGGCATAATCGCAACGCCCGGCTCCCCCTTAATTCCATGTAGTCGTGACCTCCAGAATCATACAATTCGTACCATTCGAGCCGCTAAGGCCATATGTAATGCTACATGGCCAGCTCCGTGTCTCCGTCCATGTGCTTTGGCGTTTCTCTTTGCTGGCATTTGCGACGTGAAGCCACGTCAACTCGGCAACTCACCAAGTGGGGTGACTTTTTTTTCTCTCTTCTTTTTCTTTTTTTTCTTCTTGTTGTCCTTTTGGGCTTCCATTTTCTCACGGCGTTTGTTCGTGTTGTTGGCAATTCATGATTGATGCTACTGCATGGCCTACTGTATGTGTGGCCTTTTGGGCGAATGCTTAGCCCCTGAGAGCCAACAAGCACAAACACTACAAATGATTTTCTAATTCTTTAATTATTAATTTATTTTTATTTCTCCATTGTGTTTATTTTGTCTAGCCTCTTCTCTCTTTTCCTGTTCAACCTCACCTCACACCATTTTTTGTTTTTCTTCTGTCTTCTTCTCTCGCGTTCCTGATCGGTACCACCGAAACACAGAATCCTTCTCGCCCTTGCACCACCACCCCAAGGCATCTTTAAGTCCCCCTATTACGCAAAAAAAGCCGTGCCTCTTACACAAGCCACAGCCAAAAGAATACTATTCTGTGGCGCCGTGTGATTTTCGCACTAAAAAAACATACTACAGCAACAAAGTAGCCACTACAAGGCAACTTACAAGCCTTCACAAGGCTGACTTGGGCCTTTAGTCCCATATGTAAGACGGAGCAGGAGCCCACAACAAACCAAGACTCCGTGAATCGATAAGCCCACACATACCATGACCCGTGAATCGATTCCCGCCCCCAAACAAGAACTAAACTGCTTATTTCGGAGTGGGTTGAGGACAATCAGATAAACAAAACCTTGAGCCATTCCGTATTAGCAACGGTTGCCTCTTTGGAGTAAGATTCTATTACCGCAATTCCGACTATCTTACCAAGGATGTTGCAAAAATCACCGCCGCCCATCACTTACAATTTCAATTGCGTAGACATCGCATGGCTAACGCGGGCTACTATACTTGATTCATAACGTGTGTCAGCAGCGAGTGGCGATACTTCACCTTGCTAGGTTTCTTGTGGTGACATCGTCTCGCAACAGGTAGACATTTTTAGACGTGGGATTTGGACAGTTGAAGTTCAATACCTAGTAGGCTTTTTTGCAAAAAGTGTGGACATTTCAAATCCAATACTACACATAGGCTGTTTTTCAAAAAATGTACATGCCATGTACAAACTGATCCGAAGCGAGCTCAACTGAGCATTGTAACACAAGCACTGGTAGCAGGAAAGGAAAATGCCCAACCCCTCATAACATAGCAAACAATTGTGATATTTCCCGCGCTGGGTTCGCCAAATACTCCGTACTCTTATATATACATAAACTAAGGAAAAATACTTTGACTAAAGAAATGGCTCAAACATATGATATGTATGCCGTAATGTGTACGCTGCGTCGGATGCGGTGACTGTGCCGTATGTTGTGTGTGACATGAACAAAGATGGTGAAAACGAAATAGGGTTGCATCCTTCTTCTTACAAAGGCGTGCCAATCTATAGCAGCTTGCCTCTCGCCATGACTTCTCTCAACACCTTGAGCTTCTCCTCCGTGACTCGAATCGCTTCCTGCACTTCCCGCTCGTCCATGCGCTCTTCTCTCAGCTTATCTTCCAAGGTTCGGGGGTCTGCCTCTCGCCTGCGAACATTCGACCGTTCTACGGAAAGCCGCTCCAGGCTCACCCGCTCTTCCAACCAGTCCCAAAGCTCGCTGTCTTCCCGGCGCCACATCTCGTCGTATGCCGCAAGACGGTATGCGCTCTGCATGGCGGGTTCGTGCCCAAACGGTGCGGGGCTCTTATTGCTGTTAGGCGTGAGACCAAACCCAAACCAAGTCGCAACCAATAACCCCACGAGGAGCCCGTAAACGATGTTGCCGGTGAGGATCGGTTTGAGGATATCGACAACGGGTTCCAGGATCGGGCGCACGGGTTCCAATAGGCCCCAGTTTGGTTCTTCCTTCTTGGCGCGTGCACTTGGGCTAATAGACTCAGTTGATGATTGTAGTGCCTTACTCTTCTTGCCCTTCTTCTTGCCCTTTGCAGCTCCGTTTCCGTTAGTAGCGGACCGCGGTCGGGTAGAGACAGCCGCCTTTAGGGCTGTAAACAAATCTTTGCAGTACTGGGCCTGGCCTTCGTTGACGTTCTTCTCAATGGTACCTATATGATGATGATATATTAGTAAGACTGTAAATGAAAAGCAAGAAAATGATATGACAAGAAGAGGAGATACATACCCTTGAGCCAACTCTTGCCACTCCATTCTGTAGTACAGTTGACTTGCACACGAGTGGCATTATTCTCAGCCCACGAGAGACAGTACTTGGTCTTGACGCGGAAAATGTTTCCGCTGGGGACGTCGGGGTTCTGCGTTGCCACGCTCACATTGACCGCTTTTTCATAATCGATATTGTCCACGGTTTCGGTGACGATACATTTTGTTTGCTTGGGGCCAATAGGGGCATTCAGAGGCTTGATGTAAGTGAAGCCACGAGTGCGGCTGTCTGGACCCATGCCCTTCTTGTCCTCCATCTGCAAATCAAAGCACTTTTGGTTTTCCGTAATCCACTTGCCCATCCATTCGGCAGAGGATTCACCAAATAGCATGCTGAATACCTTGCCCAACGGAGCTGGGATGATTTCGTCGGCCAGGAACTTGTCATAGTGCGTATCGGCGTCGCCACACTCGGTCGGAGCATGAGTCGCAGGGCCCGGGAACGATCCGGCGCCGGCTGCGGGGGCTTGCCCGTCGGCTGCCGCATCAACGACAGCTGCACTGGGAGCAACAGCGCCGGATGCCTTCCTATTCGGCTTGCCGGTGTCTGCGCCGTTGCTGCTAGCGTCTGCTACCTGAGGCTCGGGGGCTCTATCGCTGTCCTCTTCGTAGAAATCTTCATCGTCATCATCATCGCTATCCCCTTCGGAGTCGGATCCGGCTGGTGTCTCTGGTTCCAGGCTGGCGGCCTCGACGTCAAGCTTTTCCGTCTTGTCACCACCGGTGCCCTCCAGACGAACTCCGTTGAGAGTGCTAGTCAAGGTGGGGTGGCCAAGCTTCCAGATGTTGACGATCAAGTCATATGTAGCATCTCTGCTGGTGAAACTGGCAAATATGTGTTTGGCATGTAGGGTTGATATCATGAGTCCATTTTTGAACACGAGGGCAGTGCTTCTCTTCTCGACGGATACAATCTCGTCAAAGCTCATGACCAATGTCGTTGTCCACCCGAGAATGTTACTGCTAAAGCAAAGATGGCCTTCCGAGACGTATAACCGACCGTGCGCGAGAATCTCTCTCTGCAACGCACAGCTATAGTCTTCGATAAGGTAGTCATCATCCGGTACACTCTTGAAGAATGTGTGGAAATCACGGTTCCTCTTTTTACTAGCAATGGCGAATCCCGTGAGCTTTGGAGCTGGGCCAGCTGGTGCCGGTGGCGCGACCGTATTTGTGGTGGCTGTAGAGCTTCCTCGTTTCCTTTGCGAGTCGCTCTTCTCATCCTTGCCGTCGGCCTGGTCAGACTGCGAACCTCCCTCCTCGCCATTGGCCGCTTCGAACAGCGACCTAGGTCTGCTGAGGGACTCGTCGAGGACGATATCGTCTGCGAGTCTGGGTTGGCTATCTGCTGCTGGAGCAGACTCAGACCGCGCCCGAGTGTCGTTGAGATCGGGAAATCGAGACGTTTCGAGGGCGGGCATGGCTGCTGAGGGTTCCATAATACCGAGCTGGCTCAAGCTGAGTTCTCCAGTACCAATCGTCTTAACTGCTGGCTCCTTTTTATCCATTCCGGTGCTTGACTGAGCCTCGGATGGTGGGGGTTCTGCACGGTCACCTTCTGCTTGGCTTGCGGCAGGGGATGACTGTGGCTTAGACGCCTGATTCGTCCGACTCTTGTTCCCTCCAATCCCAATTCCACCACCCTGAATGTTGCTACTAATTGTGCTGGCAGCGTTCTGGGCAACCGAGAACATGGACGAGAAGAATCCTGCGGAGTTCGGGGGTTGGACTTCGCCGATCTCAGGGGTGGGTGAGAGCGGAGCAGTTGTGATGTTGGATAGTTTGCTGGGTCCGATGCTGGCAGATCCCGATTTGGTTCTTCGATGTGCGCTTATACCCTGGGAAGAAGAAGAAGAAAAGGACGTTGCATCCCCAGCTGATGCGGGCTCTGAAATGACGGGTGGTAGTTTCTTGTCCAGGTGTAGAGCGAGTGGGTTTGTTCTCTCGACGGGCGTGGGCGGCGTATTCACAATGACGGGGCGGTAATTGTCGCTGCTAGTAGAAGGTCGAGCCGAAGTCGTGAGCCTCGAGGGCGAGAATATCGTGTGCTTCTCAGGGGAGGAGGTTGTCTTGGCCGCCGCTGGTGGTTCGGGGAGCTGAGCTATCTCGCTTAGAGCCTCCTTGGACGCATTAGGAGACGTGCTCCTGGAGGATCCACGGCGGAGGCGCCGAGAAAGAAGAGATGGGCGTCGTTCTCGTTCGCGTTGAGGGTCAGGGTCCAAGTCGGTGACCTGCACGATGGGAGATGCCAGAACTGATGTCGTGGTCGCACGAGCTAGCGGGGGGCGAGAGCTGCTTCTGATTCGGTGTTAGATCTGAGGTTGCAATGCAATGCGCATGTAAGGATATGGAGGGGGTTGACGGCATACGTGGGCAGAGGCGAATGAGGACACGGGAAGTGCGAATACGAGCAAAGGGAGGGAGAGATGAAGCGTATGATTGGGCGAGAAGAAAAAAGTAGAAGAAGACGAAAAAGAACGTGGTTTAACGAGTGACGACGAATAAACAAACAAGATGAATCAAATGGCGCAGATGGAGAAGAAAAGAAGAAAAAAGCTGGGTTGTGTGGCGCTTTGAAGAACGTGCGTCCGAGTCTGAGCGCAATGTGACGGGACGGGAGAAGGAGAGGGAGGTGAAATTAACTGCAGATTGGCCGTGGAGCTTCATGCAAGGCTGCAAGGCCTGTAACTTGCGCTACCTGTCATCTTTGGGCTTTTATTGCCACTTGAGCAACAACAAGACGAAAGATGATGGCGATGATGCAAAGTGCGTGGTGATTTTCAGAAAAAAAAGACGACAATAATACTCACCGATCAGACTCTCCGTCCGCATCGGCGCCCCCCGACTCGTAGGACCCGAAGCTGCGACTGTCCATTTCATCATCGTCCGCAACGTTGAGCGACGCCGCATCGTCACTGTCTCGCGCAAAGTCGCGGCCATCCTCTCGTCCTGATGCATCTGATTCTAGGCCTCCCGTCTTGACCCTTCGCCTGCGCTTGGCTAGAAGCTTGCCCAGGCCTCCTCCAGTGTTGCTGGTGCTGGTGCTGGTGTTGTCCATCCTGTGTTATCGCCTGGCCGCAACCGCTACAGTATAGCTGGCCGAGTGAGACACGGACAAGGCGGATCAGAGCCGGCTGATCCAGATGTCGATGGGGAATTGAAGTTTGTCGCAAATGGAGAGGAAATAAGAAAAAAGTGCGAATATGGTGAAAGGTGTGAATAGCTGTTCTAGTAAGCGGTGGGCAAATCCCCCGCTCCGTATCTTGCAGCGGGCTTCTTTTTTAACTATCACAGCTCTCGGAACGTCGTCGTCGTTGCGCGACCGTTTCCAGCATGATACGATGCCGCAGTCGACTGGAGATTATATAAATAGCATCGCCCGCCGTACCGACCAACTCCTGAAATCAGGATCAGGAACTAACTTATTCACAGCCCCGTCTCCGGTTCTGCGCAATTTGCACGGGACGCTTGATCGGGGCCGAGGACACGGAGTCTCGTCCAGAAGATGCAAGAAATGGTCCGTCTGGGCTAATGACGAAACAGGACAGGGAAGCTTGTCGAGATTATGTGACGAGGCCCCCCTGGAGAGGAGAATTCGAGGTGGGGTTTCTGTGCTTCTTAGTCTAGTGCCAACATCCATGACGGAGTCGTTGAAGAAGCCTTTTGCAACTAAAGAAGCCCGCTAGGCCACCAAAGGGACCAATCTGTCGTGCGTCTGTACGAGTATAGACGGAGCAGTGCGAGTACACGTATGTTTCAGCACCTTGTCGGAAGATGCAGAAACCCGAAACCCGTCAACGGTTAGCGATAGTTTTATCCTTGTCCGCAGCGTGCAATTGCTTCCTATTTGGATCCGTGCTTGATCCCTGTTATTAACCAATTAATGCTGTGGCACACGAGCAGAATAGGTAGAATGTCAACGTACGCTGCAGGTACCGTACCCCGAACTCACAGACACACGCCCGCTCTTTGCAGATCAAATCGCCGCTTTCGCCCACTTTGGGCTTGACAGTTGAAAGTCAAAAACTTTAGCTTCACAGCACAAATCGCCTTCAGACAAGACATCTTTATGCATTCAATTCAACGATTGACATGTGGAGATGTTTTCATTCGAAAGCTTAAAGAGTCCTGTCGCTCTGAAGCATCGATGATTCATCGATCAACTGCCTGTCCACATACGTACCCTGCACCTATTGAATCAGCTCTTATAGCTCTAGTAGTATTGCACCTTTCTGTATTGTTTCAAGTAAATAAACTAGTGCATAAAAAAAAGTCATCTCTACGGTGTATGTTCTCTACGATGCAGCTGGAAAGTCGCACGTTAGTCGTCGCCGACAACAAGCATCTCTATGGGTATCTTAATATTTAGATTTGGAAAGGTGAAAGAAAAACAGACAGACAAACAAGACACCACTGGGTACCATCTTGGGACTGGGCTCGAGACACTGAGCCGAACCTGGGACTGCAGAGCTTCCGGCAATTGTCAACTGCGTTAGTTGCTGTACGCATGCTACGCCGCTGTACCCGGTCCTTCTATTTTTATAATCTACCCATCTCAAACGAATGTGCCCTCTATTGCTATGGTCTAATTTAAACGAATGTGACGCCCAGTCCAGTATCCCTTAATACTTTTTGTGTTTTATGCGAATAATGCTTAAACGCTCCGCCTGTAACTTGGTACTGTTTATCCTTCTCTTTGAATGCATCGACGATAAGTATGTATCTTATCATCTTTATGCTGTTTCCCAACCGCTTATCTTATAAACATATTTAAACTTTATTTTTTCCTTTTTGTTCTTATTCTCCTTTTCTTCCTTTTTCAGTATCAGTGCTATGTCCAACCGTGGCCATATCTTCAATGAGATTTTTTTTCCAGATATATTTGAAGATTTTTCAAGATGCTTGGGAAGAGATTTTTTGTCATAGGTTTGAAAGTGTAGATCCGGTGGTAGATGATGAATTGCTGATAGAAATTTAATTGTTATTCCTAGTGGAGATAGTCAGTTCATAATAGCTACTAATGATTACTGCTACTCACGCAAAGACTCTTCAACATCAACCCACTGTCGATGAGCTTTGAGATAGTCTCTTGGTGCTAGAGGAAGATCTTTCCAGCCAATGCGTAAAAAAGTGTCTAAGCAGCACAGTATTACGCCTTTGACGAAGATATTCTTGAGCTTCTAACACGCTTTCATCAATGACGAAGTCGTCGTCGAAAGATTCGACGGACATGCTCTTGATTGATTGTGTTTGTCTTGCTGATTGAGGCATAGCTGTATGATGTAGCGTTCAAGCTATAAGAAAGTAAAGTATTGTTTATATAGAATAGTTGGTCTGTGTTGTAGTTGTCTGTAGGCAATGGTAAAAGTATGTGGCGATTGAGGTGGGAAATAGCTGTCTATTTATACTTGTTCATTCGATTATTTATAAGAGTGTCTTCGAGCAATCACCGACTCAATTTTATAAACAAAAAGGTATATATACCTACTTCATACACAGATTAATACTACTTATTAGGGGTAATTTGTTCAAGACGCCCGTACAGATACCTGCGACAGCCGCTGAAGGCACATTCAACTTCACCGCGTCCAATCCTCCCCCCTCTTTGCTCAGCTTCTGACCATTGCCCCTCCATTTCCCCCCATTACTGCCCAAATTGGCCATATTGCAGAACCAACAGCCGCCACAAATGCACCTGTCATGCACGAGACTGGGCGAATCAAATCATATCTATGTACATGTACCTCTCCCTCGTATGCTGATGACCTATTTCGCAAAGTATATCTACGTCTCCTGACGTGCGAATGGTGAGGTTACCGCAACTTCCGGGGTCGCATTTTGTCATATCTTGGGTTAGATTGAATGCATTTACTGTCATTCTACTCCGAACCTCCCCACATTCTGCCGAATTTTTCACTGATTTTTTCTTTTTTCTTCCTTTTTTTTCTTCTTGATAACGACGCGTCCGCGTTGGTAAGACGTGACAGCTGAGGGGCTTGTTTATACGTATAGGGCTTCTACGCGGCGTGGAGAGAACGCGAAGGAAACGCGCTGACTTTTCCCCAGAGTGATATGGACCATGGAGAGTTGGTGTTATACGGCTAACCTAGTTCCCTTCATGTTCAGTCAACGAAGACGCGCCGAAGAGTGATCCTGTAAATTGGCATCACAGTGATGTTGACGTACATGATCATAAGCTTGGTTACATTTATATTACTTCTACATTATCTATAGATGTATATTCATTTAAAAGAACAGTATGGGAAGAGTTTTAAGAATAAAGCAACACATGACTATTTAAGATGCTTGATACAGGAAGCAATGATTCACCTTTTGAGATGGTTCAAAGAATACCTTATATAACTACTAACAACATGCTCAAAAGTTCTCACGTCATGAACATACTTTTGAAAGATGCGCACTGTCCAGCCATTGATTTGAAATGACCAATTTATCTTGCTGAACCAGAACTATGGTATTGCCACAGAGATGCCGGCATTTCAAGTTCAAGATTAGTATGCCTCTGAACTTCTTATTTCCTCATCGCGTGACACAGTCGCCCGTCTTTAAGGCCACATGATATTCCAAACTGCATGAGTAACAGTTGCCCTTCATAATTTCTTTCATACCTCTATGGCTTAAATTCCAAAAGACTTTGTCTTTCTATTCTGCGATCCAAAGATATGCCATGTAGAAGCATTAGAGTTTGCTAGGTACTTTAATATATCCGTCCCTTGAGTTGTGTGAGTCTCACACAAGTCTGTGCTCTTTGTGTGTAGAAGTCATGGCGATCAAAGCTCCTCCTACAGCTTACATCATCTATCTACCTATGTAATTAGAGCTCAGGCTATCAGATGCTAGCCTACCTAGTGGCCGCTTTGACCCATTTTGGTTCAGCCTTGAGATGTCACATCGCAACGCGGTAACATGGAACAGCCGTGGATAAAGTATCCGTGGATCTGATCAAGAACAGTGGGAAAAAAGAAAGAAGAAATAATAATAATGATAATAATAATCAAATTCATCTATCAGAATCTGTGTTTGTTTTGTGGAACTATTAGGTAGTAGCCGTGTAAATGCTGACATGTATTAAAGCAGAGCGACTTCCTAGGAAGTCGGACATTAACAGTCGACCAGACTGCGCTGGTATTTAGAAACGATATGGCTGCCCAGTCACTCATACTCACTGTTAATGCATCAATTATAATGTCTATTCAATGTTTCTATATTAAAGTAAATGAAAGGGTTTAACCCTTCTGCTAAGTGCTGTATGGTACCTCTAGATACCTCCTCCACCGCGGGTGGCTTGCGGCCATCGACTGTCTTTCCCGCGTATCTCCCGTCCATCGGCATGCCGTCATAAGTGGGACGCCGAAAGTGCCCGCACAAATCATGCGCACTTATGCGCACACAGTACTACCACCAAGTTAAAGTGGTATGCACATGCACTATCTTGCAACTGCAACCTCCAACCGCAAGCCGAAGCTGAAGCTTGCTCAGCTCAACCACGACGCCTGTCCCGCAAGGGGGCAAATTCTTACAACCTGAATAGACGTGCCAGCGCGTCTGCAACAATATTTTGTCAATATGGAATCTTCACCGCTCACCAAAGCGCACGACCACGCGCGAGCCGCTGCCGTGGCCACTCGCCAATCCTCCGATACCACCGTGGCCATCAGCGAACACACTCTGGCCGCGGGCGAGTTTGCCAACGCTGCCAACCTGACGTCGAGCGTCGAGGCGCTCCGAACCCTCAAGCTGCTGGAGGAGCATCACAGGAAGCTGGCCGAGATCCTCAAGCTGCCTCCAGAGCAAGTGCCGCATGCGCGCGACGACGGCGAGAAGACGGCCTCGGAGAAGGATGGCGATGGCCTCGGCACCGATGCAAGCGACGCTCTCCAGGCCGCAGTCACCAAGGCCCAGCCGCCCGGCCTGTCCCAGCGCCGCTACATGCCTCGCGAAATGTCGTCGTCCATTGCCAGCAACCTTGCGTCGGCGAGGGGCATCCGCTCCAAGGATCGCAGCCAGCCGCTCAGCCCCAGCGTGTCCAACGATCAAGCCCCCGGCAATGTCGACCCCCAGGCCAAACGCGATGCCTCCAAGGCCAAGATGCAGAACATTATGGAACGCCAGACTGGTCGCCCGACTTGGGTCCCGCCCATCACTCCCGTGTCTAAGCAGCAAGAGGGAGCGGCCAACGGCGGCGCGTCCCCCAAGGTCGAGCAAGGCCCTCCAAGGGACGACGGCGGCTACACCCGCTTCTATAACACCTTTGGAAGCCTGATCAACAAGATTTCTGCCCCTCTTGCCTTCGCCGGTCTGCCGCTCATCCAGGAAGAGCCCGCCACCCCTACTGAATCTTCTGTCATGCCCTCGTCCAGTGTCAACTTGTCTCCTTCCAAGCAGCCTCGTGCCCGTGCCTCCCCGTCCCCCAGCGCCGACCCTGACCTGTCCAAGATATACTCAAAGGCCACCATGCGCGCCCTCGTCCGAGATGGCCACACTGCTGCTGACTCTTTCTACGTTGTTCCCTCTACCGGTCACACCATGTCTTATGCCAACATCCTCAGCTACGCTGAAAAGGAAAAGCGCCGGCTGGAAGCCTCGACCCATGGCGACTTCTTGCCTCAGGATGAAGACGACGATGACTTTGTTGATGCCCGTGAAGCCCCTGGTTCTTCTGTAAGCGCCCGACGACGGATTACGCGTACTCACTCGGAAAAGGAACTGTATAATACCATCGAGGAACTTAGTCTGGAAAACAAATCGCTAAAGGATATGCTTGACAAGTTGTCGAAACGACTCCATACTTTTGAAGCTAGCGCTCAGAGTTCGGCTCTTGCTCTTGCTGAAAGTTATCGTATCATGCCTGGCGGGTCGCCGCTCCCTGGGGGAAGCGGGAGAGCGAATGACGATGAACTGATACGCAAGAATAACGAACTGGAAGAACAACTCGCAGAGATGACGAAGCACATGGAACGACTGGAAAAGGACAACCGTAAGATGCAAAAGACGCTTGAAAAGTACCGTGAGAAGTGGGAGACTTTGAAGGCTGGTGCCAAGGCGAGGAGGGAGGCGCAAGTGACGGCTGAGAGCATTGAAGACGCACGCTCATCTCAGGTGTGATTTTACGTTCTGTTGATGCGTTATTTTCGAAGGGGTTTGTCCCCAATTTTAAGCCGTTTGGCTGCTTAAGTCTGTCTCTACTTGTGCCTTGATATTGTGGTTGTTGTAGGGCAAAGAAGCGTTTTTGCCGGCGTAGATTTGCTCTGAAATATACAAAGGTGTCATCCCCCGAATGTTCTTACGATGGTGATTTAATTTGAATGCTTGCTTTAATTCCACCAAAAACTGACGCTGAAGCTGATGCTCAAACTCCGAACATAATGCCACCACCCAATGGGAATCACCAACGTATCTCCCGGGTTAAGTATAGTCTCCCAATACGGAACATCCTTCAATTCTTTCCGAATACTCTCCCAGTCATTCTCACCGTCATCATCCCAGCCCTCCAATACGCCAACGTCTAATTCACTAGTATTGCTCATATCAACACCATGCTCCATCCCTCTAGGCCGCAACCTTCCCGTCTCTTCAGGCGAATACAGCCGCACGTATTTCGTCCCAACGACCTGACACAATAAATTATGATATCCATCCGTATGAAGCGGCGTTATCGTCTTGGCGGGGCCAAACCACGCGTTTAGCTGGGGGACATGCACGGGTGTCTGGTTCTTGGTAGAGTCTGTAGGATGGGGTGGGACGTCGGCCCAGCAGAAGTCGGGGACTTGGATGTCGTTTCGTAGTGAGGGGATTTGTTGGAAGAGGTTGTGCTGGGCGAGATAGCCTACTTTTTGGGACAGAAGCATCTCATTTGGATTTGTTGGTGTTGAGGTGGTGATGCTTGGGTCGATATATTTTGCGAGAAAGTGTTTGAATTGAATGAGTTCCTGACTCCAACCTTCATCAACGTAACTACGTCCAATTTCAACAGGGACGAGCCTCCTCCCGCCAAATGTCCTCGAGAGGAGATACTCGGGGCTATTCCACGGCATATCCGAAAAAGCAGGCCATTCTTTCGTCAAGTCAGTGAAGACAATCGGTAGAGGTTTTCCCTGACTCTCTTCATTCATGTAATTCTCAAATTTCTCCAGCGTCCAGTTCTCATATCGCGGACATGTCCTTTCAGCGGAGAGATTCGGTCTACCGAATGGTTCGTGAGTAGAGAATGTTGTGTCCCTTTTGATGCGCTTCTGCGGCCGTTGAGTTTCTTCTTCAGATGTTTTTATTTCTGTTTCTTCCCAGAAACGACAGAGTAGTTCCAATGTCTTTTCGATCCATTGTTTGCCTAGAGGTTTTCCCGCGCCGCCGGCTACTATAAGTGCCCTGTCTAAACTTTCCACCACGCGATCCATGAGATTCTCATCAAACGAATCCTCTCGCGCTGCTTTCAAAATGGCGTAATATGACATGAGGATCAATGTGTCCGTGTATATCCACCGCCAGTAATAAGGCAGCAAGTCAAACCGATACGCATAAAACGCCGTCATGCAAACCGATGCGAGGTCATCCAGCCTCGTCTGCAGCAAATCTTCGTCTACGCTGATGTCTGTGTCCTGGTGTAGGGATTCATG
Source organism: Trichoderma sp. IMV 00454 (assembly GCA_001931985.1). Lineage (NCBI taxonomy): Eukaryota > Fungi > Ascomycota > Sordariomycetes > Hypocreales > Hypocreaceae > Trichoderma > Trichoderma sp. IMV 00454. Next base: position 874,103 of record MSJK01000149.1, on the reverse strand, counting down.
TAATTTGATGAGTAGCCGGGCCTGGCGTTGTAGTAATTGCTGCATCGCGAGGGCTTTTAGATCCGTGCCTGTTGGTTGTGATGACTCGGGGGGCGTATTGGTTGTGGTGGTTTGAGAATCGGATGATGCGTGTTGTGATGTAGCGATTGTGGCTGCAGCTTCACGGTATTGCGATAGAACTTGGTCGCGTAGGGAAGACATGATGCGACGACGATGGATTTATGAAAAGATGAGGATACTATTGATTTGACATTTTAATGGGAGGGTTACAGTTGGTAAGTGAGGCGCCTTGATAGTATTGAGAGAGGAGAAAAAAGTTCAAGGTGTGAGATTCTTAGACTGGCCATATTCCGACCTCACTAATAAATGGTACCCTACAAACTACAAAGCATCAACCCATTATCACCACGCTCGCTAACTCACCCATTAACTAAACAACATGTCAATATTTTTTAAGAAATCAAATAAACAGCGATTTAAACACTGCCATCGCCTGAGTGTCTTCAATTCAAGACCTTTATTTTAATCGTTGCCTCACGTTGCCTCACATTCACTCTCTACTCATCTCTCACTTCAAAACGTTAGTTTCATCAGAATAATATTTTCATCCCACACAAAAGACCTCCCCAACAACCCAAACCAAATTTCTCCCTAACGTACAAGACAAATCGAATTTTTCGTTTCGTTTACATCGCTTGAGCTGGCGCCGACATTTAACACTTACTAATTCTAACAAGTCCATACTCCCACAATGCCGTCCCGCCTACCCTCTACCAGGTAGCCGTCTCTAACACGTACACGCTCGACGACGGCGGCATTCTTGGAGCCCTCGGACGCGGCAATGCCCGCTCCGCAGTCCCATTGCCGTCCCTCGACCTTATCGTACACCTTGACCACGTCCTCGCTGGCCGCGCTGACAATCCGTCGCGCATCAAACATCATGCTGGTGACGGGGTTGTCGTAGGCGTAGGCGTCGTAGATGGACCCTGTTCGGAGATCCCATATCTGTAAAAGGCGAGCTTGTTAGTCGACGCTATACATATGAAATTGGAATGGCATAAGCTTACTCTGATGCTTCGGTCTAAGCTGCCCGTCACTAGATGTACATCGTCAAACTGCAGACATGTCACAGCGCCGGTGTGGCCCACCAAGCTACGGTGAACCTGGCCGCTTCGGAGATCCCACAAGCGGACCATGCCGTCGGCAGTACCGCATGCCAGCGCGGACTCAAACACTTGCAAGGCACCAACAAAGTCGGCCGTGGTTCCCTGAGCTCGGCCAGTCGGCCTCCAGGTATCGTCAGCCGTTGCAATGGCCGATGCCTGAGCGGCCGCCCACATGACGTCGAGCGTCTGAACGCAGCGACCCTTTTCCAGGTCCCAATGCCGGATCGTCTTATCTGCTGAGCCAGAGACCATAACATCTCCCCTGAAGTGAAGTGCGGTGATTTCGTCGACGTGAGATGATAGCGTAAAGAGGGCGCAGTCGTCCATGCTGCCCTCCGGAGGCTCGATGGGCTGCGCATCGGGGTGTTCAAAAGCAATGGCGTCCTCGTCGTCATCGCCAGCGTCCTTGCCACCTTGAGGGTTGTAGTGCGTTTTGCTCAAATCCCACAATCGGATGGTGGCGTCCATAGAACCGGTAGCTAGAATGTTATCCTCGACCTGCAATGCTCGCACCGAGGCCGTGTGGCCCTCCAGGTAGCCCATGCACCGACCGGCATTCAGATCCCAAACCCGAACAGTATCGTCCAGTGCGGCAGTGACCAGAGTTCCGAATGGCGCATCAAAATCCATGGCCGTAATCGTATCGCGGTGGGCCCGGATTTCGCGGATGTTGGATCCCGGGGCAAAGTGCTCGTGCAGAATGGGCATGGATTTCCGGCGATGGACCTTTTTCGGCTTGCGCTGCTTGCTGTCAGCGGCGGGCAGCTTCTCGTAGACGGACTTGGACATGAATTCGGGGTCGTGGTCGTCGGCATCTCCAACTAGATCTCGCTCGTCCTTGGTGGCGGTGTTGCGCGCAATCTCCTCGGCCTCGTCGACAATGGCTTGGACTTCGTCGATTTTCAATTCGAGGTCCATGACTACACCGGAGGGAAACAAAAGATAAGTATTAATTAGACATGGAACTTGAAAGCGGAGAATGGCAAAAGAAAAAACAAAGGCGTTCTACTGGGGATGAGTTCAAACACCTACCATCGTGCTCGAGTGTCGCCTCGTCTTGTTCAAAGCCCGCCAACCTCTCTAGCACAATCCTACGCATGCCGTAGAGATTGGCAATCTTGTTGTCTATTTCGCGGATCTCACAACTGACCATGCTCTTGCGCACCCCCAGCAATTCCAGCTCGTGCACCATAGTCGTCTTTTCCTTCTTGAGCTGGGCCAACTTGGTCGGCGTTGCGGGTGTGTTCTCCCCCTCCTCCAGCAGTTTCCTGCCCCTCGACGGCTGTCGGCGATGCTTCTTCCTGTCGTCAGCCAGCTCGGGGAAGCTGGCCTGGAAGCCCTGGAACAGCGAATAGGCATTCTGGTGCTCGGGGATGTTGGACAGCAGCTCGTCGGGCAGGTGGGTGAGGGCGCGGTGCTGGATCTCGGCCGTGGACAGCTTGGACCGCACAATCTCGGTCGGGCTGGACCGGGCCATGGAAAACATGCCGCGCTGGACGCTGGGGCGCTTCATCTGCTTGTGAACTTCGGCCAGGGCGGCGCGATAATGGGCTCCCGACGCCTCTGCGGCCGGGCCCATGAGCTGGCTCGCCGTGACAGTGACCTTGCGGCTAAAGGCTTCGAGTCCTCGAGTCTGCGGGCAGAGAAGAGATACAACATGGTTAGCAGGCTGCGCTCCATGGGCAAATCGCAAAAAAGGGACGGCTCAATGCATTGGCATGGGATCTTGCGGCAGGCAGAGATTTTGAGAGTTTTTGCCGGTTTGCGACATACAGATATGATGGACTGCTCGTCATCGGGGCCATCGTCGAAGGCATAATGGCTCTCCGAGTCGGCCATTACTCAACGGCTGGCCCGCTGCAGGCTTAGAATTCGGGGCTCGAGGCAGCGCAAGGCAAAGGGCGAAGTTGCGTTGCGTTGGTCAAGGGAACAAGAGCAAGAGTTGGAGGGTTTGCATCGCAAAACCGGGCATGGCATGCGGGTGTGAAATTTGGATGACGCGCGCAAAAATGCAAAGTCCAGTGCAGAAGCGGCACCAACCGGTCCCCCGGCTATTGAGTACAGGTACATGCTGGGGCCTGCTAAACCGCTGCTAAACTGCTGTTACTGGCTCGGCTGGTTCAATGGATCAATTTGTACTCTGTACCACCCACCCCTCTAGCTGTTCCAGCTGCCCTTTGTGTGTATACCTTGAACCATCCGATGGAATTGGCACCACTGTGCCGATGCATTGATGCAAGTGATTTGTGCGGGTGTCTATTTTGTATTTTCTACTTTATACTATACAACTTGCACCAGCTGCTATCCTTAAGTACTGCTACTATCAAGACAAGGTAGCATCGAGATTGATTAGCTGAGCTGTAGAACCGACGCATAAACAATCAAACGAGAAACCGGCTAGTCGAGCTGCTGTTTGCAGGCGTTTCGACTTGTCTCTGCTAGTTCGCTTCTGCACTTAAGAATCTTTTGCCTGTGCGGTTCGCTCGATGCCCCACTGGGGGCTTTCCGGGGTTCAAGGGCAGACCCCAGCAGTTCAACCGTGAAGGATTGACTTTTACTCGATCGCCAGGGGACCCTAGAAGTATGTCTGATGGATGCTTTGATATGGAGGATTTGGCAGCTTGGATGATTGTGTACTACTACTAACAGAACCAGCATCTAAGTGTACTGTATTCTGTCACATGTTTAGGTGAGGTAGTGATGGCATCAGGTTTAAACCCGTCTACATGTATTCTCAATTCCGTCCGCTACTACTGGCACCAACACAAAGTCTAAATAGCAATCCCGATGCCGTGCGACATACCAAAAGCAACCAGCATTTGCTGCTTTTGCTGCAAGATTCCCAATGGCAGCAGCGCCTCATTTCTTACTCGGCACGTGAAAAGGCTTCAGTCGCGCATCTCGCAAGGATCCATTGAGATCTGAGCCGCCCTTGTATAGAGCCTTTGGTAAGCTGCACCGGCCGCTAAAGATGGGGCTTCGCTGAGTCCAGTCTTCTAGACGGCCGGTCTCGGGGAGCGGATCAATTCCGTTCCCAGCTTGAACTTGACTTCATCAATCATCGGCACGCTGCTGAAAGTTTGATTTGCCCGTCAGCTTATTTTCGATTCAATCTTGCGCTGACAGTTAGCACTATTATTGCTGTTTCTCCAACATTATTTAAATCCAGCGATATTCCCCCTTTGATTGCTTCTCTTCAAGATGGATTCCGCCGTGGACATGGCCGACAGCTCTCGAGCGCTGGATCTGGCGCGCATCCGCTTCCAGCTCATGTCAGTTGGCCCGAGCTATGCAAAGCTCAGCTCTCAATCCCAAATTCGTCATTTTGCATGCGCTCTGACATGTTTCATATAGCCGACTCGAAGACACAATTTCCTTTTCTCTCATTGAGAGAGTGCAGTTTCCTCTGAACAAGGTGAGTCACAGATGCCGAGGCCCAAATACTGTTCTGTTACTGACTCGAGCTTCCTTTATCTAGACCATCTACACGCCTGGCGCTCTCCCCATCCCCGACAGCCGCCTGAGCTTCTTCGACTGGTACTTTTCCGAGCAGGAGAAGCTGCAATCCCTGATTCGCCGTTTCGAATCGCCCGACGAATACCCCTTCTTCCCAGAGTCTGTCCAGAAGCCCATGCTGAAGCCCCTCAACTACCCCAAGATCCTGCACAAAAACGACGTCTGCGTCAACGACAAGATCAAAAAGTTCTACATTGAAACGTTCCTACCAGAGGTGTGCCCCAACTTTGGCCGCGAGGACCGAGGAGAGTCGCAGGAAAACTACGGTTCGACATCTACGTGCGACATTGCCTGCCTGCAGGCCCTGTCCAGGAGAATTCACTTTGGCAAATTCGTCGCAGAGTCCAAGTTCCAGTCAGATCCTGAGCTCTACACGCAGCTCATCAAGAACGAGGACCGGGAGGCGATTGGAGAGTCCATCACCAACAGAGCCGTCGAGGAGCAGGTCCTCGCCCGTCTTCGTCTCAAGGCCGAGACTTACGGCAAGGATCCGTCGATGCTGGGAGGCGTGGAGCAGCCGGTCAAGATCAACGTGGACGCGGTGGTGTCCATGTACAAAGATTTCGTCATTCCCTTGACCAAGGAGGTTGAGGTTGAGTACTTGATGCAGAGACTCCTGCCAGAAGAGTAGAGCAAGCAATTCATATCATCATCTATTGCGGCGCAGCTATATAGTCACTCACGGCCTTGACGGCCTCCTTGAATTTACTCGCCTCGATGAGGATCATGTGTCCAAATGTCTTGATGCCCAGCTCTTGAAACGCCCGCTTGCTGTCTGCCACCGCGTCGTCCTCTTTGGTGTACCGGAAGCTGCCGTGCGCCACGGCGTATTTTTGTAGAATTTCATCCTCGGGGTGGAAGTGATAGGTTGAAGCCTCTTCCTTGGCCTTTTTGCGTTTTCGGTCCTCCACGTCCAGCGTTGATTCCACCTCCTGATAAGTCCTTGAGAAGATGAGATAGTAAGAAAACTCGTACGGCTCCTTGTCTTCGATCGCGTCCTCCACCTCTTCAACGAGCATTGTGTACAGCGGTGGCGCAATTTCAGACGGCATGTTGATGAGTCGCTCCGAAAAGACGAGTCCGACGGGCTTTTGTGCGGTGATGAGCTCGGCAACGGCCGATATTGAGGGGTTGGTCTGGGCCTTGTCCACGATGTACTTGAGAATGTCCTTCATGGGCTCCTTTTCGCGGTGCTCGTATGTGTTGAGAACCGTGAGCATGGCGTAGGCGTCGTTGGCCTTGCCGTCCACCTTGACCGTTGAGCCAATCGTCGGTTGCGACAGGATCAGATCCGAAAGCGCAGACATGTTGAAGAGGTTGGCGTCGACATCGAATAGCTGTCGAAGCAGTGACTTTGTGCCGTGGAAATCGATCTCGGGATCAAAGTTGAACCATTCAAAGTCCACATTGACCATGTCAAAGTCCTAACAACGTCAGCGCATCTTCCACTGAGTAGAACAGAGCGGCTTCTCTCATCTCACCTCATCATCGCTGCTGTCCTCTTCCATTCGGTCGGCACCTGCATCTGCGGGCGGCACATCTTTGGCCTCCTCCCTTGACCTCTTTTTGCCCATTTTGATTTGTGATTATCTGAATTGCTTTTGCGATTGATGGATTGAATGCGCTCCGCAATGACGAAGCAAGTCTTTTGGTTTCATCTCAACTGAGCTTCGATAACGAATTTTTGTTCTCCATACCCCGCGCTATACCGCATCTAGCCACGATAAGAGCTCTATGGCGGCTATTTAGACGCGATAACGTGCGCTTAATCAGCCAACCAGCAGCCACTCCCCAGACTGTGCCTCTGTTCCCACTTGGATGTCGTCGCAACTTACGTAGCCGAACTGGATCAGCAGCTTCACTGGCGGAATCTCAACTTCGCGCATCCACCCTCTGCCGAGCTTCCAATCGGGCGTTGCGGCATGAGCGACACTCAATTCTGAGAGATTCTCCGTATCTAATCGCCGTATCTTATCCTCTCCTCGCAAAGGCTCATCGTGATCTTGCCTTGCCTCGCCGTTCACCCATATATTGCCGCTATACCGAGCCTTTGTTGCATCCGACTGTCACCATGGACTACAGCGCTTCTATACACGAGACCGAGGACCCGGCGGCGTCTCCCTGGGGCAACACTCCGGGCTCGTCTCCCCAGCATGACCGCACCACGTTTGCGAGCCTCACGGGAGATGCTCCTGTTCCCGCTTTCCCGTACACCCCGCAGTCGTCCAACGGCCTGGGACCAAGTGGTGATGATGTCTTTCCGCAGTCTGGCTCAATAACTCCTGCGGCCGGCGGAGAGAGCGAGCATGAGGATGCAGGATTGACTGCGTCTTCAGAGTCTGGCGCCGTGCCTCAATCTGAGGCCCCCCAGTCAGCAGCTTCAACAACGGCGCCATCAGAAGATGTGCAACAGCCTCGGAATTCTCCGAAGCCCCAGTTCCGGCTGCAGGCAAAGATTACAGGGCTGGAACGAACAGGAAAGAAGGATCCGATACTGCGATTTGACGTCCACGTGAGTTGTCTTCTCTGCTGTGTCACAAGCGAGGGCCATTGATCTAACAAAACACTCCCAGACCAACCTGCCTCGATTCCGCACCACCCAGTACCGAGATGTCCGACGTCTGCATTCCGAGTTTGTCAAGCTTGGAGAGCACTTGATATCTGCAAATCCCGAGGCTCTGGTACCCGCTGTCCCTCCTCCCATCACATCGGCTGGCGCTGGTACAGAGGAGGATGAAAACCGAGTCAAGGCCCTGATGCAGCGATGGTTCAACTATGTGTGTGGGAACGAGGTGTTGATGAGAGACGATGAGATGGTGCTTTTTGTTGAAAGCGACTTTGGCTACAGCCCGCTCGTGAAGAGAAAGCAGCCCGCAACTGGTGTTCGCAGGAAGATTTTGAAGCAGTTTGCTCCGCCTCCCGATGATACCCCTGAGCTCGCAGAGGCTCGTCCTGTCGTTAAGCTGTTCTATCTTGGTACCATGGATGCCGGCCACAAGGTCGATAAGCTCGTCAAGGCTAGAAGAGGTAAGACAAGAGTGCTAGCTAAGCGTGTTTATGCTACCTTGCTAATAACTATAAATTGCAGGTCTTGGACTTGTCGAATCTGATTACGGTGTGAAGCTTGGCGCCATGCATGTCCAGGAGCCGCATCCGGGACTGGCAAACGCCTACAAGAAGCTCGGTCGGGTAATTCAGACTGTTGGAGACTACCACGCCGCTCAAGCCACGGCAGAGGCTGCCACCATCGGCGACCCATTCCAGTACCACTCGCAGGATGCCTTTATCGTCAAGGAGTCACTCACCAACCGTCAAATCCTCATCCGCGAATTCTTGCAAGCCCAGGAGGTAACACGAAGCAAGCTAAACGCTGCCGATCGTCTCAAGGCCAGCTCCAGCGTTCGGCGAGAAAAGGTCGACGAGGCCATCGCAGCCCTCGACGAAGCCCGAACAAACGAAACCCAGCTCTTCAACAAGACAAGTAGAGTCACCCAGAGCCTCGTTCAAGAACGCCGCAGGTGGTTCGACAGAACGGCCAGTGACCTGCGTCTGGAAATCAGAGAACTTGTCCTCCGTGAGATTGAGGCCGAGCGTCGGTCACTGGCCCTCCTCGAGAGCGTGAGAGCGGACATCCGGTCCATTGATGCCTCTGGTGGTCTGAGCCGTCTGGGCCGTGAATCTCATCCTACCGTGCGACGAACGAGCCTCGCTGCCAGCCAGGGACCTAAGGGAGATGCTTGGAGCGGCGTTCCTCGTCGGTCCGACGCCACTAGCCGCAGCACCTCGGGCGTCGGCAAGGTGGAGGAAGCTGAAGGTGAGGACGGCCAGGAGTCTGGTTCTGGTAAGCATGGAAGCGGGCTCGGCAACTTGGTTGGTTTGGAGGAGGATGACGAGGATCGGATTGATGCGAGAAATGCGGCGAGCCGGTTGGCTACGAGCACCTTTTAAGACGCTGGTGATTTGCACCTTTTAAGATACGCTGGTGATTTTATAAGAGGGGTGGCTCATGTTTTCTACTCAATGCCAAAGTGCGGCCGTTGTCATTAAAATATAGTTTCCAGACGAGCACATGTTTATATTCAATTTTAAGAAACGAACCAAGTTGACGAGTAATTAGGAGTGTAGAATCGAATAGAGTTGTTTTCACGAAGAATTCGAATGATTGTGTTCCCAGCATTTTTCAGTTGCCTCGCGAATCTAATCATGGCTGATAGTAACGCCAGCCCTCGTTATGTCATTCATTACCCATCTATCAATCGTTCCTTTTAAATGAACGCATAGTAAAGAAGAAGAAAAAAGAACGCCCCATGGTAATGCCTCAAGCAAACGAAAAGAAACACCCAAAGTTTTAGCCTTATAAGCAAAACCTTGTATCATCCTCAAACATGCAGATCGCCCGTGCCCGGGATGTTAAACGGGACACCACCCATATTATAATCCAGATTCCCACGTCTCGCTGCACCCTTGCTTGATTCGATAGCATGGAATTTCCTGCCCACATCCTTTGCCTGGTTGACGCCCTGCATGATGGAGTTCAAAAGGCCGAGAAGGTGAACATTATTGGACTCGCTCTGTACTTCCTTTTCGAAGGCCTCCCTGTCGGACGGAATGACGAGGTCGAGACGGCTGACTAAGGCCTGGATCTGTCGGAGAATGTTGTGAGATGGCGTCGTATTGTTAGTGTCCGTATCCATGCTTTCTCCCTGGTCATCTCCGTTGAGGTATGAAGGCGGCAAGCGTTCCAGGTAGGTAGTGATGAGCTGGATTCGAGAGTGGAGCATCTTGATGGCGTTGGCCTTGGCCGTCAACGAAGCAATCATCTCGTCCTCCTCCCGCGTCAAAGCGCTCGCCTCATCCACCACCGCGTCCTTCTTCTCCTCAACCTCGCTCTCCACCAACCTCCGCTTCCCCTTTCCGTTTGACTCTATCGAACGAGCTGGCCTCTCTTCCTTGACGGCCGGAGCTGGGGCGCTGGCTGCTGCGTTTCCACCACCGCTCGCCACGTAATTCATGCTAATCATTTCCGTCTCGTCCGTCTCGACAGAATATGGCACCTCTCTGAATTTCAGCTTGAGCGAGGAGTCGCCGTCGTCCATCTTCTTGTCCTCTCCGTCATTTTCCGCCCTGGCGTCGTCGACCTCAAAGTTGCTCTCGTATATCGTCAACGGCAATTTACCGCCGACTGAATGCTGCGCAACCTCTTGTGGGTGGAAACCTAGCAAAACGGCCGACTCGTTCCAGTTTTCGAGGATCTGGCTGTGGACGGGCAGGATGGTGGGCGAGGGACCTGATGACGACAGCAGCGTGTACCAGCCGACAAAGTCCAGTTTTCGGTCTTTATGCACAAGGCACACTAGTAAAAAGGCAAGTTAGCAAAGCATGCAGCGGGATGTCGAGGGTGGATGAGGCGCACTCTGTTCCAATCTTCTGCCAAACTTATCTACGTCAACCAGGTAGCCTCCATCGACCTCGGGTGCTTCCTTGACGTGGCACTCAAAGGCGTGTTCAATAGTGATTTCGCGGCCATTCTGCTGGCCTAACAGAGCTCCGATTATGGGTCCCTTTTGCTCTCGTAGAGTGTGTCGTGTGATGTAGTCGGAGATTGTGAGAAGCACTAGCGGGTGCAGGACGGCCTGTAGCTGGGAGCTCTTCTGGGTCGATAGAAGAGGGTTGGAGCTGAGAGCATCCATGTTGGCGGGAGGGATATCGCGGTATCACCGGCGGGAAGTGATTCGTCGTACGCGATAGTTTTTACTGAGGCTGCAATCTGGGCCGTAGGGGGGATGATGTAATAAAGAAGAAGCGTGAAACGAGCTGAGATGTGAAGTTGGTTGTATGTTGGAGGTTGAGCAACTGCCCCGCGTGCCGTGGGGTTGAGAGGCAGCAGAGCGATGACTAAGCCGGTCAGTTTGATCATCGTCGTGAAGCCTCTTGAAGCACAACCAGGAGCTCAACTACAGAAGCCCTCATTAGTGTTTGTATCTTTATATATACTATTGTTGATATTTTTAATCTAAATTTTAATTGAAGCTCAAATTAGTGGTAGACATTGATCTGATCTGAACCACGCTCTATTCGACTCTCCTGGTAATTATACCTTCTATTCCGACTAGGCCGGCTCCTCAAGGTTGACATCCACAAGAGAGGACGAGCCGACATACCAAGAGGATTGGTTGTTGCAATACCCGTTCCACAAGTGATCTGAAAACAATTGCGATATCCACTGAACAGAGTCATTTGAGCTGCAAAGCTTGACCTCAATGGATAACCTTTGTTATTAGCTTACATGCTTGTTCATCGGTTCCGCGCCCCTGGTACTAACCCCAGCGAACAATTGAAACCACAACAGGCAACATCCGCACCATATTCATACAAATCATAATCGTTTAAGTCAATGCTAATTTTGGAACCTTATTGTTAACTCTGTATGAGCGGCCCTCAAGTCCGGCCAGCCGTTTATGTTTCTGCGTGGTTTATAAACCTCGGACCGCAACATGAGAAACACCCCGAAACCTTCAAACAGGATGACGCATTGGCGCGACTCAAGCCAGACGGCACTTTTCAACATCGACACTCTTCCTTTGCCTCCGTTGCCGCCGTCTAGACCGTTGGGGTTCTGCGGCTTTGTTTGTTGCCGGTCGATCTGGCGTCTGAGAATCGCCAGGGGGGTGAAACTTGCCCCGCTGTCTCAAACGTGGGAATCAAGACCAAGCTTTTCTTTACCCCAAACAATGACACTTACCAGATCCAGCTACTCTTTTGGTCATTCTGCGACGCTTCACGTTCACCGGGTTTGAGCTTATACCGCCCGCACTATCCCCTCGATCCTACCGTGATGGCGTTTTGAAGTTTACTTGGGTTATGGTGCGCTAAGCTTGGATTTAGTGTTGCTTTATAGCTTCTGCCGGGAGACGATTCGCGTTTCGTATTAATATTCCCCGACTCGTGAGACTTTCGCTTACGGTTGTGCTTTGGGGATTGCTGGTACTAACCCATGATGCCATGATGGCTGCTGATGATCAACTGAGATCGATATGTCATCAGACCTAGCGAATCATCCGATAGACCAGGGGCTCTTCCTCCCTCAACCCCGTAGAGGTAGCCTATGGATATCATCACATCCGGTCTCAGGGGTTGACGACTCATACAAGCTACGACTCCATGGCTAAGCAGCCAGGGCTCCGGATGAAGATGAGACGGGCAAAAAGCTTGTGTACGGCAGCATCCGAGGTATCCTCATCCCACGAGGGAGGGAAGTATATATCATGCCCTCTCTCCACCCCAAGTTCTGGTTTCTTCTTCTTTTCTCCTCAGGGTCGCTGCGCTTCACTCACTTTACATTCAATTCTTTTCTTTTCCCAAACAAGAGCTGTGCTCTGTTTCCTTCGATTCACTGAAACCTTTTGCTTCTTTTACCTACCAATCTTTAAACTCTTTTTCTTCTTACCTTTTCATCTCTTATTTTTATCACATCATTCAAAATGAAGCCTTCTTCAATTCTCCTTCTCGCCGCTGCCGGCCTTTCGTCCGCTCTGCCGGCTCAGCCCGGCACCGCCAACACCGGTGTCCAGGCCCGGGACAGCCGATCTCTCTTCGGCCATGCCATCAACGTCATTGCTGCCCGCAACTTAGTCCCTCTCAACGCCAACACGGCTGCTCCCCCTCCTGCGGCTGATCCCGCTGCCGGCAAGAAGGAGGCCCCTGCTGCTGCTCCTCCTGCGGCTAAGCCTACGGACAAGAAGGCCGGCGATGACAAGAAGGCTGGTGATGCCAAGGCTACTGATGCCGCGGCGACTACCACTGCTGCTGCTGCTACTACCACTGCTGCTGCTGCTACTACCACTGCTGCCGCCGCCGATGCCGCCGCTACTACCGTTGCTGCCACCACCACCTCCGCAGCCCCGGCCATCGAGACCACCGCCGTCGCCGTCGGCAACGGAACTGCTTCCGATAACGGCAAGGGCAAGGGTAACGGAAAGGGTAACGGCAGCGGCAAGAACAACGGCCAGGGCAAGGGAAAGCATAACAACAACAACAATAACAACAACGGCAACAACGCTCTGAGCGCAGCCATCGCCGGCGCCCTCAACACTCTCGGCCTCGACGGTGTCCTGGACGCCAGCTCCCTGGACAAGCTGAGCGTCGGCAGCCAGATCTCTTTGCTGGCCCAGATCGTTTCTCTGCAGACTATGAAGGATCTGCAGATGGTTGGTGGACAGGACATTGTTGTTGTGTTGAACCAGGGCTTTAAGAGCAATGGGCTCAATATCGGTAAGTATACACCATGATTCTCTTATAAATGTTTAAATGGTTGGTGTGCTAATGAGGTTTATTAGTTATCAACGCGTAAGGTGGAATGAGAAACGAAGCTTTCGATGGGTAAAATAGGAATGAAATGGAAATGAAACACGACAAGGGTTGGAGCTGGTTGATCTAGCATGGAGAGTATGTAAATCATGATAACTTGGAAAAAAAGAATTGTCAATCAACCCGCGCTTCCCATCATGTGAATGTCAAAGCTTTTCTCTCGTGAAATGCGAATATTGCAAGAGTCAAGCTCTAAATATTAAGAGTGCTGCTCGGCCGTTGTCATCTATCATCCAATCTAGTACAATCAACCCAAAACACATGCAAGGTATAACTCAACAAAAAAACAGTAAGCGTGATTCGATACAATTAACTCATACAAGAAACCATATGAATAGCCCCTTGAGAACAAAACAAAAAAGCTATCCTTTCAAAAATATGCCCTCAACCTCATGATTCTTCGCTCCCAACCCACCAGCTCCCCCATGAACTCCCATCCATCCGATCCTTCATCCATTCAATATGATGTGTGATGTCCCTTTTCTCCCCTAACACCTGAAAAATAAAAAAAGAAATTTATATAAACAAACATTCCTACATACCTTTCATCAATCCGTTCGCTCACAGAGAAACAGCTCATGATCGTCGCTCATCTTCAAGCAAAACAAATGGCAATGGCCATCTATTAACCCACCACGGCCTTTTCGCTGAGACTCTCGAGAAATCCTCCCAGATCCTCCTTCTTGACTTCCACGACAGAGTGCTCGAAGCTGTCGATTCGGACACGCGCGCTCGTCTCAGAGACGACTTCCTGGAATGCGTTGCCAAACTTGTTCAAACCGTAACCTCTATCGTTCTCAGCATCTTCGTCGTCCGAGTCATCTTCCGATTCAGACGAGTCAGACCCCTCAGACTCCGTCTCTAGTTCATCATCGTCATCGTTGTCGTCGTTGCCTTGATTCGCAGCGCGTTTAGCCGCACGCTTCTCTTCCCGAATCTTTTCTTTCGCCTTTCGCGCCTCCTCTTTCTTCTTTGCCTTGGCCTCTTTGTTTGATTGCCTCTCTTGTTTAGTAGCCTTGTTCATAAACACGCTATCAGGTCCTCCGCCACCACCAGTACCAACGACGATGTAGACTCCACGCTTCTCGTTTAGGCTCGCCACTACCAGGGGTGTTCCACGACCGCCATGTGACAGCTTTCCCTGGGATTCCTTTTCTTGTTCAGCCAAAGCCTCTCCTATCCAGAGAGCCAGCTTTGTCAAGGCGGCTGGGTGGGTGAAGAGAGCAACATCCGGGCCATCTTTGACGACGCACATGCGGAAAGCACGGAGATGCTTGATTTGCTTCTTGTTGATGAGAGATGTCCCTGTTCGGTAGATTGCGCGATGCAGGAATTGCGCCGTTGGCAGTCCGGCTTTGAGAGCATCAATACTGTCATATTTCGTTAGCATTTCATTTTCATTTTGCCGCATTGGACTTAAAAGTGCAGCTCACTTTTCCAATGCATCATACGCTTCCCAGAAGCGTCCAATATACTCCTCGCCCTGCGCAGTCAACTCTGACTCGTCCTCCACCTCGCGGGTCACCTGGCTTGGTCCTCCGTTCGTTGTTTCCAAAGTCTGAGCATGTTGTCCAACCTCTAGCAGAGCACCAATGATAATTCCAACATCCTGAGCGCTGAGGGTGGCACGCCAACCCCAGCTGCGGACAAAGCCCCATCCATCCTTGGCTCCCGCTCGATCTTTGCCGTCCGTGTCGACCGCTGGGACCATCTCGTCCAAGTTGTATAGAGATCCGTATTTCAAAAGCTTTGCTCTCAGCTCGCGCTTCAGCATCATGTCCATGTGCGTATAGCTCTGTTTGCATTGCGCCAAGCTGACTCCCATCTTGGCGAGAAGCTTGTGAAGCCGCTTGATACCCGCCTCGCTCCAAGTTCTTAGCCTAGAAAAAAGGTATGGCGAGTGAAGCATGCTATCGTAGAGACTCCAGTGTCGGATCAGAAGAAACCTTGGCTCTGGCGACAGGCGAATGCCCGTATCTTCAGGGTTCCTGGCCGTGGTTGGTATGATGCCATTATTTTCAGGGGCAACTTTTCCGTTTGTCATTTCTGGCGGGTTCAACCTCCGGACCTCATCTCGCAAGAGCTGTCGCAGGCGAGCACCTCGCACGCCAAACCACCCAGACGGTCTCCCACCTCCACCAGAGCGGACGGGGGCGGCAACGCCCGCTGATGACCGTCCGTAAAGCTCCATCGATGTAACTCCTACTATAGCCAGCCAGAGAAGGTCATTGTCATCGCGACCTAGTTCAGAGGCCAACGAGTACATCATAGACGAGATGGGTTCTGCAAAGGACGAGCCCATCCTGTAGTATTGGTGTAGGACGGCTTCTTTATCTTGTCGCATTCGTAATAATCGCTTTCGCAGGGTACGGGCAGAAACTTTTGGCGGAGGTTGGGCCCCTGATGGAGGCTCGACGGGGTCACTCGACAGCACTGCAGGATCTCGGATTGACAGTAGGCCTCTGGGCTTCGGCCTGCGAGGAGAGCTGGCTATGGAACTTGACTAGGAAGTGTTAGAGATGCATTACAATAATGATGTTCGGGGAGGACGCTTGGGTTTACGTACGGAATTACTTCGTCGCCGTTGGCGAGGCGGCTCTTCCTCGTCGTCACTAGACTCGTCCTCGTTTAAGCTCTTTCTCTTCTGTCCTGCATGAGCTGACTCTTCCTGGCCAGAATGGGCTTCATCATCATCCTCATCTTCGCTGGAGCCCTCGTCGCCCTGCTCCTCAATGTCTGGCATATCCAGAAGCGCAAGATACGCATCACGCTCCGTCATGAGATCCCCCTCAATATCGCCGTCGTCAAACACCACGATACCGCCTTTGCCCGAGTTGTACGATCGATTGATGGCGCCTCCTGTGATTCCCGCCGGACTCCTCGACTGGTATGAACTCGAAACTTGGTTGACGGGCTCGAGCGGAAAGCCGCCAAAGACATTGGCCAAGTTCCAAGGCCTATGAGCATCAAAGACCCAGACTTCGACGCCACTGTAGGGAGACTCTTCGCCTTCAGGTTCTAGTCCCAGCAGCGGGCCAAGATCGACCATGCCTCCAACACCAAGGCAGACGACGACTCCTCCACTGCCTCCCTGCGACTCCATCATCGGGACCACAAGCTCCCTTCCGGCCTTCTCCAGGTCACTGTAGCCCGCGACGGGCTGGATCTTGTGCGGAATGTAGTCATGTTTGAGGAGGCGAGTAAGGATACGGCAAGCGCAGAGAGCGTCCGGTTCGAGCGCGACGAGGATCAAAACGGCCGGGGAGAGAGGATGTCGAGTGTTTTGGAGGTGCGAGTAGAGCTTGGATATCAGAGAACGCGGGAGATACATGGCTCGAGACGGTGGGTATGGATATCTGTATCAAAACCTATAAAAGTCCCAATTGATGGAATAACGGCATGGAATAAAAGCTGCAGGTAAATGCTTATTTCCTCTTGATTCCTGGATAGGAGGTGATCACTCCGGAAACGCGCCCAATCCTGGCCTGGCCGTGACAGAAAAGGGATCTGGCGTTAGACACGGGTCCAAGGCGCATAGCACAATGAAGAATCTAGGAGGACTTTCTTTGGCTCTAAGTTCAAGCTGAGCGAGAAGAGAATATGGAAATAAAAACCAGATGCAGCATATCAATGAGAAAATAAGAAAAAGAAACAAACAAGAGACAAAATGCTACGAGCAAAATGCCGATGCTGATGCCGATGCTGACGCTGAATGCTTAAGCTCTGCTTTTGTTGTTGTTGAAGAGCTCGAATGTTTGAAGCACACGAGGATGTTTTTGCGCTAGAAAACGCGTGTATGGTCGGCCATTAAAGAAACGCCCAATTGAGTGACGCGCACCGCGACGAGCAAGTGGGAAGGATCGATGGAGGGGTCCTGCCAAGTGGGGCATGAGTTCTGACGTGACATGCAGTTTTGATCCGCGGATTTCTGGCTTGAGAACAGTCCTCTATTTGCTTGGATATTGCATAGTCTATTACTCCGATTTTAGTTGTATGAAAAGCTATTCATTGTTTCCTTCATGCTTAATAAAAAAAAAAAAAAATCAGGGATGGAGCTACAGCAGCTGCTGCTTACTTTCGTAGTCACCAGCTCACATCAATACTATTAGCTAACACCCCTGCCAAAACAATAACACACAGACACACACACACGCAAAAAAGTGAGGCGCCGCCAAAAGATGCAAAACATCCAGTGCAAAGCAACGACTCAACCTCAACGCAAGGAGGAATCAGCAAGGCAGCCCGCAACCGATACAAGCATCGTCTGCCTTTCCTGCAGGCCAAGAAAAGGACGGCCATTTCCGTCCCGTTACCCGCCTAAATCCAAACGCCTTTGGTCCCCCGGATCTTGGATTTTACGCCCGTCGTGGTTTTTTTAGGTTTTCGGGTTTTCTGATTCGTAAGACGGGGTGTCTGCGTATAGATGCGAGTCAAGCATCAATATGTTTTGCTTCGGGGACCATATTGCCAGCAAACTTGCTTGTCTCGGGCCGTTCGGCTGTCAATTAGATTAAACACTGTCAGCTTAATATAATCCATTGGTGCATGTCATTCTCCGGGTCGTATAACACGTATTTCAAACCGGGGATTGCTGCGGCGCTCTATGATTCAAGGCGTCTAACCCACACCCTCTGGGCTTCCTGGGCTCTTTAGGACTGTGTCACACGAGTGGACACCGGGTGGTCGGTGGGAAACCCCGAGCCAAGGCCCTGGGAAAGCAGTGTGTCATGTAACCTGTGCTGATTCAAGGCTTACTTGGTTACTGTACTTGCACAAGGCACTCATACATGTACAAACAGGATGAAGTATTGGGAACACAGCATGCCCACCCTGGCAAAACCAAGATGGGGAGAGGACAGCCGTCATGAGAATGCGGGCAACTGTCCCTGTATCGTCTCGTATTTTCAAAGGGAGCAAGCCTAGGCTGCGAGGTCGCAATAGTAGGCCTTCATTACGACTCTAGGCCGTCTCCCTTCCGAAATTAAACTGCGGGCTCCATCTTCTGTGGGAGGAGAAGGAGGAGGACGAATGCTAGCGCATCACGGCCTGTGTTAGTTACGAGTACTCCGTACAAGTCATTCTTACTACCTGTATAGCCTGAGTCACTAATTTGCGGAGCACCAAGCATTATGCCTAGGAGGAGAGAAGAGGAGAATCAAAGGTCTCTACTAATCATGCGGTCAACAACGGCATCAGAGCCGGACGACGACCTTTGGAAGCCCCCCGCCCTTGAGGTGTGGAGGTGTGTCCGGTTATTCTGGCCATGGTACGATGTTGATGGGCTAGCTCGCAGCAGGTATGCGTCTCATGCACGCCTACCCGCCTGTGCGGCAGCCGGGAGAGCGTGCTTGGGACGGAGCAAAGTGTACCTGATGCTGACAGGCAGCCGGAGCTAAGAAGAGGCTGAATGATTTCGAGCCGAGACATGTGAAGGACAAGGAAGCCAGGAATCAGGAAAATCAGGACCGCAAACAGAGAACGCCACCAAACTTGGGCCTCCTAGTCCTCGTACACGTATCGTGCTCGTACTGGCAACCACCACTGCAGCTGCACTGCGGGCTTGTCCCATGGCCCTGCTCGGGCTAACAAACTGGAACATGGTTCACCGTCCTCGCCAAAAACCCCGCTGCAGCTTCGACGTGCTTTGAGCGGGTTGGGGGTTCGGATTGCGGATTGGACCAGCGGCTACCGGCTGTTACATCGAGAGACAGCAGATCGCCTTAGACGGAAAAGCAAAGAGTGGGACCCCGGCGTGGATTTCAAGGGAGGGACCAGCGTGGCCAGCAGTCGATTGCCCAACATGAGTAAGGCGTGGGAAGAGAGAAAATGGTAGGTTTCCCTTTTCTGACAGCTTCCATGGGTCCAAGTTGACGGAGAGGAAACTGTACACATGCAGAAGAGAGAAGAGAAAACGGAGGGAGAGTTGAGAAACAAGGGCGGTGAGAAAGTTGACAGGACATTGGCGGGCGCCACCAGGACGGCATGTACCAGCACCAGAATGAAGAGGTACTTGCGGGTGCGCGCATCTAGCAAGGTTCGTGCAGGTAACGAGTACATGCACCTGTCGTACCAAAAGAAGCGCGCCTTGCAGGCCGCGGCAGAAACGGAGTGCAGAAGCCGGAGCTTGGCGGAGAGAGGGGGGAGTGCGCATTGCAAAAAAAAAATTTGGGTCGAGGGTCGAGGTGTTATCGAGGCGGAAAATCGCACATCAACGCAGGTTTGCTGCTCCAAAGTTGCAGCTATGGAACGTTTGTGCGGCTCAGCTGAAGGATTTCACAAGCCGGCAGCATCCCGCAAGCGGCCAACGGGCTATGACGAGTTACCGACACGACGGTAAGGGCTTACGGGTCTAGTTTTGTTTCTGTTTTCCTTTTTTTTTTACGCTCGGCTCGGAGAAAATATGATAACAAATTACTTTTTTTTTCCACGTCCCGTCTCATCTCGTGTGCAAGCGGGTGCGAGTCAGACAGACAAAAGAGAGACAAGGCGGATGGGTTGTCGCCAACAAGCGAGAGGTACCAGTACGAGTCGAGTATACTTACATGTACCAGCACCAGCATCCCGGACTCGGCAGTTCCGCTACAAGCGCTCCCTCCAGCCTCAGGTGTGCGTGCGTGCGTTGCGTATTGCTTTGGTGCATATCATAACAGGGAGACCGGACTGTAAATTGCCATCTATTAGTCAGGTAATTTCACTGAGAACGGCTGACGGCATGGGAGGGGACTTGTGTTTAGTCCAGTCCATGCACAGTAGCCGTTCTGATGGATGGGGGCTCGAAATGCGAGGGCCGCGGATGGACGCATGGAGCCCATCGAAGTTGAGTCCACTGCACTGCACTGCGCTGCACTGCACTGCAGAGGTACCCGCTCCATGCTCGTACCTGTACCCGTGCCTGTGCCTGTACCCATACCTGCGCCTGTACCCGCGAGGTACCTGACCCAGCCTGGGGAGGCCCTTCTGGAGCGAAAAAAGGGCACTACCGAGACCTGAGCCTGGAGGATGACACACCGCACCAGACTGTCGGGTCCGGCTGTTGCTGGTTGTGCCACATTTAACCAGAGCGCTGGGCCTGGTTTGCCCTTGGACGGCAGCACTTTTGGGGCACAGAGCCCGAACAAGTTTCTGCAAAGGATGCACCGCTAGAAGATATTCGCTAGCCGGTAGCATTCTAGAGCTTTTTCGCCTGTGCTAGCAGCAGCCCCAGGGTAACGGGGTCGGTCGTAGTACTGGAGCAGAGCCCAGCCAGCTTGGTGGCTTTCAGGTTTCTGCTGTAGCTCCAAGCTCTGAGCCGTTTTTAGTGCTGGTAGCACTGGTGGGAGAGGAGCTGGAGCTGCTTGCTGCCCTAGACAGGACCAAACAAGACAGGACCAGGGCAGTTTGATGATGGCCGGGCTTGGCGAATAACCACGTCTGTTTTGTTTTTCAGCTCTACGTTGTCTCTTTTTCTTTTCCCTTTTCCTTTGCTTGCCAGTGTCCCGGGAAGTGTATCCCGTGTCTGGCTCGGTCCAACCAACCAACCAACCCCATTACTCGGTAACACCAGACACCAGTCCATCCCTCACTAATACCAACACGCCCCTAGCATCCAAAGTTAGGCCAATGGACGCCTTTACCCTCTGTAGCAGATTGGATACTTTGGCCCCCCCCCCAGCCTAGCGACCATCCACATTTGCGCGCTGCTCGGCGGAACGGTCCACCGCCTTAGCTGTTTGTGAGCTCTAGCGCCTCGCATGATGGAGTGCACACCACCAGACGAAAATCGCCCATTTTTCCTAGCACCGATTTGCCAGGAATTCGGCTGTCGATGACGGGAAAACGAGACAAAACTGGACAAACAAATGGACGGATTGACACTCCCGTCAGAAGGGGGGGAAGACGAGTATAGTTGCAGCATGTGCTTTGCCTTAGTACCTAGTAGATACTGACCCTCGCCTCGCTCGCCTGGCCTCGCTTCACTTCGCTTTGCCTTTCCATGCCTGTCCGCCTCGTAAATAGAGCTATACTCCGTTCCGTATTGCATCAATGCTCTCTCCTCGCGTAAGTACCTACCCAGTAGATGGAATGGATCAAATGCGGTGCAATGTACCTTTTTGCCGCACAAGGTTTCGGCCATGGCATCACATCAGGGTCTGAATCCTCCCGATCTTTTTTGTGGCTTCCCAGTGCATCTCCGGCTACCCCTCTTGCAGCCTTTGGGTCAGTTTGTGGCTTCAAGCCTGCGCTTTTGCCCCTGCTGGAATGCGTTGCCGTTGCATCCAGCCAATCCAGTGGCATTTCGAGTTCAAATGTATGTTGCCATTCTCGTTCACGTCTCCTCTTCTATCTTAGTAGGCTCTGCTCTAGCTTCTGTGTTCTGGCTGTCGGGCCTTTCAATCCAATCCCATCTCATCCATCTAGTTTAGCAGCACCCAGTACCCAGTGCCTGGTTTTCAATCCTCCATCCTTTTTGTTGGCCGCGTCTGCTGTTGTGTCTGCCAAATTCCCCCCTTCATAATATCCATCCCATCCCATCCAAGTTCGCTGCCCCCGCCTTTTGGCCTCCATCTGCTATACTAAAAGTTGCTAGCTAGCTAAAAGTGCAATCTTGCTTGGCAGCTCGTCACTATTCCAGTTTTTTTTTTCCCTCCCAAGTCCCGACAGTACGGCGCCCAGGCAAAACGGTAGCTAATGTAATAAGCCACTCTCCACCCGCTACCAGATCTCTGGCTCAGACACCGACCAACAGCACAACTATAACTCTTTTTGTTCCTTCGAGCCACACCCTCACGCCCATCGTTTCCCGGGCCTCCACGCCCCCCGGGGATCCTCCTTGCCTCGACGTAGCAGTTGCTGGCAGGGTATCCTCAGGTATCCTCACTGCTAAAACAGAGCAAACTCCCGCCATCCGGCCCCCGAGACTCCAAGGGACCCCCCATCCCCATCTCTGCTGTACTCCTCCTCCTCACCCCCGACTTGCACTTTGCACCACTCGCCGTCTTCTCGCCCTCTCACTTTCTGCTGTAATCTTTTTAAATTACGAGTACACTAACCTCCCACCTCCGCCATCCCTGCCCCTTGTCTCTGGCCCGAGTTCCCTTGTCTGACGCCGCTATAGCAGCTGTCAGGTCAGTGCTTATGTGCTTGTCTGACCCTCCATCCCAAGCTGCTGGGAAGACGGAGGATTCTGGCTCAGAATCGCCTCGCATTGGCCAGTTGCCAGTGCCCACCGACCGGTGACGGGACCCAGCCTACTGGGCCTTGCAAACTTGTGCGTGCTCGAGCTGTGCCTTTTCCCGTGTCTGTCCGCGGCCGCTGTCTGTCTGGGGGCGTGTCTGCTTTTCTGCTTTCATTGCCGCACCCTCTCCTCTCTCAGCCCTTTTTGGCTTGCTGCAAATCACTCGGGGCCCTTCCACTTCTGTGCTAGAATAGATCGACCTTGGCTCCCCGAAACGGAGCCCTTTCACTCATTTCTTTTCTCCCTTTGCAACGCCGACCAGACGCTTGACAGGCACTCGATCCAATTGGCCTCGGGGACTCATTTCTGACATAAACATTGTTATTTGACCCTTTCCCCCTCTCTCATCTCCCAGCTCAAAGAGCTTCTTCTTATTTCTCTCTCTCTCTTCCCCTCAAAACTCCTCTTCCTCCTACATTTTGCCTTGATATTGAGAAGTTGTCGTTATATACACTTTGCCTGCCATGAGCCTTAATAGTGCACAAGGCCCTCCCGGGTCCGGAGGGGGCGACCATCACGGCTCCAGCGAGGACTCTACGTCAGATTATGCCGAAACCGTGGACTTTTCCGAGTTCACGTCCATCGACACCGCCCAGATGGTTCACAGATACAAAAACGGGAGGTAGGTCAAGGAATCCCTGACAAGAACGCCCGCTACCCCCTCGGGTGGCGAAAAAAATGGAACAAGGAAAAAGAAGGGGAAAAGAAAGAAAAGAGAACAAGACCAAAAAAGAGGAGCCCGAGTCAAGTTCATGAGAGCTGACGAGTCAATAGGCGGTATCAGGGCTGGTTTGACGAGCGCTATGGACTGCCAAACGACGACACGGAGCAGGCTCGCGAACACCTCAAACACAGAGTCTACTCCGACTATCTCCTCAACGGCGACTACTTTATTTCACCGATCGGCAACAATCCCCAGAAAATCGTCGATCTAGGTACCGGCGCGGGCTTCTGGCCCATCGATGGTTCGTATCATTCCTTCCCCTTTTGTCAGCTGCTGAGAGCTTTGAAAAATGCTCTCTCCATCCTCGACCTGAACTCAACTAACCCTCCTCCTACAACAAAGTGGCCGAGAGATACCCGAGTGCTCGTGTCATTGGCAGCGACATTTCTGCCATCCAACCCCCTTGGACACCGCCAAACGCAGAGTTTCGCGTGGAAGATCTCGACGATGAGAGCCGTCCGTGGACGAGAATCTACGCCGGTGCAGACCTCATCCACACAAGGTCCGTCATCCAGACGGTCCGCAACCCCGAACTGTTTCTGCAAAGAGCTCTAGAGTACGAAACGACCCTATTGCGTTTACCCCTTTGTTTCACTCCTCCCTTCTTTCACACTCTTTTTAGTACAAGAACAGTAGCTGACCGAGTCAAAATAGGGCCTTGAAGCCTGGCGGCTGGCTCGAGTGCCATGATCTCTTCATACCCCTTACCTGGGAAGACGGCACTCCCGCAATCGACCATCCCGTCCAACGCCTCTACGACCTCGTGAACGACGGCCCCTTTGCGCGAAAGTACGGCTGGCAGCTCTACTTCCCCCCGACGCTGCCCCAGGTCCTCCGCCAGATGGGCTTCATCAACGTCCAGGAGCAGCACACGCCCATCCCCGTCGGCCGATGGTCGCGCCGGTCGCGAGAGCGCGAGATGGGCATGTTTAACCAAGACAATCTCATCGACTGGACCGCGGCCCTACTCATCCGGCACGACGACCTGGGCATCACCGAAGAAGAGGCGAGGCAGCTGTGCCAGGAGACGCTCATGGCCATGGACAACACAAAGATCCATGCTCGCCTCGACTGGGGCATTGTCTGGGCTCAAAAACCGTTTTGATCTTAAGAAAGGCGGCAACGGATTTATGATCATTTTACGACAAGCAAAAAAGAACAAGAAAAAAAAGGATGAAAAGGGGGAATCGGTGACGACTGCATTTCGCTGGCTAAGGGAAAGAGAAACAAAATCACTCTTTGACACGATTTGTACTGCATGGCGATATCTCGCCCAAGAAATAGAGCCAGCCGGCGGCTTCGCAAACGATACATGACGATGGCATATACTCTGGGTTTCCTTTCTTTTTCTTTCTCCCTCTATCCCTATCTCTCTCTCATTCTCCTTTTGGGGAGACGACCTACGTGGGGGCTGTTTGCCAGAAACAACCAAGCACCGCTTTTGTCAAGACTCTTAAGCGCCGAAGAATAAAAAAGATATAAAAAAACGAAACGGTATAGGACCGGCAAAAAGACGGTGGAGATGGACCACATTATTCAACGCTGGCATTTTCCCCCATCTCCATTGATTTACCTACTGCAGAATGCCTCATCACACGCACACACACATACCACGCATACACACACCCCTGACACCACCCCCTCCCTCCCCCAATCACGCACATCTTCTCTCTATCTACACAAATTCACGTATCGCATACCAAAGCGTTTTGGAAACATGAACCTTGCATCATGGAGAAAATGAAAAAGGGTTACGGCGCTGGGCTTCAGGACTTTAAAGAGCGGGAAACGAAAGAAACGGGCACATGTTTTGTTTAAGTTTTTTGGTTGTTTTTTGGGAGGAGCATTTCATAGGTGTATATTCGGAGGGGTTACCATCAAAGAGGATAAGGGAATGTCCACTTTATTCTGGGGATCTTTTTTTTTATCGGGAGGGACAGACATGCTCTTTGCATTTTATGAGAAGCGCTATTTTGGCGCTTCAGCTATCACCTTTTTTGCTCTAATCTTTTTTTGGAGAGGGGTTTATTTGTGATATCTTGGCTGTTTTCTTTGTATTTTGGATATCCTGACTCTATGTGAGTGAATGGTTTTATTTACTTCCTTGGGCTTTTCTTCTGTTTTATTGTGGACGTGGATAGACAGACATGTCGCCAGAGCTATGAACAAGCGGATATCCATCACCACTTCATTTCAACAAAAACACACGATTCCACAACAGCCGAAGATAGTTACGGTGTACGGGAGTTGAGAGATGGTTATCAAATGTGTGATCTGGCAGAAGTCAATCCGGATGCTACCCTGTCCGGGGGTATGACACCTCTTTCTTCCCAATCCAACCCTGCTCTTTTTTGTCCTACGAGTTATAATACCCTTGTTCCGCCCAACGTTTCCCTCCAAACCCCTGCTTGGTTCTTTATGCTTTTACCCACTCCGTCATTGTCCCTCCTCTTTCTGCAATTCGCAAGACAAGCCAATTCTCTCTCTTTCTTACTCGTACGGAGCCTCTTCCGGGTCCCGCCCCCAATCAATCGCCTTTTCTTGACGCTGTCTCCCTCCCTCCTTGATCGGATATAAGACGCGCATCTGGCCATCCGCAAATGCACAATCCCACTTCTTTTGTGTGCATTAGCCGCCCATCAGGACGTCCGATCATGGGAAGAAGAGGTCAGCAGTTGCTTGGTTACATGTTGAACTGCCACTAGCCTCGTTCTTTTTTGTCTTTGCTGTTCATGCCTACATGTGACCGATCGCTTTGGCGGAGATTGCAGGGCCCGATTTGTTTTTGACCGTTTTTTACTGTGTTGTATTTGAGGGTGTATGCATATGGCCTTTTTTCATCGTTTCGCCTTATCATTTGAGGCGTGTTTTCTCTGCTATTAGTCTATGTGTTGAGACTAATAGATATTTTGATATATCGATGCCCTAGACAAACCATAAGAATAAAAAAGATAAATTAAAAAATAATAATAGATTAATTCTCTTAGATCGTGTATCTAAAGGCCAAATACAATTGTATACGAAGCACGGAGTACGCAGTCCAATAATGCAGAAAACGACACCATGCTTCAGATGCACCAGAACTGCCATTTCCAGCCAACCCAAAACACACCGAACCTCCATGAGGAAAGTTACAGGGATCACCACAAACGACGAAATAGTTCGCGAGAAAAGTGACATGAATTTATAATGTTTTTAATTGAATCTCCATGACGTTTGTCGGGAAAAGAAAAAGGAAGAAAGAAATACATAACTCCCCGATAAATCATACTAGTTTCTTACATCCCCTGTTTGTTACCCAAGCGGTGTCCCTCACCATTAAATTATGAAAAATAAGGACGTGCATAACATACAATTACTCGTCACCTTATGAACCCCGTCACCTACGAAAAAGATTATTATGGAGTCAAAGTAGCGGACCGATGCGACGGAACGCAAACGATGAAAAAAGCTGGGGCGGAAGAGGCGCCTGGAAATCCGTCGCTTTTGTGTTTGTCAAGGGGTGTGACATGGCGTAATGTCAATAATGCTACTATACTCCTACTCTGTAACAGTAGTTCTCAGGAACCAGTTATAATAAATGAGGTGAGATCCTTATTTATTCAAATGATGCGAAAACTACTGGCGGAGTTGCCCGATTCTTACAAATGGTCGAGCCCAGGCTTACCAACGTGCGGTTCGGTTCTCCCATGCTCTGCCCAGGGGTTCTGTTCCCGAACAGCTCGTGGCTTCGGCGTGGCCCAGACAGACAAGCGACGCCTGTGATCGACATCGATTGCTTGCGACGGGGGGGTTAAACGAGTGCGTATCGTATTACGGAGAAGTGAATAGTTCTATTGGAATCTGACTGCCCTGGAAAAGAGCCTCTGCTGAGTGATGATGACCAAACCGCTGTCTTACCTGTTACCGTGTATGTAGTATCTTCTCCTCCCAATATTAACAATATTCACCACAAAATTCGAGTGATACTCCAGAAAGAATAAACAGTGAAAAGAAGAAAATATCGCTCCGCGTCGTGTATTTACGCACCCAAATCCGAGGGGTGACATCTCTCAATCCTTCGCTCACCCCCTTTCCTCTCTCCTCCGCCATGCTAATGCACGTGTGCTTCTCTCCTGCTCTAGTTTCCAAACATGTTTCCTCCAGGTCCTCCTGGCCCTCCTGGCCCTCCTGGCCCGCCGAATCCGCTCATACCGTTCCCGAAGCCAGAGTGATTAGGCGTCGTGAAGCCTTGGAACGTGTCGGCATCCTGATAGCCAGCCATGAGGAACGACCAATCCATCTCTCCATCATCCCCAGACGCCGAACTAGAAGGGGCCATGACAGGCTGAGGGGGGCCAAACCCGCCACTCTGGTCCACCGGCGGAGTCATCATGACGGCGTTGTCTAGCGAGGTCGTCGACATCTCACGGGTACGTGGTCGAGGAAAGGCTACCGGCGGCTGCTCTTGGACGGGCCCCGTGGGATTCTCTGAGCGCGCCCTTCGCTTGGCCTCGGCGCGCTCCTGGAGAATCTTCATAAATCGCGGGGTTACAACATCCTTTCCTGCAGCCCGCTGGGCTTCGCAATGGGCCGTCCAGGCTTTGATAAATTGGTTACCGAAAACTCCGTGCATCGGGCTGTGAAGATTGGATAATAAACCACGAAGGTCATAGTTCGCCTCGATGGCTGCCCATGCTCTCTCTACTAGCGGTCCTGACTGGCGCTTGCGTAATTCCTGAACAAGGAACATGTATGCAGGAAACGGGAAATAGTGCATCGCGTACCATCTATACGGTCGAAGACTCTCCGACGACATGACTACATTGTCATGTTCTACCCATGATATGGCTTGCGTAGTTAGGGCATCTCGTTCGATCTCGCTCAGTGGCATGGGCTCGGCGTTGTGTCTCCGAACAAGATAATTGATGATTCGCATCTTGCAGAGCGCTGCCCGCGTCATAGTCATTGTAAAAAAATGGAGAGGAATCTTAGGGTCGCAATGGGTCAAGTACGTGCCCTCCATATGAGCACAGAATCCTTCAAGAGTGTATACCGGAGCATCTTGGCCAGCCAGACGTATTGTCACGGCGGGTGGCTTTCCTGGTTGTGCGGATTTTCCTGATTGCGGTGAGCCGGCGCAAATCTCTGGGTTCATCTTGAAGCTATCTCGATTGCTGTTACTCGCCACGGCCATGGACAGCTCCACGCGTGTCAGAGCAAAAAGCATCTCCGTGGGTCCTGTGTGCGGCTTTGGAGGTTCTTTGCCATCAGCGTGGAGATCAGAATCATTGACGTTCAAAGGCTTCTTGCAGTCACAGCCAGAGGTGAGGGCGGTGACTGTTGAACCCGTCATCTCTCCGACTCGCCGGTCATATGAAACAAGCGTCCACCACAATCGCCGCCTCTGCTCGACCTCGAAAGGAGAGAGGCCATAGCCATCGGGGTCTCGGTGAAGGCCCATCCGCTGGGCGATGCGAATGGCGATGCCCATCATGCAAAACACCTGCCTCGGGTCTATGTACCACCGAACGGTCATCTATAGCATACGTTAGCGGGGACATGGCATAAG
Organism: Trichoderma sp. IMV 00454; assembly: GCA_001931985.1. Taxonomy (NCBI): domain Eukaryota; kingdom Fungi; phylum Ascomycota; class Sordariomycetes; order Hypocreales; family Hypocreaceae; genus Trichoderma; species Trichoderma sp. IMV 00454. The sequence goes on along the minus strand of MSJK01000149.1, from coordinate 845,565 downwards.
AGGCGCTCTATATTGGTCTATAGAATAATCAACATGAGAATAGGAAGACAAGAGACTTACGAGATATAAGAGATATGCCTGCAGAGTCAAGGGGTCGGGAATCCGCATGAAACTGGCGTTAACCAGAGCCTGCTGAAGTGCTGGGAAATACCGGCCAAGAAGTTCCTGCTTTGACTCGCCAAAAATCCTCTGGATTTCAGCATCCTCAATGGAGTTGATAGAAATTACATAGATGCCAAACATGAGAGCCTCTATATTCTTCGGAGCTTCGTGAGGCCGAGAGGTTGCCTCAATAATCTTGCTCTGAATGCTGGGCACATGTGTAATTTTCAACAGGGGATTAATGTTGTCAATGTATATCTGCCAAAGTTGCAGCACCTGGACGGGAGAAGGGTGGTTGTGAGTGACGGGGGCAAATGAGCCTCCGATGATGAAAGGGAAGCCATCTTGGTTTTCAAACATCTTATCAAAAGCAGAATGAATGAAAGACCCCTTCTTGAAATTCTCATCCTCATCTTCGGATGAGTCTTTTAGCAACTGCTCACTGGCTCTAAACTGTTTCACAATGTCAGTCAGGATCAATAGTAAGACATTGGGGACAAGTGTACATAGGTACACGTTGGGCTAGGCTCTTACCTCTTTATGGAGAGAAAACCAAGCTCCAGGAGGCTCTTGGGGACTAATAATAAGCAAGTTCCTCGAATCAGCATCAAATTCTCTATACTTCCTTCCATGTCCTAAGCGACATATGTCTTTCTGATAGCATGGGGACTTATATGAACAAGTACTTACGCGACAGTAGTAGAAGAGCCTGCAAGTGCTTCTGGAGAGGTCTTTAAACCCTCGAAATCGGTTTCAAGCTCGTCAACATCATCTCCGAGGTTGCCGTCCGCCCTGTAGTCCGGGTCGATGGCATCAAATTTGACGCCATTCTGTGCCAGCAGGGTCTCATACTTGCGCAACCGCTCGAGCAAGTCCTTTTCCTGTAGCTTTTTGCGCCGCCGCCTCGGAGGCTGTGGAGGAATCACTCGACATTCTGCACCCGCCTTGACGCAGTTGGCACAGGGCTTGTTCCTGTCGCAACGGACCTTGCGCTGTTGGCACAAGACACAACTAGTGCCCCGGGTGAGTTTGATCACCGAAGGGTCAACCGGAGGTGAATGTTGGGGAGGCCGACCTTGGCCTTGGGAGGCGGATGGCGGCGGCGGGGCTGAGCCGGGGCCTGGCAGGCGAGCAGAAGCTTCAGCAGACATTCAGCCTAGAGGACGGGCAATTGGCTGCTAAAAAAAAAAATGTCCCGATCTGGAGGGCCGATCCAGTCCAGTGGTATCAAAGGGCGCTGGCCTGACCCAATCCAATACTCTTGGCTAGTCAGCGCAGCGGCGAGAGCTGGCACGGACTGATTGGCGGACGCTGACACAACCCTGCATGCAGCTGAGCTGAATACAGTAGATCTGTTTGCTCAGGGCGCTTTTTACGCTGGAGATGCAGCGCCTGTACCTGTAGGCTGTAGGGCTGAAGGCTCGGCTGGGGCCGTCGGTTGCGAAAGAGTCGTCTCGGACCCGGGCCCAGACTTTGTTGGAGACGGTTCGTCTGGCGATATTTGAGGGGAGCGAGGAGAGAGAAAGCGGGGGCTCATTTGCGGTTTTAGGCAGCCAGGCCAATGGGAGGCAGATTAGCAAGCCGGTGGGGATTCGAGTGGCATGGAGCCGCTTTTTACCTTGTTGGCCAAGATTTGATGGTTTGAATGCGGAAACATGGCGTGTTTTTGCTTTGTTGGTGACGAATATCATGACGTTGGTGGACTAGGAACCATCTTTAGGGGAGATGAAATAGGATAGCCTCAGGCACCAGGTAGTAAATGGGTTATGAAGCCTTATCGGGTGAAATCTCTATCGATTAGATTGAAAGGCTTACCTGATACTGTACATGCAAATGTATCTGCTCTTGTACTTGGCACTGCTGGAATGCAGCTACAATCAAGGAATTGCATGCGAATATTCACATGATATCGCAGCCGATATGCTTCAGTGTCATAAGAACGGTTATTGATGTCATTGATTCGATGTAAATATCTCGACAGGCCGTCTTATATGAGTAGTGGCGATATTCGGTAAATCAGGTGTATAAGTCAGCCTATCTGAGCATTCATTTACGTCTCCAACGACACGCAATACCTCGGGTACCTTAGCAGATACTGACTACCCGGTATTCAGTATCGTAAACTTCAATATGCCTCGTATACTCTGTACAACTGCTAAAATGCCCTAATGACTTTTCGATACCGTGTGTCTTGACGATGCTCTCTTACCATCACACGTTGTAAGCTTAATTGAGGAGTACCTATGTGTAAGTCGAGCTAAAACAAGTCTTTCCCGGCCCGTCGACCGTTTCAATGTACAAATTCACCCTCCCACGCCACTCAGCGCTGCTTGTACTCCGTATCAGAGTCATAATGCCAAACACGCGTATGAGCGACTGCAAATATCATCAGCCCTACCTCATCCTCGTTTCAACATTCATTTCAACGGCGTAAAAATTCGAAACATACCCGTGAATGGTCAAGAAGACCAACCACATAATGGCATATGCTTCAGCTCGGGCTTCGGTTCGGGACCGAGAGCAAACGCCACAGCCCAACATGTACTAGCGCCCAGTTCCGTGCCCGAGTGTCTGTAAGTCAAAGGGAGGCTCTTACAACTCACGGAGCCGAAGAATGCAATGACGGGCACGATATGCATTCTTTTCTGTTTTCTGCCTTGTCGGGCATGCCAAATATGATGTGACCGAAGGTAGACGGTGGCCGGTACGCGTAGCCACATACGCGGAAGAATGTAGTTTATTTTCTTCTTCTATAAACTTCAAGGCTGGCTTTTAGATGTCTTCTTTACCAGAATTCAAGCATATCTTAGACAACTATAGAGATTGATCTAACAGAGTGTATTTTGATATCTTTCGTTTATTGATGTGCACCATCTAATAATTCATCAAATCTCTTCGCAATGTCTCTCCCCGATGAGAAAAGAGGGCTGGAGACGGCGCCGTCTCCCATCCAGCTGTCCACAACCTCTCTATCATCATCACATAACTGGCGAAACATCGATGCTACAAGCGACGACACGAACAGCCCGCTCAAGAAAGAGACAGATTCACCGCCAGCCGACGACAATGCTGAGGCCGCAAATCCCCAAGGCGCGGCCCCTGACAGCGCCGAAGCAAGCTACAAGCCAGGATCTCTCAAGTTCTGGCTCATCATCATCAGTGCCTTTGTGTCCATGTTCCTCGTTGCTCTAGATCGAACCATCATCTCTACTGCGATTCCCACAATCACCGATGACTTTCACTCCCTCTCAGATATCGGCTGGTATGGATCATCGTATATGCTTACAACGGCCGCCTTTCAACTGATTTGGGGGCGCATTTACCGTTTCTACGATCTGCGCTGGACATTCTTATGCTGCATCGTCATCTTCGAGGCTGGCTCTGCCATTTGCGGTGCTGCTCCAAGCTCCTCTGTTTTTATTGCTGGTAAGTTTGCAATGGGATGCAGGTCTGAGACAATTGCCTAACAAATCATAGGACGTGCTATCGCAGGAGTGGGCTCTGCAGGCATCACGACCGGATCCCTACTCACGACTATTGACATGATTCCATTGGCGAAGCGTCCCATGTTTCAAGGTACCACAAGAATCCCAAAATTCTCCGATATCGAACTTGTCTCCTAACCTTCCTCAAACTAGCCGCCTTCGGTCTTGTGTTTGGTGTATCGAGTATTACAGGCCCTCTTATGGGCGGTGCCTTTACAGAAAACGTTTCATGGAGGTGGTGCTTCTACATCAATCTTCCCGTCGGCGCCGTTGCTTTCGTCTTCCTCTTCTTCTTCCTGAGACTTCCGAAGAAGACTCACCCTCCCGCCACCATCAAGCAACAGATCCTTCGTCTCGATCCTCTCGGCACATTCTTCTTCATCCCGTCTACTGTGTGCCTCTTGCTTGCCTTGCAATGGGGAGGCTCAAAATACGACTGGAGCAACTGGAGAATCATCTTTCTCTTCATCATGTTTGGACTGACTGCCGTAGCATTTGCCATTGTCCAAATCAAGATGCCCGAAACCGCATCGCTACCTCCCAAGGTCATTATTCAGAGGACCATGCTCTCTACCACATTTTACATGCTCTTTGTTGCAGGCGCTATGATGCTCTTGGTTTACTTCATTCCCCTGTGGTGTAAGTCTAGCCCCTTCTGTAGTCGGAGTATTGACACTGACATATTATTTAGTCCAAACTACGCATGGCATCAGCCCCGTGAGATCTGGCATTTATACGCTCCCCCTTGTGCTGAGTCTCGTCGTCTCCGTCACCATATCTGGATTTATGACTCAGAAAATTGGATACTATTTGCCGGCTTTAATAATTGGTCCCTGCGTAATGGCCATCGGCGAAGGCCTTCTATACACATTGAAGCCAAGCTCCGGGTCTTCTGAGTGGATTGGATACCAGTTTCTCGCTGGATTTGGATTGGGCTTTGGGTTCCAGACCGCAAATCTTGCTGTCCAGGCTACGATCCCAAAGAAAGAGATTCCTACCGGAGTTTCCATCCTCTTCTTTGCCCAGCAACTTGGAGGTGCCATTTTCATTTCCGTCGGCCAAACAATTTTGAACACCTTGCTCGTTTCCAAGTTGGAGAATGTGCCCGGACTAGATCCTAAGAAAATTATCACGACTGGTGTGACTGAGTTGCGCAATGTTGTTCCTCCGCAGTTTGTTTCGACTGTGATTGATGCGTACAATTACGCGTGCACGCACATCTTTATTGCTGCATTGGCATTAACTTGTGCTCAGCTGGTTTGTGCCTGTTGCGTGGAATGGGGAAGTGTCAAGAAGCCAAAGAACCAGCAAGAGAAACCACAGTGAACAAATCGACATGGATTCAACATTCACCTGAACCATTGGCGTTTGCGACAGTATAGATAATTGGGAAAACGGATTATATGCTATATTAACTGGCTCCTTGGAATTTGGGAAACTTAATCTCCTCTCTGTTCATGTAGAATTCTTTTTTAAAATCACTTAGTACAAAATAAAATAATGATAATCGGCTAATATCACGTTCCATGTTCAATTTTTGTTTCGCTGTTGACTTAATTCACTGCACCAGCCCTTGTTCGCATATCGTCATGCATCCAAACACGATGATGTGAATGACAATCGATCTCTATTATATAACCGCTCCAACATGTGTTTCCCCTGGAAATCAACTCCTTCCCACCATACCATACCAATCAAATCATCAAGAACCACCAAATCTTCGCTCTCTTACTCTCAACTCTCAAAATGTGCAAAGTCACCAGAACTAAGTACTCTTGCCGACATACCGCCACCGAGTATCAGTACCAATGCTCAGACACAAGCGGAAGATGCGAAAAGGAAATCACGAACTGCAACTCCAAAGACCAGTGCCAAAAGTGCAACCCTGATAACCGTCAAGAGAAAATCGTGGACCTCTACGCCAAATACGACGAAGAATTGAAGAAGTTGGTGGATCTGGCAAAGGCCGAGGACTGTAAGACGATGACGGCGCAACTCGAAGAAATCATTAAGAGAATTCCGGAGCAGAGAATCAAGGCTCTGGCAGAGATGCAGGGGAAGACTGAGATTGAAATGGCCGCGAAGAAGCGATTCGAGGCAGAATTGGCTCAAGAGTCGAGGGGGAGATGGCAGTCTTGAGTTTTGTCTTGGCCTATTGTTGGAAGAGGCGTATTGGGGAGTTATTTGGCTGCTGGCGACATTACCTGATAGTCAAAAAAGAGAATGATTTTCGATCTTGTGTTGATAGAACCATTTGAATTAAATGTGCATTAATCCTGTAAAAAGCCATTTTGAGTAGTACATATCTGGAGTAGAGGTGAACCTCTTTTTCATCTATAGAGAGAGCAGTTATTGATCTCCGTAATGATCACACATTCACGGAACAGTATTTTGCCGAGATTTCGCATATTTGAACTTTTTTCCTTTCTTTTTATTATTCATTTGGTGGTATCATCGTCATCTGTTTGCTCTCGTCTTGTCCTCCGTGGCATGGAATCCTAGCCACTCTCCCAACATCCCTCCGGGTTTCGGTACGGGACACTCCCTCGTCATTCGCTCGGCTGCACGCTCAATCTCGTCGTCTGTTGTCTGGTTGAACTGCACAAGTCCGTCCTTTGTATCGACGTCCCTCCTCTTCCATCTCTTCCGTCTGCCGTTCTCGTCGACGATAATCTCTCCATCAGCGTATTTTGTCCGCGGGACCGGGCACGGCAATAAATGCGGTAGGGCAACAACGAAGAAGCTGGCAAGGACCGTCGTAGCGAAGAGTGACGAGGTCATTCGGGACCGTGGGTGCAGATGCGGCGGCATGGTGGGCAATCCCTCGGCTGTCAGCGGGATCGATTGACTGTGGTGTTTGAGGCTGTAGATTTGACACGAGCTGTTAGTTACCTATGCCGTTCCAACACCACTGACATGTAGAATATACACGCATGTGTATGTAAGCATTGAGGACTCACAAGGTAATTGTCGCATGTTCCCTCAAACCACGATGCGCATCCAATTGGAGGTTGGCAGTCCCAACTGCAGCTGGATCTCGACAAGCTCAGCAGAAAAAAGGCGCCTGGTATGATCGCCTTAGACATTCGATTAAGTGTACCCTCATTGGCTGCGCTGTTAGTGGGAGGTGGGAGCTCCCCGGAGCGCGGCTCAATGTAATTCCACTCCAATGGTCCCAGACTCCCGGGCTGCTGCAGGTCCTTGCTTGGAGCGCTAAAAAACAGCCGCTGGAGTTTTGGGATAGTGATCAATCAGTGCTAGAGATGAAGCGGGTTAGCGGCATGCCACTCTAATACTTCCGCCCGAAACGCAGCCGCATCTTGAACGCGATAGACTAAAGTGGTGATCCATTTTGAATCTTTGACTTCAGTCTTTCAGCTGCGCCTCGCGTGACTCTGCCGCTTCCCACGCCAAACGGCGATCCTGCGTTGCGATAACCTCTTCACCGCGACATGTTATAGCCATTTGTTATCTCTATCCGATTATCGCATCAGTTTGACCGGCGCACCGCTCGTGTGGCATCAGTCACCTTCTTTGGCTGCCGCCCATCATGAGCGATCTCGACAAGTCCGTTGCCGGCCCTGGCCCAAAATATCGTTTGCACTGCTAATATACGTTGTAGAGCGATCGCACAGCTGCGCTCATGCCGCCCCATTCCGGAAGATCAAGTGCGGGAGCTCTGCCATCGTGCTAGAGAGCTTCTTATCGAGGAGGGCAACGTCGTCACCGTGACGGCGCCGGTAACGGTACGTCTCTCTCTCGGAGATTGGGATTTCAATGAGGAGGATTGGTACTAATCAATGCGGCTTTGCTATGTTAACAGATATGCGGCGATATTCACGGCCAGTTCCACGACCTAATGGAGCTTTTCCGCGTTGGCGGCGATGTTCCCGATACCAACTATCTCTTCATGGGTACGACTCTCCATACAAGCCTTGATCAACGTCATTATCTCCTCCTAACGTTTTATGAATCCTCTAGGTGATTTTGTCGACCGTGGCTTCTACTCCCTCGAATCCTTCCTCCTCCTCCTCTGCCTCAAAGTTCGATACCCAGACCGCATGACACTGATTCGGGGCAACCACGAGTCACGGCAGATTACGACAGTGTATGGTTTTTACGATGAATGTCTTCGAAAGTACGGCAGCGCAAACGTATGGCGTTATTGCTGCGACGTATTCGATTACCTTGCCCTCGGTGCTATTGTTTTGGGTGCCTCCAGCACGCTCTCTCCCGGCTCGCCAGAAGACGATGACACCGAGATTGAAGTATGCGACCAGGCTGGCTCTATAATCAGCCGGTTTCCCCGACAGGCCGCCAACCAATCTTCTCAGGAGAAACTTGACAGCTCCAATAAAAATACAGTGGACAAGACGGGCCCTCCCGGCACAGGAGCGTCTGGGTCCAGCAGCGGCAGCGTGGGAAACCCTACGGGGGCTATCCTCTGCGTGCATGGTGGATTGAGTCCTCTTGTTGACACAGTAGATAAGATTCGACTCATTGATCGGAAACAAGAGGTACCTCACGAAGGAGCCATGTGCGATCTTTTGTGGTCTGATCCGGACGAAATCGACGGCTGGGGTCTCTCTCCCCGAGGAGCAGGTTTCCTCTTCGGGGCCGATATTGTCAAGGTCTTCAACCACCGAAACGATCTAAGTCTCATTGCCCGTGCGCATCAGCTGGTCATGGAAGGGTTCAAGGAAATGTTTGACGCTTCCATTGTCACCGTCTGGTCTGCTCCTAATTACTGCTACCGATGTGGCAATGTCGCCGCCGTACTGGAGCTCACCGAGGATGAATCAGGCACGGGCATCTTCCAGAGGACGAATGGAGACGTTGGCCGTAGTTCTGGTGGCATAGTTGAGCCGAGAGGTGGTCCCAAGAATGGGCCTGCTCGGCGGTACCGCGTATTTCAAGCTGCGCCGCAGGACTCCAGAGGGATGCCTGCCAAGAAGCCAGTTGCAGATTACTTCTTGTGAGGGGGGTATATTGGCTTGGTTTGCTTCATTCGTCTGTTTTCTTAGCATTTAGAGGGGTTTCTTCTCCTTTGCTCACATTCACCGATTTGTTTCTTGGTTATCGATCAATCCAGGAGCGGCAAAGGATCAACTTGTATTTTTTGAGGGGCGAACATATCGGCGTACGGAGGATCATAAATACAAATACATTCACAAGGATGATGCTCTTTTCAACAGACGTTCGCTCGTATTTCTTAACGGCACTGCCTATCCAGCATCCCATGTCTCAAATTCAAGGCTACACGTACCTAAGATATAGGTAGTGAGTGATATTAGTAGCAGATACTCAAGGAACCGAACGAGTATCGACTCTACTCACTCGCTTAGTAGGCTGCTGAACAGGTACTCCCCTTTTAAAGCTTGCCACACTTGTATATCAGGCATAAGGCCCGAATTTCTCCAAGCATCTGCATGTGTATGAGGTTTTTCAAATCCCTCTGTTTAATCTGTCGTAATAATACTACTATGATTGTTATTTATCAACTTAAGGTTACACCATAGAGCCTCATGAACCCCGCTGACCTCTATATAACTGATTGCTTCTTACTTCTTTTGCATGAATGCATGAGTGCGTGCCGCGTTAGCCAATGACCACAAAGCACGTGGTTTATCATCTGCAACTTCTAGGTGATGTACCCTCTTGTATTATTGGCAAAAGATTCGTGGCTGCTGCCTGATCTCAGGGCTTTCTCCCTGCATCCAAAATACTGCTATTTAATCCCAGGTCCTTCTCTCTACGGTCTAAGTGATCCTACTACGCTCTTTACACTCTTGACATTGCTTAGTTCGCAATTAGCACCGATCTTTACACAATCAACAGGAAATGAAATGGAGATCTAGAAGCCCCAAAGCGAACAGCCAGGTAAATCAGCCTTTCTCTGAATAAAAAATTGCATGAAGCTAATGTAGTAGCTAACAAGACCATCTCCTCCAGAAGTCGATCAAAAAGCTGAGCCAATGGAGACGACGGGCCCCGAAGATGATATTATCAAAGTTCTGTGGGACCAAACGGTTCTAAAAGTGAAAGGATCAAAAGACAAAGAAGCCATAGATCTTATCGACAACATCGAGAATCGCGTTGGTCAAGGAGGAGCGTCTGATGCTCTCCCAGCAACCATGACAGACTTGATGTCAAGCATCAAAGAGGTGATGGAGCAACAATTCAAAGATAAAAGGAGTCGCGATCCGGCATCTGAGTATGTTGAAAAGACTATTTCCATCCTCGACCAATTCATCGCAGTAGGCGACGTTGCAGTCAGTCATGACCCAGTACATGCCGCCCTTCCATGGGCTGCTATACGAGCAGTTCTTATGGTGAGTACGTTGCCAGAGACACTTGACCTCAATGACTCTTAATAAATACTGACCGTGTAATATCTTCCATAGGCCATTGCATCTGATAATCAACTGGATACGCAGATGCTGGGAGGGTTGGCTTTTGCCATCTCACTCCTTGTGCAATGCAGCATGTACCAAACGTTATACTTGACCTCCAACCCTGCCCCTGGCGTCAAGGAAGTTCAGGATGCCCTCAAAGATTCCATTGTCACCTCCAACGCAAATTCTATGTTTCTCCTCGGCTTTGTATGTTCTCATCGAAAAGGTTATATGGCAATAACGCCTTCATCCTTAGTCGGTCAGCTCTGGATGAAAACAAAAGCTCTTGGTGAGAGCAGTCGCCAACTTACCAAAAATGCAGACGACTGTGAGATATTTTATTCTTTTCGACACACTACATACTTCAAGAAGTTTTACGAGCTCATTGACACATTACGGAGCTCACCAAATTATCACTCGTACGTATTGCTTTATCCCTATTACATTATTGGTGTTCTAATATTGCATAGAATACTTACCGAAAGTGGACAGAGAGAACAAATCTTAAACAGATTTCGAGTCGCTCAGGGCGCGGCTTATGATGATTTTTCTTACACATCCAGAGATGAATGTCACCCAGCCACATGCCTTGAAATACTTGACACCATCTATAGGTGGGCAGCCGATCCCTCTAGCCCTTCCATCTTCTGGCTGCAAGGAATGGCGGGAACAGGCAAATCCACCATAGCGCAGACAGTGTCAAAGCAACTAGACGGGGAAACTTTAGGCGCAAGCTTTTTCTTCAAACGAGGCGAGGGCGATCGTGGAATGGCTCGACGGTTTTTCGAAACACTCGCGAGCCAAATGGTCTGCAAGCAGCCTTTTCTAACGCCAGTTCTCTATGATATGATGACGAAAGAGTTCGACATTGGAAGCAAGACGCTTGAAACGCAATTTCGACATTTATGGCCTCGCTTTTTTGAAGAGCTCTCTGTTAAGCCAGGTCTGGAACCGAAGACGGTCGTGATTGTTGTTGACGCACTCGACGAATGCCATCCACCAGAGGACGCAAGACTCCTCTTTAAACTTTTAACTGAGAATAATATTAATTCTCCCGTTAAACCCAAAATTTTATTTACAAGCAGGCCAGAATACCATGTGGCCGACAATGTCCGGCAGAATTTACTACTGCATCGCGTGGAAGAAACGGATATCCAGGGTCACATTAGGGCCATGTTAACAAATGACATTCACGATTATAAAAGACAATATAACCAAAACGAAAGAGAAGTGGGTCAAGGTCGATTACTCCCACCCGACTGGCCTGGAGAGGAGATACTCGAACGATTAGTTCAGTTGGCAAATCCTCTCTTTATCTCTGCTGCAACAATATCTCGAATGCTCAGAAACGATCAGTGGATAGCAACACCTAATCAAAAGCTTCATCACATTATGGAATTCAATACAAAGAGCGAAGGCCATGTGGAAGATTTGTACCGTTCGATTTTGGCTCAGATAATGGAAACTATTCCCATTCGTGCTAATAGAGGCAGGTTTACCAACGAGTTTCAGAAGATTGTTGGGTCGGTCATCCTCCTTGCTAGCCCTTTATCTGCTTCTGCGCTGTCTACGTTACTTGCATTTGGAGAAAATGAAATATACAGCCAACTGAATTCTCTTTCTTCTGTGTTGGACTTCCAATCTCCAGATACGCCGGTCAAATCATTCCATCCTTCGTTCCGGGATTTTCTATTAGACAAGGATTCTTTTACCTTTTTTGATGACGATAGTGCTTGTCAAGATTTACGAATCGAAGACACAGCTATTCACGCGTGGCTAGCGGAGAGGTGTCTACAACTGCTATCTATGGAGCTGCACAACGATATCTGCGACCTTCAGGATCCGGGTGTGAGCAGGAAGGATATCCAACAAGAGATTATTGATAAAAATCTGCCCCCGGCGATAGCTTATGCCTGCATCTGTTGGATCCACCATATGGAAAAAGGAAACTCTATACTACATAATGGAGGACCAGAACACCAATTCCTTGAGACCAAGATGCTGAATTGGATAGAGGCATTGGCCTGGCTAGGAAGATTAAGTGAAGGAATGGAGTTAATACGCACCCTAGAAAGGCTTGCCTACGTAAGTTTCTTTCAAATCTGGAGTCTTCCCAGACGAAGCACTGACCCTTGAGTTCAGAAATACGAGTGTTTCGAACTATTGAAGTTGCTCCAGGATGCCAATAGATTTATTCGCTCTTTTAAGCAAGTGATTGAAGAAGCTCCATTACAAATATACAACTCAGCACTCGTCTTTTCACCGACTAACAGCATTATTCGGAAGATTTTTTATTCGGATCATTCAATTTTCATCAAACAGATGCCACAAGTCGATTCTGACTGGTCACCCTGCGTTCAGACATTTGAATTCGAAGAGAAAGGATTTGTGGACGATTTAGATCTCATCTATCTGTCCGGTGGAAAATTGATGGCTGGCTACAAATGGGGCTCTGTCAAGATCTGGGACCTGGAGAAGGCCTCTTGTCTCCGCGAATTTTATGTCAGTGGAGATGAGATTGAGAAAAAATACCTTCGAACCCCCGAGGGCAGAGTCATAATCATAGGAAAGAAGCATATACAGCTCTGGGACATGGAAAACCAGCAGTGCTTAAAAACATTCCCGTTTCCTCGGGAAGATTCCTTTCGGGGCGAAGTCCATTTTGATCTAACCGCAGCCTTGTCACCTACTGGAGATGAGCTTTTTCTGTTATCAGGCAGACACCATGTAGAGTACACCACCCTCAACCTACTATCGGGAGAATCCACTAGCATCCAACTCGGACCAATGGATATACATCCTTGCCTTTCTGAAGATGGCAAATGGATGGCGTTTTGGAGATTGTCACACATATCCGTCTGGGATGTCTGTGCTAATACGTCTTACCGAAGCTTTAATGTCGGTGAAAGTTCTATCATTAAAGCAATCTTCGACCATGGTGGAGAATTTCTAATTATTGGACAACACAGAGGCGAAATTCGGATCGTAAATATCAAGACGGGAGAAACTGAAGTAAGTCTTGATGGGCCAGCTCATATGATTCAGGCACTCGCAATCTGCAAGAACAATGAGATACTTGTAGTTGCCTGCGGTTATTCAATTATGATCTGGGACGTCAACAATCAGGCTTTGCTTCACACCCTTAACGGCCATAAAGACAGTATCCGTCAAATAACATTTTCCCCGGATGAAACAGCAATCGCATCCTACTCAGCTGGAACAGTCAAGATTTGGGACTTACACTTTGCATCTTCTATTAACTCCAGGGCCCCTCAAATCGGCTCTGTCGTGCATGTATCTCTTGGCTCCCAAAACCAAACACTCTATCATTTCGAAAGCGGCGTTATCGGCATATGGGACTTGAAAAGCATGGACTGCATCAAAAGAGTGGATTTTGGGAAGCGCTACAATATAGTGCTTGGTATCGAATTTTCAAGTTATCAACCACTGGTTGCGTTCTTGTTAAATGACGAGATACACATATGGGATCCAACCAATTATTGTCAAACTCAGACACTAAAGATTCCACAGATGCCATTGTTAATAAGTCCCAAGGCATCTCACAAATTCGCTTTTGCCAGGAACAGGCAACTCTATGTTTCCACCACCTTCCGTCTTTCAGATTCGATCCGCAAACCTCGCTGCTCTTGGTTACAGATTTGGGATCATGTCAGCGGGAATCACCTGCGCGAGTCGATGAGTGATGGAATGGCGGTAATGAATATCGTCGCCTCCCCCGATAGCCCACGAGTGGCAATTATTGAGACGACCGAGATTCAAAGTCGTTTGAGTAATACAATGACGCAAATTCGTATCTTGAATGATTCGACGGATCATCAAATCTGTATCATACACCCAAAGTTTCCTACTCAATCCGCGATGCTCTCAGCACAGGGGACGCAATTAATTGTTGCTGCGTCAAAGGGGGATATTGAGATCTTTGATACGGCAACTGGAGCAAGCTTATTAAATTTCTCTCCATATCCAAGCATACTTAACGACGTTGGCCTTTTCTATTCTCCTCTACAACTCGTCAAGGGTGGGGTTATTGTCAGCGACGATATCCCTATTGATCAAATGAGACGCGCTCTTCTGATTAAATATTGGATATCTCCAGATAAAACCTGGCTGATGAGGTATTCGGAAAGGATATTGTGGATACCTCCTGAATATCGCCCGCATATCGTTCTAATATCTGAATCTTGGATTGTTTTGGGTTCTGAGGATCGTCTTATTAGAATGGGACTTGATTGATGAGAGTATTACAGTTAATTCTTGAATGGTGTAGGGAAATACAAAACAGTTTAACAGACCGCATGAATTTCTTTTATAAATCAGATCACCGAAAGCTTCCTAGGGACATCTGATGGTTCGAATGCTGATGACGGCTGAAAGAATTGCTCCGGTCCAGAGCCCAATGGGTAGACGGTATACCCAGGGCCAACTTACCCTCAGGCTGCTGAATGAGGGCACATTGGGCGGCCGGACTTTTGGTCTTTCTGAGGGTAAGGTTTATACCTTGGCCAAGGACATATGCCACCAATGGGATGAGCAAGATGATGCAGTCGCTACTACCCGTGATGATTATGGGAACAGCGTGGAGTTGTCTTGGGAGCCGACAGAAAACGCCAACCTGAACACTGTACTGTCTAACCTCCTATATTCGACGGCGTATGAGTTTGCTTATTACGAAGGGTCATGATTAGGGCAGGGCCAAGCATCGATTGAGGTTTGGAACAATGAGGCGACAGTGAGATATGGGCATCTTATTTTGGAGAGAGTGTGACGATAAAGACATCTCCAGGTTCCAATCTCAACGCATATATATGAGATCTATAATGAAACACATTCTCTTTCCCAGAGAGATATCTTGGCCCTTAACACTCAATAACAAAATGTTCTAGCTACTGATGCACTAAATGGCATCATGATCTGAAATTCGTACCATCAGCTTTCTGTATAAAAAGAATCAATTTCAAATTCGCATACTCTCACCTACTACAACTAAGCGTTCCTAAGCATCCGCCCCCCAGTAGTAGTTTTGACATGAAGGAATGTCGGTACTGTAAAAATGCAAAAATGTATCGAGGTAGAGGTCGGTGGCATGGGTATATACATGTCCCTCATGTAGCATACATATCCTCCGTTCCGATTTCTGCATCATTTACGGAAATGATAGGGTTGGGACTCCCTATCCATCCGTAATCTAATAAATATTGGGTCTTCATATTCCTCTTGCACAGGAACTCTCTTCAAAAGCTGAATAATCTCGGCATTCTGTTGTTTGACACTCTCCAGATCTCTTTTGACAACCGATATTTCCTCACTTAGTTCAGCCAGCCGAATCTGCATGTGCAACTGAGAATCGCACGTCCTCTTCTTTTGATCTTCAATCATGGTATACAGCTGTTCGACATTGCTCTGTATGAGTTGGTATCCATCTTTCTCGACAGGGCAGTACTTCTCATCCATCCATCCAGTGTGCTCCGAGTTGAGAGACAATAGCTCCAGCATCGGTTTCTCAACCATCTGCGTCCAGCTATAACTGTCCAAGTCGTCCGGCGAGGTTTCCAGGAGTCTTAGAACTCGTGAATTTCCGACTGAATACGCCCACATGCGAAGGAATGATTTGTCGGCTTTGCTTAAAACTTTTGTGTGCTTCAGCTCGATACAACTGGCCATCTCTTCTGTCACCCAATCGTGCCTGTCGTTGTTAAAGAGCTCGAAAATATGCCCCAGTGCAGCTTTCGCTTCTTCTCGGGTGAATACATGTGTCACTTCCATTAAGAAGGTCTCAGTTTGTTGGCCGTTATTCATGGCTTCGGTTAGAGGTGGTGATGGTTCGAATGGCCGGGTAGAATAGTAGGAGGCTGTTCCTCAGAGGGTCTCGAGAATGCGTCTTCAGTGAGTTCTGGGGTAAATATGCAGGTTCCTTTGGCCTCTGTTGATGCGTAATTCTTTGTTGTATGTCTTGAACGTCTCTCGTTGGGGAGATGGGAACCCTGTATGCGAAATATATGGAGAAGGCGAGAGCTCTGAGATATCAGAGAGTGCGGAAATAGATGGCAAGATGGAGTTTGTTGTTTCAGAAATGAGAGGCTCAGGTGAATGAAGGAAGAAGAGTTGTTAGCCAGTAATCACATCAAAGTGAATTAACGGGCTGGGGTTTCTGCCCTCTTGACCGCCTCCTGGCTGGCAGTTGGAGGGACTGGCCAGCGCCTCAAGTTGGCTGCCTACCTATCGATAGCAGAGGTGTACCAGGGAAATACAGTGATATTAACAAAAAAGGCACGAATGAAATCTTAACGAATGACTATGCATGGGACTAGAATATTGTTATGCTTGGCACACACGCTCTGATGAGCTGAGTCCCTGCCTCTGTCACAGAACCAAGTCGACTGGATGCCCGAGTAGACGCATCCAGGGCACAAGCAGAGGCAGGAATATAGGCGTTTGAGAAGAGAGTGCTTTAATTGAAGACTAATGAAGCTGAGATGGGATTGATCCTTGTGAAGATATCGAGATCCCAGAAGCCCATGATGCTGGCTTTACCCAATACACTCCCCAAAAGACTCGTTCCTATCCCACTCATTGAGTCGTGCGTCAGCCAGAAAATGTTACTCCTCCTCTCATTGTCCCTTTATAAACCCTTGAGCAGCGTGAGGTAAATGATCAACGCCAAGTAGCTCAACCACCATACCCATGATCCGTGTCAAATCCACCCGCCCAGCACCAGATTGATCGTCCAATCAAGCCTGAGCAGCAGCCTGTATAGTATGAGATAGGTACTTAAGTATAAAAGCCTCCTTCCTTCCTTTTACTCGTAGGTCGGCGAGGTACATCGATCACACCTGTCGCTCATGAGAAGCTTCAAAGTGTCGGGATCCAGTCTTGGAAAGTCTTCTTGGTGCCTGGTGTGCCATTCCATACGCTCTACGAACCTTTTGAGCATCGACACCGACTTTTCGAAAAAATCTTTATCCTCAGGATCTTCAAGCGATTCCACGTACCCGTCCATCTCTTCAAGAACAGACCGCATGATTCTCGTAGACGACCAGTATTCCTCGCCAGGAATCTCTAAATGCTCCCCCACTGTAATGGTAGTCATGTCTGCCTTTGCAAATTTCAGCCACCGAATGTATTTGGGCTTTTCTTGTTGATACATCCACCCCGAGAGCAGTCCCTTCGCTTCCGGCTCCATGACTTGAAGCTTTTCGAACGTTAGAGTTGCTGCAATGTCCTCGGCCAGTTCGTCAGTCCACTTGTCGCGAAGGCGTAAAAGCAGTGGCTGCATCTCGTCCATGACCTCCTTTCTCTCGAATTTCTTCTTAATGATGAATCGAACGTCTGGTGGTTTTGAATATCCTTCTGGAAAGTGGGCGTCCATCGGATCGTCGTCCATCACTACAGGTGGCGACCCTTCAACTTTGGTGGGAGGCATGGAGGTAGGGAGGTAGGTAGACACCGAGAAAGCCTGGTTTGAACGAGGGGCTGATGATGATGAAGAGAAAGAGTGAATGGAAGAGGAAGAGGAAGAGGAAGAGGAAGAGGAAGAGAAAGTCAACAGTGACTTGGAATAAATAGAAGAAAAATTAAAGGTGCGGCAGCTGTCAGGGTTAGGCCTCAGTGTTTGGCAACTGGCGATGATTTACGGTCGTGAGCTGAGTGTACTCTACGGGCAGCTGACAATTATTTGATACATAGATAGTTACGTGTGTCGCCAGTATTATCTCTGCCTTGAATTCGATTCGAACTAAACTGCGCTCTCGCTCGAGAATTAACAAAAGGGCCAACTTCGCGGCATCTCATCGTGAAAGACTACCTAACTAGCGTTATGTTTTTCATCGTTTGAGACTGACACTTGAACTTCTCCTTCGAATCATAAAGTACATATATTGTACAATACGATAACATCGTCTCAGCCTTTACAGCGCCTGCTTGACTGGCTGGATGTGCTGTGGGGGTAATCAAATGCGTGAATTGCTATTCAGCTATGGCTATATTCATGAGTATGTAGGCATCTAGTATTTGCTACCACCGTAACTATACTCGTCTAGGATTTGGTACTATCACCACTACTAAATTCGCGATGTGGGATGCTGGATAGCAGAATTGGGGTGCTGAATAGCGTTCCCATGAATGCGGACAATGGTATCAGAAGATGAATGGCAATTATACACAAAGGCAATTTACAAGCAACATTGACATCAAACGTGACTCAATCTGCACTCTCGATATGTATTCGCTAAACTGACTTCAGATGTTCCCAATACCATCCATCCATCTTCATGCATCTAAGTAAACACATAGCTTATCCATTTCTCAGCGCCTCCATCCTCGGTTACTTGCTTTCTCTCAAAGAAAGAAACCCATTGGTCTACTAGACAAAAGCTGGGCCAAAGCTACCAGTATTGTCGCCACAAACGAAGCGTCCGTCAACCAACTTGACGGCCAAGGGGCTTCCAACTGTTGCTCGTTAGCATCTCTACTCTCTGAGTAGAAAGGAAGTTGACTCACCACGAGATCCAATCTCCAAGGCAGTGAACCTCGGCATCTTCTTGTCATCCAGACAGTTACACTTGAGATTCATGTTATCTCCACCGTGGATGTTGTCAATCGTGCAAGGCCTACAAGTAGCATCAAATCCACCACTATAAGAATCACAACGTCAGCCTAACGATCTTAAAAACAACAATTTTGTAATCAACTTACCCTGCTTGGTACACCAACTTGCCCCCAACATTTCCGATACACTCATTCAAGTTCAAGCTCGTCTTCCACCAATCGCCAGCACTGTTCCTGCAAAGGCCATCAAGAGTCGTCATACCGACCTTTCCATGTCCTCCAAGCGTAATCTGCTCACACGTGCCATCAAAAGCAGCACCAGCGGGGACCTTAACAGCCTCCTGCGTACCGTTCCGAGCAAGGTGATTGAAGCCGGGGAGTTCCACCACGGGAGCGTCCTGGCCCTGAACCTCGGGGGCGTGATGGCCAACAGATTGGTCCTGAGCAGGAGCTGCAATGCTGGTACCCGCCAGCGCGAGGAAGAGAACGGCGAGAGACTGCATGATGGGAGTTGAATATGGGACTTTCCGCTGTTGGTTGGGCTTATCTCTTGTAAAATGAAATTCCGGTGGCAGTTAGTCAAGTAAACGGTGATGAAAAGAAAACAACAAAAATCCTTCAAAAAAGAATCGAAATAACGCGAGAGAAACAGGGTAGATAAAAGTTAACGAAGACCCCAGGTCCAGAGGAGTGAGTGGAGCAACGTCCGAGACAGAGATGCAGCTGTCCGACAAACGGCGAAAAAAAGAAAAGACAATATGCGGAGTTGGTGCACAACCATGCGAAAGCAGCCTCTCCTGACCCCGTGCACCTTGCTCTTTGACCTCCCCGTTTGACGTGCGTCGGCTTTGCTTCGTTTGAGTTGAGCGTTAAATTAAAGTTGGTGAAACCGATAGTCTGGATATTCGGAATGAGGATCTAGATCTAGATCTTGTTTCCCCCTCTCGTGGCGCCTCTGTTAACGTTGACAGGACAATGTCGGCATCGTGTTCGCTTGTTGGGGCATGTGGCTTGAGCATCGAGGAACCAGCCTTCGGATGCCTATTCAGGGGTACATTTTACAAAAGTCGCCGTTATTGTTGAAAGGGGGGATAATAGAGGCCATCTGAATGAGGATGTTTGAAGAAGCGAGTCGAGGAAGGAATTGGTAACGTGATTTGCTTGTGCTGGATGCGACTTCCTCAGCGAACTACGAACCTCCTCTTCTTACTCGGCTCGAAATAGCCGAATAACAATACAGCGATGTGCCAACGACCGATCATAGCTACTATTGGAAGAGTGCGATATCAGTCATTGTTGGTAGTTGGTAGGCTCCAAAGCTCGAATGAATGCATCAGCTGCTACTGTTGTCGTTTCAGCCTCAGCAGGGCGGCATCTTAATCACATATGTAGCTTCTTTACAGCACCAGGCTGCGTGTTGGGGAGAACATTTCATCCGAACCAACACTCCATACCAACCACAAGGCATGGCATAGCAGTATAACAACTTGCTCACAGATGCAGGGGAACTAAAACGCAATCTTAAAACATGTCTCTTCATATCAGTAACTAGTGACTATCTTCCTGGCAAACACATAATCGTTCAGTAACGTTCTCGTTCCCCTTCATGGGACATACAATCTCTTCCCGCCATCATAATCTTAAACATGAGCGCTGCCCAACTCCGCAGCTTCGTCACATCCCGTAGGATCAAAGTGTAAGGTGAAAAAAATGGTAAAGAGAAGTGAAGTAAAATACAAGCCAGCCATTGGCCAGGCTCATCAAGTCCTGCTTGTAACAGTGTTCACACACGCCATCCAATCATAGGCCTGATGTAATTTGGTCACCTGTCATAGCAGTCCCAATACATCGGGGCTTATGTGAATGATATATACACAGGGTAAATGAAAGTGCTGAGATCAGCTGTATAGAATAGAGAAGAAAAGAAAAAAAGAAAATCTTGGAAGAAAAAAGAAACAGACACTAAAACAGAGCACAATTAAACGGCAAAAGAGGAGCAGAATGAAATTATGTCCTCAGTTGTCGCCGTGGCGCCATATTCCGTGTTTAGATACCTCTCAAAACGCCCAGCGCCACCCTTTTTTACCCAGATGCTGCGCGCAAGGCCAATATGCTTTATCGAAAATAGACAGTGACTTAGCATTGGCTGTTCCATCAGTAAGCCTGGCCAGGGACAGGCTTCCTACCGATGGGACCTGCTTGTGGTCCCGGCGCCGGCTCTGTTGGTGACGAGGTTGGTGATGGTGGGTTTGGGTTCAGTGGGCTGGAAACAGGGGGGCTCCCGCTGCCGCGTTGGCTCGTTGTGCTGGGGCTTTGGGGTCGGCTGCCCTGGTTCTTGGGTCCGGGGCTCATCGGGCTCATCGGGCGACCCATTGGAGACTGGGGTCGGCCAGCGCCGTTGGGGTTCATCGGACCGGCAGGGGAAGCGGGGCGCGAACCGGGACCTGGACCCATACGGGGAGCACCGTTGGGAGGGCCATTAGGAGCACGCATCCCTTGAGGTGTCATTGGGCGACCTTGGGGAGTCATGGGTCGCTGGCCAGAGGGTGAGCCGGGTCCCCTAGGAGGACCGGCGGGAGGAGCTCCCTGAGGTGGTCGAGGCTTCACAGGTCGGGTTGACAGACATGTGCGAGGAACGACACCCTGTCGGGACCTATCCAGACGGATAACAAGCGCCTAAAAGTGAAGTAGGTTAGCAAAGGTCGGCGAAATGGGGAATGCAAAAAAGCGGGGGGCTATGGAATCGAAATACTCACCCAGCCATCGTCATACTCGTGCAGTAGGCGTACCAAGTCGCCCGCCTTCAGCTCCAATTCGTCCTCGAGAGAGGGCTTGAAATCGAGCTGCACGCGATGAACAGTTGAGTTTGCAGGTCCGCCAGCTGCTGCGATTGCGGCCGCGCCAGATGAACCCATGTTAGGAGCAGATCCAAGGGTGGCTGATGAGACGCTACCGGTGGGGCTTGGGGGAACAGCTTCCATAGTGTTCACGGTCAGGTCAACATTGTTCTTGTTCTTCATGGAAGCCTTGCGAGCCAACTTGGTGGTTCCAGCAGCAACGACAACTCCAGTAGCGGCAACAGCAGCGGCCACGGCAACAGTCTCCTCAGCCTTGAACGGGTCTGGCTCTGGCGCGTTCTCGGCCATGGACATGACGGAAGGCGTGTAGGGCTTGTAAGTCGGAGTCTGGGGGGTTGGCGCATCGCTGATAGGAGAGGGAACACGCTCGGCTTGCTGGCCAAAGGGGTTGGCGGGGTGGCTGCTCTGGCTCGTACTAGGTCGATCCGCACCATCACCAGTAACAGCGACGCCAACAGCGCCAGCGGCAGCGACAGCGGCAGTCTGCTTCTCAAGATCCCAGCCGGGGAGGAACTGAGTGACGGGTCGAAGGCTGATACGTGGCGCATTCGGGTTTGTGCGAACAAACGGATCCTCCAAGGGCTCTGGAGACGGTGCGGGAGAGATTTCAAACGACATTGGCGAGACTGCCCGTGCAACGGGAGCAGCAGCAGCAGCCGCAACAACAGGTGCCACGACAGGTGCCGCAGCCGGTGTCATGGCTGGCTTCACGACCGGTGCTGCAACTGGTGCCACGACTGCTCGCTGCTGGACGGGAGGTGGAGGCGCAGCCTTTTCATCGTCGTCCGAAAGTTGCTCACTCTGAGATTGCTGCTTACGACGGCGGATGAGGAAGAAGATGAGCAGTCCTACAAGAGCAATACCGCCGAGCACTCCGATAGCAATTCCTGCCTTGGCACCAGCGCTGGTTCCAGAGCTGCCTCCGCTGACGTTGGTAGGGGTTGTTGTTGCTGAAGCCGGGCTGATAGAAGAGGCCGCAGAGTGAGCTCGGTTGCCATCAACAGCCAGTTGCGTCGGCGAGGAAGAGTGCGTGGGTGAGCCAGTAGCCTTGACAATAGAATCATCGGACTCGGAATGGGTTTGAGCAGGAGCGCGGATCGCAGTGGGGGTTGAAGAGCTCGCCTTGGGTGTCTGGGATGGTGGCTGCTGCTGCTGCTGGCTTGGTGTCTCCTTGGGCGTCTCCTTGGGGGTTGGCGATGGCTTCGGGGTCTCCTTGGGAGTTTCTTTTGGCGTCGGCGTCTCCTTGGACTCGGGCTGCTTGCTTGGGCTGGGCTCAGGCTTCGGTGTCTCCTTCGGGGGAGCAGCAGGAGGGTTGTGCACAGTCACGTATCCGCCAATAGGGCCGGAAAAGGTAGCTGACATGGTCTTGTAGACAACTTGAACCACAGTCTGTTGACCTAGGAGGGAGTCAGCATGTCAAGGCAGCAGAAACGGGTGACTCCAAGGCCATCCAGGCTAATAAGCAGTTAATAGGTACCTTTCTCGGCATTATTGTTGTTGGAACTCTCCTTGTCGTGCTTGTCGTGGGGGTTCACGCCATTGATGATGTCGTCAATGTCATCGAGAAGATCTCGATGACGGTGGAGGTGCCTGTGTGAGATGGGCATCTTGTCCAAAGTGGTTTCCGGGGTATCAAGGAAAGAAAAAAAGAAATTTGGCGTCACAGAGCAAAAGCAAGACGATGATCTTCGCCTTGAGCTCTGAATATATTGGCAATTCGATTCCGCAGTCGCAAGAGGCTGGGGAAGTGGTCGTCTGGAACGGGGGACGGCCAGTAATGGAGGGAGAAAGAATGTGGTGACTTATTGAGTCAAGGAGCGTTTTCTTCCACGGCGGGGAGAGACAAATGTCTTTGCTTTTTTTGCTGGGGGGAACAAGGGACCAACGGGGCAGCTGGATTTCGAGACAATGCCAGGCCGTGGTTATTTCTGAATGTCCCAGGCGGTACAGTAAATGATGATGCAAACGGCAGTGCGAGGAAAAAGCCAGAGAGAGGGAGCGAATCGAGACTTTGTGTGCACTCGACTAATGCGCGCAATATCGCGAATGATTGGGATGGCTGAGCAGATGCAAAAAGAATGACTGCGTCGATTAAATCAGATCAAATCAATGAATGAATGAATGGACGGACCGGAGCGCAGCTCTTCAAAAACTGACGCAGAGGCCCAGACCGCACGATCGCTCGCTTCAAAAGGCGATGATGTGTCGTCAGCGATGGCAGGACGGTGGTGAGGAGGGAAAAAAAGAGAAGGGGAGAGGCGAGAAGCGAGCGAGCGACAGCTGGGGAATAACCTAGACGGACGGACGAGCCAGGGTCTTGGGATACGCAGGTACCTGTACTTGTGTGACTCTGGGGGCCTGGCAAGCGCCCAAGGCTGCGCCGAATCAAAACAGCTGCTGGGTGCTCCACTGGCTGCCACAGGTAAGCAGCTTGGCCACTAGCTGGAGCGCTGCAGCAGTCGGCCGAGGTACTAGTACGAGTAGCGCGATGCTGAAGATGCTGTGCAGCAGCAAAACGAGCTTGACCAGAAAGATTGAGTGGTGGGTGCATGCTTGCTGTTGAAGGACTTGCATCGCCACGGTCAGCCAGCTAGCCGGAATGGAGACATTTGACGTTTGTCACTTTTGAATCAAGCCTCAAATTCAATTGATGGGATGACAGGTAAGTGGCTGAGTAACCTTAAAGTCTCTCCAGTCGCCCATCAGCTGTGACTTCAATGTGCTGTAAGTGCCCGTCCAGTAATCCCAGCACCACATACGGGTACTCGTACAGTAGCCCTCGCGCCAGCCCCGAGTCCAGACACCAGACAGGCGCCTGTGACAGCCCATGATATGAGGATCAGCACCGCTGTCGACCAAATCCAGCCAGCTGCTGCGAAACGCTCCCAGCTCCCCAAGCTTAAGATTGCTAGCAGCAAAAAGGCAAAAAAGCCTGCAGTCCGCCCAGGATCCGCACAGGGGCCGGCCATCCTTGGCTCAGGCACCGCGGCGCTGCCATTGGCTGCTGGGCCCGGCGGCAGGATGCGCTAATCCAGGAACCGGTCCCCAGTAATCCAGAAGAGGGATGCGGTCATTGGCCCGTGCGAGGCGCTGCTTCGCGTCTTTTAGCTCGTCACCTCACCTTTCCTTTTGGACAACAGACCCCTGGCCTTGCGTTCTGCACGAATCCTTGTCCTTTGTTGGCGTTGGTTTGTTTTGGCAAAAACGAGCTTGCGTGCATGCAGGTACCAGGACTTGCTGCCTTGGTGCCTTGTTGACTTGTTGAGGTGCTGCATTATCGATACTGCAGTAAGGTACCAGCGCGCCTGATGTGGCTTTCCCTCCCTGGTTCAGCTCCCCTTCAATATCCGCCACAGACAGCCATGGCGGCACCATCGGATCACTTATCGTGCTGCTTTTTTGGTTCGAGCAAGGGAACTTGTGGCGCCGTCAGCACCCATTACTGAGTCGTGCTGCTATTATCGAATACGGGATTTGATGCCAGCTTGCAGACGGCCTTACCGCTATTTCACCGGCTGCACTTGGTGTTGAATGGCGAAACCAGCAATTACATGATCCTCGTACAATGCTGCAGAACTTCCCTGCTTCATACGATACAGCCCGGCCTCACTAGCATCTATCTGACAGTACCCAGAACCCAGATGCTCAGAAGCAGGAAGAGCACGTGTACACAAGCACTACGCCAATACGAAATCTGGACTTCTCGCCATCACGCCGCCACATTACATGCACAGTATATCGAAGCATCTGCAGTGCTAATACTCCATCTCCGAGGCACCACCACCTCGGCCCCCAACTCACACCCTCTCCCAATATTCTCTACCCTTCTCTCTCCCCTGCCCTCTGCAATTCTCCCAAGACTTCAATCCCACTCGCCCCAATGTCTCGACTAAACTACAGTAAACGCGCTACCCGGCTCTCAACTCGGTCTACGAGCTAGCCGGGGTTCATGAAACACCCCCCTTTGGCCTTGGCATGCAAACTGGTGATTGCTTAGTAGTATTTCCGTCGTCATTGTGCAGGCCAGCCCTGGCATCAATCAACCCCCAAAGAGCCATTTTCTCTCTCCATCCTTCCACTATAGCACTGTAATACAAAATAGCTAGAGCGAGAAAGAGAAAGAAGAAAAAGGACCCGTCCCCTGGCGTTTATTTTTACTTCCCGGACCTTCCATCGCTCAAGCAGAAATAGGAAACCTCTGCGAACGAAATAAAAGAAGCTCGGGAGAACAAGACAAGACGACCAAAAAAAACTTCCCGAGTAGGTAGGCCGTTTCACTTTGACCATCTCCCTCCCCCCTCCCCACCCCAAGGCTGAATTTATGTTCGTCGGATACGCTTTGCAAATCGACGATAGCAAAGGAACAAATTTCTTTTTGACCTTGGGCTGCTCCGGCATCTTTGTCCCATTTCGCTTCTGAAGGGAAGGGAGGATAAAAACCTCGTGTCCTGCGGGTCCCGGATCGGACGACCCAACGAGCGATTGGAGCATGTCGATGGGAGAGGGACCGTGCAATCCCAATCCAAACGCCCAAAGAAACATCTTACTCGCTCGGCCTGCTCCCCAAAAAATTCGCGGAGGCGGGGACCAGTTCTTTTGCCCGGGCTCCCGGACTCATGTAATTCGAACCTTGGTCCGTTTGTCCAGGACTTCTTACTAGGCGAAAGCCCGCCAAGCTTCCCATCTTGTACGCCGTCCCAACGCGCTTCGTATTTGGGCAATTCCCGCGATAATCAAACAAATCACACACCGAAAAGAGACATGCTTCTTCGGCCGAGTCATCGCGGCACATAGACTATCTCCTCCAGCCCGCTTCCGCCCGCAATTAAGGATCAAAACAAGGTCCCGGGCTCCCGGCTGGCTGTGGGAAATTTGCTTGTTTGACTGTGTCTCAGAGATATCCATGGGACTCAGCTCAAACCCGTGTTAAGAGTAATATCTGCCAGTACCGTACTGCACAAACTCCGAGCTGTGCTTGCGGCTTCTACTAATATGATGCGATACGCCATCCTCATCTAATATACTGTAGTGTAGGGTGTCTAATACAAAATTAAGCCCACCAAGGAGCGCCACAAAGCACCACAGGCGGCCTCCTCACGTTTAGTGTTACCCATTCACTTGAATAATCTCATCCATTTTACCCGCGGGATTCTAGCTAGTTAGTCCAACGTGTTTAGCTCGCAGAGTGTGGCTTGTCCTATTCCCCTACGGAGATTCTGCGGGTATCTTTGGTTTACTTGTTTTTAATCCAGGAACTAGATGGAACCAAAATCGCGGGCCCTTTGTTCGCCTCCAAACTCCAGATGGAACCAGGAACCACTTAGACGGCTAAATTCATCACCGTTGCTGTACTGTAGTGCAAAAGAAAATCCGTCATTAATTTGTCGTACATCATGATAGTTTTTCTTCGCTCTGCCTATTCTATGCCGCTAATATAATCTCCGTAAATAGTATACATATAGTACACATAAGGAAAACATGCTTTGGACGTATCTGTATACCATCCTAAGATGCTCTCCCGTCCGTCCGTCTAGGCAAATAGTATTCTAGTGTAAATCCGCTCAGGGTATTGTAAAGCAGCAAACAATGAACCGCCCTGGGGGACCAAATCCCGTTTAATAAAAATGACGTACCAAAAAAAATCACATCGAATCCTCCATCTGTCGACTTCGCGTCTTCGTCCAGCTGTCCTTGTCCGGTTTGCCTCCCTGGCTTTCCAGCCCAAGGCCTCTTTCCACCCACTCTTTGCTCTCCATGTGGCTCAATCGGCTCAGGGCTCTGGCAAACGCAAATGCCTCTTCCTCACCGGCAAATAAGTTCGAGTTCTTGAGCTTATCGACGACGCTAGTTTCGAGATTCTCAAGATTCTCCATCACGTTTTCCGTAGCGGACTTTGAAGTCTCGGCTGTCGGGTTACTTTGCAGTAGTGTCTCAGCAATTTCATCCCGCGAGACAAACAGTTCCGCCAGTGGCTTCTCAGTAGTAAGCACAAGCTTAGCATTCCCCTCATAAACAGCGTCGATAAAAGTAATAAAGCGCCGCGCAAGGTCCCGCTCGCGAATCGTCATGCCAGGCACCTCGGTGACGATAAAGGCATCGTACTTGCGCACCAGCTCGAGGTAGTCCGCCGCCGACTTTGGCTTCTTGATAAGCTCGTCAAACGTGAACCAGGCGCACCGCCCGCTGACGCGCGGGACGAAAATGTCGCGCCCCCAGACCCTCTGCGTCTCGGAGCGTGGCGAAAAGTTCTCCGAGTCGCCGAGGAAGCGGAACCATTTCTCTGCGTGCGACTCGGCGTGCTGGTCCAGGGCGGTGTGGTATACCCCCGAGGGTGGCCGAGGGATCTTGCGGTAGTCGGTTGGTGAATCGAGATTGATGACGTGTAGGCGGTTCTTGAGCAGCTTGATTGCCGGGATGAATGAGTCTCGCTGGATGCCGTTCTTGTAGAGGTCATCAGGATGTCGGTTCGACGTCGTTACCAGGACTACGCCGTGAGACATGAGGCTTTCTAGTAACCTATTCATTCAAGTCAGCTCATCTTCTTATACTCCATGCAAATTGAAATCAAGATAACTCCAAGTAGGGGGAAACTTTACCTTCGCAGAATCATGGCATCTGCCACATCCGTGCACTGAAACTCGTCAAAGCAAAGCACATTGCCCTGCTCCGCAATGTCCGCCGCAACAAACGGCACGGCATCAACATCACTGCCATGCTGTATCTTCAGCTTGTGCAACCTCTTGTGGACGTCCTGCATGAAGTTGTGGAAGTGTATTCTCGTCTTCGTCTTGACCGTGCTGGGTAAGGTATCGTAAAACAGGTCCATGAGCATCGTCTTGCCGCTGCCCACGTCACCGAACAGATACAGTCCCCGAGGTAAATTCTCGGGGATATCTTTAATTGTAGCCTTTGCGGCGCCGCCATTGCCGAATAACGACGAGAAGACGGACTTCTTGGCGGGTTTGAGGAGATCGAAGCTGGGATGGACAACAGGCGGTGCATGGTAGTTGCGAAGCTCATTATGGAGGTGTTGCAAGTTCTCGATGATACCTATAATGTCGTGCCAGTTAGCAATAGCTACAAAGAGACATTGTCATCGCGCAGGCTCACCTCGTTGATGCTCGTCATTCCGCAGAATCCCAGCGTCTACCCGCCGGTCATACTCCTCCAACGGACCCAACCCAACCACCGGACGATCTGAAACCGTCGCCATAGATCTCGCCGTCGCCAATGAAACCTGATATGTCCCGCGCGTAGCTCGAGCATCAAGATATCTTCCAACGCCGCCACTCAATCCCGCTCGCATGACCACTGGTTGTGCCGACTGCACCCGAAACGATCTGGTAAACTGCCGGCTCCGGGCGCAGCACGCCGAGCAGCTTATCTGGCTCAAGGGCCTGCTAGCCACGACACTGCCTCGCATTTTCGCGTCTCGGGGGTTTAGTATCGCAGAATCGCAGAGAGCACCGGCGTTGGAGAAAGGAAGGGCGAGCAAAGACTCATATATGCGGAACTAGAAACATCTGATGATGTAGTTTTTAGTGGCGGTGCGGCTCAGGCGGAATAACGCCATGCGGGTCGATTCCGAACTACCGAGTTTCGGAGGCGTCCGGGCATTGCATGGGATTTTGTGACAGCATCACATGGCAATTGAGCCGTGGTTTAGGCGCTGGCTCCGGACAAAAGTGACGTTGTGAGCGCACTTTGGGCAGGAAAAAATAGGTTCTGGTAAGAGTGCGCAGAGTCAGTTTCGTGGGTTCTACCAATAGAGGTTAAAGAATATTTTTGATCTCATTACCAATTCTATTGTCAATTAATATCCTTCATCTCTCTCTTTCCTCAGATGTGGTACAGACAGTTGAGGCGACCAAATAGTACAGGCACAGAGTTGAGACAACTTCATACTAAAAAAAAAAAATTGCATACAGCCGTGATACCCTAGAATAGGTATATCCGAATCAGATATTTTTCAACTCGTCCTTAATATTCACAATTCACCCACAACCCTCGATAATACACTCTATAAACAGCCTCATTTCTTTTTGTCTCTATGCTTTTACTACATCTCTTAGTATCACCAACGAAGCGTCAAAGCCTCATTTCTAACCCACGTGCCAATTCCCACTCTCCCACATCGAAAGCGGGCAACATTACGCACGCAGATAAGAAAGCCTTCTCTTTAATACCGGTAATAAAACCACAGAGACGTTCTAGGCCTTCTAGTTTTGTCCCATCTCCCACCCGTTTAGCCGTCTTACCAACAACTTCTCTCATCAGTCAGCGCAACTTTCTCTCCTCAAGTACAAGGAAAAAAAAGCCACTAATTTAGTCAGCCATTTTCCCAGCAAGCGGGTTGCGGGCAATACTAAGCATTTGGGGGCACATGTGGTATTAGTCTACCTTAGTCTTGCTCCACGCGCCGCGAGGCTGGCGAAGCAAAACTAGATGGTAAACGGCCCTTCACTGGAGCAATACTCGGAGAGAGTAATATTCTAATCGTTTACGACCAGATAACGCAGAGCTAAAATGCAAGCAAAAAAGGTTGCCGCCCGGCATCATATTAACACAATCGCCTTTGGGGGTATATCTAACTCGCCACCTATCATACACCAAAGCAGGTACACATTCGTATCCATCTCGCCCAAAGAAAAAAACTCCGGAATGAAGCCTCCTTGATCGTATAGCTGCCCGTAGACAAAATCATTCACCAGCTATTCTACCAGATCACAAATTGTGCTTAACAATTGACATTTGATATTTCAACTCGAATCCCTTCCTCGAGGTTGCCAAGGGACAAAGAAACAAGGTATAGATGGCATAAGTTGGCTGCAACATCGTAAGCCGGGTATCTGCTCCTTTTGGCATGTATTTAATGACAGGAACCAGGGGGGTTCTGCCGGGGTCCACACATAAACTCAGGCCATCGTTCCGGATTGAGCGTTCCGCATTGAACTCTTCTTCAGAGGCTATGCCTCGATCGTGTCCACTGCCGGGATCCTTGACGGCCCTCGTGTCATCGGGCACAAAGCAGCAGATAGCGTTACCCCAATTGCTTCTGGAAGCATCCGCGTATCTCATTGCCGCATTGTTGACTCGATAGGGCGGCTCCGTATGTCGAAGAACGCCATGTGCGGCAAAGACCGGCCGGCATCCAGGGACTGATTTGGCTTTGTCCTTTGCGATTTCGCGATTTCGCGCGTGTCGTGGTTGGGGCCCTGTCGCGTTGCCCACCCAGCAACGTCTGGCGCATGGCGCACCTAGATTCCACGACATCTCTTGCGATCAACCCAGTAGAATCCCGTGTTCTCGTTGACCATGTGAGTCTCTGTCTGGGGAGCACATGAAATCGTCTCGTACATCAGAACGCCAAAGCTATGAGGGGGTCGTCGTGCGTAAATTCATATTTCGGCTTGCTGCGTCAATAGTAGCCGCCGCCGGGAGGAGGCGGAGGCTGAGGAGGCTGAGGAAAATCGCGACTTGTAGGAGTATGATAGGGATTCATGGGAATATAGTTCAGCGCTGCGGGATTTTCTCCGACTGTTGGTTGAGTGGTTCCGCCGTGTTGAGAGACGTCTTCGAGTAGTGAACTTGAAGGGTTCATGTGTTGGAAGGAAGACGACCTTAGGGAGGCCGCAGGCCCTTCGGTGAAGACTGGCGAAGTGTAAGTATGCGGCCCCTGCGGCACTACCTGCTGTGGAGCGACGTGAGGATGTCCGAATGATTGCATGGCAACCTGTTGAGGATCCCATGGGGCGGCGCTGACTGATGATAAGCTTGCCGATGGCATTTCCCTGGTCACCTGGCTGGGCAGGGGAAAAGGCACGCTGGAATCCAGAGACACGGGCCTTCGAGGGGCAATGATTTGTTGTAGTGCCTGAACCGGGTCCGTCGAGGAAGAGGCTCCGGCCTGTTGTAGGAGGAAGGAAGAAATGTAGTCGTCTTGGAAGCCGTGTTTGTGAAGCAGTTCTCGTAGTTGTCTGTTCTCTTCAGCCACTCGCCGAGCTGCGAGCTGCACCTCGGAACTTGCCTCGACACCAGACAGCTCATAAGCTCTTAGGCGCTGCTCAAGCTCCGCGATGTATTCCCTCCTCCGAGCACGAGATCTTCTCTGGTTGTCTCGGATGCGAGCAAGGTTGGCTTTTTGCTGTCGTGAGGGAAAGAGGAGAAGGGGTAAGTCGGCCACTGATTCCAAGCTAAATGTTGATTGGGGGGAGGAGAGGAGAGGAGGGGAAAACATGATACACGGGCTGAACCACTTACTGCAGGAGTTGACATTTAGGGCCCGATTTGATTTGGCCGCATAAATAGCGACCTATCGCTCGAGTCCGGAAGAAGGTTTGTTAAAGATGGCGTCCGCAAGGGGGAGGGGAGCGCGGAGGCAGGGCGTAAATATGCAGCGCTGACGGCGGGCTTTTTTTTTTCTCGGTGGCATATAGCGATGGAGTAGATATTGGAGGGGTCTGAAAAGGTTGTCTCGTCAAACAAGATGGTGAAATCCATATACTCAAAGCCACAACAACCATGACCTCGAGTCCGTATGGGGGATCTTGGATATACAAGATGGCCGGAAGAAGAGAAGAAAGAAAAAAGAGAAGAGGCGATATGGGTTAAAAAAGAATATTAGGAAGAAAAGGTCAGCAAGATCCACCAAGCAAGTCGCGGCCCTGGACGGCGACAACGAAGGACGAAAGAAACGGGTCTGTCTGCTTCTAAGTGCCCCGGAGAGAATGGATTCAGGAACATCCGTGTCTTCCAAGGACGGAGGTGTCAGTTGTTCGGCGGCCGAGGAATAAAGGCAAACATGGGCATTTGTTGTCCCCTTTCGTTTCCCACTCTCACTCTCACTCTCTCAGACAGCCGTACCTCTTTAAAAGGCGACCAGAGGAGCTATCCAGCCAGCAATAAGCGGGGAGGAGAAGGAGACACGACAATGAACCCAGGCGCACACAGGTCACCTTTCACCTTGCACGGGCAAAAAAGAGTCCCTGGCTCTGATATAGGGATGAGGAAGAGGTAATTTGGGGGACCCAGGTAGCTTATTAGGCGGGAAATCGGGAGATGTACTTGGCAAGTCTGGACACAAGAACTGCTTGTCTTGCGTACCCTAGGCTTAGGTCTAATACCGTATGGATGCCATGTTGGACACGGGAAGCGCGCTAAAAGACGAGCAGCGTGGGCAGCCAGCCCCAGATAGCAAGCAGTTACATGGAGAGGTCCAGCCTCCACAAAGAATTCGTACTAAGCTAGCCCGCCCACGTTTATTCGTGTGTATCCATGGATGTCGGTTTGGAGCTGGGGCGAGATGCGCCACTCACGGGTCGACGATGCCGCCCAAGTCTCTGGAGTGTGCAAGCCACCTCGGCGAGCAATAATAACACCGCCTCGGACGTCGAAAGGTATGCAGCCACGCCTCTGATCCACGTGTAGATGGCCAGTGTATCGTACTAGCCGGTGGCCACGTAGGGCTGCGAGCACAAGAGAGAGAAGCGGATATGGATATCAAAGGGGAGCAGGACGTTCGCCCCTAGTAGCCGCTCTGGTCTGGCACGTCACTTTGAGCCCAGTGCCCGATGGTGGGCGCTTTGGGCGGGTCTCTGTCGAGGTCCGGGATTTAATATGTAGAGATGCGTGTTTACATGCACATGTGAGTGCGCAAAGCTTGCTAGTAAGATGGTCTAAAGCAGGCTGGCAGATTTGCCAAGTTGCCTGTGCTGTGCTGTGCGGTGCTTGCGCCGTGCTGGTTGGCCCCGGCACAGAGGTCGCCGCCTCTTGGTCTTGGGTTACCAGCCTCCCCTGCTCGCAATAGACGTGCTGTGGACATAGCGAAATACGGCGTAATATCACTGTCTCTCTTTTTGCGGAGGGCGACCCAGACGCCAGACCAAGAAGACAAGAGGCAGCGCCTGGGGGGGTGCGGGCGGGATGCCGTGCCTGCGGTTCGTTCGGACAGACTGACAGGGCCGCCTCTTCCCTCACGCGCACAGTACAGGACACACCAAGCTCCGTAGTTACGCGGACATGCTTTGTTCGGTGTGACAGCATTTGACGGCGCAGAGATGGGCGATCATGAGACAATCCCTTGCTGGAGCCACACTCCCGACAGACTGGATTCTGACATGCCATGGTGGTACGCCAGCGCCGTTATGGCGGGGCAAGAGGCTGCTTAGCCCTAGCGACGCCATCTTGTGTCCTGTGCGAGGACGGCCGTCAGAGGGCAGGATTTTGGGTTTGTGGTGGTTTTGCTTGGTGCCCGCGCGCTTGCAAGCATCCACGGCCTTTGGTTCCCCCTCCTTACGGGAGCCCTCCGAGTGGGAGAGGCCATGATGATGACCGCTTGCGACGAGGAGGAGGAGAGGAGTCGAGAGAGAGAAGAGGGGAGTCGACAAGCAAGCAAACAAGCACAGCACGGTACATGCATGAGCCGGGGCGCGTTCCGACAGACAGTGCAGATTCGAATTCAGACTCTGACACCCCGGTCTGTTGCCATGTGGTTTCTAGTCCCAGGTCCGGGGTGTTAAAATTGAATCGTGTTTGTTGTATGAGAGAAAAGAGATGGCAGCAGATTAGAGGACCTTGATGAAAACGCCACTCATCCGTAGTTACATTGCAACTGTTTCCGAGAAGGAGCGCCTGGTCTGCCACACGCCCCCCCAATCTTGGTATGTACAGGGCAAGCACGTACTAAGGCAAGATGGATGGAGATCAAGGCGAAGGAAAAAAAAAAAAAAAAAAAAGAGGTACCTGACTGGAGGCCGTGCATCGCTTGGGTTACTAAGTCGTTCATGTCAGTAGTAAGATAGCAAAATACTCGATATAGTGGTATCCGGTACTAGCGGTTTGCGGCCGGGTTCGTGCTCGAGCTGCCCCTCTTCCACGTTGTTTTCCAGTGCACCGACGGGCCTTGCAGGGTTCAAATGTTCCTTGCCTGCTAGATACAGTACTGGTTGACTGCCTTATTAGTATGGAGGTACTTTAGGTGAGGAGGGAGGGCATCCCATCAAATGAACATCAAGTTGAGGGTAAATTAACACCGATTATGAAAACATGGCCAAGAGATGAATGAGGTCATGTACCCCTACACAGCCGCCATGTTCCTCGTTCTTTCCGGCCCCCGATGCGGTGCTGTGTACATATTGCCTGACGACTAAGGTTTCCACCCATCGAAACCTTCTGGCGCTGGAGGTGCCGCTGGAGGTGCCTGGGCTCGTAACCCAGCGTTGATCACGAGGCGCTCGATTTCTCTCGATACGGGATGCGCGCCTTTTCAGCCCTCCAGTGAGCTTTAGTGTGAAAGTGACTGTAAGTGTGTGTGTGTGTTGGCCTGTGCCTTAGCTGCAAAGTGTTTTTCCTGTGCTGAGTTGCATCTCACATTCCTCTCTCTGACGGCTGTCGCTGGATCTTGGCCCAAGCTCAAGCTCACCCAACCGCTGGCGATGATGCGAATGACTTCACACGAGACTGACAAAAGCTTCTCACCCTCTCTCGCGACCTCGCTGCTCCTCTCATTTCCTGCTCTGGCCCTTCTCTCAGCAGCACCAACCTGAAAACGTGTACAGTATCGCAAAGTATGCGTGCAAAGTCTTAAGTAAATTGGCTCCTCATCTCGGCTCACCCCGGCGTCTCCCCACGATGATACGCTGACCCAGCTCGAGCTCAATTTCAGCCGCGACACAAGTCAAATCAAATCACATTGCATGCCATGGGTCTGGTTCCGCGCGCCTCTCGACTGGCACGCTAGCTTCGCATGGGTGACTGATCGTGAAACGCAGCAGCGGGTGCAGCAGCTCCCCTCGCAATTGAAGATTGACATGTTATCCGGTGAGTCTTGCGAGGGCGCAATTTCGCCGTGCATCTACTACTACAAGAATGGATCCTAGAGCAAGAAACAAGACTAACCTTCTCCACCGTGACGAACTGCTTCAGGGAGTTCCGGCCAGTCAACTCGCGGGGGTGACTGTGCTCCCGAGTTTTCAACTCTGGGTTGGCAGACAGCTAAGAGTTGAGTTGCAGCCTTTTCCAGCCCAACGGCCTATTTTTCGTTTCTTTTCTCGCCGCATCGGAACACGGCCGTGCTCTACTGTCCAGTTAGTTGCTTGCCTCGCCCTTGGTTTGAATCGAACTGCCGACGGATAACAAGGCAAACAACCATCCGCACACCCAACGCCTCCGTCCTCAGGGTTGAGCCACCACCCCCATCTCTGCTGGAATAGAGTTCCTCGTCGTTTTGTATTTATGCCCTCGATGGCTCGTTTTCCTCTCAGCTCCCAAGAGTTGCCAGCTACCAAAAGGCTGAGAGCAAAAAAGGGCTGACAGCCCAGCTAGAGGGAACAGTACGAATAGGGAGGCGCCACAGACTGGGCTGGACGTGTGAGCAGAACAGCCAGAAAGGGAAACCGACGCGACACCATTCGCCTCTCTGGTAGCGGCTGAACTGGCTGATTACGTATGAGCTGAACAAAATGTAGAAGCCAAAAAACCACCTGAAGCGCCGTGATCTGGAGGGCCGAGAAAGGCAAATCGAGTCTGGCCCGGCAGCCGATCTGGATCCAAAAGCTTAAAAAAGGGCTTGCCAAATGGAGCGATAGAGTACCCCTATCCACGTGAATTTGCCCTATGGACGACACTAACGGGGGCTCCAGACGAAGCGACTGGACAACGGTCTTTGCCGCAGCTGCGCGAAGCCGATGCTACGGAGTACTGTGCCGTCCGTACGCAGAGGCCTGTGTATGCTACTCCGTATGCTATGCCTAATACTAATACTCCGTCGACGCTACTGCTATTACCGGGCCTGAGCGGTCGACCCAAATCTCTTTTCTTCCGCAGCTTTAACCAACCAATGGTTACACTACATGAAACTAGACAACTCGAGCCGTCGCGGCGAACCAAGAGCCGATGGCCAGAGCCGGCACCGGTGGCAATGCCAAGGAAGGGTCCCCGAAAATCACGGACCTCCGCCACTGGGTTCCGCGGCCGATATGCGGCCATACTCGTGCTTCGTGCTTCGGGCTTCAAGTGTTGTTTTGTTTTGCCATCCCGTCCCGTTTACTTGCCCCTAGCAGAGCTGAACTGTGGCCCAGGAGTCGCCGAAGTCGTTGAAGATAATTCTTAATTCCCCGAGATTCAGATCCATCGTGTCGTACGATTATGATGCGTCCATCTGGGCGGCAAAACGGCTTTTTCTCCTCGGGAATATCCAGAACTGCTGCAAGAATTGCTGTCCCGGCCTAAGGCTTTGTTCTTTTTCCCCAATGCCGTTCTTTTTACCTAAAGCGGGAAGTTTTTGGTGTCCCTATTTTTCCTGTTCCTTTTTTACTAAGCACCACAGCCACATCCCAGATCCCAGATCTGGGCAAGGCTAGCGGCCAACTCGTTCATGCGTCCGAGTATAAATAGCGACTCGGACAAAAAAAAAACCACTGGATTACTATATTTGGCACGGCATAGCTCTGGGACTATTTGGATGCGGTGAGACGCTGCCTGATGCTTACATACCCGTGCCTTAATGATCCTTCCTATTCCTGGTCCGAGCTTTCTTGGTGGTTGTCAGAGGCCCAAGTACAGCTGCCTCTCATATAGCCTCCAAAAGGATGCTCTGCTGGCAAAAAGAAGTTGCACAACTTGCATGACAACAAAAGTGACATTTTCGCATCCATTGTCAATTTCAATGACAGTTTTCCGCCGCCGTAATGGCATCGCATAACACCGACAATGATGTTTCAGTGACTGTAAGCTCCCAAGACAACACGGCAGTGCTATTCCCAAAAGGGCGCCAACTTACACAGCTAAACATGCATGGATGCATGGGGGCTTTGCGTGGCGCAGACTGATTTGAGCCAAGATCGGATGCTCGTTGGCTGGTTACTTGGGCTTTTTTCGTGTTTTTCCAAGATCTGCGCCATTGGACCCTCCTGTTCACGAGAATCAACGTGTAATACGAGAGGGAGCTATCCGAATCCTTCGGGATCGCCCTCCGTATTTAAGGAGCTCTGTCCCAGCTCTTGTTGTTGATCTCCTTTTTGTAAAGTAAGCTGCTCTGCATTGCTCTTTAATAGCATCCTTCTGCTTTCAATCATCTAGCGATTGTCTGTCCGTTTGCTTTCTTTTCTTTTTTATATATAGCATCGCGCTTGATTATACTTGCATACATACAAAATGCCTTCCATCAAGAGCCTCCTTTCGGCCTTTGCCCTTGCGTACCTGGCCAACGCAGCCACCATCAAGATTACAGCCACCTCTTCCAACACCTTTGATCCTTCAACCATCACGGCAAAGGATGGCGACGTCTTGGAGTTCATTTTCGAGCCCAAGAACCACTCCGTCGTCGCTGGTGACTACCGCTACCCCTGTTCTCCCCTGGAGCTCGGCACCGGCTTCTTCTCTGGCTTCTTTGCGACATCCAGCGGCGAAAATGTACGTTTCACCTCCTGCAAACACTACCTTTAAGTGGCCATAATACTAATATGAGGACATTTAGGACAAAGTCTTTCGCGTAGAAATCAACGGAACCGACACTATTCCGTTCTACTCCTCGCAGGGCAACGAGTGCGCCGGCGGCATGGTTGGCATCATCAACCCCAAGGGCAACCAGACCCTCGACGACTACAAGAAGCGCGCTTCAACCCTGGCAAGGAGCGTCTCTCCCGGCCGAACGTCCTTTGGCGGAGAGATTGCCGACAACGACAGCAGCTCCGACAACTCCACCAGCGGCTCTGGCAACGGAAGCAGTGGTGGCAGCGGTGGTAGCAGCTCTGGAAAGGGAGGTAGCAGCGGAAGTGGAAGTGGTAGCTCGGGCGACAGCTCTTCTGACAAGGACGGCAAGGATAACGGCAGTGTGTCTTTGTCTATTTCTATTGGCGCCCTCGCACTCGCCTTCATGATGGCTATTTAAGTGCGCTCTGGATTGGTGCTTTGTTTGGGGAGAAGAAAATCGTTAGATACCCTATTAGACTGGATTTGCTGCTGTGCCCTGTCAAGTCAGAGGAAGGAAGTAGTGCTTATGGCTGGGGCTGGATTGATGTCGGCCTTAACTGTGGATACATGAAGCGTGTTGATTTAGCTAGCTTGTCATCCCATCAGCGTATAGAAACATGAGACAATAATAATAATTTTGGTAATGCACGTTAATTTACGCTCGATTACATATCCTAACCGTCTTTAGAATGTGCCCAGAATCCTGCTATATAAACGTACTATATATCCTAGCCTCTGGCGAATTTGTTTTGTTTTGGATATATATTTAGGTATAATACGAACAGCAACTAGGTCTTTTATTATCATCGGTTGAAATGTCTGACCGATGAATGAGAATAGCAACTTTGACATTCTGTATCAACGGCGGCAAACTAGTGGACGTATAACGGCGACAGCCGACGCTTGTTTCTTCCTTCGCAAGAGAAGAGCGTAGCATTTCACTTATGAAGTCGTATGCCAACACAACACGAGGCTGCTGACTGGGCGCTCTGAGGTAAGCATTTCGCGCTCGCGTCTTCTTGCTTGCCAGCCCTGGTTTCTGGATGGCCTTTCTATTTTCATATACGAGAAATTACATAGCATTGAAGCACACTGCGAGTTAGCTTTCCATTATTCTAATTGTTATATGAAGCTGCAGTTTCATATAGGTGAATCTCTTATTGAAGGCGCTTCGCTAATTTTAAGATGGTCATTGACTCGTCGTTGGTTTTAATGATCTGGGAGCTGTAGTTCTAAGACCAAGGATCTCCCATGGTGGTATCTGGTGATAATAGCCTACCTATTAATAGGCTACCCTAAGTTAGTATCCGGTCACTTGAATACATGTAATTGCTCGTTGCTAAAATATTCATGGCCTCATGATCTTGATTACACACTCCCAGTGGCATTTGTGGCAATCTTAGTAATAATAGACTTGATAAATCTGACACACTTTCTGCTACTACCTACCAACACATAAAGGTATGAGTTTCATTGGTCTAGGTGTAGCTTGATGCAAGTTTCTGCGAATGGCGTAAATGTCATCAAGAATACCATTGACCGTGTGCTATTAGATTAATCGTAGATCGAACACCTTTCTCAGAGGATATCTCCCATCAGCACAACCAGTCGTCCCCTGCCATGTCTAGCCTAGTAGAGATCCTATATCCCACGTACTGTTCTTTGCATCTTGTTACATCGTTTGATCATGGGTTTATGAGCTTCAACGGACAGTCGACCTTTCTAGTCGCTGCCTTCCTGATTCCTTAATTCTTCCATATGCGTGGCGCCTCTATCGCGTACCAGGTGGGAATGGCCTTGC
Organism: Trichoderma sp. IMV 00454; assembly: GCA_001931985.1. NCBI lineage: Eukaryota > Fungi > Ascomycota > Sordariomycetes > Hypocreales > Hypocreaceae > Trichoderma > Trichoderma sp. IMV 00454. Next base: position 805,889 of record MSJK01000149.1, on the reverse strand, counting down.
TGTTCACAATCTTCTTGTTGTTAGGTGATTTCTTCACAAGTGCTGCGTCGTTCTCGTGGTCAATTGCTTTAGCCTCAAAGCGGGTTGACTAGTCATCAACATCGTATTCGATCCTGACGATCATTCGGTCGTGTGCTGGAGCACGATCCAGGTTAGCCCAGTAGTGACGAAGGTTGTTAGGGGCTGCGTTGGTAGGTGAGACGATAATAATAGCGGTAAAAAGCTTGCAGGAAGTCGAAGAGTTCGTTGAACGAGTCGTACTCTTGAGTCGGCGTTGCGTTGGCAGAGGAATCTCTCGGCCAGCAACTTTGTTCGGACTTTCGATAGCTATCAATTTCTCCATCTGTATTCTACTGCACGCACTTGGGCGTCCTTATTATATAGGTCATGACACTCCTTTTTGAACTGTCTGCAGAGGCTATGCAAAAGCCTGCCCAATGATACGGGGAAGCCGTCGGAAGGGCATCTTTGACTTGCCCTGCAACTGTGAAAGACACTTTGTGGAGAGAGATATGATGATTCGTAAGTAAAAAAAACAAGTCGATGGTAGTGACCATGGCCTGGAATGGTTTGATCTGCCATGTTGCTTATGGTGTGGGTATTTGCAATGGTGTTTCGACAAACGAGAGGTGAGATATCGAAGGGAATCTTTCGCTCTCGGTGTCAAACACTTGACCTGTGGCGATTGCGATTGGCGTCTTGTCTAAAGGGAAATTTCTCCTTGAATTGACGAGACATGTGAGGCTGCGTTGTCTCGATAACAAGTTGAAGGACGATGATATCGAGGTCTTGGACGTAGAGAGGAAGCTGTGAGTATACACTTCCTGTGTCGCGCAAGAAATCGATAAGACGGCCACTGTATTTGTATTGTTGACCTCGATGTTGAAAGATTTGAACGTGTACGTGAAAGCGGACAATAAGCATTTCCTCGACTTGAGATAATGCAGGCAGATGGCCTGGGACTTCGCCAAAGTCTAGGGCATGCTCTGAGCTGTACAAAAATGTACCTTGAGCAAGTTTGGCATCCTTGACTCTGCAGGTCTTGTAAGTGTCATAATTCTTGAGTAAAATACAGGATAATGGCAGTGACAATGACCTGGATTAGTTTGGTCTGTCATGCCGCTCATGGTGTGGGCATTTGCGATGGTATTTCAGTGCCCGGGTCGGCCAGTCAAGGGAAGCACGTATGCCATGAAAGCCGCAGGATATCCGATCTCCGTCAGGATCTGGCGCCAAACTTGAATGACATAATCTGTTCGCTCGCTTCGTCCGGTTGTGTGAGGATCCAGCACGTACAAGTGTGGCGCCTTGTTTGTCTCTTCTTGATGGTACCTATCGAAGATGATTGCGACCCAGTCACCGGTACCTCGGCCTACTTCGACTATACTGACGAGGAATCGTCGTCTCACGAACACGCTGAGCAGGGCCCTGAGCCTCGAGGAGAGAGATTGGGTTCTCCGCCGTGTCGTAGGGGACGTCATCCGCAAACTGACCCTCGGGCTCCGAGCTCAGTGCCACCTTCTTGTCGGGATGGATGACCAGCGGCTGGTTTGGGACGGAGAACAATCCACCCAGGCCCTGTGCCTGACCATGTACATGTAGTACTGACATCATCTCAAGTCCGTTGGGCTGCTGGCAAATCTTGCAGCCAAATCAAGAAGTTGTGCGTGTCCGCAAGATAGGCCCACCAACCTTACCTTTGCCCTTGGAGGATGCGTCTCGATAAACGAGGCGTGAGATATTGAACGGAATTTTTCGCTCTTGGTGCCAGATACTTCGTCTGTTACTCTTGGTTCCCCTGAAAGTCTAGACACATAATTTCAAGGCTTTCTGTGTATCGCTTGATGCGGGAGCTTGGGAGTCATCTCTTGGTGAGGGAGAGTTATCGCTGCGGATTGATGCTGAGGGGCGTCCATTTGTTCGTTCGTTTGTGTGCGTTTTGGTGAACATTGATGTTTCACTCGTTCGCATAGGGTAGATGGTCTTCATTCGGAAAGCTGCGAGAGAGTCGGAAGTGTAGTCTTTGGATTGAAATGATTGTTTGCAAGAATTCTGATGTGGCAATCCTCGTGAAGATTGACCCCAGTGGTCATGATGTTGATATTGGCAATGAAAATTTGTGCCTCTGAAGTCACACCCTAGAGGCACACATTCGAGGGTGTCGGAAGCGTCATCCAAAAGACAGCCTGCCGCATTGTTTGTTTGGGTTGTCGTGACGGCTGTTGAGTTGCTCATAATCGGACTTCTTGCTGCCTGTGGTGTTCATTGCCTCTTGCCTTGTATCCATCCCATATTTTCGGCGCTACTGGATGCCGCTGGAAGTCGACGACTGCTCGTTGCATAACTAAAACACCCTTCCGTATTCGCCGAAAACATCGATCTCAAAGGTCTGGCCGGTCTCAAGCTCATGGAAGCAATCTCTGCACATCGGACACTATAGATTGAAGTATATTGTTGGCGACTTTGTTGCTTTGTCGCTTTGTCGCTTTGAATTCCGACTCATGTAGTGACACTCGGGAGTTTTGGACACTGATTGGCATCCAGTAAAACTGGATTTGGACCCGAGTAGAAAGTCCGCCGTGGGAAACAATGTCCAGGCACGGGAGGCCGTGTGGCCCCAAGATGAGGCTGATATATTCGTTTTCTTTGTTGTCATCTCTCACGTCTCTGTTGCAGTGGCAGAGATAGCGCGGATGAACAGTGGATATGGAGATCGTATGTATAATGGTTGATGAATCGCTGGATATGGTCATCATAGTGTGATAGGGGCACATGTAATATACAAGTGTTATTATCGCTATTTTCTGGGGCTTTAGGGATATCCCTGAGGATTGCCTGAGCATAGTGTAAATCGGTAGAGTATCTGTTTCACATGCTAGGCAATGTTCTGAAGGGCCTCTGGGAGCGTGTGTAAGTGATTGTGGAAGGAGAGTGGGAATGTCGATGTTCGTGATGTATTCGGTTTGCTCCTCCAGATTCATGTTGGTTGCCTGCTTGTGATAGAATTTCACAGCGGCGATAACTCTGGCGTATTGTGCGTGCCCGGTCACATTGCGGGCAGTGGTGTTATGGTCTCGAATGAGGACATCTCATGTTGATGGCGCTTGTGCGACCAACAGCAACAGCCCCTGTATCGCGTATAACGGCTTCTGAGGCCCGAGTGAAACTGGTGCTGAAGGGTATGGAGTCATTTTCCTCGATATCGTCAGAAGAGCATAGTAGCTTTCTTCTTTGGCAGTAACAACAGCTACGCCTGGGACGTCAGTTAATCCAGTGCAAACTTAATCACCGTCAGTGCAAAGAGGGACTTACATACAATACTACAGCCTGTTGGGTGACAAAAAAGCCTTGAACGTGGTTGACCTCTCTGGTCTGTCGGTGTGTCTGTTCCGTGTATCTGTTCTATCTGTTCTGTTCCGTCTGTTGTAGTCTTCGTCGACTATGTCAGCTGTGGTCCATAGTTAAGTGGTTAGTTATTTACTGTTCAAATAAAGTTGTATGAGGAACAGGCGACTTATTTATCTTCCACAAACTTGACCAAATTCACTAGACTTCTAGTGACAAAAAGGAGAAAAGGTCAAAGACGAGGGTATATCTGCGTCATCCACCGCTTCATATCCGAGTTCTAATGCAGAGACGCGATAAAGTCAATGCAACAGCCCGTTGACACGCCATCATCAGTGAGTCATTCACATATACTACTGTCTCTACGATGTGGAATCAACGCATTTATCCGCCTTCATAGAGTACAAATTTAGGCAGAGAACGGCATCTTGCAGTGTTCTTAGGGAGCATCACGAATTCACCTGCCAGCTCACCATGCCGTCATCTTACACAGAGTGTTAAATTAGCAATTCTTTCAATTAACACGCATTACACAAGACGAGAAGCCGACTGTTGTGCTATTCCCCAACACATCACAGCATGCTGAGCTGGTTAAATGCTTCCCCATCGCTGGTTACCTAGATTAAGATAGAGACACAAAGCTCTCCCTCAAACGACAAACTTGCCGCCACAACCTCCACAAACTTCTCCCTGCGAATCCCCCACCGCATCAACACTCCCAAAGTGCTCCTCCGCCAACTTCTCCAGCTCAGAGACTTTGAGACAGCGCATCTTACAGACGCCGCACACTCTAGATATCCCGGGTGCCAAGATGGGGATGCCAGATGTGGCACATATAGCTGCGTTGAGCGTTAGCATGACATTAAACAAGGGAGAGAAGAAAGAAAACAAATTGATCTCGTACCAAATGCATGGCGGTTTGTGCAAGTAGCTACATCATCCTTGATAGATAGCCGAGCCTCACAGAATACACAAGGCAAACTCTTAGCCACATGCTTGAATAATTGCCTCAATGGATTGGCCTTCTGTCTGCCAGATGAAGTCTTGTGCCCTGGGGTCACGCCAGGAACGTCGCCTCCCAGCCCGTACATCCACTCCCATACTCGACCCTCCGTGGTCAGTGGCTTAGAGATTGGCCTCACGCGCTGCGGTTTATCGTCGGCATCAGCAGAGACTTGCCAGTCAAAGTGAACGTTTGAGACGCCTCGACGATCGGGATGCTGGGTATCATGCTTCGAGGCAAGGACGGCGGTACATCCATCGCCGGGGGATTTGGCTAGACCCCAGAGGCAGAATCGGTACGGGTGGACCTGTAAAACGGGCTCGGCTGACGCTGGAGGTGCGTCTTGCATCGCCTTGTCTTCATCGTCAGAGTCCGACTCGAAATCCGAGTCTACACCGTATAATGCGGCCCTTCGAGAGACGAGGCGGGCATTCTGGTCCCCTATATCTTCTACCCATTGCGGAAGATTTTCTTCAGGCAAGTTTGTCTGGTACCAGTCGAGATTCGTAGAGGTGGCGGATAGCCTCACCAGAGAATAGTATGGAATCGGGGGCTTATTATTGGGATCAGGATCATGCACAATGAGGCCTAGGGCGAAATTATAAGAATATGAGTGATCTACCGATACGATATCTCAACGTTACCTGTGATGGGATTTGTCGATATGTCCTCTTCGTCAGCGTAGGCTGAAGCGCACTCCCAGATAGAATGCGGAGGTGACGGTTCACTCAAGACACCGTTGAGCACGACCTGGAAAGACTTGATTGTGAATGGAGTTGTGATGATACCTCGGGCAGTATGGGAATCTCCCTCAGTCCATATCTGCTCTCATTAGTCTCAAATCTTAATTGGATACATAACAACCGCCACTCACCGCATCCTCCCACTCAATCAACGCGTCGCTGGATAGAGGGAGACATATTGTGGTAGTGTCGCTTCGTTCGGATTCCACATCGGGTAACTCGCCCCTCTCCCAGTCACCATACAATACGATCCTGCGGAAGCCAGCGTGGTTTTTCGAAAGATATGCCAGAGTCGCGGTTCTGTTTCCATTGTCGACTAGCCAGGGGCTCCATTTAAGGGAAAAGATGCTACCTTGAGGACTGAAATCCGGATCTTGTGGATCTGTATCCTAACAAGAAGTAAGTACAAAGCGCGGACGGAGACAGTAGGAGGTGGACTCACTTCCTTGTGAGGGCCCCGTCCATCAATTCTGATGTGCTCCGTCAAAGTCCAAACCCATTCTTGCTCCGAGCCGCGTTTGGAAGAATCTCGGCGACGATGATACTGGATGCTCATGACAACAATCTGACCCATGTCGTTCAAGTAGGCTAACAAGGCTCTTCCCGGGGCAATCTCCTTGGCCCACGAAAATGAAACGATGCGCTCGTCCATGATTCGGAACCCGTCCTCGGAATTGGAATCTGGAATCGGAAGCCTGGCTCCCAAGCCCCAAAGCACCCTCCAATTCTTAAAGGTTCGAGTTCTCATGCTCGACGTGGCGGATGACTGGCTGTCAGCCTGCTCCCCAAACGTGATGAGATTGCCAGTAGTTGTCAGGGCCATCAGCACTGGGCGAGAGTTGCAGCCAAGCCCATTTGGCGACCACTCTACTCTGATGACTTGTCCCAAGGCTGCGCCAGACCCTGTGACCGTCCCAGTACCAACACCTCTGAAACTGCCCTCGTCGCCCGTTCTAGGAGCTGGTAGTCGGATGCTTACTTGGGCGCATAGCTGGCCATTTATCTTGGGATTTGGATTGATAACGGCAGATGGCTGGAGAGAGAGCGCAAACTGATACTGTGAGGCATCTCGTTCATCGGCGTCGGCATCGTGGCCGGCTAGATAGTCAGGCAGGAAGATGTAGATGCATTCCTGTGTGGCAACGGCCAGTTCAGCGTCGCATGACCAGGCAAGGGCATGTGGCGATGGCGGACGCGAAGTGAGAGAAAGCGTCTGGAGGGGACGCGCCTAAGACGATTGGTGGCCGAGGTCAGCAAGGATATTGATGTCGAGATGCTAAACTCGTGAGCAAAAGAGGCTGCAGTGCAAAGAAAGAAGCCAAGAATAGAGCTACCGACTGGGGCATGAGAAACTGGAGAAGGAAGAGCTGGGATTGTTCTATACATATGAAGACACTATAGGTTGCTAGAATATTGTAGAGAGAAGATACCAAATAAGAGAGAAGATACCAAATAAAGAACCAACATCGGAACCGAGAGATGCTCTTCTAGTTGCCATGTCCAATCACTGATCTCAAATCTGCTCTCAACTCACCCTGAATCGGTCCATGCTATGGAGGGCTAGGCGTAGCCAATTTCATCAGAACGTGCGGGCATACAATCTGATTCATTGGTGTCTTTCACGTCCGCTTGCGAAAAATCCAATTTTCGCTCGGCAGGGTCGTCGAGATGAAAAGTTTATGAACAAGGTTCAATCTTGAAGAATGCTGCATGAGACTGGCACGTCTAATTTGCTGCTGACTAAGGCATTCACCAGCGTGGACCGCCCATGATATCATCAACCATTGTTATTGATTTGAGCTGAATTAAATCATTGCGTATATTACTTGTTACATATAATTATTCCATAGGTTTTCTATTTATTTCTGCTAGACTTTGATTAATCCTGCGCTAAGATGGGTGATGTATAATCTAAGCTTAAATTCGATGCTTCATAAAAACAAGACAAAAACAGTACAATGAACAAGTCGCAAATTATGCTTCCAACAATGTGCCCACTCCCCACAACAGCGCACATCCAGCGAGCGCCGTGGCTCCAATGACCTTCTTCGTCCACCAGTCATCCTCAGTGAGAGCTTTGGCGCCCTGGATCTTCCTCGGCGGCGCCGTGGGAACGCTGGCGGGAATGGACGACACGTTGTGGCGGGCCGCATCTTCCTCGGCTTCTCTCTTCCTCAGCATGGCAATGGTCTTGCTAAGCTCGACCAGCTCTTCCTCCAAAGCCAAGTCCTTGGCTCGGTCGACCTCGACGTTTTGAATGTTGCCGAAGAAGTCGGTGATGAGGCGGCTGCGCGCGGCCTCTTCTCCGCCAGGGAAGAGATCATAGCGGACGCCAGCGGTAGAGTGGATCTTGTCGAAGTCGTAGCTGTCAAACAGCTCGCCGACGGTCTTTTTGCTGCTGAGGTCCTGAACATGGGCTTCGAGGAATTCTAGGTTGTAGTAGGTGTATCGGTCGATGACTGCGACGCCGACGTCGTTGTCGGCGTGATGCGAATATGATGATTGGTCGAGCTCGGATGATCCCGTGGCAATGATGTTGGGAGAGTAAAGTCTGCTGTACATTGTGTTTGCCTGGCAGGTATCGATCATGAATAGAATCTCGTGGTATCTGTATCGTAAGGTTAGATGAATCCTGCTGCAAGAAGAATATGTAGGAAAGCATAATGCGCACCTCTTCTTCTCCCACATCTGCTCAAAAGCATCGGCAAGATCAAATGCGCCAATCTCCTCAGCATCCTGGAACTTGAGAAACTCGTTTCCACCGTGACCCGTCATGTACACAAAGATGTTGCTTCGGTCGTCGGTCAGCAGGCGCTTGCTTCGGGGTGTTTCGTCGCCGACACGGTCCGTCAAGAGACGGATAAAGTTCTCAACAGTGACCTCATAACCGCGGTAGTCGACCTCGATGTTGTCGCCGTACAGGTCGACTGCACGGTCTGAATTGCTGTAGACGGTGCCGGGGAACGCATTTCGGGGGTTGCAGGCCATGTCATCGGGCAGCATGAGGATGATTTGCGAGTCGGGGATGCCAAGGCGCTTCACCGTTCGGTACATGGACAAGACATTGGCGAGATGACGGTAATTGAACCAGAAGCGTGATGTACAGACCAGGACGGCCCAGTTGCTCGTGTGCTCGGCGACTGAGGCTGATGCGAGCAGCAGCGAGGCCACGATGGCCCTGAAGCCCAGGCCCGAGAGCTTCATCGCGATGGTGATGATGGTGGTTGTGGGATGTGATAACGAACGACTGGATACCTCGTAGATTCGTAGGTACTATATTGCTAGCTTGACGGAGGTTGTCGCGAAGCCATAGCCATGCGGGTTGATTGTATGTTATCGATCAATGAGCTGCAGGTATGTGGTCAAGTCCAGCTCGGCAATCTTGGGCGCTTACAAATCTGGGCCCCTTTTTTACCAACAGTTTCAGTGGTAGAACAAAGAGTACAGAGTACCATACCACATGCTCAAATATGTTAGCTTCAAAGAGTACAAAGTACTTCTATCTGCAGATGTGCCCTGAAAATGACTACCGCGGGGCGTGTGGAGCAGCACAGAGGGGTGCATCTTGGATATAGGAAGTACCCGTTGCTAGCGGCCGCTATTAAAGCATGTGACGGAGCAAGCAAAATTACAAATCCGGAGAAGTATCACCGGGGACTTATGATATTGACTGCTTGGCTGGAGTCGTCACTTGAGCTGATGGGTTTAGGGAGTAAATACTTGCCTATACGGATATACGGATAGAGAGGAGAATATATCCGGGATGAGTGGCGCGATCCGACATCTCGGTGCCGGAGTATGTAAGCGCTCAAGTGTGGTGTTAAGCTGATATAAAGACGCCTCTTCGGAAGCCCTCCGCGAGATGCATTAGTAGGCACACCCTCGGCTGTACAGTATGCACTCGCAGGCCATCTTTGTTGCCCGTAATATCAGCAAGTGACACACATACAGAGCAACTGAGACGCCATGGATACACGTAAGAGGATGTGGTCGTATTGCTTAGTAGGTGCCAAGCCAGGAGCATCAAGTCCAACATACATTGGAAACATTAGTAAGATGGCAATGGCAGAGGCGATGCGAATACGGCACACCCCCATAAACGAGCATACGAGTACTACTCTGGGTTGGCCTACTATTTTGATATTTTCATAGACGAGATGAGAGACATGGCGCCCCGACATGATGCGTCGTCAGTGCGAATGCTTCAATTGTTTGCCCTCGCATTGCCATCATGCGAATCTTGACCAACACACCCATCCAACAACTTCTACCGTCCTTGGCCAAGGTCTGGGTCCGAGAGCCATGCCTTGATCTATAAGGCAAGGACTCAGAGTCCTGATACTCAGCAACAACAGCTCAGCACCCAGCATTCGCTGCAGCCCACCGCAAAATGGACATGGAGAGCTTGATTCGGAATCTATCGCGGATGCAAATACAGGCATTCTTTGAGCAGAACGCCCCTGTGACGCAGGCTCAATGCAATACAGAGGCTGGACGCATCACGGGCGAACCTGTCAAACCCACGGCGGTGCAAAGTGGATGCAGCTACACTGTTGTCACTGAAAGTGGCTCACTTGTTGTCCAGTTTCGCTGCAATGACTCTGCTTTAGACCTTGGCTTTCTAAAGGACATCGAACAAGCGTACGAGGGCTTCGTTCCACACCATGAGAGCGTGGGAAAGGTAGGCAAGGTCCACGTCTACAGGATGAACAATGTTGGCGGGGTTGCCATGTATCTGGCCCGCGACCAGCTACATGCGAATGACTGCTTGCTCCTGAAGCAGACTCTGCAAGACTACGCAAGGTCCGTGGGAACCCCAAATCTAAAGTTACAGGGAGCCGTGCAGCAGATTTTTGCCGACGCAGGTTCTTCAGCTCGGCATGGTGGAACACGCCTCAGGCAGTGAAGGATGCAGACCGTGGCGAGCTCCTCCAGACCTACGACGCGCAGCTTTCGGTGCTGGAGAAAGGTTTACCAAGTCGCTTTCGCCAGACTCTTGAAAAGGTCAGATCGCGCCTCCCGGAGCTCTTTGCGGGTGACTGGCCGATGGTGCCCAACCACATCGAACTCCAAGAGAGCAACATTCACGTAGACACGACTTCGGGCAGTCTCGTCGGTATCTGCGACTGGAAGGAGACTGAGGTCAGTCCGTTTGGCATGTCGCTTGGCGGTCTCGAGGCAATGCTAGGGATCAGAAGAGTCAGCATGGGCTACACCTATCTCCCCAATTAGCAGGCTCTTCGCGATGTGTTCTGGACGGCGTTTAAGGAGTTAATGAAGGGCTACGACGATCGCGTGGACGTTGCGAGGATTGCAGGCCTCTTCCTGGACAATGGCTTTCAGCATGACGAGCATGGCAACACGATTCCGGCGCATGAGGGAACCGATGACTTGATTCTTCTCGATGCAGTTATCCTGGGGAATTCGTCATCTCAATAGCTGCCTGTCATTTATTTCGTACTTTCGCACCATACACATGAAGATGTGATGCCTGTTTCACTCGGAGAGGATATCCGGTTAAAGATGCAGATTACGGAGTAGGCATATCGTTTGAAGATCTTGAAAATAAGAACGAGTGGGGGGCGCCGGCGCCTCAAAACGATACCTTACCCCGACGTCACTGGAGCGGATGCCTTGCTACCCCCGCGTTGCAATCGCGCGAATCTTTGACCAAAAAACTCACACCCAAGCACCACAGATGCCCAGAATCACAAGCCAGAAAAACAAAAGGGCCGTCATGCATACCACCAACCAGGGTTGCATGCGCCCCACGTGCCCTCAATGACGAAACGGCCGGAACAAGAGAAGCGTGAAAAAAAAAATCCATGCTAGGGGACCATTGTTAAGAAAGGGAAAGGAGAAGAAAAAAAGAAAAAAGTCACCAGAGACATTATTAATAAAGATTCACACAAAAAGAGCATGGAGGAGGAGGAGAAGAAAAAAAACGACCCACGTCACATGGGAATCTCGGGGGGCGTGTCTTTTCCCAAAGGAGCAGCCGAGACGAGACAGCCTTGCCCCGATTGAACAAAGCAGATTGAAATTAATTTGGCGGAGAGACTGTCAGTTCAGTACAGTAAGCGACTTGATGCTACTTAGTAGTAATGATCCAATTTAATTTCCATTGCCTTCTTGGCCTGTGATAAATACATGAACATAGGCGCATCTCCAATTGTCTTCTAAAATCCAACTTTGAACCCAATACCTAATCGGTGGCTTATTTACAGTTCCATCTCGCACGGCCAACAGGCAACCGTTGCACGGTCGCCTCTCTCTCTCTCCTTGCACGGCCTGAACTGACCTCATTTCATCCATCACACTCGGCCTATTCCCCCATCGAACCACCCGTCTGTCGATTCGGAGGCGACTCTCGCATTCGCATCCTCAGCCCTGCAACTGCAACTGCAGCGTCTCCTCCGCTTCCATTTCCATCCTGCCCAGCTGATCAAACCCCGCCTGCAATTCCCTGTTCACTCTTTTTCTCCAAGCCTGGTGTCATTCGGCCCCTCATATGCGGAGAAGGCAAGCCAGTGCCAGTGCGTAGGAGCGGCTGAGCCAGGCCAGTGCAGCCAGCTGGACAGAGACACGTCAGAATCCGGCTGATCAGGCGTCGGTGGTCTATAAAGTCGCCAGGAACCAACATTAACGAATTTCGTTTGTTTGCCTGCGCGATTCCTCTATTTATCGATCCATCTCTACGCCTCTTCCTTTATACTTTTTATCGATATACGCACTCCATCTAAGCTTCACGCGCATCGCATCCTTTCTACACCAAAACACACAAGACAAGACCAACCATGGGTCGGTTACCATCGCATATATTCGTCGTAAGGTAGGAGACAAACCCCCAAGTTTTTAATCCCACTGCTTTCCAATTGGCCAATCATTTACTAACCTCTGCGAGCATCTTAGACACGGCAACCGACTCGATACCGCCAACAAGCAATGGCACCTTACCTCACCGACTCCCTACGATCCTCCCCTGACATACGGCGGCTTTCTACAGGCCCGCCAGGTCGGCAACCAGATTGCCAGCATTCTGGAGCAGGCAAAGGTCGAAGCCGAGGTCACAAACAACGGCGCCTCCTTGACCGGGAAGCGCCGACGCTTCAGAGTCGTCATCCACAGCTCTCCATTTCTGCGGTGTGTCCAGACGTCCGTGGGCATCAGCTCCGGCCTCGCCCAGACAGCCTCCGAATCCATATATCAGCCATCCGATGTCATCGTCACGCGCAAGGCCCCGATTGGGCAGCAGAGCCCGCACAAGTCCGCCCTGCTACGGCTCGACACGTTTCTGGGGGAGTGGCTGTCGCCGGAGTACTTTGAGATGATCACGCCTCCCCCGGGTCCGGCGCTGATGATGGGCGGCGCAAAGGCTGATTTGTTGCGACGCGAAGATTACAGCATCTACGCAGGCGTGCCCATGCCCAGTACCACTCAGCCGGCGTCGAATGGCGCCCTCTGGAGTTCGCCGGTGGCGGCGTCTCCCTCGCAACAGGCCGCATCTGGGTTAGGCCAGGGAAGTGTTTTCAGCTCCTCCGCCATGGCTGCAGCTCTGTCCTCAGCATCCCAGGAGCAGAAGAAAGGTTATCAGCCTCCGCGACCGTTGCATGCCATCTCGAGCAACGGCAAGATACCCGATGGATTTGTCGCCCATGCTAGGGACTCGTGTGTCGTCATTGACTATCAGTGGGACTCGATGAGGGCGCCGCTGGACTTTGGCGATGGTGGAAAGCTGCCCGAGGAATGGAAGTCGATGCACCAGCGATTCCGCTCGGGGCTGAAGCGAATGGTCAACTGGTATGCGACTACGGACTCCCCCGACGAGCTGCTGTGCGCGCCTGTCAGCACCGAAAACGACCACAGCTGCAGCGATAGCGGCTATGGCGAAGAGGAGGAGGAAGAGGTTGAGACGGTTGTCATCATCGTGTCCCACGGTGCCGGCTGCAACGCCTTGATCGGGGCCATCACTCACAAGCCCGTTCTTATGGACGTTGGAATCGCCTCCATTACCGCAGCTGTCAGAAGACCGGATGCCGACTATGCCAAAGCACTTGCCATCTCCTCAGGACACCAGAGCAGTGGTTCCGTAACTCCCCAGGCTTCAGTTGATGACTTGTACGAGATTCGCCTCTCTGCAAGCACAGAGCACTTGCGCTCCAACTCTGGCGCATCCGTCACCGCAAGGCCCGCATCTCCCAGGAACACCTGGAGCTCTTCTGGTCGTGGTCGCAACTCAACATTGCCCACCTCGCCTACTGTGGATGGACCTGTGCTAAACCCCCTTTCGTTCCTGGAGCCGCTATCGACGGCGAGCACTCGGAGTACTTCCGCAAACCCGTCAGTTGGCCCCTTTTCTCGACGAGATTCAGGCTCCAGCCGGCGATCCCCCAGGGCAGCACCGCCTGTGAGCGCGGGCTATGAGATTGAGGCCAACAGCTACACTACCGGACGGACGCGGGCTCCATCTTCAGGGTCAGGGCTGTGGGCACCCGCGCGCTCTTCCTTGCGTCTGATTGACGATGTCGACGAGGAGGCAGTGGACGACTACGACAGCATACTCCCGAATTTCGACAAATTTAGGCCCATCTCTGACGAAAACATCAAGCCATCGCAGGAGGCCAAACCGTTGGAGCCGTTTCCAACTCTAGCTCCCGCCATCCAGCTTCCCACTTCTCCCAAGGGACCGGTTTTCTCTGCCCCCATCAAACTCAACACGGACGTTTCATTTGAAGATGCCGGGGATGAGATGCCCTTGTCAGGACTGGGTGGTCTCTGGACTTTAGCTATGCCGCCGAGCGAAGCGGATAGGCTTAGGGATTTGAGCCAGGCGAAGAGGAGGTGGACTGTGAACGAGAGGGCTTGGTGATTCCTCATCTCCCTCTCTCTTTCTTTGAAATGGAGATTTTTTTTTTTGATTTTGGTTTTATCGTTGGAGACGGCTCTGGCTCGCATTTGGAACTCACCTATGGAAATCGTGATTTGGGATGAAGTTGGCGTAAACGAGCATTAAAAAGGGGTCCAAAAAGGAATTCTCCCCATGAGTCGAATTTGGATTTTGTACAACAACAGCAGGGCGAAAACGGGGGTGGCATGAGCGATGGATCTTTTCAATCTTTGGCCTTGTGTTTTATATATATCTTGGTGAATTTTCTTTTTTGGAGCGAAATAACGGGAGTTTTTGGGATAGCTTGGGATTCTGGAAATTGTTTTTTCTTTTGGGTTCGGTTTGGTCTTGCATACCGGCTAGTTATAGATTTCAGACCGACAGAATGAATATCGCACTTTTCCTTGGTTGACATGCCGATATTGGAATTCCTTTTTATTTATTTGTTTATTTATTGATTTGAAAAGGTGATGATGATATATAGCCCTTGCGTCACCTCGTGATGCAGAAAAAACAGACGGCAAAGGCATCTAATCTACGGGGCGAATATAAGAACACCGCCGTCTAAATCCCTTTTCCATGACTCCATCATGCAGGAGAAAATAATCCAAACAATCATGAGGGTATGTCTCGATGCTAACCCCCTTCCCGCCTCTTTCTCCCCTATATACTTTTCTTGTCCCTCCCGAAAATCCAAAAGTTCCTTTTATACGCGCAAAAACAAAACATTGCCAATGATATCGCAAAAAAACCAAGTCTCAAAATGAATCATAGTTCACCATCATTATTTCGATCCAAACATCTTGTTCATAGCCTGGTGCGCCAGCTCCACGCCCAAAAAGGTCGCTGCGTTGGCCGGGACGGCACGAGTGAGCGCAGGACCGAAGCCAGGGAAGAAGGCCTTGTAACCGCCCTTGCCGTAGAGCTCACGGATGACGCCTCCGATGGTGACGTTGCCCTCGGCGGTCTGGAGGCGGGACTTGACAGTATCGACAGGGAAAACGGGAATCCACATGGCAACACCAGCACCGGCACCGGCGCACGTCACGGCCGTCAGACTCAGCTGGCCGGTGGGCTTTCCAGTGACGGGATCCTTGGGACTCAGGCTCTTCTTGATAACTTCATAGGCGGCAAAGTACGCAGCGCTTCCGGGACCATCACGGGCAAGGGTAGCAACGCTGCCACGGAAGACGGAGCGAATGCCGCCCTCGCGGTAGAGCTGGCGCACGACGTCGAGGCCGCCGCTGTACTTTGGCTTCTCGCCGGGCGCGAGCTGCTTCTGGCCCTGGACCTGCAGGATGACCTTGACGCGCTCGAAGGGGGCGGTGATGGCCGTCATGGGGATGGCGGAGAGGAAGCCGGCGGCGGCGAGCTGGCCGGTGGACAGGCCGTCGGGTCCAATGGTCGAGACGCCGCCGACGATTTGCTTGCCGAGATCGTAGCCCCAGAAGGACACGGCGACTGTGGTTTTTGCGCACCTCTCGTCAGCTCACACATGTCTCACCACGAACTTGTGCCGAGGTTCGGCAAAAATAGAATCCCAAGACAAGATGTTCAAAATTGAGCAAAGGAAAGGAGAAAAGAACATACACATGGGCGTAACGCCAACCAGCGGCGCACTGACACCCGCATACAGGCCCCTTCTCAATCCATCCCGCGCGACCGACTTGCGCACCACATCAATGGCGCTCGAGTAGACACCGCGCTCGGCCGTCTGCAGGCGCACCTTGACCAGGTCGAACGGGTGGCCGACGACGACGGCGCAGATGCCTCCGAAGCCACCGGCCGTGAGGGCGCGCAGCTGGGACAGGAGAGCGGACTGAGCGGCGGGCGCGGCGGCCTGGGCGGTCTCTTTGGCCTCTTGGGGCGAGGGGATCTTGTCGGCGATGGAGGAGACTGCCTCGGCGGGAGAGGAGCTTGAGGAAGACATTATGGCGGGGATTGTGACTGTGGGAAGGTAGAGAAGACAGCAAAGAAAAGAAATGAGGGGAGAGTTTGCAAAAGAGGAGACGAAGAGCAAATATTAGAGGAGATGCGAAAAAAGGAGGAGGAGGAGGAGGAGGAGTGGGAAGTGGAATATGGGGAGGTTTAGAAGGAAGCAAGACGAGCGCAGTTGCTTCTAATATGCACATAGCCCGAACATCAAAAAAGTACATGTACATCACGTCCGATTTAGCGCGTGCACTTTAGCGCAGGTACTTGTGGCGGCCGCATCTCTACGGCCCAGATGGCATGTAGCATTCATCAGCTGTCAAGGGTTACTAAAATGACCTAAAGTTTGTGTGTGGGTTGGAGAACGGAGAGAAGGAAGTTCGGACGACGGGATGCGAAATGGCCTATTACATTACAAACCCAAGGCTGATGATTCAGGGAAACTGGGGACAACTACTATGGCTGAGATATAAAACCCGCGTGATGGTTGCCATATGACTGCGGGTTTTAGATCCTTCTCTCTCTTTTTGCTCCTTTCTTCCTATTTCCCTCTGTGGGAGAAGCTTGTGATTATGACTGGTGTACCGAAACTTGGTAGCAGAAAAGCACCTATGTAGTCCGATTTGCACATGTCATTGAAGCACCACCTTTATTCCTCAATGCTACGAAAAATTGCGCTGGTACTTTACACTTGACGCCTTGTGGCAGATATACACTCCAATTCCATTTTACTTCATCCACCAACATATACCCTCTTAATGCATATCACCATACTGCCGTACAAATACACAAAACTCAAGCTCAACCGCAGCCGGGTCCCGCCTCGAACCTCGGCTCGCAACTCCGTCCGTCGGCCGGGTCAAAGCTCCAAGCCCCGCGTGACGGCAGTGTCGGGGGGAAGAACTTGATTGTCTTAAGTCCACGTAGTAATGATAACCGAAAAGAAATTTGACCGAAATTTGCGCTGTAATTCCATTGAACTGGGTTTGTCGAATCTATTCGGTAAATCGCCTCCGATGATGGAGGCGGCAAGGCGGCATGACATGTACATGTACCTGGTAACCCTCGGCCCAGAACAAGCCACCGTCGAAAGCCACTGCCCGTGGGGTAAAAACAGGGAAAAGCGGGGAATCTTTTGATCAACCCCACGTTCGTCATTCTCACGGCGCGCAATCACATGTCAGGCCAAAATACTATGACGACTCTTAATACTTCCTCATTTGTTCCCCCACGAGCGTAGGTACGCTGTCATAACCTGTAAGTTGGAAATAAGATAGCTAGCCTCTATAGTTAGTAATCCACTTCTAAAGATGCACAAAAATATCAGCCATCAACCTCCATGATAGCAAATGGCGTGTTAATCTCAACCAACTCCGCCTCCCAGCACTTCTTCACATTCTGCACAATCTCGCCTACAGTCCCCCATATCCTCTTCCTATTGCGCAGTCCCTTCAGCTTCTCCTCGTTTGCTTTAATATCCGTATACAGCTGGTACCAATTCGTCCTCTCACGCGGCAGTCTCACAGGAGCCATAGCTCGCTTCTTTTCCTTAAACAGCCTTGTCTGAGCTTCCAATTCGGGCGACAGTGGCGGAGACTTGGGCTCGTTCTCTTCCCAGATGGGATAGAAATCAGGCTCGTTCGCCTTTAGAACATCCGCTCGCCGGGTTCGCTCGGCCGTGTACGCTTCTTCCCGCTCCCGCATCTGCTTTAGGTAAGAAGCGTCTGCCATTGCCCAGGGGTACGGCGTAGGGTCATCGCACCAGGCTTCGTACACCCACGGCATCTCTCGGACCATCAAAGTATGCCATAAAGTCATGGGGAGATGATAGAATGCCCTGGATGCCATTCGCAGCGACGCTATATCCTTTGAGCCGAGATGCCAAGCAATCGTATGCTTAAGCTCCGTTGGCAGCTTCAAAAACGGGTCGTCTCGCACTGCGGAAACATCTTGCTTCTCAGGCCGCTCTGGAAAGGGACTGCTCTGGCTATCGAAATCCTCCGCGTCAGAAATAGCTGCATCACAAATCTCCCTGAAGCCAGAGATGAAGACGGGATTGGCGGCCAGGTACTCCGTATCAAGCAAACAAGCCCACTTCCAGCCCTTGTTTCTCGCATCCACAATGTCGGGATGCCGTTCGCCAAACATGCTACGGGAGGCGGTGCTCTCGAGCTTCATCAATGAATCGAGGCTAACCCTACCCATCTGCTGCTTGCTTATCCTGATGAATATCTCAAAACAGGTAGGGTGAAATGGAAGCACATAAGTTCCCCATCCAAAAAGCTGGTAATCTTTGTTAGCACAATGATAAGTATATCTCATGTTTCCCAGCCACATACATCTTTCCATGTATCGCTGAGATTGGACGCATGGAACCAATCTGCTCCACCACGAATCGGTGCGCACTTCACATCTCCTCCATTCGGAGGCATGCAGTCTGATAGCCCTGTAAGATGGTAATTCTTTGATTCTCTCTCAAAGTCCATGTCGTCATCACTCGGCGTCCAATCACTCGTCTTCTTGTATAGCCCCTGCACCGTATGGCAATCTATCATTTCGTCGAGAGTAATCCTATCTCCGTGGTAGCCTCGAAGATTACAGCAGCCCGGGCCCGCGATATGTTCGTATCTGCGAGCTGTTGGGAGCGCCATGATGTGATGATCAACTCCTATATCTTCGTCTTCCGCACCGCCTTCGTCGTCGTATGGCGCAGAGAGTGGCAAGAATTCGGTATCGTACTCTGGCTGGGGATCCAGACCACTGGCGTTGAAAAACCATTTATACTCTTCCTCTGTATCTGATGCTTGAGATTGAGATGAGCTCGTCTCGTTTTGTTCCTCAGTTACCTCATCGCCGTCATCATCCTCAGTATTCGAATCGTACTCCAAAGGCTCATCGTCCTCGTCGCTCTCATACACATACGAAGCATCGTTTGGATCGTCTTCATACAAGCGCAGGCAAAACTTCAGCTCCCCAGGTGGTCTCCCTCGGTAAACGGAAGCACAACTGCCATCTGGACATTCCTGCGCATCGCCACCAGAGAGCGCAACCCATTCCCGGCTATTGTGCTTGCTGGTATAAGAATTTCCCCACGCAGAGCTGCGAGGCTCGCTACGAGTCCTGATGCGATTAATATTGAATGTAACGCCGCATAGCTGACAGCCTGTCTATAATTTGCGTCGCCTCGTTTAGCCTTAAATGGATCATCTTTGAACCAAGCAGACGGACGCCATCCATACCTTGTCAATGGAAGCTGGTTAATGTAGTATTAGCCGGGCACTATTTTTAGGAAGAGGATACATCGCCATACTCATTTGTTCACGACACTCGCCTCATACACGAGAAGCAGATGTGACTCTGCGATTCTGCTGCGTTGGGAGGTGAAAGATGTTTAGCCTTGGATTATTGCCTCTTTTACACCTACCCCTCCTACCCCTCCATGAATCACGGATCCTGTGCTTACATCACAGCTTCCGACTAGAGCATGTAGTTACAACTCCGTCTCTATTTATACCTCCAACCCAGATCGAGCTCTTATTTAATCGCCATTGATGATATAACAGATCGAAAATATTACCAACTCGCGGTACATGTGCATTGATGTGAAGGCGCCTGTCTACCACAAGTACTCGGCAGCTTCAACGCTGGCTGGATAATATTACGGACTTACCATAATCAAGCTCAATAACAGGCATATTCAGATGTCTTCGAGCTCCAGTGGAAAAAAATCCCCATCATGTATCTAGGCAATTCTAGTATATGCAATCAGGAACTAATTATAGACGCGAACGTATCCTAAACACTAAGCAAAACCCGTAACTCGCACCCTTACGCCAAGCATCTCGCTTCAACCGTTATATAAAATACAGCCAATCCCTCCCATCAAAACCACCGCTAAGCAGACAAGTTGCGCAATTGACGCTGTTTCGCTGTGTAAATGCGTACAACTAAACGATCAGTCATTCATCTCGTCTACCATTGGCCCAACCATTGAATTGCCGTTGCCCCTGTTGTTGTATGCATGATACGAAGCCTCGTCTCCTAGAATTGCTTGGACACCTGCGGCGGGTTGGTTGGAGCTCGTCCGCGAGTACACCAGCATCCATTATCTCCATCTCTTTCCACCTGTATGACGGCATCAATGCCCTCCTTGAGTAGATACTCTCGAACACGGTCTTTGGTCTCCTCCAGGGCAGCGCCACGGGCCACCGTGACATGAACAACGCCCAATAATTGATTGCCTCCATAATCATCCATCCAGAATTTCG
The DNA here is from genome assembly GCA_001931985.1 of Trichoderma sp. IMV 00454. Taxonomy (NCBI): domain Eukaryota; kingdom Fungi; phylum Ascomycota; class Sordariomycetes; order Hypocreales; family Hypocreaceae; genus Trichoderma; species Trichoderma sp. IMV 00454. Next base: position 785,711 of record MSJK01000149.1, on the reverse strand, counting down.
GAGTCGCATAGCTCACGACGCCTCGTTGTTGTCCAATGCCGGCAAGAGTGTTCCGTAGGTTGTACTCGACACCCTCGGGAACGGTCAAAAGTAGACGCTTCGCTGATGAAAACACGAGTGGCTGTGCAGATAAAAAGATGAGGCCTGCAATGAAGCACGAAGCCAGCGGATCCCACCCGGACCAGCCCCAGAAGCTTGTCAAAACTGTAGATACAATGACTGAGACACTGCCCAGAGTATCTGCCAAAACATGCAGGTAGATGCCCCGCATGTTTTCATTATCGTGGTCATGGCCATGGCCATGGTTATGGCTGTGACCCGAGTGTGAGCTGCAACCATGGTCATGCTTCTCACCGTGAGAATGCCCATGGCTATGTCCATGTCCATGGTCATGGCCATGATGGTGGTGTCCAAATGCCATCATGCCAACCAAATTCACGGCCAAGCCAAGGCTGCTGACAACGAAGAGCTCGCCCAGCCGCTTTGTTTGCGTTCCTTCCCACAATCGCTCAAACGCCTCGAACGCAATTTCAACACTGAGGAGCCTAAACCAAATAGTTGGGTTAGAATCATAATCATTGGCGCATCGTAGGTTGTGTGATGAGTACGTACATTAACAGAATGCCATTGGCGAATCCACTCAGCGTTTCAACTTTTCCGAAGCCGTATGGGAACCGCTGGCTCTTCGGCCACTTGCTCAGGACAGCTGCTAGCAATCCTACGAGCAGGGCAACACAGTCGAAGAACATGTGAATACTATCGCTGAGGAGGCCCAGCGAGTCGGTTACGAAGCCATAAAAGGCCTGGATGATCATGAAACCAAAGTTGAGCCTGTATCACGTTATTAGTCACCGTGACCTGCTGAATCTTGGAACGTTGAGTACAAACATACGACATGAAGTAAAATATCCGCCTTGAATCTTTCTCGGCTATTATGGAATAAAGAATGGGCCATCCAACTGTGTAGGGGAGGATTGTTCTTGTGAAGAGAGACCGCTTGGGGCTATGGTCGTGGCCGGCTTCGTGGGTGTGGTCGTGGCCATGATGGTGACTGTGACTATGGTCGTGGCTATGGCCATTGGAATGAGAGTGGGAGTGGGCAGGGGAATGCGAATGAGAATGCGAATGGGAATGGCTATGGTCATGATTGTGGTCGTGGTCATGGTCATGATCGTGAGCAGATTCGTCAATAACTTCTGGTGTATAGCGGTTCCTCCTCGCCTGAGACCAGCTCCCTGCGCCCCCTATTGACGGCTTCTCGGTGGAGCTTGCATTGGAGGTTTGCGAGCCACTGCGGCCATGGCGTGGGAAGCTGAAGGAGTGCGCGTGCAAATGCGAGGGAGAAGGTAGCGGCGGCGGGATGGAATACGCCTGCGAGCGCGGGTGGGAATGGGAATGGGAGCGGCTATGATCGTAATTGTGGTCGTGATCATGGTCATGGTCATGGTCGTGATCGTGATCGTGGCCCTGGTCCTCGTCGTCCTCCAGCGCAGAGGGCAGACTCTCGCTTGACACCGTCATTCGCCAGGCGTTGAGCGATGCCGGCTGGGACTGGGTGTGAACCCGGTGAGCGTGCGGCAATGCCGACGACGGCAAGGAATACGAGGCTGCCATCGTGTGGAGGTCGATCGATCGTCGGCAAAAAGAAGAAAAAGACAGGCCGTATCGAGGTCGTCGGAGCCGAGGAAATCGGTTCCTGCTCGTGGGCCTCCGCCGCGGACAATCGCGTCGCTACGAGAGATGCGTCTCGCAGACAGCAAACACCCGCATCAAGCGTCTGCAATATGCCCGACAACGCAATTGGGTGCGACACAGGCGGACTCGGGGAATGGAATCGACACGAGTGGAGGTGCGAGGTTGACAGATTGGAAGTTCAGTTCCCCCTCCCCCCAGCTTGGGTATGTCGAAGGAGACAGACAGCAGATGGAGCCAAGCTGGGCAGGCCAAATAGGGGAACAAGCACGGACAACAACAGGCGAACCTGGAGAAAAAAAATCAAGGTCCAGCAACTGGCGCTGCCAAGGTGCCACGGAGGCGCTACTCGAGCACCAGAGTGACCGACTTTAGGAGGGTGCGGGGCACGTGGAGGCGCTTTTTGGGGGTCTCGAGCAGCTGTGGCCAGTGAGGGCGTTAGTGTGTGTGGGCGCTGTTTATCAGCGCGATTAGCGGGCCAGGTACCAGCAAATTCCCGCGGGCTGTTGGTGCTAATGTGACGGTCAGGGACTGTACCTGTTGATAATATTGATTCATTGATACACCAACATGGTGAGACAGATGAGGTGAGATGCGATGTAATGAGATTGCCAAGTTGCTGCAGGCATGGTGACGCAATGGGACAGTCTGGAACTGTTTCAACAAAAGGCATGTGTTGGGATGAATCATGCAATGCGCGAAAGGTATCACGATGGATCATGAGCATGCTGCAGTTCTGTATTGGGAAGAAGACATCAATCAATTCAATCCTATCAAATCAAGTACAGCAGATCGACGACAGAAGACGGCAGTCTAGGCGATAATGGGGACGTCAAAAGGGGAAGGTAAAGGACGAAATCTCTCAGTTAGTCCCAGCCTAACGGAGCTGGTTGAAACCTAATTCATGCCTCGTGATTGACAGCATTAATTGCCAGGTGAGTTATCAAATTGTCTAGTGGCAGTAGTAGTCGCATTAAACCAACTGCCTGTATACTTCGTCCACATGCGCACAGATACTCGATTCAGCGTGGGTATAACAGCGTCATCTCAGGGCCAATCCTTACGACTAACTGCCGGGCAGCACAAATCTACCAAGATCTCACGGCATGCCCACGTATCTATGTAATAGCACAAGGTAGTACCCAATGTCTTGCATCTCGACGGCACTGATTGGCCCTTTGTGCCGTCCCCACGATCTCCATTGCATGTGGCGCTTATCACATTCAGGGACTTGCAAAAATGACGACAGTCCAGTCTCCCACCAGCCACAGCACCTTCGTGCGCCACAGTTCAAAAGTCCCAAATGGCGTTATCAAACTACAGCTTGGCAATGAGCTTCTTGAGGCGGTGCAAAAGACTCGAATCGCATGCTGGCAGCTCGTTTGCGACGCCAACCATCAGGTAAATGAGCTTGCGCTTTGCCCTGATGCAGCATCCTGTGAAGATTCATAATCCCCCCTTTTGCATCGAGGCATTTTACCAGTGAGGCCAGAGGGAGCTTTGCTAGAAGCCGTCCCTATGAGACTGGACAGCTGTCATTGCCTCTCTAGCTCAACGCTCTAAACATCCATCAACCACATACATCTCCAAGGACCGGTTTACCCAAAATGTCTACCTCCTACTACATCTCATTTGCAATATCTGCAATCATCGGTGGCTTGTCCGTCATTGCCCTAGGCCGCCTTTGGGGCTTCCTCGTGTGGCTAGCCAAGAAATCCCTTGATATCATACCCACCCGCCATCAGCCTGCCGAGAACCCAAAGGATGAGCACATCCAGATTCTAGTGGTGGGCGATATTGGCAGAAGTCCTCGGATGCAGTATCATGCTCTTAGTGTTGCGAAGCACGGAAAAAAAGTTGACATTGTTGGATATAAAGGTAAGCAATCCAAATTTTATGCTCTCATACAATTGTACTTATTCTGGGCTTGTAGAAACGGCCAGACATCCTGATCTCATTGGCAACCCCAACGTCACCGTCTACCCTCTCGCTCCTCCGCCAGAATGGATCACATGGGAAACGCTTCCTTTTTTCCTCAACATCCCTTGCAAGGTCATTCAGCAGTTCTGGACTCTCTTCGTAACGCTCATGTACACTGCTCCCCCGGCTCAATGGATCATCATTCAGGTAAACACAAACATCTCCAACCACAAATATATCTGGCTTCAAAGAATCCATTCTAACAAGCTTTTAGAATCCTCCTTCCATCCCCACGTTTCACGTGGCTCTATTCGTTTCCTGGCTTCGTGGTAGCAAAGTCATCGTCGACTGGCACAACTACGGCCATACCATCTTAGCTCAAAAGTCTCTCCTCCGAATCTTTGTGCCTTTCTACAAGTTTTACGAGATCAGACTAGGCAAGTATCTAGGAAATGCGAATCTCGCAGTCACAGACGCCATGACGAAGCAGCTTCAAGCCGGAGGCCGATTCAATCTCAAGAACCCCGTCTACACACTTCACGACCGGCCAGCCGAAATCTTCCAGCCCATCATCTCTCCAAAAGCACGATTGGAGTTTCTCTCGCGCCTTGCAGAGACCAAGAGCCATGCCAAGAATATCGTCGATGGCTCTCTCCGTCTGGTCGTAAGCAGCACCTCCTGGACCGCAGATGAGGACTTTGGCATGCTACTTGATGCTTTAGTCGCCTACGCCACGCCATCCTCGGACCAGGAAGATGTTCCCCCTATCTTGGCCATCATCACTGGTAAAGGCCCACAAAAGGAAGCCTACCTCGAAAAGATCAAGGAGCTCCAAGATGGCGGCAAACTTCCTGGTATTCGAATCCTCAGTGCCTGGCTTTCTAACCGTGACTACGCCTCGCTTCTCGCCTCCGCTGATCTCGGCATCTCTCTCCACAAATCCAGCTCCGGAGTCGATTTACCGATGAAGGTGGTGGACATGTTTGGAGCGGGACTTCCTGTAGCTGCGTATGCTGGGTTTGAGAGCATTGGAGAGCTGGTAAAGGAGGGGCAGAACGGATGTGGCTTTGAGACGGTGCCCCAGCTCACTGACATATTCAGGCGGCTGTTGAGCCTCGAGGGCGCACAAGAGCTGGCCCATTTGAAAAAGGGTGCCATTGAGGAAGGCTCACGGCGTTGGGATGAAGAATGGGACAGTGTCGTGGGGCCATTGATAGGGGTAGCCAAGCAGACATAGGATTGACTTGACGGGAATTAAAACTTCTTTACCTGCCAGTTCCAATATGGGCTTGATGTCTTTGTATTTTGCTGCCACTGCTGACAAAATTCCATCTTGTCATGCTGATGCTATCTCGCCATCAATGAGTGAAGCTCCGCCCAGGCTCCGAAAGGAAACCGGCATCTCCAAGACGCCAAACAATGCAAACAATCAGGACACCCCAGTCCTTGATAAAACGCCATCCACACTTTTAATATTAATAAAAGAGGAATAGAAACCCACCACGCCATTGCACACACCTACCCTGGCCCTCAAATATTACCCCCATCCCCGGGCCTCTAGTCCTCGCCCAGACTCTCCCTCACGCACTTCCGACACCGTCTCCGATAGTCCTTGTGCTTACCCTCCTTCTCCTCACGCAACATCCTTGCCGCCTCGACGTTTGCGGGGCTCTCTTCGTTCGGGCTGTAGAACAAGCTAATTATGCTAAGCAGGATCGTCTCGGGCGTCTGCACGGGACTCCACCGCTCAGACGCAGATTCGTAGCCGTACTGGTCCTCCTCGGGAGGATGCAAGATGGAAATGCACAGCTTCCCATTCTCATAAATGTTGGGGTGGAAAGGGATCGGGTCTTGGAACGTGAGCGAGGGCGGCATATGGGGATAGTTTTCGGGAAAGGCGAGTCGAGCACGAAAGTTGCCTCCTAGTTACAAATCAGCTTTCCCGAACCGCGCTTTACAGAGACGCCAAGGGAGTAAGAAAGAACAGGGAGGAGGGGAAAGGAAACGCACCGCCGTAGTATTTGCAGTCGTCGTTGATCATGAGCATGACTTCCCACTCAAACATGTTGTTGTCGTTAACGAGGCCGCATGAGATGCCTGGCAGGTCCTTGCCCGTCTGCATTTCCTTGAGCTGCCGCCTCAGCAGCGAGGCGGCGGCGGCACCAGCTGAAGCCATGGCTGTGACGAGGAGATGGCCGATGCTAGAATGGATTCGGATAGAATGGGTTTTATGTGATGCCCTATCGTGAGTGGGCGAAGAGGGGGGAAGCTGTAATTATCGTGGGAATGCCCAATGTGTAAGAGGAGGGAGAGACGGCGTTAAGCGCTTGATACGGACGAAATAGCCTGGGCTATCATGGATGGGGTTTGGCAGCAGCGCTGGAAGCTTTGGGGGGCTGCGGGGCTCGAGGTCCGCTATTCCGGCACCAGCTGGGTGGCACACGACCCCCAGCAATTGAACCTGGATGGCCAACGGGGATTTGGAGATTTGCTACTAATGTGCAGATTTCTTGGATCTTTATATCATTATTTAGTATGCTTGAATATGTACAGATATATATACCGCTCATTCAATGTTCCGTTACATTCCGTCCATATGCTGCTTATCCCCGCTACATTCAATCTTCAAATCGCCTCCAGTCTGGGTATCATTAAGTCATCACTCCCTCATTTCCACCACAAATCACTTCTTCGACGAGCCAAACCCGGTAAATCCCATCTGTGCCATCATGTCGTCCTCGTCATGCTCTCCTTCAATCCGCACATCTTCACCATACTCCGTCTTGACCTTGGCCGCCTGCTCCTTCTCCTGGCGCTTCTTCTCTGTTTCCTCTTTACGCTTCTTCCTCTTCTCCTCTGCCTCTTTCTGCATCTCTTCTTCTCTTAGTTGCAGTCTATCGTGAAGACTTGTGGCTTTTTCTTTCTCAAGATCCTCTTTCCGGCGGATGTAGAACTCGATTCGGTCGTGCACTTCCTCGACAGTCGCTCGCTTGACTTCGGTCGTCTGGCCCGTGTTGAGCAGATGCTGCGTCGTATTCAAGTGCTACACGTACTTTATTAGTCCCGTATCCTAACCAAACTCCACCAGCAGATGCATATACATACCTCGACCCATTGTAGGTTGTCCTTGAATGTAAGATCACAGGCCTCGCAGTAGAAACCAGCGCCTTTGCCTCGTTTTCCAACGCCTGTTCCCGCAGGTACCAATTGCGTCTTTCCAACTTGTGCGCTCACATCGATGATATTTCTCCGCGCCGAAGTATATGTCTCATTACCCGTCAGAGGCTTGTGATACTTTTTGCCAGCCAACTTGGCCTCGTAACGCGCCTTGCCCTCCTCCCTCTCCTTGGCCTCGCGTTCCTTGGCTTTCGCAGCATATTCGTCGAGATCCCAATTCTTTCGAAAATCAGTATCCCCCGCTGCCACCCCGTAGGCGCTTTTGCTCTTTGAATCAGACATGTCGGCTGGTTGAATTGCGTCGTTGGAAATAGGTGTAGGAAAAAGAAAGCGGCTTAGAAACGGGCAGTTTTAGACGCGACACCAAAAACCGGCCGAAGCTTTTGGCATGAGCGGCAGACAAGGGTCAACCGGCGCTAAGATAAGAAATTGTCAACCCCACCGCGGGGCAGCTCCGAGAAGGACTTTTTTCCAATTCATTCATACAATCTTGCATGTGTCAATCGAGTCAATATGTTGTACCTTGTTGGCTTGGGTCTCTCTGACGAGACGGATATCACCGTCAAGGGCCTCGAGGTGGTCAAGAAGGCCTCGCGCGTCTATCTTGAGGCTTACACAAGCATTCTGCTCGTGGACCAGTCCATCCTGGTATGCAGACGCAGCATGGTTGGATGGGGGAAAACAGCTAACGCTGACTCTCAAAGTAGGAAAACTACTATGGACGATCAATAATCATTGCCGACCGTGAGATGGTCGAGTCAAACAGCGACGAAATCCTCAGAGATGCGCAGACCGAGGATGTTGCCTTTTGCGTTGTTGGAGACCCCTTTGGGTTGGTTACACCTCGGCCATGACCATGGCTTTTGACTGACAGTATATGTTTAGAGCTACTACACACACCGACCTCGTTATCCGAGCTCGCGAACTATCCATTCCTGTGCGGACAGTACCGAACGCTTCCATCATGTCCGGTATTGGAGCTTGCGGCCTTCAGCTGTACAACTTCGGACAGACCGTCTCCATGGTCTTTTTCACCGACAACTGGAAGCCCTCTTCATTCTACGACAGGATAAAGGAGAACCGCGAAATTGGTCTGCATACATTGGTTCTTGTCGACATCAAAGTCAAGGAGCAGAGCTTGGAGAACATGGCCCGAGGCCGACTAATCTACGAGCCCCCTCGATACATGACCGTTGGACAGTGCGCGCAGCAGATGCTCGAGATCGAAGAGGAACGCAAGGAAGGCGTCTACACCAAGGACAGTCTGGCCATTGGCGCTGCTCGAGTCGGAGGCAAGACGGAAAAGTTCGTCGCAGGAACACTCGAGGAGCTGTGCTCTGCAGATGAGGAACTGGGACCGCCTTTGCACAGCCTTGTCCTGCTGGGCAGGAGGGCTCACGAGCTTGAGCGCGATTTCGTGCGTGAATTCGCTGTGGACAAGGAGAAGTGGAACAGGATATGGCAGGAGGAGTACGGAAAGCAGTGAAAGACAGGATAGAGGTATAATTATGAGATATCACGTTAATTCATGAAATAACCTTGAGTACATATGAACCCTTCCGTTTCGTTTCTCCAGTTTTTACACCTTTTTCAGGTAATCAGACATTCGAGGCACGCCAGTTACTAACTTCCTCGGCCGAAATCTCCCGCAGCTTATTCACATGAGCGGGCTTTCCAGAGATAACCCCTTGAGCAATCTCAGCAGCACGGCTGATGAAGTTACCAGTCTGCAGCGAGTATGTCACGGTGGTCGTCTTGACACGGATAATGCCAATGCGAGGATCATTCTCCGACCCATCATGGACTCCGTCACCAAGGTCGCCCAGCCACGCCTTCAGTCCGCTGCTATACGTCTCCTTGACCAGCTCGCGATCTGTCACCAGGCTTGCTTTGCCCGAGACGGATGCCCACTCGCCAGAGCTATTGATGAAGGATACATTGACGTGGGGGTCATTGGACAAATCGTGAGTTTTTCCGGATTCGGTATTCGTGTGGAAGAGGAGATCGATACCCCCAGATTCCTATATTTAGAAGATTAGTTTGTCTTTAAGCATGTGGCGGAAAGGGGTCTGCCTCCACTTACTGTAGCGGCCAGGGCCATGCAGCGAGAAACTAGATTGTTCTGCGACGACGCCTCGATCGTGGTCATCATGCCGAATTTGCAGGTGGTGGTGAAATCAACGAGATCCGTCACCTTGGTTTGTAGGTCGGCCTCATCTTTGTTGACCTTGGTGTAAGGGTCGGCGGGCTTGTCGCCAAGAGTTGCGCTTGCGGCAGACATGTTTGCGGCAGACATGTTGAAAAAATAGTAGCTATTAATGGTATAGGTAAATGGGAGTATAATGATTGGATTGTTGAAGTATATTTGAACTTTCGTCCTACATGGACATACTTTATATACCTAATTTGTCGTTCCCATAGAGCTTATAGCTAGGCACAGGGTCTATGATACACCACATCCATCATAGGTACGTAAAATCGAAAGCAAGGGGCGATGGCTGGGAGAGATGTGCTGAATCATGACGTCAGGAAGATGGTGTTTTGGCCACAACACTGTATGTCTAAGCAGCGTAGCAATTTAAACAAGTTCAAGCCAAGTCATCTGATGACGCCCTAGTTTACCATTGGAAACTGAGTTGAAGCCAAAATTAACGGCATCTCTCATCGTTCGATGGCGTCCCGAGGTTGGCGCTGCCTACCCTGGAGCCTGGGGTCTGGAGCCTGGGGTTTCCCATTATCCGGATCGAACCACCCTTGATAAAGTAATCCTTTTCGCTTCGGTATCCCTGTTTGTTTGGGATTCAGGTACAGAAACCAATCGTGTACTTTACCCGTACAGAGTGAAATCGGCATCTGAGACATTGAGAGCTTGAATTGGAGTGACGACAGGCGAATCAATCAGCATCATAGGTATGCTGCAGAGGCAGATACCTTAATACCCACGATAGATAGCCGTCTCCACGATAGCGACAATTACTTACTGAGGTTAGTCGAGGCTTGCCTAGTCTCCGACGGACCTGTGGAATCGCAATGCCCAGTCCAGGGTCCATTGAGAGGTAAGTATTAGGCCATGTCCCCTCGACGACCTGATTACATGAGGTGTACGTACAGTTGAAGCAATCTCACAGGGACCACCACACCCTTCGGCCATAGCAATTCTACCTTATTACCTGGTACTCAGTAATACACACCAAGATTCTGCCGTGCTGACGGCGAACCGTCCGTCACCTGATATCGCGTTCTCTTCACCTTCGGCAAGAGCCAAAGCCCGCCGCGGATGCCGTAATTGACGCCGTTCCCTCTTCTATTCCCCGCGCCATTCTCCCGCCGTTTATTCCCACCAGCGATTCCGGAAGGCACGAACTTGCTGTCCTGCAATAACTGCCACCGCGGATAAAGTCCTGCTGCCAATTCCGAACACTGGGGAAGTGGCGGCCACTTATCTCGCGGCAAGAGCCCGTCGAGTCAGGTCCTTCCGCTCTATCGCTCTCTCCTTCTGGCCTTCTTGCCTTGAAGTTGGGCCCAGCTCCCAACCTTTTTCTCCTTCCCTCGGCCTCTCGGGTTGTGCGGCCAGATTGCCAGCCAAGTGAATTTGTCCTTTTCTTTATTTTCCTTTGATCCTCCTTGTCCTCTTCATCTTCTTCATCTTCTTCATCTTCTTTGTCATCCTCCAATTCATCATCCTTGTCTACTTGGGACTTTTACCCATTCGGCGTATTTCCCGAATCATCCTCAATCTGGCCATTTTATTTCTCCCCAATAGCCGACCAGCTGCTCCCAAAGTGCCCTGGTTACTACCAGCTTGCCCAACCCGCGAGCCATCTTCTTCATCAGTGAATCACGGACAATCGTTTCCCGTTTACTGCCTGCCACCTGTCCAGCAGCTGCGGGAGCCGGCATCCCCTTTATTCACTGTGCCGAACCGAGGGGGAAAGTCAAGCTGGCATTGAGTCGCACAAGGCTGGTTGCTTTGTGTGCCATTTCTTCCCTCGTCTTTCCCTCCGACTTCCATCAACTTCACACCTCGCAAACTTTTCTTTCCTCATTTTGTCGTCGTTTCATCGTGTGTCGTTTGTCAGTTATCAAACCCATCCAGCGGGCTATTCCCATTCCGGCGTATCAGCAGCCGCGTATTACAGTCGACTTGTGTGTCAGGTACTTTTTCTGTTGTTGAGAGTTGATTTGAGGAAATTGTTTCAGCACTGCGTTATCTTCCATTAGACGCCTTTGTCCATTCATCGTCATTTTATCATTTCCATTGCAGCAAGCGAATTCACAGCAAGATGACTGGACAGGTAAGGATACACTTTCCCGTCACATTGGACTTTTTTTCCCTTCGCAGATCAGATACTTATGCTCCTCTGCAGCTTGTGTTTCCGTGGGAATGCCGCGATAAAGAGGACCAGGCATGGATTGCCTATAATAACCCTCTCCGCCGAACCAACCAGATTCTCGTCGAGGAGAATATGAGACTCAAGCGAATCCTTCGTGAAAACGGAATCTCTTGGTCGCCACTGGCGCAAACTCATCTGAATCAAAACGATCCCACACGGCGCAAGACTCGATCTTCCATCGCCGCCGCCGGCCCTAGTGATTCAACTTCGCCGTTCTTGCCTACCGAAGTCCTCTTGCGGATTCTCAAGTTTGCCATGAAGAGCAAGTATCCAATCATTGACCCCCTCAGCGCTGTTACGGCTGAAAATCTTACGGATGAAGAGAAGAAGAGAGGTAACCAGATTGCCATCCACTTCCTGGCTACCTGCAAAGCAATGCATGCCGAAGGCACTCGGTTCCTTTGGGAGTCCAATCACTTCATCTTCACCACCCCCCAGGCTCTGCGTAACTTCAGCGAGCTCAGTTTCCACTATCGGCACAAGATTCTGCATATCAATATGCGAGTCATTGCTCGTTACTACGATGACCAGCGTCGCAGGCACAAACTCGAAAAGTACTATCACCCAGACTTGAAGAAGGATCAGCCTCTCAAGATCCACATGCGCCCAAAGGAGTCGCCTCTTGTCCGCGGTGGCTTTCGCTGCTACACCTGGAACCAGGTCATCGATTTCCTCTTGGCTCTTCGTGCGCCGTTTGACCCGACTTACAAGGACAAGAAAAACCCGAGACCAAGACTTCTCCCATCCCTGTCCTCTCTGCGGCTTGACTTGGTCAATTTTTCAGATTCTCTGCTGCCATTTTCCGGTTCCGAGCTTCACGAAGTGGCATCTCACGAGTTGGGATGTACCTTGAATGAACTGCAAGTGACCGGAATGCCATTTGACGATGTTGGTATGAAGGCCTCTGCCGAGCTCAGCGGTCTGGTGAAGGACGAAGGCCTCTATTTGGATGCATCTGCCGCCTTTATCGCCCACCCCAGAGGTCTACAGAGTCTCTCGGGAGATAACTGGTGTGCTCGAGTGATTAGGGCATACAAGGACCTCAAGGAGGAAATGGAGGAAGAAGGCCTTGGGCTGAGTGGCGAAGACGACGATGAAAACGAACAATTCCATCTGCATTCGTTTGAGGGTTATCACAAGATAGGCACACTGCCCGCCGCTCCCTCCGAGGAAGGCCACCCCCCATCAACTCGCGACGAGAAGAGAGTCATCTGGAAGAAGGTTCCCGTCACCCGCGAATCCGACAAGCGCATGTGGATTCAATTCTCTCGAACTAACGGATATGAGATTGAAGATTCGGTCTGGGATAGTGACGACGATAGAATCTGTCCGTGCTGCGGCGACTCCCACCCCGGCTCGTCCATATTGGGGTTCATGAGCGACGACTACGAGTAAGAGGCTCGTTGTGTTTATTTGTTTGCGTATTGCCCAAGTCATGATTTGAGATAATGAAGGAATTTACCGCGGCAGAGAGCTGTTGCGTAGTATTATGTGCTTAGATACCCCCGTGGATGGTGGCAAAAAAAGGGAGCTCTGTACTTGATGGAAGCAAAATACAAGTGGGTTTAAACGGCTACTAGTCTGAGATTTGCGAAGCTATGCAATTAATTCCATGTTGCCACTGCCTAGGTTGAGTGTCGGAGGTGGTTTGAGATTTGTGTAAGTGTTTGTTGAATGACGTGGGCTCTGAGGGCTGCTGTAAGGGGTTGAGGAGATGATACGGATCTTGCTCCGTTTTGGTTGGCACAAACACGGCAAGTTATCAGTGAAGAAGAGTGCAATTTATTCGCTATTGTACTATCAAAGTGTTTGAGAGAATTGTAGTCGCTATAGCCAAAGATTGACGCCAAATTGATGAAAACCATGTATCTTATACGACATCAGATTGGCAACTCCCGCCTGTGGAAAACGCAGCTGGCATTATCTTGCATGCCTAGATTTATACCGGCCGGAGATGTTCCATCTTGCTTTTGCTTTAATCACACCGATACGGTGCCGGCACGTCTGCTTTCAATGGCTGATCTGTGAATGCTGTACCGGAGCCCAGGGCTCGTAGATTGACTACGACTGGGAGTAGGAGCATAATCTGAACTGGTCGGGTGGCCCAGAGTCTCGGAATCAGGCTCACTGGACATCATGTAGCTGGACGAAGTACCGGAGCCGTGATCATTAGGCTCAGGCTCACTGGACATCATGTAATCGTACGAAGTATCGGTGTCGTGATCGTTGGGCTCCGGGACGGCTCCCAGAGCACTCTCGAGCCTTGGATAGAGCCAGCTTGATTCGAACGTCACGAGGCCTCTCTCGCAGTTGGAAAAGTCGACTCTGATTATTTCCGCGTTGTGAGGTTCAAGAAGGCAATCAGAATTCGGATAAGCGACGAGGAGCATGCTGAACTGCAGAACCGTCTTGTACAGCATGCGGAGGAGCTGGCGAAGATGTTCCCTGTGGGCTGGGGGCCCGGAGGGGACGATTCGGGAGAGACGGATGTAGTAGCCCATTTTGGTGATTGTGATGACGAGGAGTTTGCGGAATTTGGGGTCTGATAGTGGGTGTATTACGAGGCTCTGCGTGTTTTTGTTTTTTCAGGGGTCAGCGAAGTGGTGCTTTTTGTTTATAACGGATTTGGGGGTTTGTGCTCTTTTCTTTTCTTTCTTTTTCTCTGGTGGTGAGGGGGGAGCATGTATTACCTCTACAGCCCAGCAGAGACATGTCCAAGGCACTGGATATTGCAACAACTCCCACGAATTTTCAAGATAATGCCTTAGAACCGCCTGGCCTTCGTCGATGTTGACACATCTCGCCTGTTCGAGCCACTGGTCCAACAGATACCCCATCTGCTCGAATCTCACGTCCCATTGTCTCGAAATTTCAAGGACTGCTCCTTCGGGCGTAGCTATTCTCGGGGCGTCTTGTATGCCCTCCAAGCTTTGGTTCAGCACGTCCTCGTACTTCTCGACCATGGATGGGGCGCTTTGCCGGACCTCTTCGTAGGCTTCGTCCTAGAGCTGCCTGCCGTGTAGTGCGCGTATAGACATTGTATCCTGAAAGTGTGGTGGTGATGGGGATTGGGGCGAGGTGATGGGGGGAATAATATTCTATGGGTGGTAGGCGCTTGCTGATAGGATTCTTGTTTCGCTTTGGTTTCTTTTGTGGTGTTTTGTGTGGTGTTTGAAGAGGAGGGTTTGTAGAGGTGGCTGTGAGGGTAGGTAGGTCTTGCAGGGGAGATGCTTTGTTGCCATTAATTCTTTCATAATTGACGGCAGTCAACAATGTCCAATACTTGCCGCAAGTAATGTTCCCCTAATATGGTAGGTAAGAGTAACCTGGATTTTATTACGACCAGGCTGTTTCGCTGAAGCACTGCAAAGTGTCGTTTAAGGAGAGAACACACTTATTATTCAATCAATACTACATACCTGTGCTGCCTCAGTACCTACTAACCTAAGCTACTTGACCTATATATTGTAAGACTGAATGGTCTTACACAAAAAACCTGAAGTCTCAACCGCATCGATCTCAGTTTGGCGGTGATACCTCTGCGGAAAACCGAAACAACAACACCTTGCCCCATTTGGTTCCAAAAGCCACGGTGTTGCCTTGCACCCACGACACCGTAGGTCTATACAACTTTGGTATGGGGATGATATTCTTGCCATTACATGTAATCCAGTCGCCATCTTGTGCTACTCTATACCGTGCACCTTTTTGACCTTCCTCGACAACGGTGGGTGACAGCCCCAAGGCAGACGGGTCGATTCCACACTCAGCCAGGTAGAGGAAATATTCCGACATCTCGAGGCTGAATCCCATTCTGTGGTCGTAATCTGGACAGCCTGGCCAGGTAATGGTTTGGGGGCCATGAATGATATTCCCAGTAGTGGCATCCCAGACACAAACGGTGTTGTTTTCCGAGCGCGACACGTGGTCGTCCGAACGCGACACAATTCTGGAAGAGTCCTGTGAGAAAACGGCTTCTGTGATGTAGGGATGACCAGTTAATTTGTGCTTTTGTTGCAGAGATTCGCGATCCCATATTATCATAATTGACTTGTCATCCCCTGAGACAAGAGACCTTCCATCGGGAGAGAAAGCGACAGTTATGACATCGCTTGTGTGGCCCTTGAGAACTATTGCATCTCCTCCCTCTGCCTCTGGCAAGAAGCTCCAAATCCTCACAGTTTTGTCACGGGATGATGAGGCAATAGAGTTTCCATCAGGGGAGAAGGTGGCAGATGTACCATTATCAGAATGGCCTTCAAAAGAGCGATATATACTTCCTTTGGCCACATCCCAGACCCTCACGATTCCACCAGTCGAAGACGTAACTAGATATTTTCCGTCGGGGGAAAATGAGATAGATGTCACCTGGCGTTCTTGGCGAAGCTCGTGGGAATCCATCGGCATGCCAGTCATCCCATCCCAGAGGTAAATGAAGTGACCAGAAACTGATGCCAGATATTTACCGTCGGGGGACATGGTCATGAATTTAACGAACGAACAGCTAGGGGACTCACTTGGGGCATTCGTATCATTGTTTATGCTGCCTTCTATGTCCCAGAGCTGGATATTCGCGTCGTGAGATGCCGATACAAGACGCCCTTGCGGCGAGAAGGCAATTGCATGCACAGTTTCCTCATGGCCATTCATCACATATCTCGGATCTCCTGACTCAATGTCCCAGACTTGGACATGATGGCGGAATCCTGCTGCAATGAAAGAGCCATCGGGCGAAAATGCCACTGCGCAGATGGGCCACCTACAGCCCAAAGATTTGAGAAACGATCCCGTTTCCACGCTCCAAATGTTGAATGTCGAGTCATCAGAGCCTGAGATAAGGCACTTTTCGTCCCACGAAAATGCAATCGAGTTGATACGTTTTTCATGGGCTTGGACTTTTTTATGCAATGCATTGCCGTGTCGTGCATCCCAGATCTTGATGTCCCCCCCTGCGGCTGCGGAGGCTATCCACGTTCCCTGCTGAGAAAAATCCACGGCAGAAATATAATTTCCATTGATATAACCTTCTTCAATAACCTCTTTGGTAAACGTGCATGAGGGCTTCCCGAAATCGGAAAACTTCCAAAGCACAAGGGCGTCGGATGTGGCCAAGACCAACTTTTCGCTCCCTTCACTATTTGGTGAAAATCGAAGAGCGGTTATCGAGTGCCCTTTGACCGGCCAGGCGTTCAGAACTTCTCCTGTGTTCACGTCCCATATGCGAAGGGTGTGATCCACCGAAGCAGAGGCTAATTGGCCACCAGGAGAGAAATCAATATGCCATGCCTCCTCCTTCAGAAGTTCGGAAGTTGGAGTTAGTGCTGCTCCTGTTTCGGCATCCCACAGGCGTATATGGAAATTCATAGATTTTGTTGCTAAAACCCTTCCACATGGAGAAATGGCAATTCTGTGCAGATAACCTTTAGAACCGACATTTAAAGTAGAGGGCATGGTGCTCCAGCTGTGTGTCATCCTTGGCGGTGTAACCAGCCAAGCTTTGTTCTCAGCCATCCATTCTTGTTTCAAAGCGCTCTCTTCTGGGTAGAATATGACACTGCTAGGTTGTTTGCTGGCAAGGTTGTTCTCGGATGTATGAAGGCGAAGAAGCTGGATGCCGTCTCGAATCAAAGAAGCAATGTGACTTTGTTCATTCTCTCCCAACTGCTCGAGAACCTCTCCTTTAAGCTGCTTGAAATGTTGCGTCTTCAATGGTTCACCCTTCTCATCTCTCGCTTGTTCCTGAAACTATATAGTTAGCTGTCAAATCCTTGACATTTTGACAGCTTTGCTGTACTTGTGCTCTTTGGGCCACTCACGAGTAGAACGGTCTCAAGTTTCTTCATAAGTTTCTTCATCAAAAACGCTGCGTCGGCGCGACAGCCTTTAGAAGCAAGGTCATCTAACCAGGGCAGTAAATCGTTCTTTATGAAGGAAACCGCCAACTCTACTGTTTCGACGTCGATTGTGCTCGACGCTGTATCAATATCGCCCAGGCGGGCGAGTATCTCGTCGACTTTGCTTTGTAAACTCATGGTTTCCTTGATTGTGGGTGAGATGCAGTGATTTTATTTTTCCCAAGTCGACAATTTGCACACAAACTGATGTGGAATGGCTTCGGATTTATACTTGTAGCCAACGGTGGACTCAAACGCGAGGAGGGCACGGCCGAAACAGTTCAGTACCTAATACCACTATCACACAAAGGGATGTTCTTCGTTATTTGGTTGAGCGTATCATGTGTATCCATCAGGTGAGCAAAAGGCAAGCTCCGAACCCCTTGCTAGCCCTTTTGCATTCCCGTGCAAGTTGCTATCGCCATTCATTGGTGGAGAAGAGTCGAATCTATAACATACTCTTCAAAGAATGCCGATATCCAAGGACAAAGAGGATTCGCAATGTTGATGTTTGTACTCCCGATTGGTGGGTTAGCGCAGCATCATCTCGTTGCAGCCCACTCATGCCAGTTGTATAACGCTTTACGCTCTAGTAGACTCCGAAGACGGCCTGGTAGGCTACCTCATGACAAGTCAGTCATTTCCAAAATGGCCTCCTACTCGAAGATCGACAGGAATATCATTAAGCTACCTGTAGTCTTCCCATGCGCTTTGTTACAAGGAGTCGGGTGTTTCTTTGTTCTCCTTTCCGAATTCGGCGTCAAGTCGGAATCGATCGGGGTCTGGCCTCTTTTGAGAGTAACAAAGAAGCTTCGTTTCGGTCCCTGCTTAATTTCCACTCTGTGCAGGATGCGGTAGTTGCCCGTAAGCCCAACATCGCAATCCCGGTTGAATCAACTCCATTGAAAATGAAGGCGGTGGCTATATCCAGCAACCCGTTCAATGTAGAGCCAACCAAGTTTACCAGAGACTAGAGGGGCATATATTAGCCACATGGAGTAGCAGATACTAAAAAAGAATAAACCTGATAGATCAATATCTTAGGCCGTTGATTTGGAGTATCACGCCAACAACTGAAGTATAATCGATACCTCTAGTAGCTAAATAGCCTATCATGCCCGAGAAGCACACTGCCACCTGGATGTAGTCAAGGCTACTCCAATGCCGTGAGAGAAACTCATATGAGACAGCTTACATACCAAGATATAGCCACTCAGTTCTTGAAACTGTCTCTTACTAGTCGCTCAAAGTCATAGTACTTTCTAAGCTCTCCTTGGCCACATAGGTTGTCTAGAATCACCCAGTTCTCCTCTGACATGCTATCAAATTTTCTTTTAACAGTCACGAGCCTCCAGCTTCCTCGTCGCCGGCGGCCCTCCTCGGATCCATCCCGATTCAAAATTGACGAGGATATTTGGGCGCATGCTAGGATTAGCGAAGCCGTTCCCGCAGCAATCGCGGTCGATACGGAGCTCCCCTCAATGACTTCGTCTGATTTCAAATAGGGAACTTGGCCAATGTGAACATTATGTCCAAGAAATCGATAGTCAAAACCAGTTCGTCGACTTTGAGGAATCAAGTTGCCCCATCTATCACAAGCCGCAATTGAGAAAACGTTCGGGTTGTTCTCGCCTACTGAACGAGCTCTCATATTACCTTCATCCGCTATGCTGCAGGTAATGACTATATCATCGTCTCTAGCGGCCTTGATAGCCTCGAGCATTTTGTTATTTGGATCTGAGAAAGCAACAAGGCTGAGAGATATGACATCTACCCCTTTACTGCGAGCCCACTCAATTCCCTAGAAATATGTAGATTAGCACTTTATATCATTATTTATATCATCATTCGTTGATCAGAGAGAAGGAAACAAAGGCTTGTTCTGACCTTGGCAACGTTGTGCCCTGTAATCCCAGAACCATTAGACTCGGCCACCTTGACAACGTACAGGTCGACAAAAGGGTTCAGAGTGCAAATAAGTGCTGCCATCTGCGTTCCATGCGGCTCTGTAGCGTGCCACCAGTTCTGTTCTTCCTCATCTCTGCTGACAAGAGAGATCCCCTCGACGATTCTGTGCTGCAGAGTACAATAAATATCATCGTTCAGATCTTCCCTTTGCCCACCTCCGACGATGAGGACGCCGCTATCAATCAGTGCTACCTTTATCCCCTTTCCCCTAGGATGCACCATTTGATAGTCGCAAAACTTTTGAACGAATGCTGTCAAGTAGGGACTGAGAATGTACGAAGTCCTTTGAAATTATAAGATTGTGCCAAGTATACAGAGTATTCCAGAGCCTTACCTGTTATCTAGACTTTGACCAATTGTAGTCATAGTATCTGGTGGCTTGATCCAGAATATTTGTGAAATTTGAATCTTGGGGCGCCTCTTAAGCCTACCATTCTGGTCTTCGCAGGCAGTTTCGTCGCCGCTTTCCCATGCCTTATACATATTGGTCAAACCGCGCTTGAGTTCTTCGGATACATTGTCGATTAGACGAGGTCTAATGATACCCTGACGCCGCCATGAGCCCCAAGTCCGCCAACGCTTTCAAGATTTAGACAAAGTGTTTCAGCTCCAAGACTCACCTTCACTACATATATATTCAGAGATTTGAGCTGGTATCAAATTAGCCTGAGGATGTTTCTCCTACCAGAGAGCAAGTCCAATATCTTACCTGCTGGAACCTCGGCAATAAGTTGAACCACTGATCGTGAACAGAGCGATTACCACTCGAATAGAGATGCAATTCTTCTCTGACATTTGCATCCAAATCTTTGAGATACATGTCCAACTTTTTCCAATGCAGAACTCTCACACCAAATTTATTGACATAGGTCGCAATGTCTTCGTCAGTATGGGGGCAGTAGAGGCGATCTTTTACAGAAAGGCTCAGTGCTTGTTGAACACCTCGAAGTTCTAGCCAGTCAAAGACATCCATGACTTCCCTGTGATCTTTTGCCACATCTTCAACGCCCACAAATGGCTCGAGATTACCTAGTTCGGGGAAAGCGACGTGTTTCAGAACCATTTCGAAGCGGAAGGCATCAGTTTTCATTGTCTTCAGTCCCTGAACGTAGTTCGTAAAGTTTTCGTGGTTCGTATCCGATTTGAATTGGGAAAGATTAAAGGAAGTGTCATGAGCTTATTGGTCAGTTAGGTATGTCTGCGGACAGAGGTTCATCATGAATAGAACTAACCTTCCACTTCAAGAATGTGCAAATGGTCATTAGTACACCACAACGGCATGTGGGGAGATGATGGAACTTAGACGTACTTTCTAATCTCCGCAGGATATCTCTCATATCCTGGATACCCAGATTATGGCTTCGAATCATGCTGCCAACGAGCAAGTCACGTATAGTTCCAAAAATGCCATTCGCATTTTCAACGGCGGAGCCTTTTTTGATGTCCTTCAGGTGCTGTAGGAGGATTTCGTACCCTTCTGCGTCGATACTGGCATCTATAAAAGCAGCATCAAGCTCAAATATGGACTTTGCCATATCAACTTTTCTCGATGAGATAATTTTTCGTAATAAGCCGAAATCTTGTGCAGATATGGATGCACGCCGTACTTGTTCCGGGAACATTTGCCACATCGACACAGTTCCCTTTTCAGCAACAAATGTGGCATACGCTTCCGTTAGAAAACTTGAGTCTCTTGACTCAAGTAAACGACGATAAAAGTTTGGTAATGGCGTTGTGACCACAATTTTCCAAGTTCTCTCATTGAGAAGACCTGGATTTTTCCCCAACATTATGTCGATTATACGCATAACCTGAGATTCGATATCATGTGGTAAAGAGTCAGAATTATTGAGCAATAGTTCTACAATCTCCACCATGCTCTCTTCTGCTGCTTTTTTGGCTTTGCAAATTATCTGTTGTGTTTGCTGCGGTTGCGACTTGGACTCGGAACATGAGATATAGTCTTGCTCAAAGGTAGCCAATACCTCATCAAGTATGATTTGTAATATATGCTCGGATCTTTTTTCTGCTGCTAATTGGAACGCGGACGGAAGAAAAGACTTCCCGCAGATGTCATGGTAATCCGGGCATGGCTGGAATGCTATCTTCGGATGACGGTAGCACATAGCCTTTACAATCAAGCCTCCACTCCGCAGTCGCATCTCGATCATCTTGACCTTGATTTGTTTTTGGTTGTAATAAGCGTGATCTTTTGTAGCTGCTCGAAGCAACTGGAGTTTCTTAGCTTGGAGTTCTAGTAATTCTTCAGACTCGTACGTCAAGATTGCTCGCAGTTGATCGAGAATAATTGCGTCGATTTCTTCGGTAGGTGCCTTTGACTCCATTTCCAAGCATCTGGCGACTGCCTGGATGATTTGTCCAAGTGTTATATCCTCGTCATAATTAAATTCCAGGTCCTCCCAGTAGGACGGTATATCTTCATAACCCCCCAATTGTTCTAGTAGCGAAAATGGCTGGGCTTTTGGAGAGCCGGAGCTGACTGAATCCATGTTTGTATCGATTTGGTAATATGGAGTACCAAAAAATGGGTTTAGGCATTAAAATGAATTTGAAGAACAACATTCAACTAGAGTTGAAGCTCTAGTTAGAATCCAGATGCATTCGGAGACGAGATTTAAGCTGCTTTGGGACTGAAAGAAGCAAGTATCCGGGAACCTCGAATAATGGCGGGAGTTATCTTAGTCAGGCATCCATGCTTAGAAATATAGACCCTGTAAAGGTTGGGATACTGCAGGCGGATTTGAGAGGGTTTCATCTTCGCAGGCCGCCAAGAAGCGGTCCTTGTAAAACTTCGGTTAGAACTTTCGCCAATCAAATTATATCCCGTTGTTGCTCATTCATGTTCCTCTGACATACACCTTGTTGTATTTGCAGATACGAGCTGCTGTATAACGGGTTTAATATCGGTATAGCGCACAGCACTCTATTATATATGGATACGAAGGAGTACAGCAAGGTTAATATCAGTATTGAATGAAGTACTTTGTGGTGTTTACCAATACAAGTTGCTGTACAACAGGGTTAATATCGGCATAGCGCATAGGTAAGTAGTAACTCTATTGTATACAAATATGAGGTGTTGTACTACAAGCTTATCATCACACAGCGGAGATGAAATAATGTTGGGCGGTTATCGGAAAGACGGCACGAAGATGCATCCCGCGCTCTGTTACAGCAGGTCTACAGTCTTATATTTTACCTTTGCATTCTAGCATTGCTTTTACTGCTTCAAGTTTCGTTGGTATGGACAGAATTTCAGCTTGCAAATCGCGTATCCAAAATCATGGCTCATAATTTCAATCTCGATTTTTCTGCTAAGCATGCCATCTTTAATACCGATGACTACCTTTATGAAGAGGAAAACAACCATTTGAGCGATTCGCTTGGCGGGTTCAAAACGTCAAACCCCGTTGACAAACATGTTCAGAGACAAATGATACGTGTCTCCGGAGAAAGATCGAGATTCAAGAAGAGGGTTGAACTGGTGCTCTGCGTTCATGGCTGGAAGAACCCTGACAGAAAGGATCCCATGACCCTGATCGTATTAGGAGTGAATCTCTCTTGCCACATCCGCAACTTTCGATTTCAGTCGGTGCAAATCAAACTGAAATTCCACGAGGATGATAAACGCGACCCAGGAGACCACGCTAAAGCGCATCCTCAGGTGGTTGCATACGCTCCTTTCGTGCAGCAGAAACTCTGGAACACTACAGTCACGCATATCAAAGACACCAATCAATATGGAGGGAAACTCAGCGTCAACCAAGTCGGCCAAGCAGATGTCAGCGCGACTAAAAGTTCTGAGGTCTCGTACACTCGCCAGCACTTTGACCGAGGATCGGCACACCCCCTTTACAACGAGCGAACGGGAAGAATATACGGTGTTGAGTGGTTCTGTGAGCAAAACAATCAGCAAGAGTTTGGTGTTATGCCCAACTTCCACTTGGCGGTCCTTCTCAGGCGATCACACGATGGGGATAGACCTATCTCATTCAGAGCTGAATTTGACATGCGGGCTGAGGCAGGCTTCAGACACGACTTTGAACAAGGTCTGCGCCGTGCTTTTAGGAGTTTGAGACCCGAGGACGACCCTGTCTACTTTGACCCCTCCAAGGAGCAGCCTGACGCCTACGGAGTTGGTGTAAAGCTATTGGAGAGCATCCAAGTAGACAATCTGGGGTCTCTTGCGGAGGGAATGCTGTTGAGCAAGCTCATTGACTCTGCTGGAGGTGCATTGGCTGGTCTTGAGCCTATGAAAGAATTGTAGGGGTTGAGTCTCATCATTGCTACTATATATGATCGATACTGGCACTTGGCGTATTTCAATACATCGATATACTTCTCTAGTTGCTAGTATCATCACCTACAACTTGCGTGTGTAGCTTTAAATTTAAGAAATGGATGGCATGCTAAATATTAGACTGGAGTGCTGGTTAATATTTCCCTTATGTAGTAACTTTGCAGCAGCTGGCCAATATCGAAAGTCAGGAGATGTAGGGTATCAGAATCACATGTAAGGAATCGGACGAGTGCCTGAGACTGTTTGCTTGGTACAGTGAATGTTGACAGTAACAAAGAACAGCTAGAATGCAGATCATTTTGACATCAAGCTAAAGTAGAGAATACCTCCCGCCGCAGCAGAATTCCAATCGCCCTGACAGGTATGCAATACTGCGGCTCATATGAGGCTTACCAATTAAAGACACACCGTCACAGCACTAAAGTACAGCTACCAGCAGGTAACAAGGGACCAGCGCACTCACTAAAGCACGAGGATCGGCCTTAGGTTCAATGTTAGGTGAGCAACTCAATTCAGCGACTCCACCATCGTGGGCAACTTGCTATCGCCATCTTCATCTTCATCTTCAACCGCTATTCTTTGCATATTTATACCCCCATATCATTTCCCACTATTATCATCTAGCAACAAACAATCACGCCATCTCTACAAGAGTAGAGCAGCATCCTTTGCCTCCATCAGCAGCATCGATCGAGACGAAATCGACATCCCCCACCGTCTAGATCCCGGCCCATGCCATAGGGCACCGCTCCAGCATGAGCATCCGCCATGCCCCTGCCAGCGCTGCTCTCTTCCAGCGATAGATCGTCTTCCTTCGGCTCGTCCTCTAGCAAGGCGCGCTCTGTCCCGGCCGTCGACGGCGACATCCCGCCCGAATATATCCACGACGAGGCCCAGCTGCCATGCATCCCGCCCGAACGACCGGACCTGCGCGAGCTCAACTGCGGCCTCGAGGCCCTGGCAGCCGTCTTCCCTGATATCCAGATCGAGGTCTTTCGAGAGCTGCTGGGCAACTTTGACGGCGAATCGAGGCTCGCCCTGGTGGCCGATGCTCTGCTGAAGAACCGTGCAGTATGGGTCAAGGGCAGGTGGAAAGTTGCCGGGCCCGAGAGCCACAACAGACTGCAGGCTGGGAACGACAGCAAGGACAAGGATAAGGACAAGGAGGAAGCAGATGTTGATGGCCCCGGCAATCGGCTGGTGCCGAGAGCAGAAATATTCCGAAGCAACGAGTACAAGAAGGCGGTCCAAGCGCTTGCGTGGCAGGAGTTTAAAGGCCTGTCCAAGTCGACCATCAATGCGGTCCTTGCCGAATCCAACTACTCCTATCTGGACGCTCGGAGGACTCTCGTGACGCTGTCATCTAAATCATGGCGCTTCACCATCTCGTCTATATTCATGAGACGGAAGCCTGTGGCGACGGGTGAGGCAGACAATCATCCTCTTGTCCGCTGGCGCACGACTGGCCATGGCTCTAGCATACCTACGGTGCGGTCTACGGGCAATGCCGAGCTTGATCGAGAGCTATACGATGCGCTCATCCGCCCACTGAAAGAAAAGGATAGAGAAGAGCGGGAGATTAAAGACCGCGCGGCTGCTGTGCTGCTAAACAACGAGGAAGCTGAAGAGGCGGGCGCCATCCACGAGTGCACGTGCTGCTTCACCACGGGTGCCTTTGAGGAGTTTACGCACTGCAACAAGGACGCACACATGATTTGCTTCCGCTGCGTCCAGCACTCCATCAAGGAGGCCGTCTTTGGGCAGGGTTGGCTGAGCAGCATCATTCCCGAGACGGGAACACTGAGGTGCATGGCCGTTGACCGCGATCAGTGCCCTGGCTATGTCTCATATGAACATATGCGTAGGGCCATGCTGGAGGAGAAGAAGGGTGCCGAGATTCTACATCAACTAGACCAGCGACTTGCAGAGCACGCCTTGCTTGCCGCCAAACTACCACTGGTGCACTGTCCGTTTTGCAACTATGCAGAGATTGACGATATATACTTGCCGCAACAAAGGTCAAAGATGCGGATTCGGGTTGCCGGCGTTCTTCACTTGATGTTTCTTTTCTTTTGCTTCATCTGTGTCGTCCTTGTCCTTCCCCTAGCTGCGATATCCCTTCTTACCGCTTTGGCATTCACCTCTTGGACGTCTTTTTGGAAGCAAATATCGTCGGAATGGAAGCTTGCCGTTGCAAGGCATTCTCGCCGCAGACGTGGTCTTCAGTTTTCTTGCCAAAATCCCGAGTGTGGCCGCGTATCCTGTCTCTCCTGCAGTAAGGTCTGGACAGACATTCATGTCTGCAACGAGTCATCTCTAGTTGCGCTGCGAACACAGGTTGAGCAGGCCATGAGCATGGCCATCAAACGAGTCTGCCCTCGGTGCAACACGTCGTTTGTCAAGAATGCAGGCTGCAACAAGCTCACCTGTCCCTGCGGATACAAGATGTGCTACGTTTGCCGTGCCGACCTCACTGAAGAAGGATACCGGCACTTTTGTGACCACTTCCGGCCGGACGGCGATCCAAGACCATGCCTCGAGTGTGAGAGGTGCAACTTGTGGGAATCGGAGAATGTCGACCAAGTACTGCAGGAAGCCCGTGAAGAAGCAGAGCGAAAGTGGAAAGACACGGAGAAGAGGGACCTGTCCGGGCCGGAGAAGGCGTTTCTGGAGACGGGCATCGCGGCGCGTGCTACGGGCATGGGCAGCGTGGAGCAGATCCTGGTGGCGGGACGGTTGCCTTCTCTGGGGGAAGTTTTGGACATTGTGGTTGAGACGATCCTCGTGTGAGCGAGATGGGGAGAAGCCAGTTGGGGGTTTGTCAGCATTTGCTAGAGAATGAGTTGCTCGGGCTGCATCTTTCTGGCGCATCTCTCTCTCTATCTCTCCTCCTTGTCGTTATATGATTTGAGAATCATTTCTGCGTGGCGTCATGTGGACTATCAGAGATTGCTATGCATGATCCAAAGATTATATGCGCTTCTGGCAGCGCTTTAAGCCAGTTTGGATATTCTCCATAAAGATGGGCTCGATCTAGACCTGCCTTACTTTTTTCTTCTTTTCCCTTTGTCTTTATCAAGAGCGCGCCCAAGTACTCGTCTAATTCTTCGACTGCTTCGGAAGAATCAGAATAACGAGGATAGATGTCGGCTGTTCTAATTTCCCCTTAATTCTTCGACTTTTTTCTTTGCATATGTGTTTCCTTTTTAGTTCGGACGGTTCGGCATTGGGATTTGTTTCTTTCATGAGCTTTTGTTTTTCTGCGAGGGACTGAGCGTCGTCGATTCATGAAATGTAAAGGGCGGGATAATAACATAACTTGATGAATTGGATGGATAGAAGACTCCTCTTTTGACACATGAATTAAAACAAATCGTCGACATGAAAATATTGCATTCTAGCCTGTTAACTAACACATGAAACATTAAAAATATAGTATACATTCCTCATCAAAAGTGTATCATCATCATCACATCTTCTCTCACGCAAGTTCAGCAGCAGCACCCGCAATCGCCAACTTACCCGTCTCCTTCACCTTGCACTGAAACACAACTTTCCCTCCCTCCCTCCACATCTCCGTCACAATCGTCTGCCCCGGAATCACCGGCCCCGCAAACCTCACTTTAATATTCTTAAAAGCACCAAACTTGTCGTACACAGCCTTTCCTGCCACGCCAAACGTGCACAGGCCGTGCAGGATGGGCGCCTTGAAGCCTCCCATCTTGGCGAACCCAGGATCGATATGCAAAGGGTTGTAATCGCCGCTCAGACGGTAAATCGCCGCCTGCTCCTCGCCGGTGGCTTCTTCGACGACGACATCGGGAGCACGCTTGGGAGGCTCATTCGCAGCCGTCGCGGGACCTCTATCTTGACCCTTCTTCGCGCCGCCAAATCCTCCTGCGCCGCGCAAAAAGACAGTCATTTCATTGTAAAACACATCTTCACCAGTCTCAGCGTTAACAGTAGTAATGCCAGTCTTCACAATGGAAGCAGAGCCCTTGTCAATGACCTCGAGGAGTTTCCCGCGAGAATGCAGCCTACCGGCGGTAGGAATGGGAAACTTGCGAATCTCGAGGTACTGCTCGCCATGGAGCAGCATCATGGGCGAGAAGTTTGGCACAATGGTGTCGAAATCAAAGGGCATTTCTGCGCTGAAGCCTGGGATGACGCCGAATGTGGGGAGGACTTGGAAGTCTTCTGCGCCCTCACTGTTTTTGTGTTAGTTGTGTCTTTTGTGCTTGACTTTATAAAGGGGTGGATAGTTGAAGATGTAGCTCATGAGAAGCTAGTGTTTTCTTCTTATGAGATGAGAAGGGCATTTAGGGGACATCACGGCTTACAAGACATATTTCAGCTCCTTTCGCTTGGCGCCAACACCGAGATTGTACAGAATAGCATCACGCTCCGTCAAGTTGTACTCGGTAGGACTACCCTCCTTGTTGAGAGCCTCAGCAATAGCGGCGAGATGTTCATTCTCGGGGGCGGCAGCAGCAGAACCACCCTCGCTCTAAGAGCAGAAACACACACAAATTAGCACGGGTCATTCAATGTGAAACGTGAAATTTTTTGTTCTTTCTTTCCAATAGCATTTCTTTCATCTTTAGGAAACTATCCAATATGTACAGGGCTTTGATAGGTTCGTGGTGGTGATACAAAGTCTTCTTCCAAATGTTGACATGCCAAATGGAGAGACAAAAACAAATAATAGGAAAATATAAAAAGAAAAGTCATTCAACATCGTGTACGTGACGTTTTCATACCTTGTTCTCCATGTTGGCCATGATCTTCTCCAGGCCGTCCTGAGCCTTCTCGGGATGATCCGCACGGCCATCGTCAAAGTTGATAATCTTCTCCCACTGCTTGACGACCTCCTCGGGCACCAGAGGCACGTTGATGGGGAAGCCGTGGCCACCGCTTCGCTGCCATCGAGTCTTGCCGACCCAGCCGCTGCCGACCTCGTACAGGCCGCCAGTGGGGTTGGGGCACTTGTCGCTGCTGAGGGCGAGGACAAGGGGAGCAATGTAGTCGGGCTTGAAGGCATCGACCATCTCCTTGGGCATGATGGTGGCGGTCATGGCAGTGCCGGCGTTGGGGGCAATGGTGTTGACGTAGATGCCGTACTTGAAGCCCTCGAGAGCCAGGGCGCGGGAGAAGCCAAGAATACCGCATTTCTATGATTTTATGTTAGACTTATGAGGAGGCATGAATTCGGGGAACAACTTACAGCAGCGGCATAGTTGGCCTGACCAAAGTTGCCGTAGATACCAGAGGTAGAGGTGGTGTTAATGACACGGCCATACTTTTGCTTGAGGAAGTAGGGCCAAGCAGCCTTGGTGACCTTGTAGGTACCACGCAGGTGCACGTTCATGACGGGGTTCCACAGGCTGTCGTCCATGTTGGTAAAGGCCTTGTCGCGGAGGATGCCGGCGTTGTTGACGACAATGTCGACACGGCCAAAGGCATCAATGGCGCCCTTGACGACGGCATCACCGTCCTCGGCAGAGGCCTTGACGCCGACAGCCTTGCCGCCGAGCTTCTTGATCTCCTCAACAGTAGTGTCGGGGTTGACAAGATCGTTGACGACAACGGAAGCGCCGTGCTTGGCAAAGGCCAGAGCATAAGCACGTCCGATACCAGCACCAGCGCCAGTGATGAGAGCGACGCGGCCGGTGAAGTCGAGCTTCTCGCCCTGTTCGCTAGGGCCCATCTTCATTGAGTCCTCCAGCAGGGTCATGAAGTCGTTGGGGCCAGAGGGATACTGAGGGTTGGAGAAGTCAATGACCTTGTTCCATTGCTTCAGGATGGCGCCGGGGGTGTATGAGTCGTCGGCCTTGAGGAGCAGACCGCTGGATCTCTCCCATCGCAGCTTAGCGATGTGACCAGCACCAGCCTCGAAGATTGCGCCGTTCTCGGTGTTGTTGGAGTGAACGAGCACAGCAACGAGCGGCACAATCCACTCGGGGCGGAGAGCCTTGAGAACATCGGGGGGCATGACGGTCTCAGTCATGCGGCTAGCAGCTGTTTGTCACGCTCGAGTTAGCCAATCGGTTCAGAAACGAAAACTAGAATCAGCTTCGTAGAAGGCACATACCAATGGGAGCAATGACGTTGGACAGAATGTTGTACTTGGCGCCCTCCTTGGCCAGCGTCTCGGTGAAGCCAACCATGGCGAGCTTGGCAGCAGAGTAGTTGGTCTGGCCAAAGCTGCCAAACAGACCGGCGGCCGAGGCGGTGTTGATGACTCGGCCGTACTTTTGCTTGCGGAAGTGAGGCCAGGCGGCGCGGGAGCACTTGTAGGCGCCCGTGACGTGGACCTTCATGATGAGGTCCCAGTCCTCGTCCTTGAGGTTCTTGAAGGCAATGTCGCGCAGGATGCCGGCATTGTTGATGAGGATGTCGATGCGGCCAAAGGCCTTGATGGCCGTCTCGATGATGCGCTCGCCGAACTCGACGCTGTCGTAGTTGGCAACGGCCTTGCCGCCGGCCTTTTTGATCTCGTCGACGACGACATCAGCAGCCTGTGGAAAAGGCGGTTAGCTATTTCGATTGCGACTAGACTTTAAGGAAGAAGGGCATTTATTCACCGACCTTTGTAGAGTTTCCCTCGCCCTTGAATGTGCCGCCCAGGTCGTTGACGACAACGCTGGCGCCTCGAGAGCCGAAGAAAGTGGCATAGGCCTTGCCCAGACCACCGCCAGCTCCGGTGATGACCACGACCTGGCCGTCGTATCTCAGTTGCTCAGCCATGACGTCGGCAAGTTGCTGTGTGTATGTGATGGGGGATGACGCTGAAGTGAAATACGACGTCAAGACACAAATGTGAAGGGGGAAAGAAGAGGAGAAGAAGGGGAGGGTATCTAGATGGTGTACAGAGGGGATTCAATCAGGAGAAGAAGAAGAGAAAACGGTGTCACGCTCCTCGGACTTTTTTAAGTGATGCGGACGGACCGGGTTTGGACAAGCAAAAGGTGTCGATGCCTCGGCTTGAGCTGGGGCGGGTCACTCTGTACCGCTATTGTGCCACTCTATACCGCGACTTGGACCGAGTTTAGAGGCCAATGAAGCCGGGGAGTGCGCTAGGCTGGAAGCGGAGAAGCAAGGGAGAGGCTTGTTCACATGCTTTTTTGGAGAAGTTCTGCTGGTGCATCGGAGTACGGAGTAGCAGAAAAGTTGGGGTATTCAATGCCAAAGGCCAAATCAAAGCTGGGGGATGACAAGATACGAGCACATTCACGTGTCCAATTCATGTCAGCCATTTACTAAGAACTTGTGAGACGTCTATACTTTACGGTAAGCTTCGGAGTAACATGTATTTTGTACCTGTTATCTCTACAGACATGACATGACACATGCAATTCGAATCCATCCCCCTTCTTTAATACCCTAGTATTCTCCGAGCATCTGACGGTTATCGGTACGGGTGTTGCACTGCACTGCACTCAATGGCAATGGATGCTCCCCATCTCTCTCCACACTCTGCACCCCATACTCTCCCCCGGGCATCACCGGTCTGATCTTACATACTACGTACCAACATACTGCGACTCATTGCCCTCTACTCCATTTTCATATCTCTAATTCCTCTTCTGCTACACCATAGCCTATTACTTACTACTCCCATCCTCAACATCACGACATCACGTGTTTCGCTCGCTCAGCTTCTCACCTTCCCCCACGCTTCATCAATCTACCGCCTCCCCACACAAACTCACCTTCACCCTCCAGTCCGCTAAAAGCCAAACCCGACCACTCGGTCAATCAAGTCACCGGTGCTGCGGCCCCGGAGACCGGCAGCCCACATTCCCCAATGTAGTCCATAATATAGAGATCAAATATCAACCTTCGTGCATCGCAAACCTCACCAGCCCCCTCATAGAAATCACCTCGTTTCCCGTGAACAAAAAGCAACCATGGCAACGCAATTCATAGACGACAAATCCCCAATATGCATCCCCTTCATCCTAAACCGCCTCAAGCTACACCAACAACAAGCCAACTCAAACTCCAATTCCAACTCTAAACCCCCGCGTCCCCTCATCATCGGCCTCAATGGCCTCCAAGGCGTCGGCAAATCCACCCTCGTCGTGCCCCTCGCCGAAGCCCTCAACCGCGAGGGCATCCCCACGCTCGTCTGCAGCATCGATGACTTCTATCTGACGCACGAGCAGCAGCTTGCTCTGGCGCGTGAGAATCCGGATAATGCCCTGTGGCAGGTCCGTGGGGAGCCAGGTATGTATATTCTCACTCACTCACTTACACCACTTACACCGGGCACTTATACACGCCCCTTCCTCATAATATATACATCTCAATTCTCATATCAAATTCAATAAAACCTCTTCAAATAAATAAATAAAAAGGCTCACATCTCCCACCAGGCACCCACGACATCCCCCTCCTCAAATCCGTCTTCTCCTCCCTCCTCACCCACGCACCAACCTCCCTCCCCCAATACGACAAAGCCCTCTTCTCCGGCCAAGGCGACCGCCTCCCCCCCTCCACCTGGCACCCCATCAACCAAGAACAACCTCCTCAAAACCCCTTCCAGGTCGTCATCCTCGAAGGCTGGTGCATCGGCTTCCGCCCCATCTCCCCCTCAGCCGTCGCCGCAAAACACTCCGCCCCAAGCCGCACTCTCCACCAGCACCGCCTCGAGCACCTCCTCGCTATCAACGAGAAACTTGGCGAGTATGATGATGTGACGCGCTTGTTTGACGCTTTTCTTCATATTGACTCGGAGAATACCGAGTATGTCTATGATTGGCGCCTGGAACAGGAGGAGCATCTTCGTTTGACGAGGGGGGATCCTAATGCCGGTATGACCAAGGAGCAGGTCGTCAGATTTGTCGATGCCTATTACCCTGCCTACGAGCTTTATTCCGAAGGGCTACGAAATGGCCTCTTCTCGGATAAGCCAGGGGCTCAATTGCGGATGGTGGTTGGGCGTGACAGAAAGGTGAAGCAGGTGATTGAGATTTGAAGGAAGGCAGAGAGAGAATAGATAGGATTGGTTGTCTCATAACAACAGAAAAGTGCTTCTTTTAGCAACAGGTAGAATTCTAGATGGCGCAACATGGGCACATCTTGGCTAGACCGTCTCATTTATATCCCACATAAAAAGAAAAGAAAAAATAATCTCGTTTCATTAGATCATTACCCGCCAACGCCATGCTTTCCATTGTGAGGCTCAAAGACGCTTTAGGCCACGCCCAGCGCCGCCCGTCCCATCCTATCCCATCTGTCGAGCCCGCAGGAATCAACATTGCACATGAATACCCACAACTCCACACTCAAAATGTCACAGCACTAGGAAGGTGCAGCTTGCTCGGGGTAAAAGAACAAGCATCACTGCTGGGCAGCCTTGGCGTCGTTTGGAGTCATCAAACGCTGGCCCTCCTGCAGCATCCGGTTCAGTTTTTTGTCAATAGCCACCGTCTGTTCCCGGACCGCCTCCTCGCGAGAAGCTGCCTCGTCCTCAAACTCCCTCATCATTTTCCGCTTGTTACGCCTAACCACTCTCATTTTATGCATAATCTCGGAGAACTGCTCGGCAAACCAGTCGCCCGCCTCTTCCCAGTCGTCGAAATCCATGTTTGCAAACATGTGGCGCTGCTCCTTCTCGCTCTGGCGCATGCCCTGCTCTATCCTAGCAACGCGGGCCTCCACAGTACCTGCAGGAGCACCTGAACTAGTCGGTGTTGTCGCCTTGGAGGGGTCAAAGTCGAATGGTTCTTTATCGAGATCGGCGTAGGCCATATTGCTGAGAGCCATGTCGTCGTAATCGAGGCTTCCCCGTCGGCGTTTCTTGTCTTTGGGCGCCGCTGGTTTAAAAGGGGGGATGGTTGTCGTCATGAGGCGCTCCAGCGCAGCTCGATGTGGTGATAGAGGATGCCCTCTTACTCTCGGAGTAGCATGTCCGTCTTCGCGGCCACCCACAGTGGATGTGCCATCGTCCTGGTCTCCATTCTCCTCTTCGTAAGCTGCCCCCTCTTCATCCTCTACTTCCTCTAGGTCTCTAAATCTGGCCATGGGGCGGAAATCGTCTATTCTATCTCTCATCGGCCGCCCTCTGTTTGCAAAAGCAGGGGATGTGCTCCTCTTTTCTCTGTCGTCGTACTCAAACTGCCTTGACCTTGGCACATGTCGAACCTTGATATCGCGCATGGGCAACACGGGTTGTTTCTCTGGCGATGCCTCTAGTCGAGCGTAGCTTGGTCGATAGTTTCCAGGTGGTCTATTGTACCCATTGACGGCGGTTCTATTAAAACCATCGTTCATGTACGTGGATGCGGTGTTACGGTGTCCATTAGTTGGAACTACTCTCATTAGGAGGTCTTCTCCGAGCTGAAAGGCGGCACCGTCATTTGGGAGAAATCTCCTATCAAAGTTGTAGCGGGGGGCAGGTCTGGTGATGGCGGCCGGGGCAGCGATAGAGACAGCAGGAGCAGGAGCAGTAACGACTGTATTCTTCTTATCCGGCATTGGTTCGTGATCGGCTTCGGATGGCTCGTACTGCGGCGTTGTTAGGCCAGAATTCATAAAGCTGTCGCCTAATTGGGAGCCCGTAAATATGTCCATGGGGCGATGTTGGCTGGCTGGGGACTGCGAATGGGATCGCTGCACCGACTCGGGTGGCAGCTGGCTAAATCTCCGCTGATGTGCGCTGGGCTGGCGAGCATTGGCTCCTGGGACAGGAACTCGAGCGCTGTCTGCCAATTCCCTTCGTTCTGTGGCCGACGAGAAGGCTGGTGGAGCAGAGCTCTGATAGCGCTCTGGCTCGCGAGTCTGCTGGACTGCCGCATTCCCGTTGAGGTTTCCATTGGCGTTGACGTCAGCATTGGACTTGTTTCTGACTTCGTTGTCGGATTTGAGGCGTGCAAACATCTGCAGCCGGCTCGATCGCTCCTTCAACGAGGCCGGCATTTCGCTGGTAGTTCCTTTTGCTTATCTCCCAACTCGAAACTGCGTATGGTTCTGATCTTTGCTTTGCGCCGGCACAAATGAATTGGAATCGCCCGTCGTGTCGGAGAATAAAAGCCTCGCACCAGTGAGGGGTAGCGAAGATGAAAAGGAAGAAAATTGTTGTGCGGCCGAATGGATCGCGAAGACGAGGAAGGAGATGGGGTTGGCGGCAGGTTGGGCTTGGGAAGCAAGGCGCGAGCGGTGACAGTGCCCGCCGCAAGCACAACACAACAAAAATAAGGCAAGAAATAAAACAAGATGCGAAATCCGAAGAAAAGATGTTCCGGATAAGAGAAGAGAAGAAGAGGGGAAAAGTCACAGAAACATTCAGAGACTGAGAGAGTGAAATGAAGCTGCAATTCTTCAGCCAGCCCGAAAGAGAAGCGCCTGAAAAGAAGAAGAATGAAAACAAAAACGCCGATGATGCCCGATCTAACTCAGATCCAGCAGATCAAGCGCCGGCGATGCTGGTTTTGAAACACGGCGCCTAAAGGCTGTGCCGCCATTGAGCTTTTGCGCGTCTGACGGGAACAAGAACAGGCGCGCGCAGTCAGGTGACGCGGTGGTACGAACATACAAGACACAAGACACAAGACAGAAGATACAAGCCACAAGGTACCAAAGTCAGAAATCAATCCGGAGACTGTACGAGTAAAAGAGTCTATGCCGTCATGAACGAGAACGATTCGAGATAAGCTCGCACGGCTTACGGAGATTGCTGCTAATACGACTCCGCTAGATTGGTTAGTCTACCAAGTTACGTAGGAGGACAGGGAACCGCCCAGTGCCGCGGCATTGCTGGGTGCCATTGCTGGGTGCCATTGCTGGGTCATTATGTACTCCATGCTGCTAATTTCTGCGCTATTTGCTCTGTTCTGCCCGTGGCAACTTCGTATATTCTCCAGGGCTGCAAGTACCTGCCTGTGTCCAGTTGCTTCGTATTATACCATTGGATTCTTAGGGTCCCGTGCGCAGTCTCGTTTACGGCAATATAACAGCACGAGCATACGAATTCATCTCCGCCACAATTCGGCACAACTTCCCACCAACATGCTTCCAACAGCGCGGCATGTAAGAAGACCTGCTCGGTACTCGGAACCTGGGATCGTCCCAACTTATGGCACTAACTCGCCCCGGTTCTTAGCAGACCCAGCGCCGGCCTCTCTCTTTTTTCCTCTCCCTACGTAAGGCACTCGTACATACAGTATGGAGCACTGCACGCCGGCTCAGCTGCAGGCAAGGTCTCAGCTCTTCCGGGATGTCTTTTTTTAAGCTCCAGGCCATTGTTTTGGAGCCCTTTGCAGCCATTTTCCCGCCCTGGCGAGCCGGTTCCAGGTTCGAAAAAACAAGGTTCAAGGGCTCCCTGGCCTGCCTCTCCACCTTGCCCAGGCCTTGGCAGTAACTCGTGCATTGCATGGCTTTTTACCAGATTCTGCCTCGAAGCGTGTGACCATGGGCTCAGCATCTCTCCAGCCTGTCGACCCACCTCGTGCTTCCACCTCTTCTTCAAGCTTCACACCCATTCATCTCTAGCTGCGGCATGCGTACTTGTACCGTATGATTGTCCCTCGTCGAGATTCCACCTGCACCCAAACCCGCGTCCTTGTGACGGCAGGCCATCCTCTCTATCTCTGTCCCAGCATATATACCTCGGATCCGTGTTCGCGACTGTCCATCGACCCTCACGCAGGTTTTTCTTAGCATCCAGCCGGGGGAGATAGACAGTCATAAGAGATTGCACATTTCGTTCGATGGCGTCACCTCCGCCAGATCCCGGGTCGAGACTGGTATCCGACTCTCCCTCTCCAACCTCAGCCTCGGCCTCAGCATCATCCAGAGCAACAGCATCAGAGGCTCGCCAGCGCCCAGTGAGAACGATCCCTCGTAAGGATATGCAAGCAGTCTATTGTGCCGGCGGCTCCGGCCTGAGCGACTGAGTGCTAATCTTTGTCTCTTCGACTCCATATAGCTTGGGTCGCCGTCCGTGATGGGCCCTTCACCGAAGAGCAGCTCCGGCTGCTAAATCCTCCTCAACCTTCTGCAGCACCACAGCGCAATGCCATCCCCGAGCCCACCCAACGGCGGATGTCAAAAGATGGATACTCTTGGGAAGATGACCCCAAGTTGGGCTCTCCGCAAAACGAGCGCGGCCGGATACCACACCTGTTCAAGTACGGACGCGCCTCAGCACGAGGAAGGAAGTGGGATCATCTTCGATCCGCCGAGCCCGTCATTGTTTCCGCTCAACAATCAGCCTATGGACAGCCGACCACTTCATGGGCAGATTTCGTACATTCGTCGGCTTGGGGGCGCCCGCAGGAGAGCCATATAATAGATATTGAAGCCCTCAATCAGCTCCAACCCGGCTACAGCAGGCCAAACGAGATGGCTTTGCACCTACCAGACAAAAACCATGAGCAGCGGCACAAGGAAGTATTTTCCAACCGCTTGTGGAACCACTTTATGCGCAGCTCGCTCTCTCCCTTGCTCTTCCGATTGACTGTTATTATCATGTCTATGATAGCCCTAGGGATCGCCGCAAGGATGTTCGACCTCGAAGACAAGGCGCTCGGCGAAAGCGCTGAGCGAACACAGTCCATCTTTGCCATTGCGGTGGACTCGGTAGCCATTCCTTTCAACGGGTACATGATATACGATGAGTACACAGGGAAGCCCCTCGGCCTGCGCTCGGCCCGTTCGAAAATGTCTCTCATCCTGCTCGATCTATTATTTATTATATTCAAATCAGCAGGTACCGCTCTCGCCTTTGAGCACGTCGTCTACCACACCTTTGGCGACCACATTGTACGGGGGCTAGCCAAAGCTCTCGCATCCTTTATGCTCCTTGGCCTTCTCGCATGGACCGCGAATCTCTGTGTCAACATCTTCCGGGTGGTAGAGAAGTTGGGTGGTGGCGATGAGCAGCGCATGTGACAGGACCAACCAACAGTGGGAAAAGCACAAACAGCGTGTTTTAATTTTTAATTTTTAATTTCTTTGAGCGTTTGTCAGGTCAGGGGATTCCAACGGCGTCAATCGGTGGCTTACGAAACTTTACGACTTGAATGAAGCTTATGAATGGTTCCAGCTGTCAGTTCGAAAGGCTCCATTAGAGTAGCGCTACGGTAGTGTGTATATACCTTCAGCTAGGACTACCTTATATCAATACATGTACATAAGGAAACATGAAAGAAAAAGAGAAAGAGAGAAACTACAGGGCCCATCTTGTCTAGGCAGCTTGAAGCCGAATGCCGAGTGAATCATAATGAGTATGGATATTAGCATGGAAGCTCCTTTTCTCAGTACATTGCAAAGGGTTGATAGATCAGGGAGAGCTGCCTGCTGGAAGGTTTAGCGGCTTAGTGCTAGCGTGCCTGCCAGGTAGCCTAGCCGCATTATCACAGGGAGGAAAGTCCCTACAACTGCAGAGAGCAATCCGACTCAATCGTTTCTCCCAAGAGGCACTGAGTTTTTCACATTTGGCCTTTTGACTGATAAAATCTGGGATTGGTCATGCAAGAAGCCGTAGACACTTGATTAGAATAGTGAGATGCAAGCAAGATGAGATGCGGTTGAAAAGGTAACTTGAACCGTTGAAACGCGTCCCGTCTGTCATCTTCATCCAGTCTTAGTAGTGCATGCGAGAGTAATAAGCCAAAAGGCGGTTGAGAAGGGCAGAAAGTGGCGCTATTCCCCTTGTGGCTGCAGGCCTGCCTTGCCAAGGAGCCTTGCCTCAGCAACTCGAGCTTTGGGTTTGACTGCCTGATCCCTCATCATTACGTCTGTTTGTCTATCGACTCCTCAGCCTCCCTTCTCTTTCACTTTCTCGCTGACTTTTTTTCTCCTTTTTCTTGCATCTCTTCGCAGCGAACAGGCCGAGGGACTTCTTCACTCCTCCCTCTTCCATTTGCTCGCGTCGAGCTTCACTGGCCGGTGGTTTGGTTTGCTTCTAATCGAGTGACCCACTGTCCGTCCGGCTGGTGCGTGAGCATCACCGCTGACTTCCGCTGCCTGAGCTGAAGGGCTCTCCCCCAAGGCTTCTTACAACGCCAGTGCAACTCCAGTGCAACGCATCAACCACGGCGTCTTCCTCGGTCCTCACCGACGCAGCTCTCGTCCGCCTCTTCCGCCGCGGTAATCCCGAGCCAACACAGGCGATCCGGCCGCTGCGTGCATCGTCGGCCAATCCACCCACGCGAGCCGCAGGAGCATCACTCTTCACCCCGCCTTGCCGCTTCTTGACAGGGCTCGATCCACACGCTCCATGATGGTGGCCAGAATGGGAATGCCTGCGGTTCCAAACCGCGAGGACATCAAAGCAACGTGAGTCGTCGCCCCATGGTGCCAATCATGGCAACGTCGCTGGCGTGACATGACATTAACTGCCCCTGCAGATGGAAGTACCTGGAGGATGGCATCACCCGCATCATGAACGACCTGGAACAAGGCATGGATATGCAGATGTATATGGGAGTCTATACGTATGTTGTGTCTTTTCCCGTCCTCACACGTCCACGCCCGATTGCTCACATGGCCACAGCGCCGTCCACAACTTCTGCACCTCGCAGAAAGCCGTCGGCCTCAGTGGCCCTACCATGACGACTAGTCATCGCGGAGGTTCGTTGATATTTGCATCTCTCTCTCCCCACCAAGTCAAACGCTCGCTAACTTGTATCCCGCTCTTCTTGTCGGCTGAACAGCTCACTTGTTGGGTGAAGATCTCTACAACCACTTGATTAAATACCTCCAGCGTCATTTAGCGGACCTCGTCCAGGCATCCAAATCCCACACAGACGAGGCTTTGCTAGCCTACTACATCAAAGAATGGAACCGATACACCGTCGCTGCCAAATACATTCACCACCTGTTTCAGTATCTTAATAGGCACTGGGTCAAGCGAGAAATCGACGAGGGCAAGAAGAACATATACGATGTCTATACTCTACACCTCGTCCAATGGCGCAAAGTGCTATTCGAGCAGGTCTCAGAAAAGGTCATGGACGCCGTTCTAAAGCTTGTGGAGAAGCAGAGAAACGGCGAGACCATCGAGTACGGCCAGATCAAACAGGTCGTCGACTCGTTTGTGTCCCTTGGCCTGGACGAGGCTGATCCATCCAAGTCGACGCTCGACGTATATAGATATCACTTCGAGCGCCCCTTCTTGGCAGCAACAAAGGAATTCTACCAGGCCGAGTCCAAACAGTTTGTCGCTGAGAACACTGTCGTTGAGTACATGAAAAAGGCAGAGGCGCGACTGGCAGAGGAGGAAGAGCGCGTCAACATGTACCTGCACCAGGACATTGCGCTTCCTCTCAAGAGATGCTGCAACCAAGCTCTTATTGCCGATCACTCCCTGTCTCTGAGGGAAGAGTTCCAGGTACTTCTAGACAATGATCGTGAGGAAGACATGGCTAGAATGTACAACCTTTTATCCCGCATCCCCGACGGTCTTGATCCGCTGCGTACCAGATTCGAAACCCATGTCCGGAAAGCAGGGTTGGCCGCCGTCCAAAAAGTTCAATCGTCTGAGGGTGATAAGCTGGAGCCCAAGGTCTACGTCGATGCCTTGTTGGAGATACACACCCAGTACCAGGGCTTGGTGAAGAGAGCCTTTACTGATGAGCCCGAATTCACCCGGTCTTTGGACAACGCTTGCCGCGAGTTTGTCAATCGAAACGAAGTCTGCAAGTCTGGGTCTAACAAGTCACCCGAGTTGTTGGCCAAGTACACGGATGTCCTCTTGCGCAAGAGTACCACAAGCATCGAAGAGGCCGATCTGGAACGAACCCTTTCCCAGATCATGACCGTCTTCAAGTACATCGAAGACAAGGACGTTTTCCAAAAGTTTTACTCCCGCATGTTAGCCAGGAGATTGGTGCACAGCAACTCGTCCTCGGACGATGCTGAGACCAGCATGATCAGCAAGCTAAAGGAAGCCTGTGGGTTTGAATATACCAACAAGCTTCAGCGCATGTTCCAAGATATGCAGATCTCAAAGGATCTTAATAAGGAGTTCCGAGATCACCTAGAGACTGTCGGCAATGCCAAGGCTGTTGACTCTACATTTTCTATCCTGGGCACAGGTTTCTGGCCATTGACACCACCAAGCACCCATTTCGACCCGCCTCCGGAGATTTCCGCCGAGATTGAGCGATTCGTCCGATTTTACAAGCACAAGCATGACGGCCGTAAGTTGACTTGGTTGTGGCACCTGTGCAAGGGTGAGATCAAGGCCGGTTATTGTAAGAACAGCAAGACGCCCTACACTTTCCAGGTTTCAATCTACCAAATGTCCATTCTCCTCTTGTTCAACGAGAAGGACAGCTACTCCTACGATGACATCTCCAGCGCCACCCAGCTGAGCTCCGAGGTGCTCGACCAAGCCCTGGCCGTAATTCTCAAGGCAAAGGTGCTGTTGATGGATGGCGGCGATAAGCCCGGACCCGGAAAGACTTTCCGCCTCAACTACGATTTCAAGAGCAAGAAGATCAGGGTGAACCTCAACCTTGGCGGTGTCAAGGAGGCGAAGCAGGAGGAAGTCGAGACGAACAAGACCATCGAAGAGGACCGCAAGTTGGTATTGCAGGTATGTTTTGAATCCACATCCAAGCCCTAACCCCCCCATGCCGTACCGATGCTAACATTCCGTCCAACAGTCCGCAATTGTTCGTATTATGAAGGCGCGAAAGAAGATGAAGCACACGCAGCTTGTGAGCGAGACCATCAACCAGATCCGGTCTCGGTTTGTCCCCAAGGTCGGCGACATTAAAAAGTGCATAGAAATTCTCCTTGACAAGGAGTATCTGGAGCGTCTGGACGATGATGAATTGGGCTACTTAGCATAAAATATTTTCTCTTTAACCTCCGGTAGAATTCACGGAGCTTGTCAACGATTATTCTTCTTCCCCTTTTCCCCCATTTTCCCCCATCGATACAGGCATGTCTCTATCCACACCTTTTTTCATCACTCAGTCGGTCATTCATGCGTAGATTCAGGTCATATTGGGAATGGGATCAGCTGGAGTGGGCATGGTTGGTTGGGTTGCTTTTTGTTTTTGTGTTTTTTCCTTTAACACATTGCTTACATGCTTGATTTTTTTCATAATTGGCGAATTATGCCCTAGCTAAACAGAGCATTATGCGGCCCAGCAGATTCTACATAAGCATGCACTTGTCAACGAATGCCCTCTCCCAACTTTGCGATTTCCATATGTGTTTTTGATGTGTCTTTTCTTTTCTTTTTTAATTTCTTTAAGTTGGTTCTTGGTTTTTTGGTAAATCATTTTGCATGATGGAACTGGTATGTCTGGAAGGCCTTGGGAAGGGGTAGATGGTCAAATAAACGGATGTGATTATTAGGTAAATTGTGATGCACAAACTGAATAGGATCGGCTATAGTATTCAAATAAACTGTTAATAAATCATCAAATACACCAAGTAAACAAAAAAGACGGAGCTGAATATATGCATGGCTGTATAAATAACTTTCAAATCCCATTCTCTCCTTTTGTGTCCAAATAAATAGTCATTCAAATCCCATTACCGCCCACCTTCCCCGTACTTTCATAAACTACAAAGCAAATAAGCCTCCCTTATTGTTTCTTCTTTATCTTGATTTTGACATTGCTTCGTGCTTGTTGTGTGTATATGTGCGTGCCCTCTTTGATTCTTCTGTTTGTTTTTTCCAGCGCAGCACCACATCTTAATTTCCATCCAATGTCCTGTTTCCCTTGTTTCATCATTTCCATCCCATGTACATGCTCATCTTTTTCATCTCTATTTGTCCAAATCATATTCCTCTTTAAACTGTCATGCATGTGTAAAAACCCAGATCCCACTCGCTCAATCAGCTCTTTTGGTCCCGCCATTGCCAACCAGCGTCTCCTCATGAAACCCATCATCAAACTCCCTCGGATACTGCGTCAACGGAGCCGAAGCATCATGGCCCGAAGACCCCGTACCAGGCCTATCACTGTCCGCCGCAGAAAGAATGCTCTCACTAAAGCTGCCCTGCGTCATGGGCCGGTACGCCTCGGTCGAGTTGCCGCGCGAAGCCAGCATGCTGACGAACTGGTAGTCCTTCTCGATGGGGCTCGTCGGCATCGACGCCGTCTCGTCGGCTTTCTTTTTGCCCCAGCCCGCGCCCCATCCGCCATTCTTGCGCTTCTCGCCGGCCCACGACGCCCAGCTTGCCATGTAGGCGCTGGCTCTGCTGCTTACTGTATCTTGTTGTTTGTTGGCGTCCCCATTGATACCGTTCATGCTGTTTCTTTTGCTGCCGTTGCCTTCGGTGAGTCTGGCAGTCTCTTCATTACGACGGCGCTGTGCCTCACGCATCTGCTCCATGTCGTTGTACAGCCTGTTGAGCATGGTCGACGCCTTCTCCCGCCCAGCGGCAAAGTTGCGCCCCAGAATATCACGACCCTGTGCAAAGCGTTCGTCGAGATGAAGCTCCTTTACCTGCTCTGCTATACGTCTCTGGACGTCCTCGATGGAGAGACCACCAGCCATGGGGTGTCTCGGCTCGGAGACAGCAAATAGGTTCGTATCAGTGTGTGAGTCCCACATGCGGTAGTTTTCAGTTCGCGCCCACGCCTCAACCCAATCAAGCCCAAAGTCGACGGCGGGATCGCTCTCCGACGTGTTGCGGCCGGCATTGGCGCTGCTGACGAGATAGTTGTGGAACTTGACGGAAGATATCAGGCCAATGATGTAGCCTTCAAACTGGGCTCTAATGTACTCTTCGCTTCCCACGTATTTCATCGTCTTTGGCGTGCTGGGATTGGACTCGTCCCAGGTATCATTGACCTCCTGGGTCAAGAAGTCGATCCATCTCCTGTCCGCCGCAGTCAGGGACAATGCTTGCCTCAGAGAAGGCGACGTGATGTTGATGGTGTTGTCATCGAGATTTATAATGATGTCGCTGTAACGGTCTTTTTGTTGGAGAAGTAGGGAATTGGTGCTGCCGACAAGGTAGGATTTTGTGCCGACATCGGCCAGCAGGTCGAGTTGCTGTAACGGAGTGTAGGGGCCGAATATGCTTCCCTAACGTTGGTTTTCATGTGAGAAATGATATTCTTTGGAGAGGGTACAAGTTTGGTACATACTTTGCCAAATATCTGTAGTGGGAGGCCCATATAGGTCAGAAGCGAGTTGCGATTACTACTCTGCAAACTCGTCGGCTGTGCAAGTTTCTTTTCGTGGCTGTTGAGCTCGGGATCTGCGCAATCTTGGAGGTTACGAATGAGTCCGGGTATCAGTGAAATGAGAGAAAATTGGACCATGCATAACCGATCGCATCGCGAGCCGAAGAAGAGCATCTAGGCTGGCAGTTAGCAAGTCTAGTCTTCTACAACGAATCCCAAGCAAATTTTTTTGAAATAGGTCTGTAGAGAGTAGTTACCAACCTTGGGCTGAAGAAGACAGCATTTGAGTAGCACCAGGGCCTGCCATTTGAACTCGTGAATCAGCTCACGCAGACTCATGCCCAAATACTGGTCCCGCTGCGCCTCTTCCTGCAAAAGGCCTCGACGCTTTTCATCTGCGAGACTATCCTGGAAGCCTCGCAGGATATCAACGTCTGTAAACTCGCGCTGGGCAAACCATGCTTGGGTGACTATGCTGAGACGCTGCCTCAGCATGCCAAAGAACTGGGGGCTATCTGCGATGACGACAACCGCTTTCTGCACGGTTGAGCGAGTAACATCGGCAGGCCGGTTGATGAGCTGCGAGGAATCGAGCTGGCGAGTGCACGATATGCCGAATAGAGACGTTGCAGGTCCGTCGTCGGTCTCGGGCCGCAGCAGGGTAAAGTAGGAAAAGTCCTCCTCAGACCTAATCAACAACCTTTAAGTCAGCAAGCAGCTCTCCAGTTGTATCACGAAGAGAACATACGCATGCGCTCCGTCACTCAGAGCCATGAACGGCAGCAGAGTCCATCCATACTTGGCGGCCGGGTCAACGCCCTCCTCGGCTCCAAACCAGCTCTCGACCTCGGGACCCCGCGCATGATGGAAGCCAACAACCGTCACCAGCGGCGTAAAGCCAGACACAAACGGGGTGGTGGGTATCGTCGGGGTAATTGGCGACAAGACACTCTTGAGTTCGAGCCCATTGGGCGGGACCTTGATTCTCTCGGTGGTCATGGTTCAGCTCCCCGTTGGGATGTCAAGATTTGCTGCAGCTCGGCGCCGCTACAGCGATGCCATGCGCTTCCAAGGAAGCTTCCAGTCACCGACTCTCCGGGGGGCGCAGCTCGCAGGCGTCGTTCGAGATCGGAGGGGATTCGGCCGTTCTATCGAAGTTGGTTTTGCTTGCTTGGATATGCGTTCGAGCGGTGGC
Organism: Trichoderma sp. IMV 00454; assembly: GCA_001931985.1. Lineage (NCBI taxonomy): Eukaryota > Fungi > Ascomycota > Sordariomycetes > Hypocreales > Hypocreaceae > Trichoderma > Trichoderma sp. IMV 00454. The sequence goes on along the minus strand of MSJK01000149.1, from coordinate 741,042 downwards.
GGGCAAGCAAAAACGGGCACAGCACAGGCAAGTCGGTGTGGCGAAAAGGCGGGATTCCAAGATTGACACAGGCTGGAGTCGTTGGCAGTACAGTAAGCCGATCGCAAGTTCAGACTTGCTTCGGCTATTGCTCTGTGACGTGATGGAAAGCCTGGTGCAAAAGGGACAGGATCAATTCGGCTTTTGCGAAGTCCAGGGGGGAGACCCAAATGGTCGCGCGTCCGGTCTTGCTGCAAGGTGAATTGGCAATGGCGGGGGATCCCTGGCAGCCTCAAGAGCACGACAAGGGTAGAGGAGAAAGATGGGCTGGTTTGATGCTGGGAATCAGCTTCAATTGCACTCGACGCAGTGAAGATGCAGGATATCAGAGCAGGCGAGGGCCTCTATATGCCTCTGTAGGCGGCCTTTGAAGCAGATGGAGAGGCGAGTGAGTGGCTGGTGACGGGCCGCATAAGTTGAAGTTTATTGTCCAAACTCCTGTTGGTGAGACTGAACCTTGAAGTGCTGACTTTCTTTGGTAGGGTCCGCCACGCAGAGCTGGTACACTGCCTTAGTGCTGGCTCTGCAAAAGAGACTATCCGCTGTATGGTCCACTAACAAAGGTACATGGAGACGCCAACTGAACTGCCGGGAGTTTGACGTCGCTGTCGCTGTAGACTTTAGTAGGGTAGGTGGGTGCACATGTTAAAAGTGCAAGCTTGGAGATTCTTTTTCTCAACCCGGCATCAATCCAAAAATCAACATCGCCGTGTGTCTGGTTAGATGCATTACGTAGGTACAATTACATGAAGGCATGTGACGGTAGCATTCAGTTGTAAACACTGGCCAAGTTATATCTGTTCCAGCACTCGAGAAAACCATCACCGATCCATCTCCGAACGAAAGAGGCCATGAAAAACAAAAAATAATGTACAGACAAACAAACCACACCACACCCACGCACAAAAACACAAAAATCCCATCTTACAGGCCGACAGGATTCCACGTCAACAGCAGCCTGCCATCCCAAAGCCTTCTTTTTCCTGCACGATCTCTCTTGGCTGCAGCCCATGCAGGGATGCGCCAGCGAATGGCAGACCCGGATGCTGGTCTGCCAGCGTGTCTTGCATTGCATTTGCGAGCCATGCCCGCCTCTTTTCTCCTTCTTTGCCATTCCTTGAGTTTCTTTTTTACCGTTATTCTGCTTCCTTTCCTTTTTGCCACCATCGATATGTCATGCTGAACCCGGATATCAGGGTTGTTCTTGTTTTGCCGCGTGATATCATGGGATATGAGGTATCGTCGTGTGGGGTCGTTTGTCGTACCTACGTACATACAGGAGTGTCATCAAGAGAGGGTACTTAGCCAGACCGCATATTTGGGCTGCATGTCTCCGAAACGACCTACTGTATCTGCTCTGCTGCATTAGAGAATCAGTCAGATGTAGAAAAACCCCCAGCCCTGCTCAAGGTCCAATTCCCCCGTCCCGTCCCGACATCGCGGATTCGATCACGCAACCAAAACGAGCCAGATGCATGTAACTACCTATCTGTAATCCTATGTTTTTGGCCACCAGAAATGTAGGTAACCGCAAACCTGGAGACGCCTTCATGGAGATGAGATGTAATGTAGGAAAAGAGAAGTCACTCGATTCATCTTGTCGGCGAACTGCGTCACCCGTGTAACCCAAGAATGTCCTGTTCTCATGGCGATGATGTAACTCAGCCACCTCGTGGTCCCTCTGCGTCCAATATTGATGAAACAACCACCCGAATAGCTACATACACCGAAATGGAAAAGGTTGCAGCAGTATCATAGATGTAACGTGTAACAACATCCCATCCCATCTCATTTGTGGAATACAAGACAGACTACGATCATCTGGTTTGCTACTTAGAAGCAGTAGTCTCATCTGATAACAGGGTAGTAGTAGCTTGAAGCTTACTTATATGAAGCTCAAGGCAAAAGCACGTCTACGTCTGTACCTCGGACGGAGCAAGAAAAAGCATAATCGTTATAATGATGTACCCAATACCTTGATCCGTCGCATCAGCAAATGGAAGTACATGCGGCGTTGATACTCTAACGAAATGTTCTTCACACATTGAAGCTAAAGCTCAAATCATGACGGCCCGCAAAGACTTGAAACAAAAATTGCAGACAGGGCACTCGGGGGAACAAACATATCTCCCTATCACTGATGAAACCTGCACCCAGCCGTGAACAAAATGAACAGGGGCCCCGGGAAGAAAAAAGAAAAAAAGAGTGAGCACAAGATACCCGGAACGAGCGGATGGATTCCGCATTGCTGTCCCGGTATGACACAGAGAGAAACACTGGAGCAAATTTTTGCTATGAATAGCCTCTCTGTGGGAAATGGGTATGCGGAATATTATCCGGTGTCCGTGCTCGGTACGCAAGGGCAGCTTTCTACAGTAGAATCGCCGGCATCACAGCTACAGTACTTATCTCAATCTTGACGGGCTTCAAGATCAGTTCTTTGCGTAGGTAGGAGAACCATTGCCCCAACCAGCGACACGTAGCCCATTGCCGCAGCTATACGAGACAGAATCCTTCTTCCAAGAACTTTAGACACACCGTCCCACAGCCAAGCAAGCAGGCAGGCATTCCCGGAACGACTCCCAGGAAGCACAACTCGAATAAGGCTGCGAGAGGCATCCTGGCACGTGGGAATCATAAGCAAAAAGTGGAGGGAAATCCCGAGGGATAACCCGTTAAAGTTTCCTCATCATGCACGATGAACCGTGCGGCGCAGGGCAAAAAATCCCTAATGCTAGCTGGAAATCGTTGGGAACAAAACCTCAACAGCTCGCTCGCTGTGGAAAAAATAGAATAGAGTATGATAAACCCTAGGTGTGATTTGCAGCGCCAAAACTCACCGAGTTCCCGATCTGCCATGGCTCGCCTCTGTTTAACGACAACCGACATCCAGGACGAACTCCATACACCAGACGAGTAGTACATGCTAGTGCCAACACTAATCAGGGGCTCCGTCTCTATCCGCTGTAATCATTGTCATCTCATTAATGAGAATGAGTCGCCGTTGTGCTATTAATTGTCGAGGGTTAAAGCGCTCTATTCCGCGGTGATACTAGCCTACGGGCCACCGGAGGCCAAAGGAGCAAACTGCCGCTAAATAAGAGGCCAAGTGCTCCTTGGCTTGCGTGTTAGCCATCGGCTGCATGTTTGCGACATGCCAAAATGGAGGTCTGCAAGACAGGGATAATCTGAGACTTTGTTAGCTGGTAAACGCCTCTAAGACGGAGCCGAGCGGCAATTCTGGAACGCTTCCACGCTCTCGCACAGCATGGCCCCAGTCAGCCAAAGAGGGTGGCTTTGATGCGGGATTTGCCAGTGGATGTGTGAATGTGGATTGAAGCGGCGCTGTGCTTCCAAACAATCCCCACAGGCTGCGACCAAAGACATCAAGCCATTCCATTGGGGCAAGCAGCCTCGACGGGCGCCTCGTTTCTTGGTGTCGTCTCAAGGGGGCGAGCTGCTGCTTCTGCCAGGCGAATTGGCTCTTCCGGTGCAAGGCTGAGATTTGCCCATTCGATGGCCGCCTGAATCCTTCACATGCCATTGGCCCATCTTGGCCAGATAAACACACCACCCGGGCAAGGCAAGACTGAGCTATCGAAAGGGCCGTCACATCGAACGGATTGGCCAAATCGAATCTGGTTGGGTGAAGATGGCTGATTGGAGACAGACTGACGGCGAAGACATCACCACGTGCGTTCCCTGTCGGGAGCTGGCAAGCTGGATCCAGGGGGCTCCCCTGAGGTTGCTTGCTGTTGGAACCCCCCCCAAAACAAGCCACCGAATTCGATCCAGCAGCGTCGCACCGCGGACGAATTGCAGCCAAGACGCCGTTCATTGGTGACGACGATCGGCGGCGGACTGACTGTTGCACTCCTTGTTTACTCCGTAGACCACTAAGAAATACTTGCTCAGGCCCCGTTCCTTGTAAAAGTATGAGGCGATGTCGTAAGCTGCTAAAAGCTGCCGGCGGGCGCCGACTAGGGGTAGGCGGGGAGCCATGTCGAGAGATGGGTGTAGGCATTGACTCGAAGATCGCCATCTAAACGGATCAATCTTGGGGCTGCCGCGAGGGTTTTCGAAGAGTAAGCCGGTACGAAGTACGAGATTACGTGCCTGACCAAGGTCAAAAAGGTCGAAAAGACATCAATTGGCCATCAAGGATCCAGGGTTTGAATTGGTGAGGCTGAAGTACATGTAATCTTGTCTCCGAATGGACCAGGGTCTTTTCATCACGACGATTATCACCCAGCATTAATATGGAGCCCCTTTGTGATCCGAAATGAAAGACAATATGCTAAGCTTTTTTTGCAGCACTTGACGGTTAACGGGAAGCGCCAATACAGAGCACGAATAGCTTATGAACGAGTTCCGGAGAGTGCTCGGAAAGGCATATAGAATGGGGTCCTCAGCCCTGTGATCTTGTACGCGGTATCGTACGAGTCCAGCTAGTAATATAACTTCCATGAACCGGAAGCGCCGCGCTGTGCATCGTAAAAAGCAAACTTCGGCGTCCCGAGAAACAGCTGAGATTGCGGCGCCCTCATGGTCGCGGCCTAGGATTATTTTAGAACACGCAAGGATACATTTTGCAGACCATGGAGAGGTCCGTCCTGACCCTGTCCTCCCGAGGACCGTGACGCTGGTATTGCTTAAATTATTCTGGTACCGACACGCTGGCAGTTGTCAGGCGGATTGGGGGCCACGAATGCCGCATGGACGTTTGCATCACGAGAGACAAAGAAGATGAAAGGCCTGCGAAGGGGAGCAATTGTCAAGCTGAAGTGTAATTTCAATGTTGTCTGGTGTTGAACCGTAATAATGCTTGGACAGGTACAGGTACAAGGACACAGCCAGGCGCACGTGGCCTCGGCAATTCCTGGATCGAGTGTCATTGGAGAGGAGGAAGCTGCTATTGACGGCGGTAAAAACAAATAAAGGCAATATTAAGTTTGCTATCAATGTGATGATAATTTTACAATGGCGTATCACACCTCTTTATTATATACGATTGGATCAATATACGATATGGAATCGCCCTTTGTTAGTGCTGGCAGCACACTCGTCGCCAGCGCCGTGCTAGTGAATTGAATCCAATCGCTTCGAGCCTTCTCCTGCATCAAAAGGACGCTGCTGCACGCTGGTTGGACGCCGCTGAAGGAATTTGCTGGGGTACTGGGTCGGCTTGTGGGGTTTCAGTGGTCAAAGGCCCTCTAGCGCCGTTCGCACAGGCCCCTCCAAAGCAGCTTAGGGCTGCTCATTCAGCGTGTTCTTTGGCGAGCTGCGCGCTCATGCCCAAGCCGGACAGCGGCGAGTAGCCGGCAATGGCATGGCGCTGTGGGGACGCTGGAAATGGGGGAAGCGAAGGTCGTTGATAAGGCACAAGGCAATCGGATCAGGTGTCGAAGACTCGGTGTCCCGAGAAATGAAATTGGATTTGAATGGGCGCCGCAAGTTGATCCATCACTCCATCACCCCCCCTGTGGGCCTTTGTTCTCTGGGCGCTATTCGCCGCCCAGCTGCGATTGATGCTGCAGACGAGACACTTGAGGCGAGAATCGGGTTGTTGCCACGAGCTGTGTGTGTGTGTATTCTATGTACTTTACTGTATGTTCGCAGGCGGATGGTACCCCGTGCCTCACAAGCTCACTTGTCGTTCGGGTACCTTCAATGGGATAAGAACAAGGCAAGGGAGCGTCAAACAGCCGCAATGCAAGGTTGCTGAAACCGCATCAGGCACACGCAGCCGCGCAACGAATGGGCCGGCGCAAAAAGATCAAAGCAGCATAGCCTGCTCGAGAGTTTGACACCACCTGGGATTAGAAAGCCAAGCGCGGACCGGGACAGCTGAGAAGGACGAAGGAATGCAAAGTAAAAATTCAATGGGCACAAGTTGCAACGGTGAAGAAGGGCGGTCGAGACGCGATAGCCGGGTACCTGCTCCGCCGGCGCAGATGCTGCAGGGCGCATGTATGCACAAACAGGTGGGCTTCCACTCAGTGCCCCATACGACCACTTGCACCGGCGATAACTCGAGATTGGCACCACGGCTTCCGGTCGAGTTGTTTGGTGCTACGCTACGGTACTGTGATTGTATAGCCGCTACGGGTATGAATAGGTACAAGGCGGTCCCATTTTACTCCGTATTCCAGATCAATGGTAGCGATACAAGATGGGATTGGGATGGGGGGAGGGTTCAATAGCCTCCATGGAAATGCGTGTGCAGATAGCTCAACACCCCTTTGGCGACCCAGCAGCATCAGGCGGCATCAGAGTTGCATTTCCAGCTGCTCCTTTGGCTCGTCTGCTGATTGACTGACACTGTTTGTTTGTCATTTGCTTATATTGTAGTACTTTTGCGTCGCCAATACGAAAACGCACCACAATGAATGTACGAGTATGCACATTGCCGTGCAAAGAGCTATGCTGGCTTGAACCCAGCCGCCCCTTGTCCTGGTCAGAGCAGAAGCCGGTAGCAGTACTTGACAGTGGCGGGCCAGCGCCGTCATCTTCTGGTAATCTTCTGCTGCTTCGCCGGTACCAGGTACTCGCACGCGCAGCTTGGCACCTCGAGTCGGTAGCCAGAACGGCCCGGCTCTTGCATCGAATCCTTATTAGGCAAACACCAAAAAAAAAGCCATCAGGCGAATCCCCTCCCCGCTACCTCAAGCCATCCTGCGTGGCCGCCCTGCCTCAGAAATTCGCTCTTGTGCCACCTTGAAAGCCTTGCTGGGTGAATGATTCATTCATCCATCCATCCAGCCAGTGCCCAGATGATCCGGGTCTCGTGTCTGTACCTGTACCTGTACTGTGTTGCTCGCTGACGTTCCAAAAACACGGCTGGGGTTCCAGGCCAGGCTCTTCTTCTCTCGCCCTCCCACCCCAGCATCACCGCCGCTCGACGCCAGTAGGTGCCACTTGTTCCGCCCGACCTGTCATCATTTGGCCTGCTACAGCCACGCCCTAGGCTGTATCCACCACCTGGAGCTTGGGATTGGATTGGATCCCATGCTTTCCTGCTGCGCTGCTGCGAGCTTGTGCTTGTACATACATCCAGGCACTCGCACATGTACGGGGTAGCGCTCACTTTCACACGCCTCAAAGCCTGGCGTGCACGGTCAAAGCCTCAGCTCCTCCCGGCACTCTCCAGAGCAGGAGTCCAAATCTCCTCGTTCACGAGGCTGCTTCCGCGCGCCGAAACTTGGACCGCCCTTTGTCGCCCCGGCCCGGACATCTGACGCCTTTCATCATTGGCAGCCTACCGACTTCTCTCCTCCGGCGTCATCATCAACCCTTTTCGCCCTCTTCACCTTTCCATCAACTCTCCCCGCAACCTGCTGCAGCTGGTTCTGCTGCTGCACTTGACACTGACCCTTCCAACGACATTTGCCGCCTCCGCCGCCGCCATTTTCTGCCGAACACTCCGCTAAACTCCAGCCCCCAGCTCGAGCGACTCTATCTGAAGCATCCCGACTTTTCGTTTCCATTTTTTTCAACCCAGCAGCAACTACCTAGAGAAAGACGAAAGAAGCAAGGGAGAAAAAAAGAAAGAAAAGATCACCGTTCGCGTCGTCAACCGTTTCTCCCAGTGTCCGCTGCTTATGCGTGTGTAATTGGCTGCATGGCAAACCCACCTTTTGGATCCAAATCGCTTCGTCTACCGATTCGTCAAGTGCTTAGAGAACGCCGACAATCTCGCCATCAAACACCAAAGAGTGCTGAATCGCCCAACATGGGCGGATGCATGAGCTCCAACAATGATGAGGTAGAGCAGAAAAAGAGGAGTCAGGCTATAGATAAGGAGTTGGACGAGGACTCAAAACGGTTACGGAAAGAATGCAAGATCCTGTTGTTAGGTATGTCTCTCCCCGGGATTGGCGGTCCCTGATGTCGTTGCGTCCCAATCGCTCACCCTTTTTCTTTTTTCTCGCTTGTCTAGGTTCTGGTGAGAGTGGCAAGTCGACAATCGTCAAGCAGATGAAAATTATCCACCTAAAGGGATACTCAGAAGAGGAGCTCTACAACTACCGACCGACCGTCTTCAAGAATCTAGTAGAATGTGCCAAAGCCGTCATAACCGCCATGCAGCAGTTCAATATTGAGCTCGTGCAGGAGGACAACAGATCTTTTGCCGACTTTTTAATAGACTACCAAGCGGAATCTGGACCGCAAGCTCACATCGACCCCCAGGTGGGACTCGCTGTGCAGGCAATATGGAGTGACCCGGCCAAAGACCAGTTGATGGAGCACCAAACGGAATTCTACCTGATGGACTCTGCCGAATAGTAAGTTGCAATGAGGCTTGGCTGGCGACGCGCCATCTGGTTTGCTACTTTGATTCTAACCATGCTGCCTTTTTCTTCAGTTTTTTCCAAGAAGCCATGCGCATCGTCGCGCCCGATTACTTACCTAACGAGATGGACGTATTACGCGCCCGTACAAAAACTACCGGCATTTACGAAACGCGTTTCCAAATGGGCCAGCTTAGCATTCAGTACGTCGCATCGACAATTATTTTCCCATTTTTCTTTCCCATTTCCATCTTCTTTGCCCTTTAAGCTTATCCGCGAGCTCCATATTTGCATTGTTTAAACAACGGGGCTAATGTTTTCTTCTAGCATGTTTGATGTCGGCGGGCAAAGGAGTGAACGAAAGAAGTGGATACACTGCTTCGAGAACGTTACATCAATCATTTTCTGTGTTGCACTCAGCGAGTACGATCAAGTTCTTCTAGAGGAGAGCAGCCAGGTAAGCTACGAGCGATTAATGCATGACGTTGATGGTATTATAGGCGGATAGGCTAACCTGACCAAATACAGAACCGCATGATGGAGAGCTTACTACTCTTCGATTCCGTCGTCAACTCACGCTGGTTCATGAGAACAAGTATCATTCTGTTCTTGAACAAAGTGGATATCTTCAAGCAGAAGCTGGGCCGATCACCTCTGTCCAACTACTTCCCCGACTACACCGGCGGCATCGACGTCAACAAAGCCGCCAAGTATCTGCTATGGCGATTCAACCAAGTCAACAGAGCGCATCTCAACCTATATCCACAGTGAGTAAAGGCGCAGATAGATTCTGCAATTGTTTTTTAGGCCGCTGGCTAACGTGACTTTCAACTCTAGTCTTACCCAAGCCACCGATACATCAAACATCCGACTCGTTTTTGCGGCGGTCAAGGAGACTATACTGAATAACGCACTCAAGGACTCGGGTATCCTCTAAGCTTATGCTGTCCGAATCTTCGTCATTAATCTATCCACATACCAAAATCCGCTTCGGGAGATGAGGCGTGTATAATACGGCGCGAATTTACAGTGCGCCTACCCGCCGATCCATATCGACTTGGTTCACGCCATGCATTTCTCTCCCCCAACGGTACATGGGCCCATCCAGCCGACATTTTCTTTAACATCGACATTACGCTCTTTTCTTTCCTTTATTGCGATGCGACGAAACTCCCTCTTAAGGGCTGATTTTTTCTTTTAACCCAAAGGGTCTGAAGAACATTGCACCTCGATATGGCTATTTTCCTGTCTATTACCAATCAGCAAGGCGCGGTCACTCTCACTCACTCGAACGATATATTTTATATTCCCCTTTTTCCTTTTTCCTTTATTCGGAATTATTTTGTTGGCGACTACGGTCTAGATCTCGTGTGGCAAGCTACAGTATAAGGCTGACATGAGAAAGCCGTCTCTGGTTGGTGTCTTGATATTGGGACTACATGATGCAATGGTGTTTACGATGATTCGCTCTGAGGGGCAGCGGCAGCTAGATACACAGCTGAAAGACGGGCAATTGGATACCACAGCGGGCCGAGAGGAAGCATGGAGGCGGTTACGACAACCGTTTCCTGAGAGGCCGGGGTTGGACGTGGACTGGGCCTGCTCTGATGTGTCGATTTTGTGGTTTCCGTGCCCGGGGTTGAGCGAATATGAGAGTTAGCAGGCGGGAATGCGTGAATAGGCTCGGCAAGATGAAATCTTTTGCAGAGATACCGAGAGTACAAAAGAAGAGATGTTTTTATTATTATCAAGAATTGGCTGCGGATTTTTCTTTTTTTGTTGCGGCTTACGGGCTTTGCTTTTGGGCTGTTGCGCGCATGCAGGATGCTTGGGATTGGGGGAGGAGTTATTGGATAGGCTCTCAGCTTTACACGCGCGAGAATAGGTATTAATTGCTGCGCCCTTTGTTTAATATTGGCCTGACGTACGGATTGTGTTTGAATACAGTACCTACGTTTATAATTGATACCTTGGTAAAAACACTCTTGTGCAAAACGTTGGGAAACGAGCATGATGCATGTGATGTTGTGTTTTGTAGTAAGTAGCAGGCAATGTTGGGCTGCCAGCAAAAGGGCCTTTTTGATGGATGAATTAGATGAATTGGAACCAATGACTGCTTCAACAGTTGCTTTTAGCCGTCTCGGTTTTGTTAGGAGCAACAAGAATCTGCAATGCGAGGTTTTATTAAAATAGTAGCCGTACGCATCATAGCCAGTCTTTATGGCGAGTTGAGACGTGTCAGGCTCCGACTTTTCCATCATCCGAGCAATTCGACAGTCACAGATTCGCAGGAGGCCCCACACAGCTGCGGCCAAAAAAGTGGTGTGATGATGCAGGCCGAACAAAGTATGGATGGACAAGTCCTGTGTTTTTTTTGCTTTTAGGCCGAGGTGCTTGAGCTTGTTGTTGCCCAACATGAGGAGTTGCGAGGCAATATACGGGCTGCGATGGGATTCTATTGGCACGACAAAGAAAGAGGTAGTAATACTTGAAAGTAATTTTTGAATGAATGGAACGGTAACAGTAGAGAAAGAGAGAGCAATTGGGTAAAATGCAAATGCCAGAGGGCCCCGTATCCGAGTACCTATACGAATGAATGGGATGCCCGGATCTCCGCGAGCAGATGGACGATGATGACACCAGCGTGGCGCTACGGAAATGGTGCCGCCCGCTCTAAGGTACTATTAGTGGTATAGGCACCTAATGTAATCGAACAACCTAAAGAGAGAAAAAAACTTGCTGTGGGAGATACTTACATATCTAGTACCTACGTAGACACGGACATGGGATGCACTTACACGTCTCGTGCATATCCATTGGGCAACATCGCGCAAGTTCTCATCTTCTTGTTTTTTTTGATGCTGCCCCTCCCTTGGTTCCTCTCTCCGCTTGCCTTGGGTACCTAAAGCTGTCCCTTGCCCCTGTGCCTCCTCTTTCTCTTTCCTCTCTCTCTCTTCTTCTACTTCTTTCACGATTTGTTTTTCTTCTATTCAAACTTTTCCAATTGAACCCGTTTTCAGTGGTGCTTCTTATCTGCCCGAGTCCGAAAGACAAAGCAGACCAAAGGAAAGCTCCTGATACCCCGCCTGTTGCGTTGCTGCCCCACCATAGCTTCTTGCAGCTGAGCTGATGTAAGTCCCATTGATAACAATCGCGCAACCACCTGTTCTCTCTCGCCCGTGCCCTCTTTCGACCCGTCATCATCATACTTTTTATCATCTCGATCTCTATCCTGTTTACCCTATCCTTTTTGTTTTGCTGCATCGTTATCCTCATCAAAGCACCCAGATTGCTAATTTACCCGTCTTTCCCGCCTGCAGCCTCGTTTTCCCGCCATGGCGACCAAGCAGCCGCTGCCCGTCCGCGAGCGTCGCCCCTCCACTGGAGCTCCCCTTGTGGACATCCAGGGAGCTGTCGGCCCAGCAGGCATTTCTCGGCCCAAGCACAGGAGGACTTTTACCGGCTTTGGCGCTGGAGAGATCAAGCACGTTGAGGGTTCGTTCAATTCTTTGCTTCTGTTTCTGCTGCCCCTCTTGATAGTGGTCAATTGCTTTGTTTGAGCGGTTGTGATCGGCGGGCGATTTACATGCGCTTGACCCGTGCGGCGCGGGGGAGGGGAAGCTTCAACTTGCTTTTGGCGGGGCTTCCCATGCAACCAGCCAGTGCTACGGTGTTTTGCTGTACTGTCATCGCTGTCTTTATTCACTGTTCCATGTGCCAATTCTTTCCTTTCTTTTGATTCTTCAAACGAATCAATCTATCAAGTAACGGATCCTCCATTTACAGTTACTAATGAAACTCTTCTATAGCCTCAATTCCCGAGCCCCAGCGCGAGGCATGGAGGCGGAATCAAGTCCAGAACATCACCGACAAGGACACCTTCGAGAAGGAAGTTGTCCGCCATGTCGAGACCACCCTGGCCCGTAGCATGTTCAACTGCGACGAGACTGCCGCGTACTCAGCCACCAGCTTGGCTTTCCGTGATCGACTCATCACCGACTGGAACAAGACTCAGCAGCGCCAGACATTCCGTGATACCAAGCGTGTCTACTACCTCAGTCTGGAGTTCCTCATGGGACGAACCCTGGACAATGCCATGCTCAATGTGGGGTTGAAGGATGTTGCCAAGGGTAAGATCTGCTGCCATGCTCACCGTGCATATATATAGTACGGCTATTTGTATAATCTTGCTAACCCAGCTGCTACGTAGATGGTCTCTCTGAGCTTGGCTTCAGAATCGAAGACATCATCAGCCAGGAGCATGATGCAGGTCTTGGCAATGGTGGCTTGGGACGACTCGCCGCATGCTTCCTCGACAGCTTGGCTTCCCTCAATTACCCTGCTTGGGGCTACGGTCTTCGCTACAGATACGGAATCTTCAAGCAGGAAATCATTGACGGCTACCAGGTTGAGGTTCCTGATTACTGGTTGGACTTTAACCCCTGGGAGTTCCCCCGCCACGACATTACTGTCAACGTGAGAACCCCCCCTGACACCAACATTATTGAATGAAGCTTACCCTGTGATCAATAGATCCAATTCTACGGCAAGGTCCGCAAGCAGACCAACAACGATGGCAAGACTGCTTTTGTCTGGGAAGGCGGCGACATTGTCGAGGCCGTTGCCTATGATGTCCCCATCCCTGGTTACGCTACACCCACCACAAACAACCTGCGACTCTGGTCTAGCAAGGCGTCTGGAGGCGAGTTCGATTTCCCCAAGTTCAACAACGGCGACTACGAAGGTGCTGTCGCCGATCAGCAGAGGGCCGAGACCATCAGTGCCGTGCTGTACCCCAACGACAACCTGGAGCAGGGCAAGGAGCTGCGTCTGAAGCAGCAGTATTTCTGGGTGGCAGCATCTCTCTATGATATTGTGCGCCGCTTTAAGAAGACTAAGCGCTCCTGGAAGGAGTTCCCCGACCAGGTCGCCATCCAGCTCAACGATACGCACCCTACTCTTGCCATTGTCGAGCTCCAGCGCATCCTCATTGACAATGAGGGTCTGGAATGGGACGAGGCATGGAATATTGTTACTGCCACGGTAGGTTCTCCTGACTACGGCCCCCCTTCAGTGAGAAGAGGAATTAGTGGCTAATATGTCTTGTTCACAACTTTAGTTTGGCTACACCAACCACACCGTGCTTCCAGAGGCCCTGGAGAAATGGCCAGTTGGACTGGTTCAGCATCTGCTGCCCAGACATCTTCAGATTATCTATGATATCAATCTGTTCTTCCTGCAAAAGGTCGAAAAGGCCTTCCCCAATGACAGAGACTTGCTCCGCAGAGTCTCCATCATTGAGGAGAGCCAGCCCAAGATGGTGCGAATGGCCTTTTTGGCCATTGTAGGTTCCCACAAGGTCAACGGTGTGGCTGAGCTGCACTCGGATCTGATCAAGACTACCATTTTCAAGGACTTTGTTGAGATTTACGGCCCGGACAAGTTCACCAACGTGACCAACGGCATCACCCCCAGACGTTGGCTGCACCAGGCCAACCCTCGCTTGTCTGAGTTGATTGCTACCAAGTGCGGTGGTGACAATTTCCTCAAGGATTTGACTGTTCTCAACAAGCTGGAAGCTCATGCCAAGGACAAGGCCTTCCGCAAGGAGTGGGCAGAGATCAAGTATGCCAACAAGGTGCGCTTGGCCAAGTACATTCAGACTACGCTCGGCGTATCGGTCAACCCAGCAGCCCTGTTCGACGTGCAAGTCAAGCGAATCCACGAATACAAGCGCCAGCAGCTCAACATCTTTGGAGTTATCCACCGGTACCTGACTCTCAAGGCAATGAGCCCCGAGGAGAGGAAGAAGCAGTTGCCCCGTGTCACCATCTTTGGTGGCAAGGCTGCTCCCGGCTACTGGATGGCTAAGCAAATCATTCACTTGGTCAATGCTGTGGGCGAAGTTGTCAACAAGGACAGCGACATTGGCGACCTGCTCAAGGTTATCTTCCTGGAAGACTACAACGTCAGCAAGGCCGAGATGATTATCCCCGCGTCTGACATTAGCGAGCACATTTCCACTGCAGGAACAGAGTAAGTTGAATGATCGATGTCTGAGTAGAATGGTGGAGCTAATAAACACAATAGGGCATCTGGTACCAGCAACATGAAGTTTGTCCTCAACGGAGGTCTCATCATCGGAACCTGCGACGGCGCCAACGTAAGGCTTCATTGAGCTTTTCACTTTTGCTTTCAACATGCTGACTCTTTTTACAGATTGAAATCACTCGTGAGATTGGCGAAAGCAATATCTTCTTGTTCGGAAATCTCGCCGAGGATGTGGAGGACTTGCGCCATGCCCACAACTTTGGCTCTCACGCCATCGACCCCGACCTGGAGAAGGTCTTTGTCGAGATTGAAAAGGGCACGTTTGGCCTGCCCAACGACTTTAGCGCCTTGATTGCCGCTGTCAGAGACCATGGTGACTACTACCTGGTGTCGGACGACTTCCACAGCTACATCGAGACGCATGCCCTCGTTGATGAGGCCTATCGCAACCAGGACGAGTGGGTGACCAAGTGCATCACATCCGTAGCCCGGATGGGCTTCTTCACCAGCGACCGCTGCATCAACGAGTACGCTGAGGAGATTTGGAACATTGAGCCTCTGGATGTCACTGAAACGTAGACTCTCCCTTGAGTAGAGTTGTGTAGAAACCAGTGTGGGAATTCCTCGATAGATTCGAGCAGGCCGAGTTACAGTTACACAATAGGGAGGAGTGAAGATACGACGCTTTCTTCCTACATGATGAATTGAATGTCCAATACTGAATTAAAAAAATGACTTGACGTTTCTCTTTGTCTGCTATTACGTGGCTGATGGTGAATGCATGTAACCTCGGAAGTGTAATTCATAACTGCATGTGCTTTGGACTGTATCTACGATGTAATTGTCTGCTGACGCTAGAAAACTCATGCAGGCACAGTAACCAGGATATTCCCAGACTTGTAAATGTGTTGTTTACTTGTACATCCAAGCTAAAGCACTGAAATGCAGGCAAATAACTTGATATTTAGACAAGAGCGGTGTCACGACTTGAGTGGGTTGTCGTTGGACAATGGAAAAATTGAGGTGCGAAAGAACCGGAGCAAAATCTCCAGGGGCCGCGAGCCGATTCGCAGCGATTATTTCGATGGCGGGAGGGGGGGCCCGTTCCTGAATCAGTAGGCGGAATCGCTTGAGTTGAGAAGTTGGGGGGAAGAAAGTGGTATCGTGTACTTGAATTGTTTCATAGAAGCACGGGTGATTTAAAGTACCCTGTACGGAGTACAGTTTAGCGTGGGTCATGGGGAGATGTGGGTTGAAGATTGATTTGATTGTGACGTCATTGGAGCATCACTGGTAGACCGACGATGTCAAGGTTCTGTGTTGCGTTGCTTTTTTTTTCCTGGGGTGTGGTCCAGTGTCTTTTTTGTCTGCAGAGGATTAGATTAATGCATGTGGGAACAAGGGGTTATTTAGCTGGAGAGAAGGGGGGTGAAAGAACGGCTGGGCGAATGGGGATGGGAGAGGGAGTTTAGGTTGGGTTGGGCTGTTTTTTGGGGGCGAGGGAAAGCTGGTTTTTTTGATATGGTTGAGATTTGGGGGGGTTCCACGTTTTAGGGAGGATGTAGATAGGGGCGGGCGGTTTTTGGAGATGAAGATTTGGGAAATGTCGATCTGGATTGAGATGGGATTTTGGTTTTCTTGGATGGAGATTTCGAAGGGAAAGGCTTTTGAAAAAGATTGACGGTGGCGAGAAGATCAGAGATTCCCAGATGTGCAAAAGCCGGATGGTGTAGATGGCTTGCAACGGTACGGTGGTTTAGAGGCTAGGATACTTAGTGGGATGTGAATGACATCTCCCGCGGCTTTTCAGCTAATCCAGGCCTGTGAGTGAGCACGGGCAAGGGTTGTGCGTTTAGGCATTGGAGGGGTTGAGAACCCGAAAGGAAAAAAACATGGGGGCAGCAAGCAAAGGCGCACGATGTCGTCACCGGAGCTGGGTTTGCGAACGAGGGTGAGCAGAGTCCCTGAAGCGCTGTCGCTGCGGGGCGTGACGATGATGATGTTGGCAAGTCCCTGGAAGAGGAGGAGGAGGAGGGGATTTCGTGGTTTTGTTTATAGGTAAGCCTTTGTCCTGTCTCGGCATGGTGATGTTTTGGAACTGCCAACTGCCCTGCGAAATCAACAATCTGCGTATAAGATCGTGAGGGTCCTTCCTGGTCTGGACAGTCTTCTTTGCCCGAGTTCTGTGGTGTTGCTACCGTGCACTTTTATTTGCTGGGCGCCCAATACCGAGAAGAAACACAAAAGACCGACAAGATAAATAGCACTAATCCCCGATTTTCGAGACCCAACGAGGGCACGCGGACATTGGTATTTGGGAAATCCTGATCCTTGGGCGAGAATCTCGATCGATCGCTTGAGACGGCGCGCGTATAAGTAGGGACGAGCTTGGCCCCCCCTTCTTAGCTCTTGCGGTTCCACGACCCTTCTTCTGCTCTTTTACGAGAAAATATTGTTCATCTTTTTATTTTTGGCCTCTCACTCATCACATTGCTGGCTGCGGCTGTGTCCCTTCATTACTTCGAATTTCTGGATTTGATTGTGTTGTGACGGCTTCACTGTCTTTTCGCGCCTCCCGTCCCACTGAAGGCGAAGACCATTGCGACCGAACCGAGCGAGTGACATTCAGTGGCCTCTGCATTCGCTAGAAACGCGTTGGGCACCTTTTTGCGATTCACAAATACACGTAAGTTGGGAAACAAGAAAAAACCAGACAAGCCAAAAACAAGGTCAGAGGCAGCAATTGGGCTGGGCTGTGATTGACCGTCTTGGTGTCAAGCCGCCCGGGCACAATTGACAAGCCTGCTACCTGGCTTTTACCCCGCGCAGTGCGCTCTCTCACAAGTACAACTGCCGAACCTTGCCCGTGCGCCCACTAACTCGGTGTCCTTTTTCTCCTTGGGAAGCAGGGCGTCTTTTATCACCTGAACTCTCTACCTAACGTCCGAATCCAATCTCTTGTTTGGGCTTTAGGCGCTATTCGCTTGCCAAAGTTCCCTCTTCCAGTCTTATTTCCCACCCGGTGGCTATTAGAACCGTCCACCCCCGCCTTCGCGAAAACTGGGAGAATTCGACCGTCTATCGCTGAAGAACACGAGAAAAGAACGAATTTTCGAGAAATCAGGAATAGTGAAAAGAGACGCAGAGCCAATCGATCCGACAGACTCTCCTTTACTCGTATCCTCCCGCTGCGATCCTCCATCCTTACGAGGCCCGGATCGAGATTTGCAGCTAATTACAAGTTCCAATAAGCTCAGCCCGCTGTGCAAAAGCGCCCCCGCCTGCTAGAGCGAGTGGAACTTCCCTGTAATCCTGCGCAATACCGCCTGTGCTGGCCTTCTTCTTCCCAACCGAGCCGACCAAAAAAAGCATCAGCAGCAACATTCATCCATCCCATTTTTGGAGCGAGGGGTTCTAATCCAGCTCTTTTCACCCTCGACAAACCTCTTTCTTACGCCCGCATCTTTGGACGCTTTATCTCGCCCATCGCACCCGCGTCGAGTTTTCACGCATTCTTTACCGATAAAAATCTAGATTCCCCCGCCATCACGAGTCAAATCGATCCGTCACAATGGCCGAGTTTGTGCGTGCGCAGATCTTTGGCACCACGTTCGAGATCACCTCAAGGTAGGAGGAAAGAGCGAGAATCCGGGACCGCGCGAGGAGCAAAAGAAGCTGATCAATTCCATCAGGTACTCGGACCTCCAGCCTGTGGGCATGGGAGCGTTTGGTCTTGTCTGGTGAGTTTGTCCCTCCCCTCCATTTTTGGCTGCGTTTTTGAGGCAATCCTGGCTAATTGCGACTTTCCCCTCCCCCGCCAAATAGCTCTGCGCGAGACCAGCTCACCAACCAGAATGTCGCCGTCAAGAAGATCATGAAGCCCTTTAGCACGCCTGTGCTCGCTAAGCGGACGTACCGTGAGCTGAAGCTGCTCAAGCATCTCCGACACGAAAATGTATGCGCTTTCCAGGCTGTCGCTCCATCGCATTGCATCATCAAGTCATGATGATGATGCTGATGATGACACCCGCCGTTCCATGCTGACGTTGGGCGATTCGCAGGTCATCTCTCTTAGCGATATCTTCATCTCTCCCCTCGAGGACATGTACGTCTTGTTCTTTTCGACTGTTTTCGGTTCCCTTTTCTCTGCTTTTTTTCTAACATCGCCTTCTACAGCTATTTCGTCACAGAGCTTCTTGGCACCGATCTGCACCGGTTATTAACCTCCCGACCGCTCGAGAAACAATTCATCCAGTACTTCCTCTACCAGATCATGGTATGCGATGGCCCATGAAATTCCCTTCGCATTACGCTTGTATCGGTTGGCAGTTAGCATGCCGCCGTATACAGCGCTCGGCAGCGCAACAGCAGCTAACGTGTGTGTTTTTCATATAGCGAGGCCTGAAATATGTCCACTCGGCCGGTGTCGTCCATCGTGATCTCAAGCCCAGCAACATTCTCGTCAACGAAAACTGCGATTTGAAGATTTGCGACTTTGGTCTGGCTCGAATTCAGGACCCGCAGATGACGGGCTATGTGTCAACACGATACTACCGCGCCCCGGAAATCATGCTCACATGGCAAAAGTACGACGTCGAGGTCGATATCTGGAGTGCTGGCTGCATCTTTGCCGAGATGCTCGAGGGCAAGCCTCTCTTCCCCGGCAAGGACCACGTGAACCAGTTTTCCATCATCACCGAGCTGCTTGGTACTCCTCCGGACGATGTCATCAACACTATTGCTAGCGAGAATGTGAGTCTCATGTTTGGTCGAGATGTTTGGTCGATATGGACAGCCAACTGACACAAGAATTAGACGTTGCGTTTCGTCAAGTCACTACCTAAGCGAGAACGACAGCCACTTCGAAACAAGTTTAAGAATGCAGATGATTCAGGTAAGAGGACATTACACCCAAATTGCTATCCCATTGAAAGATGTTCTTGTCTGACAGGAATCCGCACAGCCATTGATCTTTTGGAGCGAATGCTTGTTTTCGACCCCAAGAAGCGAGTGACAGCCACTCAGGCTCTGGCCCACGAGTACCTCCAGCCGTACCACGACCCCACCGATGAGCCTGTTGCCGATGAGAAGTTTGACTGGAGCTTTAATGATGCCGATCTCCCCGTTGACACCTGGAAGATTATGATGTACGTTGATTCGCCTTATTCTCATTCTCTACACAACTAACGTGAAACTACAGGTACTCGGAGATTCTCGATTACCACAACGTCGAGGGCGCGCCCAACATGGAGGAGCAATTCCCCACACAATAGATTGAATGAATGGAACAGCGGACCTCAAATTACAGGGTGGCATAAAAAGATTTTGAAACCACTGCACACAAGACGGATACAGGAACGCGCGCGTCTAGCAGACACACGGTTACACGATTCCACGAGGGCCAGCGCACTTTGTTCCGTGACAGATGCTTTTTTTGCAGTTTCCGGCGTTGGGGATGGAAAGACTGGCATGGAGGGGGGAAGGGGAGGACAATAAGGAAGGGTTAAATATGTTGTAAAGACTTGTGATTCTGTGTGCAGCGACGACAACGATAAAATATACGAAGAAACGGGCTTTCTTTTTCCTTTTTCTGTTATTCTTTTTGCTGTTAACCTTTTTGCTGAGCTCTGTGTATCCGGGTTCGTGACGCTTGCTTGGCAGTACAGAAGCACTGCCTCGGCCGGGTTTTCTGGCCGGAGAGGGGCGAAGTGGCAGGGGGGTTTTGAGATTTTCAAATCGAGGCTACTTATAAGGTTGAATCTGAAGATCTATTAGGCAGCCAATGGTGTGACCAAGTATTAAAGATCATCTGAATCCTGCCTGGGAGAAATTTCGTAGCGCCGAAACAGAGCCTCACTCTCACAACAGGGCGGCGCAGCAGGGGGGCGGGATAGATGCAGGCATAGTCAGGTGGTGGAAGAAGACTCAGACACACCCCGCCATATATACTGGGATTAGCCTGAGTAAAATATCAAAGAAATAGTCGCGATAAAGGGCTCAAAACAGCTTAAAGTTGTGATGAACTTATGATTCTGAAGTGTATAACTTGTTTGACTGTTCATGTGGTAAGAGGAGCGTTGTCGCGACATCTTATAGGTGTGTGTCTTGCGTTATTCTTCCACCCCATCGGGAAAAGAGCCAATCCTAGCAAGACACACACGATGCAGATGCAGTACAAGCATTCTCCATAGTATTCCGGCTACCGATCGCCATATAGCCGCTGAATATGAAGACATGTGTCGGGGCTTGGCCGGTTATGATAGGGCGAACAGCCACGGCAGGACAGGTCATTTTGTAAGAACCCGTTTTTTGTACCTCACGACGAAGAAGGCGGTGCTTTTTGGGGCTGATGCCTGTTTTTTTTGTGTTGCATTCGCCTTCTTTCTCCATTCTACTATTATTGATTGATTGCGCCCTTTTTTGTTTTTCTCCTTGTCGCTTTTGTTTGTTGGAAGCCCTGAGCGTTTAAACGGCTTTTATACCATTACATTTTGCGGCAAGAGCGAGAGGAATTGAGTAACGATATTTTGAAAAGAGAGATTTTTTTGGATTATGGAGATTTGCCGCGAGGAGAAGAAAATGGGTCGGAAGGCTTCTTGCTACTGCCCGAAGCTGGAGACGGTCTCATGGAAGGATTACTCAGGTATGAATGCTTCACCCTTTCTCTGCTTCCACCTTGTTTCCTAGACACCGCCACTTTGTTTGTCAGCCTTGAGATTGATTCACCAACGACCTTTTTCTTTTGGATGAAGATGAGGCAGAATTGATGAGTTGGACGAGAATGCTGACTGATGGTTGATGGATGTATAGGCGAGAAGCTGGTTACGACGGAGTATTTGACGGCGCATGAATTATTGAAGAGCAAGGACACGGATTTTGCCGATGCTGATGTTACTATCACGTTCGTAATGCTTCTTTTTCTTTCTTTCTCACCTTGATTTTGAACTTTAGGTGTGTCTAACTAGGATGGAACAGATATGCCGAGGGTGATCGTATACGCAAATGTCGTAATTGCAAGACTGCGTTTGATGAAAGGTTTCTGATACCGCGGGTGTGGTGGACGACGTTTGCGAAGCGGTCGAATGGATATTTTGGGTATCAGGATATACTTGATTCAGATGGCACGCGGACGGGCGCAAGTAAGTACCTGATTCATTCATTTTGGCTTTTCACTTGAACAAACTATTAATGCATAAACCCTTCAGTCTCGTGGGTGAGGTTCATGGTCAAGCGAGTCAGCAAGATTCTCGACGACCACGACGTCGACGAGATCAAATACCACTGGGTCAAGCTTAATGCCGTAACACGATGGCATGCTTCCAATAACCGCACAGACATCATCCTCTTCGACCACCCTCAGTTTGCACTGCTAAACAGGGACTCTATCCTGCGAGACATCAACCCCCGCGAGCTGGGCGACCCGTTCTGGGCATATCCCAGCATGGTGGAAGAAATCGCCCAGCTGCACGACGTGACCATCTGGGAGACTCGCAACCTGCTCCGCGACTTTGAGTTGAGACGAGCCTTTTACCGCTTCAACTACAAGTACTTGCACGAGATCCCGCGGCACATGACGCACGTCAACGAGATGGTCTACGTAACAGAGAGCATCCTGACCAGCATCCAAAAACACCACAACCACTTCCTGGCCACGGATAAAGCGGTCGACGCGCCGCCGAGGATGTTCTTCCTCAACATCCAGAGCCGGCTGGACTCGCTGCACAACATGGTGACGAACCTGCGGCACCGCGCGGAGAGCAACAACGCGCGCATCCAGAACGAGATGGCCCTAACCTACAACGACGCGGCGCGTATTGATTCCTCTGCGATGCGGGCGATTTCGCTGATTGGGTTATTGTTCTTGCCGGCGGCGTTTGTGGCGGCGATATTTAGCACGAGTTTTTTCAACTTTGATGCGCCGACGGGGATATGGAAGCTTTCGAGCCATTTCTGGATGTATTGGGCAGTGGCGGTGCCGTTGACGGTTGTTACGGTTGTGTCGTGGTTTTTTGGGCCGGTGATTATGGATAAGGTTATGCCTCAGTGGAGGAGGTGGGTTGAATGACAAGTGAGGATTTGAAGGGGGAGGGAAGAGGAGGGCTGTTGAGGATGTTTTGAGATACCATTCATTTATCTGAGGAAGAGAATGTCTTTGTTTGTTTGGGCTGGGAGAAGCTGTTGGGTTAAATGTTTTTTAAAGGTGATTAGGAGTTTTTGGATTTATGAGGACCATTATTTCATGGAGAAATGGGATATAAAGTTTTGGTATGGGGGGATATAGGAAAGTAGGAAGAGGTTTACTTGATGACAACTGGGTATCACGACAGGACTATTTTTTTACTTGATGCAATTCTACATAAAACTTAAACCATTGTGGTGGTATTTGTTGAATCTGTGACTTTAAGCCGTTTTATCCTTCACAACGATCTCACGACGATCATCTTTATTGCTTCAGATTCTTTTTGGCGGGTTGTCTGGATCAGCGAACTTTACAAAGCCCTATTCAGCCATACACAGCTTTGCGTTAAATAGCAGCTACTTTAGATAATATATCATTCAACCTCATGTGTTATATATTATCGGCTTTTTGCTTAAATCTTTGTTTCAATACAAGGGCTGGGTATAGCAGGCTATTGAACCAGTTCTCACAAGTCATTGACTCAAACGTATTTTTAACAAATAAGCTTCTATACACTGTCTAATAATACTGAGTTTTGAAGTAGACACTTTCAGCATACATCCTTCGCGAGGGCTAATTCACGGTAGATCGAAGTTGAAGAGTTGCTAGGAGTCAGATCGCTGATAGAAAGCATCTAGTTCAAAGCTGGGCTTTGAGGGTTGGAATAAAACTATAAAAAAAGGAAGGCGTCATCTTTGTAAAAGAAATCCAGAGGAAAATACAGCCTTCACTGTGTATCTAGTGCTGTTCAATGACCTGTCTGTCTTCATTGCTCTCCTCTTTGGAATCCAGACTTCTGACAAGAGTAAGACTACATCTATACAGCCACATAAAAAAGCAATAGCATGTGTAGCTACATATAGCACACAAAGCCCAAAATATTGACGGAAGATTTCACAGCCACAGATGGCTCAAGTCAGAGCTGGACTACCCAATGAGATTTCGAAGATGACTTGTATGATAGTGGCGCATTGTTGGATTGGACGATGACAGGCTTACTCTGATCCTATCAGACCCTAAGCACATGCTCATATCCTGAATATTTTATGAATGACTATATGTATATCATTAGAGAATGATATTGTATTCTTCGTCACGGTTTTGGGTTACAGCCACCTTGTAAATAACTTGTCCACCATTTTAATGTCATCATTGGTAAATAGGACAGGCCATAAGCCGAGGAGAGGCTGATGTGAGCAATCATTCTGCCATAGTGGATATGAAGGCCATGTCCAATCCTACGGCGCTATAATACTTTCCTCGCAATATTATGTGTTTCATCCTGTTGTCGGAGTGGATATGTCACATAATGCAAGTCCTATGTGTCTAAATATGGACTGAGTCGAGGCCATACAACACAAGGCGTCTACATGCGTCTAGAATTCGCTGAGTGAGAAATAATGCAAATATTTGACGCAAACCTGATATCGTCGCCTCATTTATAGTCACTAGCTCGTACGACTCGTAACAAAATTGGCAAACCATCAAGCTGCGATGTGATATGTATCACGCACCTCCACAGAAAGTTCGCATATACGTCAAAAAGTCAGGGCTGCTACTCGATCCGTGCTTAGCCCCAGGGTCCAAAGCGAGCCATGGCGTTTTTGCGGCTGACATGCCAAAAAAGTGAACATGCCAAAAAAAGTGAGGCGGCTTGCCAACAAGCATCTGACAAGCCCGTGGCGTTGATGTCCGTGATGCGGGAGGACGGACTAGTGCGACGAGCTGAGTGTGAAATATGCCTACGCTAAGTGGCTCACCGAAATTAAGGCCGCGAGCCACGGGCAGCCACGTTGGATGTTGTGGGATGAGGGAATGAGAGAAAAGGTGTTTGTGTTTGCATGGGTTTCGTTTGTATCCAGTCATATGTGCATGTGTGTGTGATTGCGGCTGTTCATGATGGGGTTGGTTGTTGGCATTGTCACGCGGGTGAGGGAGGTGACATGTAAGTAAGCACGCCTTTGGTCTTTGGTCTTTGGTCTTTGGTCTTTGGTCTTTGGGCTTTGGGCTTTGGTCAATGAAACAAAAGAGAAGCCGCTGAGATCTCCACTGTCGTCTTTGGCTGCCTAGAAGCAGGGCTTGGTTGATGCTCGTAAAAATAGTCACGCTGGAAGCCTATCTATTGGAGGCTCATGCTCTGAACCAGGAGGGTTAAATCTGATGTGAGTGTAAGTGAGTAATACCGTTTCTGAACGGCCAGTTCCTGACGGTGATGGCTTGTCGGTATTATGTCTGTGGTCCATGATTGGATTCAGTGTCCGGGGTCAATGGTGAGAAGAAACCTGAAGATATTCGAGTGTGTATGTAGAGTCCAATTCTTGAGCTTTGGTTGATGATGACATAAGAAAAGTACTCTTTCGCATGTAGCCAGATTCACAACCTCGGATTCCTTGGTACCTACTAGGTACGGAGGGACTACTAGGTATTCGTATCAAGAATGCTCCTCAAAGGAAGTGATGAAAATCCAAAAATTCACTAGCTACTTACAGTGTAACGAGATACAGAAGAAGTCTACATCTTTCATCTGATAGTACCTGTTTCTTCGAGTATCTGCTATTATCGGCATACCTGTATTGGATTTGGTACGTAAGACATGATACATGATACATGATACGTGATACTCCTGGATAGCCTATTGCAATGGCAGGAACAGAGACGGACGACACCTTCCCGTTTGCTACCAGAGTTTCCGCCTCAAAATTGAGTCGCAAATCTCGTTTCTATCTTCCATCTTGTCCCTCTTCACATCTTCACCTCCGTGTTCCCCTTTGAGTAATTTTCTGTAAGTCCTTGGCATCTCCTATTATTCCCACGGCAAACCCAGATGCCGAACACTCGCATTACAATTTACAGCCGCCCCGCCATCTCAACTCAGCCTCACTGCAGGTGCCGGATACACCAACCACTCTTCCTCGTGCGATATCAGCCAATTTCTTTTCCCCGAATCTGCGACCAAAACTTAGATGGCCCCGGCGGCCAAATGATCCGCGGCAGCATCGGCAACGGGGTCCAAATCGAGACAATCCAACCTGAGCTAACTCTGGGTCCACCGTTCTCTCCAGACTGACATCGCTTGCAAGACTCTAATCAACTCCGAACTCCATACGGTACCATTCAAGGACTGGGAAGCTTCTGAACGGATTCTATTCGATTTCCCGTTTGCCACCGCTACACAACATCCCGCGCACAAAAGAAAAGTTTTGTGAGACAGTCATCATCAGATGCTCCGTATCCGTCGCACGATGTTAGCGGGCCACAGGGTTTAACATTTTTGTCCATTGATTACTACTACAACCACGGCCACAGACACAATCGACATATGAAATTCGAGCTCTCTCGTCATCTTGCTGCAAGGGGTCGTTGAAACTGCCAAGAGGGGAGATATTAATCTAGCTTATAAGCTGATTGATCGGCTAGCAAAGCAATCTCGCTTTCATGGTTAGCTGGCCCAAGGCGGAGTGAGCTAAAAACGAAATCCGATTTCCAAAAATATGAGCTTGGAATAGCCAAGGAAGAATGCTACGAAAAAGACTCCAAGCTGGAATTAACGGGATCCCGGCATCCTCTATGCTCCGGGACGTGATGAAAATTCACAATTAAAGGGGTCAATGGTGTTTGTTCGCCGCGTCTCCACCGTGGGAAGAAAGTCGCGTGCAGACGGTGGTCAAGACCAGTCGGCAGAGCGGTAAATCACGCTTTAGCACGCACTGTTTCCAAACCACGGACGGCCATAACGGCGCTTCTCGTACGAGCCGAAGCAGCAGAGACTAGAGGGGCTCGTATTCACTGGTTGGCTTGTCAGGGATCATGACGTTTAAACCGTCTAGAAGCCGAAAAAGGGGGCCGCCAGACACGCTGCACTGGATTGGGCTTGAGTTGATAACGGCAGGGAGATGCCAAGATGCATGTTGAAGACCAAATGAACCGCGATCTGGAAGATGCACGGAGATGTACGGGGTGCTTGTAAGCGAAGGTGATCCTTGGAGCACGACAAATTCTGTATTCACCGCCTGCTACAGCCTATTCAGACTCGGAGGACATGTCATAATCGATGGCATGGCATGCAAGGGTTGCCATGCTCATGGTGGTTCACCGATGGGTGTACCTGCAGTTTGCAGACGCTTTTCAATTCTGGACCGAAGGCATTTACGTACTCGAATTTGGTCGATAAGATGACTTCGACGACGGGATTGGTGTGTTGCGCGCGCAGTGGCACGGAGGGGAAGCTTGTGGACGACATCTCCAGGGAGTTCTGGCATCCAGACATGCAGCTGCTCCCGAACACTGCTTGGCCCCAACATGAAGACATCGGAGCGTGCCTCGTTCAAAGTTCTTTATTTCTTCCCGTGACGCCTTGTGTGACACGCCGTGCGACGCAGCCCGTGCTCCAAACATGTGAAGCCGGAGATGGCGACGGCTAAGAATAGAAGGGGATGACTTGGAACGACAAAGATTGGTGAGCAAATAAGCTTTGGATTTGGCCGCTCCTCATTGAGCAAAATCTCACATGCCCAAATCTCACCTGCAGCAAGCACAAAGGGTCTCCCGAGACGCTTCCAATGATTGATCAACAATGCTAGTACTCCGTACTGTCAAGCAATTCCCCTTACGGGTCGATGAACAGGTACCTGCGCATCGCATAGCCGAATGCCACTGCGAGCAAGTACCTACTCTAAACCTCGCAGCTTGACGCACCTTGGCCGCCGCATCCCTTGAATGATCTTGGGTCTGTGCTCGCAGCGGAGAGGCGTCTATTCGCTGGAACAGCCCCCTGGAAAGTGCCCTAGCGTGGTTGTTTCTGGCGTTCTCTCCGCTGGCACTTTAGCGGCTCTAGCGGGTGCGCCACCGCACCGTCACTGGGCTCCCTGGCCTTGGCATCGCCTCCACTGGAGTCAGCAGCGACTCAGCCTTATCCTTAGAGACGAAGAAACATGAGCGCGGGCGAGCTTTCTCCTAGCACGGAGCGGGAGGGGGGTCCCCCTGTAACGGCTGTCGTTGATTTCATATATCTAGCACACCGATCTTCCAACCTGCGTCTTGCTCGGCTTCGATTCGATTCACTGCTCCTCCGCTCGCTTTGTTACTGTTGCTGGCATTGCTCGTTTGCATCTCTGCCGCCTTTGCTCGCGTGATCAGCTACCGCTACTGTACTGTTCTTGCTGCTGGACTACTTATTTCAGGGTCTGTCCCCCACACCACACACGCAGGACGAAAGACGACAACGACGACGACAAAACAGACAAGGAAGAAAAGAAGAAGAAAAAGAAAAGCAGAGAATTAAAAGAAGAAACACTGCAAGAGCAAGGAAATCAAGGCGGATATTTGTGATACCTGGGGTTTTCTGGACAAGAGGCGTCTTTCTTTCTTTGCACTGCAAACAATGGGAAGCGGCCCTACCCGATTCGCACCACACCAGATCGGAAACGCAACCGCAGCTCAACACCGCAACGATGCAGCGACGAGGTAACCGTGACGTTCGCTTTGCGGCAGATGACGACGACGATTCCGACTATGAGCGCACCTTTACCTACCGGCCCCTGTCCAGGCTGCCCACACCGCCGCCGACCCTGAGCAAGGCGAGCGTGGACCAATACCAATCGCTCGAGGGCGATGAGACGCTAAATCCGCGATACCGAGGTGAGTTCTTTTGGAAATGCTTGTTTACGAGCCATGCTCTGTGGTCTACTCCGTATTCTGCTCTGTTGTGCCCTGTACCGTCTTGTCTTGGCTGGCTGCATGGATGGGGACACGGAAAGGCGGAATACGGAGTAATCCGACTGCAACCTAAGGCTTGCATCTGCATTGCCGCTCTCCCTGGGCGAATCAAGTTTTTGCTAACAGTTCTTGGTTGCAGGTCCCGCCATCCATCTTGTCAATCTGATTCCCGCATCGGCGTCGCTGGCGAGCGCATCGGTGCCCTTTGTCCAGGCCATGCTGTCGAGGGCCGACCTGACCATGGAGATGCTGGCCCTGGCGGTCTGCATCCTCGACAGTCTTGACACAAAGTTTGCCCGCACGTGGCGGCTATCGTGTCCGCTGTCGTGCCCACTTCACCCTGACGATGTCGACTCGGCCGCGGCGTCACCATCCCTCATCAAGCGACACTCTCTGCCATCGACGCCGCGCGACGCTCCCCGCCGGCAGCTTCACATCGATTCCGTACGTCCCGAAATCATCATCCTGGCTGCGCTTGTCATCGCGGCCAAGTTCACGCAAGATCCGCAGCAGCCACCGCAGTTCTACCGTCTTGCGTGGGGCCGCGGCCTGTGGTCCAACGACCAGCTCAACGTCACGGAGCGGTGCATCATGGAGAGCCTGGACTATCGCATCCTGCCGCTCTGCGACGACGACTGCCTTACCGACGCTATGGTTGACATGCAGCTTGCCGCAGAACTGGAGTCTGGCTCGCGATGGAAGCCTGCCCGTCAACTCACGCCTCCGGACAGTGCAGCCAGCAGCGACTGCGAGTTTGTGCCGAGCCACACCCGATCCAAGACGACGGTTGGCGTGGGGTTTGGCCTGTGAAGATGTGGGGGCAGCGCAAAAAAAGAGGAAACGGTGATGTTTCAGCTGAATATCCCGCAAAGCTGGAAAGTTATCCATATTTTGTTTTCGGCATACTTGACGAGTCATTTGACAAAGCGATGGGCATTTATTCATTTTTCTAATATCCGGCATTTCTTGTTATTTTTTTTATTAGCATGTTGAGGACATGAGCATATTTACAAGGGCGTTTTGGAGAATTGCAAAGCGTGGAGCAATAAGTGGCCTGACATTTCGGCTCACTGGGTAGAGGACTTTTTATCTTATTTTTTTTATTGCCTTTTTTAGGGTCACCGGCATGGTACTGTCCTGATGGACGTACCTTTGTGGCTCTAAAAAAGGCCTTTTGGGAATCATAACTTGGGAGGGTTCTGAGTTGGATATGGCTGTTTTTGGATGGGACACCCATCTCTTTATACCACATTATATCCTGTTAGTTAGTAGCTACATAGCTTTTGTATTTTGGATACTGAGCATACCTAGTAATCACTTGATGCCTCCTGTGGAAGGGGGGCATATGATATACCCAATATGATGTTTTTCCATACCTATCATGATCTGAACTTTATTTTTTTCTTTTTTGACTCTCTTGTGTTATCTGCTCCCCTTTTTTCTTTCACCCAAGAGCCTTGTATTAGTGCATTCTATGCCAGACATGTTGCATTTTTTCTAATATTACATGTATATAGAGAGCATGTAGTGTGTATGTCGGGGATGACTTTGCAGAATTCAAGGACTCAGTCTCTCCAAACGCCACTTGCCCTCCTTTCCATCCTCGCCCTCCTCCCACTCGTACACGAAGCGATCGTGCAGTCTGCTCTCCCTGCCCTGCCAGAACTCGACGCGCTGAGGGACAAGGCGCAGACCGCCCCAGAAGTCTGGCACGGGGATCTTGTCCTGGCCCTTGAAGCGCTCCTCGACCTCTTTGACCCAGCCTTCCAGCTGGGCTCTGCCGTCGTCTTCGTACTCTGGGTTGGTGGTGGCGTCTGTGCCGTTTACCTGCGCCTCGTTGGATCCAGATTCATGCTTCGCTGAGGGCTGGGGCTTGAGCACAGCAGACTGACGACTCGCCCAAGCGCCAATACGACTTCCCCTCACACGAGTATCAAAATACGTCTGGCTCTCCTCCCGGGAATTCGTCTCCGTAATACCCTCGACACGAACCTGGCGCTGCAAAGGAGGCCAGTAAAACACAAGACTGGCGTGCGGGTTTGTCTGCAAATCATGCGCCTTACGAGAAGTGCCGAGGTTGGTGTACATGACGAAGCCGTGGGGGTCGAGCTCCTTGAGGTAGACGATGCGGGAGGAGACGCGGCCGGAGGGTAAGTGGGCGGTGGACAAGGTGCATGCCTCGGGCTGGGAGATGGACGGGGTGCGCTGGGCGAGAGAGAACCAGGCGTTGAATTGGGGGATGGGGGAGGACGGGTCGAGGTCGGAGCGGTGGAGTTGGGAGAGGGTGAATTGGGGGGCTTGGCCGTGGGGGTGGTGGCCTGCTGGGGCGACTGTTTTTGAGGAGTGTTAGTTTTGTTTGATATGATGCTGTATGATGGGGTGGTGATGTTGAGGTTATGGTGTTGAGGGATGGATGAGTCATGAGAGGATTCGATGAGTGAGTGAGAGTGAGGTAGAGAGACACAGACATGGACATGAACATAGACAGAGAGACGTACAAATCAGCTTCTCCTCCTCAGTGGTGAGCACCGTCGAAGGCCGGCGATACAAAGCCATCCTCGTCCTCGTCGTGGCCGTCGAAGCGAAATATCGCAAGCCTGAATATCTCATCAAAATCAAGAGATGCAGCTAGTAGCTCTTCACCCCTCTCCCCTAGAAGAAAAGTAGGATCAAAGCTGTGATGAGGGGCGTCTAATATGTGAGGTCTGATTATTACAGGATTTATGAAGTTTTGTTCTTAGCAGTGAATCATGATCATGGATTTAAAGTAAATGAAGTTCGATGCGTAGAAATTGAGGGAAAGAAGAGGTGCGAAAAGTGGGGACAGCCATCCGATTGCATGACGCTCTCGAAATCGAATGAGGCGCTTTTAGCCGTGGGGATCTGGGAGTTGGTGTAGCATCTACAATTCTTTCTGAGGTCGAGTACAGCCAAATGAGAAGTAGAGTGTACTTTACTGCTGTGATTCCGTCTTGATTGGTGTTTGCGGGTGTTTGTGGACGCTGGACGTGCCAGATTCTCCACTAAAGAGCCAGTGTCTTTGATGACAAAGCATTGATGAAGAGCTGGAGTCTTGTACTCTACCATTTGAAGTCTGTTTACTTGACTCAATGGCTTGATGAAGTGAAGTTAATCACTTCTTTTTGAAGCTCCTAAGAGTTGCATACTTGTTGTTCCCGAGTGTTGAATTCTACAATTGTTGATGCTCGACAAAAATTGTCGAAGTAAACAAACCTCTAAAATATATACAAAACTCACCTTAAATAAACCTACACACAAAACACACACACATACAAAACACACATACACGCAAAACGCACGAAACGCACATACGTACATACGTACGCACATACGCATACGTATAAAAATACGTATGCGTATACAAACATGTTTATTGGGTATCATACGAATATCATCTACGGTCTGCTGGCTTCAACGCCACACAGACCAAATAAACCCTCCAAATGAAGCAAATGTTGCCCTTTGCTGAAATACGGGTTTTATACCTAGGACGTACTCTAACACGTAACGTCCGAAAAAAAGAAAAAGAAATAACCTTCTACATCATACCGCCTTTTTGAATAAACCGAAATGTTCGCCTTCCACCCAAAAGAAACCATCGAAAGTGAAAACCGAAACGAAAGAAAATCTACTCTGTACAGTCTTTGGGAAATTGCGCCGCCGCGTCTGACAAAATATAGCCTCTTTACGAGCTAGCCATAACAAGTGCCAGGAGCGCCATCCTGCAGTAAAGACCATACCGCATCTGTAAATCAATGTTAGCCAATTCACCTCCTCAATACGCTGGGGAGTCGTGCTTACCTGTCTAAAGTACGCCGCCCTCTGGTCAAAGTCCACCTCCTCAGCCACCTCCTCATTCCTGGGCAGAGGGTGCAGCACAACCATGGAGCTCTTGGCATTCTTCAGCGTAGCGTTATCCACGCGGTATGAATCCTTGACCTTCTCATAAGCCTCCACGCTCTCGAACCGCTCCTTCTGAACACGCGTGCAGTACAGGACATCACTGCGGGCCAGGATCTCGGGTGTCAGAGTCTCAGACTCCACCAGGAGCTGTCCTGATGCAATCAGCTGCTCTCTCACCTTGGCAGGGAGAGATAGAGCCTTGGGAGACACCAACTGGACCTTGACCTGGTAGTGCTGGAGCAGGTACACCAGCGAGTGGACCGGTCGGCCATACAGGAGATCACCCAGGAAGGTAATCGTCAGGCCCTGAACAGTGCCTAGCTCCTCACGGATGGTGAAGAGGTCGAGGAATGCCTGGGTCGGGTGCTCCTTGCTACCGTTTCCTCCATTAACAACTGGGACAGGGCAGTACTTGTCTGCAATGTCCACAGAGGTCTCCTGGGGGTGGCGCAAGACAACTGCATCTCCGTAGCAGGCCAGCGTTCGCAGAGTGTCTTGTAGCGTCTCGCCCTTCTGGACAGACGAGCTCGACGTCGAAATCGCAATTGTGCGTCCGCCAAGTCTCTGCATGGCAGCATCAAACGAGGCCGAGGTGCGAGTAGAGGGCTCGTAGAAAAGCGTGCAGAGAACACGTCCGCGGAGGACGTTCAAGACGCCCTCACGCTGAACACCAAGTCGCATCTCCTGGGCAACAGTAAACAGCAAGTGCAGGTCAGCACGGGTATACTGCTTCACAGACAGAACGTGAGAGTTCTTGAACGAGTTGGGCTGCGACAACAGCTGCTGGAGAGGGGAGCTGGCGGCGGGCTGGGGTGACAGAGACAGACCCAACTCATCCACGGCGCTTCCCAGTCTGGCGGGCGAGCCCAGTCCCTCCATGTTGCGGAACCTAGCCGCAATCTTGGGGCTGCTGAACGCGGCCTGCTGTCTGGGCTTGGGGCTCTCGGTGACCTGGGTAATGAGGCCCATGGCGGGCTTCAGAGGGGGAGAGACGGGGATGTCACGAGAAATGTTGTGCGAAGACATATCCTTGCCCTTGGGGGGGACTGGCAGGAGCTCGCCGTCCAAGCAGACGGTGGCGTCCTGGAAAGTGACCCTGCGGACAGATCCGCGCATCACACGGCCCTCGAACGGTGACCACACGCTGCCGGGGAGAACCTGGTAAGGACGATCAATCTCAACCTCGATGCTGGTACCGACCTGATCATGGAGCTCAAAGATCTCCATGGGGTTCTGGTAAAGCTTCTCCTTGAGGTCGTCAACTGTCAACTTGCCCTCGGTAACAGAGGTCAGCAGCAGCGGAAGGGCATCCGCGACGCCGCTGGACGTGTCAGCCTTGTGGCCCAGGGACTCGGCGAGCTGGTAAGGCAGGCTTCCGACGGAGAAGACATCAATGTGTGCCATGTTCTCCCAGAGAGCAGCCTGGTCCTCGGGGGTGGGGAGGAGTCGGTCAAGCTCAGGGTAGTCCTTGGTAGACAGGTAGAGAGAGTAGATGGAGACGTCGCAAGAAACATGCAGACCCTTGGCCTTGGACAGCGCAATCAGCCGAATGTCGTCCTTGTTCGTAACCGAAGTAACGTGAATGCGGCGGTTATGCAGCGAAGCAAGCAGGAGGATCGACGCCAGGTCGGTCAGCTTGGCATCAGTCACAATGACCTTGTGCGTTGGCCAGGCGTCAAAGTGGGCAGTGACAGCAGCCACCTTGCTAATGTTGCCAGACAAGTGGTTGAAGGGGATGAAGAGGGAGCCGACCTCACCGGCAAGGGCGCTGATCTGGCTGTCGTTGTCCGAAGTGGCAGAGACAGACAGGTTGTAGTCGCAGAAGTCGCCGAGCTTGCTGTTCTGCTGAGCAGCCCTCAGAGTGATGGCGTCAGTGATGGCACCCTCGAGGCCGAGAGGCATGACGCGGATCATGCTG
Organism: Trichoderma sp. IMV 00454; assembly: GCA_001931985.1. Classification (NCBI taxonomy): domain Eukaryota; kingdom Fungi; phylum Ascomycota; class Sordariomycetes; order Hypocreales; family Hypocreaceae; genus Trichoderma; species Trichoderma sp. IMV 00454. The sequence continues at coordinate 706,925 of MSJK01000149.1, read as the reverse complement.
AAGCCCGCAGAGATGGAGGCCTTGGTGGCAATCTCCATGTCGTGGCTCTGGGGAGTGACAAGTCCGGGAACAAAGGCCGCAACGTTGACCAGGCCAGGCAGGACAACCGTCTTGTGGCTAGTCTGGTAATCGCGTTTGGCAACGTTGAGCTCGAAGCTTCGGGCAATGGCCTCAATGAGAATCTTGGCGTTCTTGACGTTGGTAACCAGGGGGATCTGGTAGTCAACAGCCATACGACGAGTCTGGTAACCCTTGCTCATGTAGTTGGCCGGGCGGCGGTACTTGTTGTTGGAAGGCAGGTTGATGTACAGATCAATCGTGTTCTTAGACAGGTGCTGAGTGAGCGAAAACTCCGATTCCTTGTCCTCCTCCTTACCGAGGACTTCGAGGTACTGGACGGGAACTCCGTGCTCCTGCAAAAAGTCGGCGGTACCAGCGGTGGCAAACAGCTTGTAGCCAATCTTCTGCAGCTTCTGCACCGACGGCAACATCTCCTTCTTGTCCTTGTACGAACCAATGGACAGCAGAATGTTCTTCTTGGGAATCTTGAATCCAGTGGACAGGAGAGCCTTGAGGTATGCCTCGTTCTTGTCGACACCGAAGCAGGCAACTTCACCAGTAGAAGCCATTTCGACACCAAGGACGGGGTCGGCGCCCGAGAGACGAGAGAAACTGAACTGAGGCACCTTGACACCAACGCAGTCGGGAGGAATATCCGTGGGGGGGTACTCCTGGAAGGGCTGGTTCATGATGGCCTTGGTGGCCATCTCGATGAGGTCAACACCCATTGTCTTGGAAACGAATGGGAACGAGCGGGAAGCTCGGACGTTACACTCAATGACCTTGATGTCGTTGTCCTTGGCAATGAACTGGATGTTGAAGGGGCCAGTCACGTTCAGAGCAGCACCAATCTTGCGAGTGGCCTCCACAATGCGATCGATAGTGGTGCGCTCAAGATCCTGAGGGGGCAGGATGAGCGTGGCGTCACCGGAGTGAACACCAGCGTTCTCCACGTGCTCGGAAATGAAGTGACCGACCATAACACCATCCTTGGCGACGGCGTCCATCTCAATCTCCTTTGCGTTCTCAATGTACTTGGTAATGACGACTGGGTGCTCGCGAGAGACCTCGGCAGCCTGGGCCAGGTAGCTCTCCAGGTCCTTCTCAGAGTAAACAGTGTTCATGGCAGCGCCAGAAAGGACGTATGAAGGGCGGACCAGCACAGGGTAGGACACTGCCTGGCAGAAAGCCCGGGCTTCCTCGAAGCTAGTAAGCTCCTTCCAGGTAGGCTGGTCGACGCCGATTCGGTCCAGCATACGAGAGAACTTGTATCGGTTCTCAGCGGTATCAATCATCTCAGGAGAGGTACCGAGCACCTTGACTCCAGCGCGGTGCAGTGGAAGGGCAATGTTGTTGGGGGTCTGGCCACCCATGGCACCAAGAACGCCGTGTGCATTCTCCAGCTGGTAAATGTCCAGAACCGTCTCGAGCGTGATGTTCTCAAAGTACAGCTTGTCCGCCTCATCGTAATCTGTGCTCACCGTCTCTGGGTTGTAGTTGACCATGATGGTCTTGTGGCCGGTGGCTCGCAGGGTGCGGATGGCACGGACAGAGCACCAATCGAACTCGACAGACGAGCCGATACGGTACACACCAGAGCCGAGAACCATGACGCCATGGTCCTCAAAGTCAACATCGTGCTCAGACGCGTTGTAGGTGAGGTACAGGTAGTTGGTAAAGGCAGGGAACTCGGCAGCGACCGTGTCAATCTGCTTGACAAAGGGCTGAATGCCAGCATCGAGCCTGAGGCGGCGGACAGCGATTTCGTTGGAGCTCCAGAACTTGGCCAGCTGTCGGTCGCAGAAACCCAGACGCTTGGCTTGCAAAAGGATGCTGGGGTTCTGCGCAATATCGACGGTGGTGAACTGAGTCATTTGCTTGGAAAAGTCGCTCAGTCCCTTGAGCTTTCGGAGGAACCACTTGTCGATTCGGGTCATTTCCCAAATCTTGTCGACGGAGTAGCCCTGGTGCATGGCGTTGGCAATGGCAAACAGACGCTGGTCAGAGGGCGTCTGTAGCTCGTCGTCGATGCTCATGAGAGCCTTGGTCTCGTTGAAGCCAAGGTTGTGGAAGTCGATGGCTCGGATAGCCTTCTGAATGGCTTCCTCAAACGAGCGACCAATGCTCATGACCTCACCGACACTCTTCATGGAAGAACCGAGCTGGGTAGAGACACGAGTGAACTTCTTCAAGTCCCATCTGGGCATCTTGACGACAACGTAGTCGAGAGAAGGCTCAAAGCAGGCGCAGGTGACCTTGGTCACCGAGTTCTTAATCTCCTTAAGAGGAATTCCAAGACCCAGCTTGGCAGCAATAAAGGCCAATGGATAACCTGTGGCCTTGGAGGCCAAGGCAGAAGATCGGGACAATCGAGCGTTGACCTCAATAATGCAGTACTCCCGGGAGAAGGGGTTCAGGGCGTACTGAATGTTACACTCACCGACAACGCCAAGGTGTCGAATGACATTGACGGCCGTTGTTCGGAGCATGTTGTAGTCCTCATCTGAGAGGGTCTGAGAGGGGGCGACCACGATGGAATCACCAGTGTGGATACCAAGAGGGTCAAAGTTCTCCATGTTACAGACAGTAATGCAGTTGTCCTGGGCATCTCGAACGACTTCGTATTCGATTTCTTTCCATCCCTTCATACTTCGCTCAATCAGGACTTGAGGACTGGCGGCGAATGCCTTGTGGCAGAGATCCAGCAGCTCCTGCTCGTTGTTGGCGAAACCACTGCCCAGACCACCCAGGGCATAGGCAGCACGGACAATGACGGGGAAGCCAATGTCCTTGACGACGTGGAGAGCTTCGTCCACATTGCTGGCCGAGGCCGACTTGGCGCACTTTTCGCCGATAGAGTCCATGCTTCGGGCAAAGAGCTCTCGGTCCTCTGTGGTGATGATGGTGTCGATGGGGGTACCCAAAACCTTGACACCAAGGCTCTCAAACTCATCCTTGAGCTGGATACCGACCTGCAGAGCAGTCTGGCCACCGAAAGTGACGTAGATGGCATCGGGTCGCTCATACAGGATGACCTTGCGGACGAACTCGGCGTTGACAGGCAGGAAGTAGACCTTGTCGGCCAAGCCCTTTGAAGTCTGAATGGTGGCAATGTTGGGGTTGATGAGGACAGTGTAGATGCCTTCCTCCTTGAGAGCCTTGATGGCCTGGCTACCAGAGTAGTCGAACTCGCCAGCCTGGCCAATGCTGAGACCACCACTGCCGAGAACAAGGACCTTCTTGACAGAAACGCGAGGGTGAAGCCTCTCGTTCTCCGCAATGGTTCCGCCAGGGAAAGCGACGGGGGCCTTGAGAAGAGCAGGGTTCTCAGCGCAGTTGGCCATGGTGTTGATGAAGACGTCAAAGAGATACTCTGTGTCGCGAGGGCCGGGTGTGCTCTCGGGGTGGAACTGGACACTAAAGTATGGCTTCTCAACGTGCATGATACCCTCGTTGCTGCCATCGTTGGCGTTGACGAAGAGCTCTGTCCAGCCGGTGGGCAGGCTGGCGGCATCCACAGCGAAACCGTGGTTCTGGGAAGTGATGTGGCACTTTCCAGTGACCATGCTTGTGCAGGGGATGTTGTGACCGCGGTTACCAAACTTCATCTTGGTGGTCTTTGCGCCAGAAGCGCGGGCCATGAGCTGATGGCCCAAGCAGATACCGAAGATGGGGATCTTGTTGGTCTCCATGACGGCAGCAATGTTCTTGGCAGTGCTCTCAAGGACAGCTGGGTCACCAGGACCGTTGGAGATGAAGAGACCGTCGTACTCTTCACCGGCAGCCTTGGCCAGATCATAGTCCCAGGGGACAACTACGACTTCGACACCTCGCTTGAGGAAGCATCGAAGCTGGTTGTACTTCATACCAACATCGACACAGAGAACACGGATTGTCCGGCCGGAGGGATGCTTGCGAGCAACAACGGACGCGGGAGGCTTATACAACTTGGGCTCCTTGACGGATACTACGAAAGGCATGAGCATATTGTCTCTTTGTGGTTTTTATATCTAGTAAAAAGGGAGGCAGATGGGGAAACTCACCCTGTGCCACCAAGTTCTGTGTGTTGGGGTTCACCCAGTCAATTGCCTCGAATTCGTCGAGAGAGGCGAGGCCATTGGCGGCGCCGTTGGCAGCAGCGGCAATGCTGGCAAGTCTCATCTTGCCCAGCATGCTACCCTTTTCACGGATCCGCTTGGTCAAGGCTCTGGTGTCCACGCCATACATGGCGGGGACGCCCTGCTCCTTGAGCCATGTGCCCAGGGAGGAGGTAGCGAGGAAGTGGGAGAAATCCTCGCCGCAGTAAGAAGCGGTAACAAGACCGGCAATGTGAATCTGGGACGACTCAAAGTGGGCAGGCAGGTCGCCAAGCAGCTCGTCCAGCGTCTCCCGCGAAGGGACACCATAGTTTCCGACTAATGGAAAGGTGATGACGAGGATCTGGCCGCGATATGAGGGGTCTGTGATGGATTCGGGGTAGCCCACCATGCCGGTCTGGAAAACCAGCTCTCCGGCGATGCTCTTCTCAGCACCGAAGCTGTAACCCTGGTAGGTTGAGCCATCCTCGAGCTCAAGGCAGACGAGGCGCTCGCTGCTGCCATAGCTGGCTGAGGCGGGCTTGAGGAGCTGGACAGCCATTGTTTTTGGTGTAGAAGGTTGGTTTCTTTTCCTCTTTTGTGTGGTTGAGGTTCAGCAGAAAGCAACTCTTGACTTTTCGTCGTTCAAGAAGCTTTTTTCCCCAGCTGTCTTGTTACTGACGATACCCAAGGCGGGGCAAAAGATGGTGATGAAGAGAAAGTGAGGGGCGAAGGTTTGCTGGCGACTGACACGAAAAACTCGTTTTCAGAGCTTCTCCCGGGCAGGTCAAAAGCTACCTCGCTGTCATCTGCTTCCTCAACAATTGCAAGGCGTCCTTCAGAGAGTATGGAGAGAAAGAAAGAAGCTTGAAGGATGCTCTTGCCGTAGTTGAGGAGGAGGAAGAAGAAAGGAAAAGGAAGAGAAAAAAAATCTCGGCGGATTTGACACCATCTTATTTTTTTTTTTCTCTTGCCAATCAATACCATCATCAAGCCACGACTGGCGCGGATTAGCCTCGAAATGTTGAGAGCCAGCGCCTCGCCATTGGCCAATGCAGCTGAGATCACAGCGCCCGTTCCACCGCCACCAGCCAGATGGGCCAATGACGGCGCTGCTCGGGGGGCTCTAGATTGCCTATGATGGATGTTTGCAGGCGTTTGCATGGTATTCCTTCAGAAGCCCACGCACTAAATGGACCCCGCAGCGGCCCTGGGACCCCCAAAAGAAAAAAAAAATTCAATGGATCGAATAAGATTGACCCCTCCATCGGTGATGGATTCATTGTTGCCTCTTCGGTTCATACGAGATACGATGTGTCGTTGAGTGTTTGAACAAGCACGAGGCAAACTGTAAGACAAGAGCGGAAAAGAGAGATGGATTGTAGAATACAAATATCTCCAAATTGGCATTGAACGAGCACGTTGTGAAGCTGGAAACCAGCTCTCCTGGTGTCACGAGACTCTTCCTCTCCCAGAAGCACATGTTTCTACCACCATCTCGTTTGTGGAGCACCATCCAAACGCCTCCGCAGATCTTTTTTTTTCTCTTGCTTTTTTCCCACCATGTGGATCACAGCAAGCCAAAAAAAGATGCAGAGATGGTTGGGGGACGAGGATCCTGATTTGCTCTTGTTTCGATTAGTCGAACCCGTAGGTAAGCGGTTGCGATGTGTAATTGTCTATCGTACAAGTTATTCTCACCTTGGACCTTGGCAACTCAGCCCTAATGAGATTGAGTTTAGTCTGTAAATTTCTTCCGTCTTCAAAGAGCAGTGCGGTCACGGAAAGTCTACGTCAGGTGTGTTGCTGCTAGGCCTTCTGGTAACTACAGTACCGTAGTGAAGAATTTCATTCAATCACAGCTTTCTCAATATAGTACCAGTCAACAATAATCTACTTAAGGTGTACTGGTTGGCTCCATTTGATCTTCATCTACTTCAAAACATTCACCAGTTGGGGAGAAATTGTGTATAAAAGGGCATTTGCTCCTCTATCTTCCAAAGTTACAAATAGTACCAGTATACCATGTAATACTAGGTACCTCATAGAGTACCATTAACCAAAACATCAGGTAGGTAGCCATCGCCAGTAGAAAAGGCCGTTCAATTCGCAAAAGATACAAATCGTCCAACAATCACACCGCCAGCACCTGCGGGTTATCTCTCCAATTATAGCCAGGCCTGCGCCGAGGGTTGTAAATCACTACTACCCAGATGAGCATTACCACCGCGATGTACAGGACTACAATAGATATCGGTATCATCGGAGAGTGATTTCCATAGTCTTCCAGAATCATTATCCAACATGCGAACATGCCAGCCAATAATAGAAGGTTTAAGGATGCATATACAAACACGAAACCCTCCCAAGCTGATCGGCGAGGGGATCCGCGTGTGAATATGCCGATCGAGTCAGGAATATGCAAAACGCGAGATTGGATGTTGTAGCCTCGGGTGGCTACTGAAACGAGGACTGGGTTTGGCTGGCCATTTCGGACTTGGCGACCGAATAATAACCTGATGGTCTTCATGGCACCTCGCTTGGCACCTCTTGACGGTCTGGAGGCCCCAGCAGTTACATTTTCTAGTGTAAGTCAGCGAGTTGCTCTGATCGGAAGGTGAACCGGCGAAGCGCAGTTATAGCTGCGTTGATCTTACCTTGAGGGGGAAGATAAGAGGGAGGGCGAAGATGAGGGGGAGGGGGAGGAGTGGGAGTGGTTGGATACGTTGAAGACATGGCTGATGAGAGCAGCCAAATGGTCGAGTATATGAAGACGTAAATTGGTGTAAGGGGAGGTTTATTCTATTTTCTGATGAATGGTGGTACTTCTTTTTATAAGAGAGAATGAAAGTATATTAGAATATTCCACCGGCAACCTAGAGCTTCCCAAAAGTGTATCCGACAACAATCTCAATGGCAGATTCTGAGTTTCGAAGCCCTTTGTTAAACTTTGGTGTAGAGGCCAGAATACATATTCAGAGTTTTGTCATGAAGGCTAGGTACTTGAGGCGTTTCGGAGAGGAACGCATACCAGATTCGCCAGCCAACCTATTTCTTTAACCGTTATCACCAGTACCTGATTTTATATGCCGCTACATTATATGCCTGGAGGTGAACGCCTCCTTTCATAATTTCAGTAGTAAGAACCCACAAAACGATATCCCAAACATCGATCTTACAGCCAGATCATGATCTGCTGATTCATATCTGCGTTATCAAACCCACTCCCAGATCATTTGTTTATAGATCACAGATAATGGCAATTATATGACAAAACCAGTACTCTTGATGTATCTGACTTGAACCGAGCCGATGATTTGCATCTCCTATACCGTATGTAATTTCTGACCTTCGGCCCAGACATAATCTGGCGAACGGCGACGACCGAAAACCACCATTAGCCAAGCGATGGCAATCAGTGGAATCGCAAACATCAAATAAGCCAATATTAATCTAGGAATCGAGAATTCTCTCGACTCGACAAGATAACGCAGCATGAGAATCGCTGCAACAACAATAGTAAGGAACAAAATGAGAAAAGCTAAATATGCCACCAAATACCCTTCATAAGCTTGTAGGCGAGCAGGACCGGACGAAAACATGCCGTATTGATTGGGGATGCCCAGCATTTGCTGAATCTTGTAGCCACGTCTGGCAAGTGTAACATGGGCAGAATTGACGGTGTTGTTGACGATGCGATCCTCACCGCGCCACCAGATGATCTGCTCAGTTCTATTCATGCCAGGAGGTGTCCTGATGGCTAGTTAAGCAAGGAGTCAGTGAAATTGTTCATGTACGAGGGAGCTGGGCGATGCAGACACGTACACCTGTTCTCCTTAGGAAGATGATATGGTGGGAGGGGGTCTGTTTTCTGTGCCATGGCGTGTGGAATAATGGTTCACTTAGGCAATGAAGGATGGAAATGTAGTATCTTTAGGTTCTGAATATTTGGGCGAGATTAAGAATTGTTGAGCAGAAGCAAGATGGGACTTCAATTTAAGGATAAAACATGTATTGCGTGTGAGAGGCTGCCCCGTGGCAGACAAAGTCATACCTTGCGCAGTTTTTCAGATCCGTTTAAGTAATGCTTAAGCTCTAATTTTCTCCCATACTCACGCATACCCATCTATATGTAACAGAGTTTCAGGTACCTGCTCCATCTTGAGGCTGAAGTGACAAAGTGGTATGGAGAACGAACATAAACTCTCAACGTTATACTCGTATCTTGATGGCCCACTACGAGACTGTAGCTAAATCCTTAGCGTGGCGCTAGCAGATCTGCAATCTAGATCAGGTTTTGCATATCAGATGAAGCTTTGACTTGCTGAAGCCATCGCGAAGACGTACCGTCACACCAAAGGCATATATATGGTGGGACAAATATTTTAGCAAATCTCCGAGTGTCACCTGATACACCCCTTTCTTGAAAACTCCTAGTTTGTGTAACATTATAGGCAAACCGTCAGCAGGGCATGGCAACGGAGACTATCCCATCGCACAGAATCCAAATATTCACATGAGCTAGCCGCTCGTCAGCACTGTAAAGGAGTTATACAAGTACTAGCTAGTGTATAAAAATAGATAGGTACAGCTAATCTAAGCAAAGCATGCCTCCCGAGAGAGTTTCATCATTTTTATGCTTCATGAGTGTATGCGTCTCCAAGCAACGTCGCTGTCATGTGGTCTCCCCCCAAAATCCAAAGGTGAGGAAACGCAATACCAAGTGGTATCATATAACCAAGTAACCGAAATCAAGCCTCTAAGTCGAAAACGCCAACAGGATAGCGGGAATTGCAGGCCCGCTTTCCCTTCCCTGCTATGCCTGTTCTTCCATTACGTCCACAAACGTCCCTAATCACTACACGCCCAAAGGCTATGTCATCGTCCTACTGCAAAGCCAAGTTGGGCTGCTGTAGATTCATTGGCGGGCCAGGCATATTTGGCAGCTGGGGTGTCCTCTGGGCAGCGGGACTGGCATGCTGGCTCGGGGCCATTGGGTTACCAGGCTTCTGGCCCGAGGCCGTCGTGCGGAAGGCCGGCTCCTTCTTGGGGTCGAACGTGGGGAAGACAGCTTGTAGTCGTCGATACAAATCCTGTATCGACCTATTCCGCTCTTCTCTATCCGCTACAGCATCTGGAGGCGTTGCTGAATTCTCGGCGCCAATTGGTACGGCTCTGGGCCTGAGAGTCAAGTTCAGTGGAGGTGCGCTGAGATATGCTGGACAAGGCGGTCCCTTGACTTCTGGCTTCCTATCTGCGAGTGCAGCCATATATGACAGGTTTGCTTGTAATCGTCGCATGCAACTATGAACCATTAGTTTTGTGTGTCTGTGTTAATATTTTGGCATGTTCAACATACTGTAGATAGTCCTGTTGGAAGTGGTTCTCCTCCTCGGAAGGTTTCCTGTCTGGGATGTTGCCATTAACAGCGGCAAACTCCTTTTTCATTTCTTGTAGCGTTGTCTGAATCTGTATCGACTCGTATAGTAGCTCGTGGTTGATGTCTAACAGCAGTGCGAATCTCTCTTTTTCCAAAGCCTCTGTTGTAGGGCTCATAGGTACTGCACCACTTGGGGGGCCAGCCATGCCGCTGGCCGGATTGGAGGAAAATGTCGGTGTCTGAGGAGTGCCCAATCCCATTTGCTGTTGATTTGTCGGCGTCTGTCCCTGGGACATGGGCTGCGGAGTCGAGAATTGAGGCTGTTGGGGAGGCATGATGTTTGCCGGCGTTCCTTGGGCTGTGCTCGGGGGTCTCTGGGGAGTCGATACCTGGCCCATGGCCTGGTTCGGCTGTTGCTGCTGCTGTTGTTGTTGAGCTTGCTGTTGCTGTTGCTGCTGCTGAGCTTGTTGCTGCTGTTGCATTCGTTGCATCATCATCTGCTGCTGCTGAGGCATACCGGGCTGGCCCATGGGGAAGCCCGGCATTCCGGCACCCATCATGTAGTTATTCGGAACGAAGCCCTGAGGCCCGACGCCCTGGGGGAGGACTTGGCCGTACGCCGCGCCGGGGAATTGCTGCTGGTAGGCCACTGTTGTTGCACGCGGGTTAGTGTTTAGCACATTGGACGCTCGTTTGCCCTGTCGCGCGACTGCTGGCTGCTGCAGGGGAAGAGACGCACTCTGATTGTTTGGCTGCATGCCCGGCATGCCCTGCGACGGCATCATGCCTTGCGACTGCATCATGGAGTTTGCCGAGTTTGCGTCGGCCATCATGTGCGGGTTCGCTCCAGGAAACGCCCCTTGAGGCGCCATGCCGGCGAATTGCTGCTGGCGGTTGAACATGACCTGCTGGCCCGGCTGCATTCCTGGCTGCGGTGTGCCCGCGGGGTTGAAGTTGGGCGCGGCATTGCCAAAGCCGTAGTTGTTCGCGTACATGGCTGGCGATGGATTGCACCGGTCGTGTCGTGTCCAGAGGGCGATGGCGATGGCGAGGGAGGAATGGCGAGGGAAAGTGGCGAGACTCGGTGCTGTAGATTATATGTAGTTGGACGGACGGATTGGCTGAGAAGAAGTTGTAGATGGAAAATGGCCTTAGCGGGTCAGAGAAGCGCGAAAGTGGCCTAGCCTGTCCTTTGCAGTCGCGAAATGACGTGAGATGCCGATACGCTGGAAATATTGGCAACTATTCACGAGAGATGGAGAGGAACTACTGTAAAGATTATAAAGGGCAAATGTAATGACTTTTATGAATTGAAGTGATTGACTGCAAGGGAATAAACACGAGAGGAATGTCCTTGTTTTTATATCTTCCTATCTGCGCGTGTTTATTTATAGTTTTGCAGATGGAGCAAAGTTTTGCTGGCGCTCGGAAAAATGCGACGGCTTGTGTAACTTGGCCAGCTTATTGGATTGGATCTGATGAGATGAGCAAAGTCGGGCTGCAAGCCTCGGGCCGTGCCTCTGCTGAATAAGCTGGCAAGAGTTGCTGAAAGACTCAAAGATTGTTTATGATGGACTTTTGATCGGGCAGAAGTGATATGGTTCTAGTATCACATAGTATCAGGTAGTATCAGGTACTGAGGAATAGGAGCAGAGCTATACGTGTAAGAGGTATATACTACCAAGAAGAATCTATGTCATTTCAACCTTGTAGTATATAAATTCAGCCACAAGTAAGGTAACTTCAGCATAACTTTCACAACTTGTATCTTGTTCATCACTCGTACCTAAACATGAGCCCATTCGTCATCATCATTTCTCATCAGTCCAAGATAGGAATGTCCAATACTGTTTTACAACAAAGTCCGCATCCCTTTTAACTGGTCGCCATAAATACGACAAGCTGAAATGCGATTATAAATCTCATCCGTTATTCACACAGACACTCAGCAACGTTATGCGTCAAGACTCCGGCTTACTCCAACGAATAATACCGGCCACCAGCCAACGTAATCGTCGACACAACTTTACTGTCTCAGCCTCGAATGCTGATTCCACGTATAAAGCGCGCAATGACCACCAAAGGCCGTTGTAACTATGGCTGCGATCCGGATGCCACTTATTCACCACACAATTACAATTAAGTAAAGCAACTTAGTGGTAGATGGTGCCGTATTTCGATCTTCCTTCCAGCAGGTTGATAAACTCATCGGCAACGTGCTCGCATGTCCTCTCCGATGGGTGCACCTCATCGTACCTAATCCAATCTCAAGTCAGAACTCAAACTTTCACCTATCTCGACTCAAAGTCACGCCATGAGAGCACTCACCAAACGAAATTCGACTGCGGCTCTGTCGACTGGAAGCATCCCGAGTCTCCGCATCCTCTATACGATCCGGTAATGTTAACCGGCTCTGTATAATACTTGGTTGGGTTTGAACGCAAATCCAACAACAGCGAGTGCACATCCAGTAAGCTGACAGTAGCCCCTGGCCAGCGCTTCTTGACCAATAAGTTATACGGCGCTCCCGTGGCGAACATGGTGTTGGCACTGGTCAAGAATTCCTCCATCTTATACTGAGTGTCTGTTGTGTTGTATGTTGCCTTGTTCCCCCAATACTCATTGTTTCCCGTTCCGCCGTTTGCGATGGAAGCATACATCGGCGAGAGCTGCAGCGGCAGCACGTTGAGAAGCACAAACTGTCTGCCTCCCAGCTTATAAACGCCGTCAAACGCTTTCCAGACACACTCTACAAAGTCTGTAATGGTGGCGCCATTGACTTGGTTGTTGCCCAAAAATCCGTCAATTCCTAGATCATTGGTACCGATCCAGAGTGCATAGACGGTGTTGTCTGGTCTCCTATCTGGATACAAGCCCTTGTAGCCGAGATCTGTCTTGAATGCCGGGACTTCATAATCCAAGATGGATGGGAATGGCCCGTTGATGTTGCTGAGAAAGTGTTGGGTGACGCTATCAGAGCACATGCCGCCGGCAACGGCATAGTCGTAGAGCTTGGCTCCCGTTTTTTGTGCTACGAGTCTTGGCCAGGCATAACCGCCAACTGATGTTGCATTGTTCACGGGTAGAAGCTGGCCTGGAGGAGGTAGTGCATTGTTGGCAAAGATGTAGTTGAGACGGCCTTCGTCTGTATAACTGTCTCCGAATGTGACGAGATTGCTCAGCTTCCGCAGGCCGGTTGTGCTAGCAGCCGTGACGGCAGCGGCGTATAATAGAAGAGGAAGCATCTTGATTTAGGTGTACAGGTGTATCGCGCCGGACTGGGGATTGTCGACAGAAACCCTCTATATCAGCAAATGAGATGTTATTTATACATTATCAAGCTCGGTCGACCGGATCCTATTTACATGAGTTGGACAAATTATTCGGGTTTATAAATTCTAAGCACGTCTTTGTAATAGACATCAACCGACGGTAATTGTTCAACTATACGGTCCCAAATAAATGGGCCACTATGTCTGGCCAATCGTGGAATATAAGAGACCCGGCCTTTTTTAGATGCCGAAATCCCCAGATCCGTGGTCCGGCACATCTTCCCCGCATTATCGCCATTGCGATGGAGACTGTAGAAGACCACATGCCCAATCACAAGATCCCCTCTATTTGACATTTTGGATAGCGGAAAATGGTTGATTCATCATGTCGCAGTTTAGAACTTTAATACGGAATATACCTGCCTGTACCTAGGTAAGGTGTATAAACCGTCTCGTTAGCTACATGCCGCACACTTTCATACATGTGGTAGAAACGGTCAATCACAAAGTCCGTTCTTCAACACCATCATACGACATGCAGAGAAAGTCATCAGAATTAGTAATTGCCGTCGGCTATATAATGCACCGTCTCCTTTACCCCAGATTTCCAAAGCTCTTTCCTATTTCGATGATAGAGCTTCTTATGCCGAGCCATCATGGTCTCCGAATGATACTCCGAGAATAGTTCATTGGGTCGGATAGTGACAAAAGTGCATGTTAAACAAAGTGCGTCTTTACAAAAGTGCGTCATTTCAACAAGTTGTTATTGTTCAAATGAGCTCTATGAGAATGGGAAGTGCGCTTTCTACAGCCACTAAGCATAGAGAGCAACCTCTGCGAGAAGGAATCACATGGCTCAGCTTCGTGCTATCTTTGGCGTGAATTCGTTCTTTGAAGGCCTAGTCCTATTACATTATTTATGTTCAACTTTGGTATATGACAAACACGCTGTAAAAACGAGTAGCAATTCTCCTTCAACTTCTCCAAAACATTCTCAAGCAAACCTAGCCATCCGCACGATGCAGCTCCCTTCATTATGAATCTCTCAGGAAGGCTGTGTAAAATTGCTGAAATGGGCGGTAAACCACTTGATGCACTGCTCAGCCGCATCATCTGACTGCTTCAAAGAGTCAGGAAACTTGTGATCCGCTCGAACACAAAATCCATGTCCAGCCTTTAGATAGATAGTTAATTCTCCGCGAGCCGGTTCGGGCTTCGCCTCAACAATGGCCCTGATAGCCTCGGCCTTTTCCACAGAGAGGTAATCATCGTGCTCGGCCATGGCAAATGACACTGGCAGTTTCAGGTTCTCAATGTCGCTGTTGAGACTTAACATACTTGGGTGTCCGGTGAAACCGGCGTCAATCAGTGGTCGTCCGTCGATTGTGTCTCCGCGACCCAGCAGAATGACTTGCTTGCCGCCCCAGCAGAATCCTGCGGCACCAACTGGTAGTGAAGCGCCTTCTTCCTTGCGGAGCTGCTCGAAGAAGCCTTTGACTCTTGGCCATGCTCTGGTGGGCCAATTGTAGGTGATAAAGGGCAACATGCCGCCAAGAGCGTGGAAGAAGTGATAGCTACAAGTCCGTTCGAGCTGTGTGTTAGCAACTGTAGCTCAATTTCCACAATGGTGTTTAGCATGGTACTTGCATTTTGGAGAAGATTCCAGCTTCCTTCGATGATATAACTTTCATGTCGTCAATCATGTACAATGGTGCAGGTCGGCCTACAATAATCAGCCTTCAACGTCTAAAACGTGATTTAAGAGCCGTGGATGGTATATCGAGTCTGGCTTACCGTTCATGAAATCAGGAGCATACACCTTGAACCCGCCCTGGTCCGCATACTTATCCGCAAGAAGCCTTGTATTAACAAAGGCCCATCCAAATGCATCTGGAATTATGACGGCAATGCCTTTGGGGGGCGTCCCATCAGCTGGTTCAACGACGTAGGTCTCGAGACCATAGGCGCGAGTGACAGTTCCCCGCGGCTCGCCTTCGTGGACCGAACCGCGGTAACAATCCGGGCACGACATTTTGTAGAGTTTTTACTTAATTTTCCGATGCAAGAGAGGTGGTGAATTGAGAATGGCGAACGGAATTGACTGGAAAGGTGAATATTTGAAGTTCATTTTGTCTGTATTTATCAGATGAGGAGAGGGGAATTTCACATGCCCGGAGATAAGGATAGCAACATCCGGCAGTCTTAAAATCGAAAAACTCCATCATTAATTAAACAATTCTAAAATTGTCTACGCGCAGATCATGCCATTGAAAGAAGAAAATTAGACTAAATACGTATGCATAACAGCTTACACGGAGCGTGAGAACGAGCGACACCTTTGTTAGTAGTGTTGGTAGTGCCCGCATGTGAGAGCTTGCACTGAGCCACGCTACCCTACACCACCATGCGAAAATTGAATGCGAACGTTGAACTTATATGTTTGGCGATACCTTGGTTGCTTTAACCGATGAAAACACTCTGTAACCCACGAATTGAATGAATATCGACTCCATATCATGAGTCGTCACCACTAGGTAGAATAACAGGGTAAAGTCAATGCAAGTAGTGTTCACCGATCAAGTCATGCGTTTTCGGCACCGGTTCGGCAGCGCTAACACTAAAGCCAACTTCGAGTCGAACGGCAGCCAATGAGTGTTACTGAACGCTCAGTTGATTACTCTCCGATGCTTCTCAGGTAGGAAACCTATCAAAGATGTAGTTACCCTTGAATGTCTGACGGATTGAGTCAGACAGCTAACAAATTTAAAAGTACATATAATAAAGAAACGATAGTACAAGGCAATTGTGCACGCATTAGGGATATGGTCTTCGAATACTCAAGATACTGGCTAATGTTGTAGGAAACAGTTGTATTGAAGAATACAAATAACTTCTATGTACCGTTCTTTTCGCCGATCGGTATTCTAATAATGCTACCGTATAGTTTTCGTGGTCCTTTGGTTGAATTTATTCGCTTCTTGATAAGACTGCCCACGCCAAGGCTTGACTCTAGCCCCCCTCCTCTGTGTAAGTGGGTGTAGATTCTTAATAGAGTCCTGTCTGTTCGAGAACAGGCAACTCAATACCTCGATTTCTACTCAAGTGGTATTAGTATGTGACAAATGATAGTCATGGATGGTTGTATCTCATCCGTGGTGTCAGATAGCAAAGATCCCTCCGTCCGAATGGTCTTGTAGATGTAGAAAGTGTGGTTGCCAATCTCTCACGAATGACCCGAAATGTCAATAATGGCTTCAGTCTTGACGTTGCTATTGCTCGGCTCTCGTCGGTTCACGGCTCAGCACAGACATGTGCGGCCCACGAGCCCCCATCTTCATCTCAAGACGAAGAAGCAAGGAAAGCATCCAAGAGCCCACGCGCACCACCGCCAAGGCGAGCAAGACAAGATAAAGGAATCAAGCTTCTTCTGCAAGCTTTGACTAAACCTCGAATAGGCAGCAGGGGTGATCATGAGAGGTCTCCATTGGGCAGGAGGAACTGTTCCTAGACCCCCAGTACTATTGCTAGGCTAATAAGATGCCGGTGTCAAGGGGGATTTTTAAAGTTAACGTTACGGGCAGCGGTTCGAGAAAAAGAACAAGGGGGAGGCTATACTGTACTCCAGATAATCTAAACTTACGAAGGGATGTCATGTCCCTGAGTGCCGTTTCGCGTTGCATGCTAGCGCGTTGCCGTCCATGACAAAAATGGCGCGGGCAAGGGAGATCGATAGTCGGAGGCATCTAAATTTCAAGCTTCTTTCTGGAATAGGAAGGCCGTGAGATACGGACGTCGCACGGCGCGGCATGCGAACATTGCGACCTACCGCTCTGGCAATTAGGGGGTTGTCTTGATAAAAGTTCCGCTGTATGTGTATATATTTGCGAGGGTGAGACTGGTTCGGAAATGTCGGAGAGCGAGGCCGGATTTCTAAACGGTATATTTGGTGGGCTGCGCTGACGATAGTGGAAGTTTGGTGTTTATACGAGAAGCTAGAGTTGGAGCCCTGGTCACTCATTGTGAGCGACCTTTGGTCTTGAGTGAAGACTATCCGGAATATGGCTGAAATGTGTGATATCGGCGAAATGAGACGATTTGAAGCAGCCCATATCTTTGCCGCTCCGAGCAATAACGTGCCGAGATCCTGCATACATGTAGTCGCCGTATCAGTGCCCACAGACACGTCCGATGTAGATTGAGGACGGGATTGTGTATAGGTTGCCTCTGCGCATTGGCGCCAAGAATGGTCAATAAATCTATTGGTTTTAGTCAATATTGATAGCCATCCTCTGCACCCCTTTGTATTTGTAACGTATCAAATACAGAGATGGTGGTTTACAAGACTGCCAAGATGATGATTTCTTCGTGTCTTCTCTCCACCTCTGCGTGTACTTTGGAGAATGCGCTGATCGACAGGCACCCTGTATGATCCTGTTCCTGCACCCGTCAAACGCATGCTTACCTCTTGTCAGGGGCACCCGATTGGTGGGATCCGCGGCTGTCGGTCCGAAGCCTCAAGCATTCCAGAGCCAGGCAAGTCCATGGCTGTTTTCTTTGTCAAGTCTCCGCATCATCTTTTCGGAGCCTTGTTGTTTCCCCGAAATGTTTCTGTTTTGTTTCATGCGGTAGTGAATAAGTGGGAAATATTCATTCCAAAGGCTTGGCGGCTGGCTGATTCTCCTACGAGGCGCTTACAAGTCTTTTTGCGTGTTTGCTTCGTCAAAGCAGTGGCTGGCGGACCATCGCTCGAATTGACAACACGTGAATGTCTATCAAGTAGTGGATAGCATGTGAATATTTTACGTTTATGAGTATGCGATTAAGTGATCTTCAGTTCCATCTCTTTCTTAAAACGGCCGCTCGTTGCAAGTTGATTTGATGGGCTTGGCGCCTTGGCTCATCATGGCCGCTTACACACATACACGGCTTACCAGTAACACTATTATAGGAAATACTCGTAGTATCATGATAACCAGCTTCCATACGCAGCGGTGGGACCAGACAAGGGAGCCTCTGCATCACAGCCTCATGGTTTCGTCGCAGTGGTTCAGGTCCACATGGCACCCCTGTGCTGGAGCTGGTAGTCACAAGTGCAGCGTGTGTGTAAGTGGCTGGGACAGACTCCAGACACTTTAGCCTGGTCACGATCTGTGTTTGACAGCATCTGGCATCGCCTTCCCCCACAATTGTGCCGTCCACAGGTTAATTGGACCACCGTTACCGCCCAGCGTGCCGTGGTTTGGCCTTCTTTATTGCTGGGGTTGGTGTCAATGCCGCCCATGTGGATGATTGTCTAGCAGGATTCCAACAATGCATAGACTGCCAAGAGACCAGTGTGGTGACCTCGAGACTCGGTAGCATTGGGGGTCACAGAGGGTGGGAGATGGCATGCCCCAATCTGGGAGGTTGACTCTGCTATTCATGGCATCAGCAACATGCCTGTCCCCCTTTCACGCGAGATGTAACGGAACGATTGCCGCATCGCTGCCAAACCCTTACAATGGGTCTAGCTCGGTATTCTTTCCTAAATCTAATGGATTGCTTGTAATTTGCCTGCATTATGTTTCGAACAACTACTTAAGAGACCACTTGTCTCTCTTTTCTCGATTCAGCCTTTCTCTAGGATCTGCCATACAGCAACAGTCTCTGACAACTCACCTCCATTGAATCTAAGACAACACTTACACCACTCTCACACAATCATCACAATGAAGGTCTTCACTCTCGCCTCTATTCTCGGCCTCGCCGCCATGGCTCAGGCCCACATGGAACTCTCATGGCCCTATGCCTTCCGCTCCAAGTTCAACCCCAACGTGCCCGAGGCTCTGCGAGACTACAGCATGACCAACCCGCTGTTCCAGGCCGGCGGCAACTATCCTTGCAAGGGATACCAAGTCGACTTCAACAAGCCCGAGGGCAAGTCAGTCGTCACTTGGCAAGCCGGAGGCACTTACAACTTGACCCTCTCCGGCTCTGCCACTCACGAGGGAGGCAGCTGCCAAGTCTCTCTGTCCTACGACCAGGGCCGAACCTGGAAGGCCTTCCACTCGTGGATCGGCCAGTGCCCTCTCAAGCCCACATGGAGCTTCACCCTACCCAACGACACGCCTGCTGGAGATGCCATCTTCTCGTGGACCTGGTTCAACAAGATTGGAAACCGTGAGATGTACATGAACTGCGCCCACGTCACCATCCAGGGCCGAAGCAAAGCCGCTCGCAGCCCGTCCGACCCGTTCAGCAGCCGTCCTTCTCAGTTTGTTGCCAACGTTAACAACGGCTGTGGTACTCTCGAGGGCAAGGATGTGCTCTTCCCTAACCCTGGCCCGGATACCGACTTCAACTCTGCCGGCACTGCTCCTCCTACTGGCTCATGCAACACTGGCAAGCGTACTGCTCAGCCATTGAACGTGTAAGTCGAAAAAGATGTCAGTCTAAAAGGTTGAGAAGAAATCGAAAGAGTGGGATTTGGTTAGCATTGGGAGGCTAGCAATTGGAGTGAATCTGATTCAGTATATATATTTTTGAGAAGAGGTTTTGTACATACGGGTGGTCCTTGAGCTTCACCAGACTCTCTTCACATAGTTAAGGAGAGTTCTGTACTGTCCATAGCTGGGTATAAATACATTGTACATTTGGCATCACCATCTTGAGAACATGTTTGTGAAAAGTAGCGAAGAGTAGCCATTGCCTGATAGTACATGAATAAGAAGTGACCAAGCGAAGTAAGGCAAACACTGCAACCAGTGCCATGCAGGGTGGGCTGATATGGTGATATTTGTTTGTTGGTCAGACACCAGTTCATCGTCTCCTGATTGGCTGCCCTTCCACCGCCTTCGCATATAAAGTCGTTCTTCCTCATTTAATCTTTATCTGTGGTATCTCCCGCTTTCATCAACGTCAACTCCAATACCAACACCAAAAAACGTCGCAGTTCGGCTCTTTTACTTCACTCATAATCTCGAGCTTCTCTTGGCTCTTACTGCAACTCGCCTTTACCCATTCATCTTCACATTACTGAATCATTTTCGCACAATCTCCCCAAGCTCCAATTCCAAACGGCTTGCGTCACTAGGAATCCGCATTTCTCGTCTATCAGAAGCCATCATGGAGGCTCCAACCGGGGAATCAAAACTGCCGCCACAATATCCCGGACCGGTACGGATCCTAGTGCAAACAGTAACAAGTCTCGTGCCAGGAAATGATTATGGCCAACGAATTGACTTTATACGGAACATCGTTTGTCAACACCATTGGAACCGTGACTTTGAGTGGAACGAGGATCGTTGGAATTCGTACGGTGACGACTTTGGCTATGAGAATCGTAACTGCTACTTCCTTATCGATCATGGCCAGCCTACAGAAGATCCGCCAATTCTGTGGTATCGGTGGACGGGAAAATCCCTGTTAGAAGAAATCTACGGCATTGTGAAGCCATCATCAGTCTACTAACACTTGGAGTAGCATTGCTATTCAGCAAACACTGCCTGAAGAAATACAATCTAAATTAAAAAGGTATCCATTCACGAGGCCACCAAAATCAAATCAACGCCGGCGAAGGCCAAATCCTGGACGGTACGATGCCAAAACCTTTCGCCAAATTATTCGGGCAAACCTTCGTCGCGATGCGCCCATCACAGATGATTGTATTGAGTTCTTAGTGACGCATCCAGAGGACGCAAGATGGCTCAAAGATAATATCGAGGCCCGATTTTGGTCCAAGATTCAATCCGCATTGGAGTCTAGACAGGGCAAGGATACCATCCACGTCGATCGGGAGCGCACGTTGGCGAACTCGTCCAATCGGGAGCCATAAGTCTACCGCAGGAGCGGACTTCTGCCTCGGATATCCATATCCTCACAATCAGTCATCCAAATGCAAACCCAAAGACGGTCTTCTTCTGATGAGAGCAAAATGAAGTGATGAAAACTTTGCGTGAGTCAAAAAGATCGAAGACTCATTCTATTCATAAACGGCACGAGGAAATGTGGTGAAGTACGTGATGATCCTTCGCTGCGTCTAAGTCTATCATAATCCTATTATATTCACCACCACCAGCACTTACTGCCCTTGATCGGCCCTCATTATATCATTCGGAATAAGGTAAAGGAATATTGGGAAAAAAATGCTTTCTGCTAGGATGTGAGTGTCACCACCGTCACCGGTTCATTGCTCAACGTTTGGCGTTAATCCGTCCGTCCTCAGTCTTTACATGACCATACTATTCCTTCCTTTGTTGAGTCCACTCTACCTAGCGGTAACAGGATGGGTGACATGCAATAGTTTATTTATAGAAGAAGAGGATTGGGGCGATTGGTTAGAGTGTCACTCTTTGTAGCCGTGAGGGTCTATTCAGTATAGATTGCTAATGAACTCTATCTGGCCAGTACACCAAAGTATAGCCCATGGCAGTAATGATTGTATTGCAATAGAAATAAAAACACAAACATGACCGACAAAGGAGAACTCCTGGCACCAATCCATTACATGAGACTGCAACCACCTGCCCTAGTTGCAAACAGTACCTAAATTGGTCGCAAATTCCTGAACCGAACCTTGAATTGACATTGCCATCATCAACCATAGAAGTGATTAAAAGGACTTGGAGCAGTCGCAATCATGTGTGACAGTTTGTCGTACTTGTTCAATCCGTATGCCTGATCCCCGGCAATGGGCGCAATCACAATTTCTGAAGCCCCAATAGCTTGCGCTCCTGTCGCAATCGGGAGAATGCCTTGTTGAAGGACATCTGAATCCACGACCGTTGCACATCCAGCAATTAACATCTGCGTCGACCATGACCGTCTCATTCCAAGTACCACTTCCATTGCAAATGGCACAACTTGGGTCAGGTCCGCTAGACTTGTGAGATGACATGGTAGGGGTCTGCTGTTCCTTTGAGGAGAGAAGTAGCTGGTCGTAGGACGATACCGAAGGGGTTGGCCAGTGGATCAAGAAGAATTGACTCGTCTATGGCAAGGCTGGTATAGTAATGCGAAGAAGATGGTATTCCTGGCTTGTAAGGGATAGTGGTAGTTTATGGAGAGAAGCAACAACTCGGGGAACAAAGTAGCTCTTTATATATCTTTTTAGACGACGAGGAGGCTCCCTAGATATCGGTCCTAGGAATCACCCGACTAGAAGCTGAAGGCCTACGGGGCTAAATCTCGAGACACTTGAGTATCGTCACTTGGTCACGGTGTAAAGGGAGAAGCTTTGCACGGCCAGAGCTGCGACCTTTCTGCTCGGTCAATCCCGGCTTTGTTGGGCAATACATGTACCTAACCACCTTGCCTCTGTCTAGAAATATAGGGTTAAATTTATAGGTGTTGGGCGCCACATTAACAACAACCAACATGCAGGTCATTAACACTCTTGAAATATACACAAATTGCGCCAACGTCACTATCGGGGCCCGGAGTGGCTTTGAGGCTAGCAGCTTATTAAAAGGTTAATACATGTATTTATATGTACATATATGGTACCCAACTCTTTAAGTTTCTGCTACTATCACTACTATCTACTATTATCACTGCATTTTTCTAATGTCTGCTACTAGTATCATGTTTTCCTCGTATCTGGTAATATTGCTATATTCTTTCTCTTTTGTCTCGTTTCTGGCATTATCATCCATTATTATGTGGCTTCAAATCTGAAACACGAGATGCTGGATAGCACTAGTGTTTCTCATTAAAGTTATTAAACTTTCTTCACATAACTAGGTGGAGGTGCGAACTATAAATTATCAGAACTACGTCGCATATTTGACATGACCACTTGGAGAACACGTTTGTGAAAAGCACATTGAAGTAGTCATTGTTCGATGGTATGTAAAGAGTAGTCAAAAAGAGAAAAGCAAATATTGCCATCAGTGTATCTATCGCATATAATCCAGCATACCGCTGCCAAATACCGTACCGACATAACCGTGATCCAAACCAATTTCTAATTGTATATCCAAACCTGCCCATCATAATTCCATACCATTAAATAACACAAACGGGGTATAACGCAGTCATAAATTTGGCATTTTCTAGTGCCGTGTCCAGTTTCATCTTGAGCTTTGTCCGCGCACTCACTTTGTAGTAGAGGGAACAACCACGAGAGGAAGAGAGTCTTGCTTCTTGTAAGACCAAGACCATCCCTTTTCTTCATGGGGACAAGGCAAATCTTCGTCTTCTATCAAAAGTATTAGTAAACCTTTACAGCTCAATTGACTCAAGAAGCCTTACCAGACTCAGAATCCGAGTCACCATCCTCATCCGCAGCCAAGGACATCAATCCCTTGCCAACGCCATAAAATACGCTCAGCAGCTGCGCGAGTGCGATGAAAAATGGCATGAACTGGCCCGGGGCGACGAGGCTGTGGACACCCGAGATGTTGTTCCACTTGAGGGCCATTTCCACGTAGACGATGGCGCCAATGTTGACGAGGAAATCGATTGGCCCAAAACCCATGGGGTTTTCCTCCTCCTTGGACCTCCCGCCCCCTTCGCCGCGGAATCTCTGCACAAAATTGGCGGCGCGGACAAAGGTGAAGAGGATAATGGCTACATAAGCAAGACGTGTTAGTGTTTGGAGAGTCCTTTAGTTGGAGAGTGATATGAACTAACCTGCGAGATAGAAGATAACGGAGACGACACCGCCAATAATAGCAAACACGGAGCCGACCTTGTTAAGAGTACGGAACCAGTGCCAAATGCTAACCTTTGCAAAGAAAAAAGCCTTGTCGTCATGACACGCGCGCGGCAGCGTATCCATACCATGCCACCAAAACCAGGCAAACAGCGCAATCAACCCGCCAACCTCAAAGGTATAAATGAGCGCCGTGGTCTGGCCCTTCCAGTAAGGAACGCGGCAGACGCCGACCTGGGCGAGCAGCAGGGTGAGGATGGGGAAGACCTCGACGGCCTCGACGGTCTTGTCCCGCAGCTCGCGGATGAGGACGATGCCCGTGGCGAGGACGAGGATGATTGTGCCCTGGCCGAGGGTGTCCTCGGTCTTGAAGATTGCGCTGGCGAGGCCGGAGAGCTGGACGGTCATCATTTGGATGTAGATGCCGATGCGGATGCCGAGGCCGTAGAGGTCGGAGTCGCCAGGGACGGGGCAATGGAGTTCGGTGGAGTTCATGGCTCCGGTGGTTTGTACGGTTTACCCTGGTGTTGAGTTGAGTTGAAGTTGAATTGTGGGAAAGTCCAGGCTACAGAGTTGTGTTGTGTTGTGGTGTTGAAAAAAGTCAACAACAGCTTGTGTAATAAAACTGAAGGGATATAAGCCCCCCATGCCATGTTATCTACTGTATGTGTATCTACCATGCAACCCAACCGCCATCGCCAGATGCACCACAGCCACACAGCCAGGCTCCCTCTCCACACATGCTGCAAATCAGTTACACTCAGGGTTGTCCCAGACGCTGGCTGCCTGTCTCCTCAGCCTCAGTCTCTCAACAACCTCTTTTCTCGCCCCTCACCATCCCTTCTTTCAGCCGCTCGAGCTAGCAAGCATCACATGCGGGAAATAGCCATAACCAAAGCAAGACACAGGACGAAAAGAGGCACAGCGATCGTATACGGGGAAGCACCAAGAACAGCTATACTTGCTAGCGCCATCGCTGGCCCGCGACCCCTGTCAATAAAGTGTCTGCCTCGCTCTCACACGATAATCTTGATTGGCTCAAGATGTGGAACGATGTTGTGGCGGAGGGCGGTTCGGGCCAGCGCCCCTGGTCTGTGTCTGTGCCCAATGTCTCAAGAAGAGGGAGCTCGCAGTAGTTTTTGAGTTGTGAGGCTGAAAAAGCAAGGAAGAGACACCCAAGTCGTGCTGTCCCTCTCCCCACACACCACATGACGATCGATATAGTCTAGTGAGTGAGGCGGATATCGCCAAAGCAAGGCTGTCGTTGACGTTTTCTTTTCGCTTGAGCTTTGGATGCTCGGGCACTGCCACCCCGTTGTCGCGAGAGGGGGCTAGAAAATCAATGGTTTTGATCTGCGTTACTCACATATCTAGCGGCTGGGGCCCATAACTTAATCGAGGACCGAGATTTGTTGCTCACGGGAATCGACAGATGCTTGGCGGCGACTAAAGTCTTTTTAATAACCCTCTGTGCGAGCGTGAGAGATTGCGTTTGTGTCACGAATCCCTCGAGTTTACGGAGTATTGCATGTTGGTATAAGTGAAGAAATCGGCGGGCTCTTTTATCGGCTTTTGTTGGGTTCACCTCATCCCTCAGCTCGGCCCTCTTGTTCTCCCCTGGAGATTTGTCGCTTCATCTCCGTGCGCCATAATCAAATCGAAACAACTTCAGATAAATCATCAATCGTCATCATGGTCGACGCACCACCCTATTGCCCAGACGGCAATTCAGATCTCTACGGAGTCGGCGTCCGTGCCGGTCTCTACGCGCAATGGGTCGCTACGCTGCTTGCGACCCTCTTTGACCCCAAGACTGAGAGCACGTACCGCATCGCCAACCTCATCATACAGTGGTCCATCTTCCTGGGCCTCTGCACACAATCTGAGCCAGGCGACCCCGTCATCGGCGCCGTCATCACTCAATACCTGCTGTTCGGCTCACTATCCAGCTTGACGGGCGATGGCGTTGGTCATTTTAGTCACTTTTCAGGCATCTTTCGCATCATCTTTTACACGGCCGTCTCTTCGTACGGCTGCTGGTTCTGGTTCAACGGGATAGACGACATGACGGTAGAGGGATGTCCCGACATTGCCTTCTTCGGAGACGTCAGCCTCCACGGACCATTCCGCACCGCGGGCAAGGTATTTTCCGTACTGGGAGTCATCATATGTGTCTTCTCGCTTGTCTTCAGTGTTTTTGCGACGATGAGGAGATTCAGAGGCGGCGTTCGAGAGGCCTTTGCGACAAAGGAAAGGGCACGGCCAAAGGTGGAGCTGGTGCTGCTGGTTCTGTCCATGGCCTTGATCGGCATATCCATTTACTTGGTCGAGCACCTGATTGAGAAGAACGGCATCACTCAGGTTGACGTTAAGGCGATTACTTCTGTTGGACAGTTGATTCCGCTGCTGGCGGGTGGGTTGGCGTGCGCAATGACTCTTTGGAAGATTGTGACTCACCAGCTGTTTATGAGGAAGAGATGTTGGTACTTGTTTGGTTATCACCTGTGAAGGGCGCTGTCTACATGTCTGCTGGCTTCCTTTTTCTTTTTGGTTAATATGGATGATATAACGAAAGCGATACCAGGTTTTGGGTTTGTGGGATTTTAGAAGGGAAATATTAGGATAGAATAAGGTTCCTTTTTGTTTAATGCAATTCATCGTTTATTATACCTCAACTCAAGCTCATTCAATACTACAATCAAACTTGCCCGCCGCATCTCCGGAGCCCAAACCCGATCGCCCCACCAAAACCCGCCGCCAAAAATCAACCTCCGGCCTCGGGGCTTATCGTTATCAATATCTGATTCATAACTTGACTTGACTCGAACTCTTCCGACTTGGACGCATTCAGCGCAAGTCTCAAATACCCTCTTCCCTCTTCTTCTTCCCTTCTTATACCCTTTCTTCTTTTCTTTATAACACATCAACAGCCTCGACATCGTCAATTGGTACCTCTCCAGAGGCCCAATCCCTCCCCGCCAAAAATGTCTCCCTTCAACCTCGAGACTTGCGCTCGCCCCAATATCCTCGCCCTGCAGCCCTACCGCTGCGCTCGAGAGTTTGTCCACCAATCCATGTCTTTGTATCACTTCGAAAAATAACTGACACGAATGAATAAAACAGCGACTACAAAGACGACGGCACAAACATCCTCCTCGACGCAAACGAAAACGCATACGGCCCCTCCCTCTCCTCCTCCGCCGTGTCCGTCGCCTCGCAAAGCAAAAATGGCCTCGGCATCGACCCCCTCGGCCTGCACCGCTACCCGGACCCTCACCAGGTCGACCTGAAGCAGCTTCTCTGCAAGCTGCGCAACACTCACGCGCACACGGACAAGACGCTGTCTGCTGAGAACCTCTTTGTCGGCGTTGGAAGCGACGAGGCCATCGATGCGCTGCTGCGCTGCTTCTGCGTCCCGGGCAAGGATCGCATCTTGACTTGTCCTCCTACATATGGCATGTACGCCGTCTCGGCACAGGTCAATGACGTTGCTATCGTCAAGGTGCCGCTTCTTCCTGCGCCTACGTTTGGCCTCGATGTCCCTGCCATCTCTGCTGCTCTGTCGTCCGACTCGTCCATCAAGCTGCTCTACCTCTGCTCGCCCGGCAACCCTACTGGTTCTCTCCTAGCTAAGGACGATGTCGTCGCTCTGCTCAACCACCCATCATGGAACGGCGTCATCGTGCTTGACGAGGCATACATCGATTTCGCCCCCGAAGATGCCTCCCTCGCCGAGCTCGTCACCGAGTACCCCAACCTCGTCGTCATGCAAACCCTCTCCAAGGCATTCGGCATGGCCGGCATCCGTCTCGGCGCCGCCTTCGCCCCTGCCCCGATCGCTTCTCTCCTCAACAGCCTCAAGGCACCATACAACATCTCCAGCCCGACCAGCGCCCTCGCCGCCTCCGCCGTCAGCACGGAGGGTCTCGCCGTCATGCACGGCAACCGCGCCAAGATTCTCACCCAGCGCGATAGGATCATCAAGGAGCTGCCTTCGATTCCTGGCGTCGGCAGGCTTCGTGGCGGCACGGAAAGTAATTTCCTGTTGTATGAGATGCTTAATGCAGAGGGCCAGCCGGATAATGCCGTTGCGCTGGCTGTGTATGAGAAGCTTGCTGAGACAAAGGGCGTGGTTGTGCGATTTAGGGGTAAAGAGCATGGATGTAATGGTTGCTTGAGAATTACTATTGGTACAGAGGAGGAAGTGACGAGACTTTTGGAGGCACTGAAGAAGACGTTGGCGGAAGTAAGAGGAAGTGCGTGAGAGATGAGATGATGAAAAATGGTGTTGATTGTAAAAAAGGGGGAATAGCGATTTACCTAGATGGATACCATGTCGGAAAATAGAAAAGACTAAAAGAGGACGTCAATGACATTATATAGAGCGTTTATATCTATCCATATAAAACAGGGGTTTCTAATTCAGTTCATGTTCTAGAACCACATATTGCCAGCATGATATATACAGAGCCGGCTGATCTTTACACTATATACATATACAAAACAAGGAAAACAATGCGAGGAAATGAGATGTTTTCAAGCCAAACCCCAAGTGGCTAACAGTATTCCAAAGCCAACCACCGTCAACGGCTTGAATTCGAGATTCAGTCTCGCACCAGCAGCGTTCTCCGTCGGCTTCGCATCTCCCACAATACCTCGCTTCGTGGTAGGCTGCGAGGGCGAGGGCGTAGGCGTATAACTCTCCTGGGGAGGCCAATTCGTATCCCGCACAGTCTTGATATCCTTTGCTTCCAAAGGCGGCGCGGCCCCGTCAATCAGCAGCCCCTGAACAGTCTCGAGCGCGCACATCTCCGACCCCAAGTTGGTCAAGCCGTCGAATTCGCCCACGTACCACTTCTGGCCACAGGCACGGCCAGTCTCGGTTCCCGTGCAAGTTTTCACGGCGGCTTGGGCGCTGACAGTGAGGAGGTTCTCGACTTTCTCGCGGAGGGAGGGGACCATTTGCGTTGACTGCCACATGAAGCGTGCCAGGTAGCCCTTGAAGGTCGTCATGTCGGCGTCGCAGCGTTCGACGGTCTCGCAGGCGCCCTCGTACATGATCTTGGTGGTGCTGTTGGGCGGAGTGAAGAACCAGCCTGCGCCGTCTAACAGTTTCTCGGTGCGCTGCTTCCACTCAGGCTTCTTGGTGTAGTTTGCCATGACGGCCGCGCCGTAAAGGTAGATGCCGCTGGTATAAGTAAAAGATGCCGGGTTCGTCTTGGTGCAGTTGGTATCGATACCAGCGCCGTCGTAAACGTGATATGATTCGGGATCGATGAAACCAATATCCATGGACCAGTCCCAGACCTTCTCTGCCCACTCGAGATACGTGTCGTTGCCTGTCGCGCGTGCCATCCTCGCAGCTATTTGAAAAAGACCACCGTTGCTGACACTGTTCTTGTACGTCAAGCCGTTCGGATTGGATGCGTAAATCTGCCACAGGAGACCACCGCCGCAGTCTTGCGTAGTCCAGCGGCTCGCGAGCTGGTTGAAGACATTAGCTCCCAAGTCCAGCCACGAGGGCAGCGTCACGTTTGGCTGCGGAAAGTTTCGCTCCGCGGCGGCGATGGCAGCTGAGCCCCAGAAGAAGAGATCGTCGTTTCCCTCTTCGAATTCGTGTTCTGCAGGCATGTACGCCCGCTGAATTCCGAGGTTCGTAGGTGCCAGCAGAGCTTGGATCACGACGTCGTTGTAAGTCGAGTCCCCTGTGAAGTGATAGTAGTCGAGCATCGCCCCCCAGAGCGCGCCGGCCGTCCACCAGTAATACGGATCCTGGAGATCTCCCATGGCGACCGAGTCCGGGGCCGAGAGATTGCCCCTGTAGTAGGACATGGCGTCGTATGCAAGAGTGGCAGCGACATTTCGTACAGATGCTGTTTGGTGGCTGATGTTAGTTGCCTCGTCTTATACCGGATTTCAATTGTACTCACATAGACTCTTGACGTCCAAAGAGTTGGGAGCTGTGATAGCTGAGGTTACTGCCGCAGCATGGACGCTTGTTATAAACTTCATATTGTTGTTTCGTTGTGTGAGACCAATCTATAGCCGGCTGATCGATTGGGTATCCAGCACCAGTAGACCGTTTCAAAGCTCGACCGCAAGAATATTTCGATACCAATAGAATAAGAAATGCAGAATCAATTTATCTCCGACCTGGAAGATAGAAAAGACCAAAAAAGAGAACGGGGGAAAACGAGCGACCAGATGCGTCCAGCGGCAAAGCGGTCGAATGAGAATCGATAGGATGGGGTCAGGCACGTCAGATTCCGAGAAAGGAGGGCAGTCAATATGCAATTGTCGCCACTTGAATAATGGAAAAGGCCAGAAAATAAAGAATCAAGCGCAGCAAGATCCAAGCAAGAAAAAAAGAGAGATAAATAAAGGCGACAAAAGGGCGACAATCCCCTGATCTAGTGAACAGAAAGAAAAGAAAACAATGAACAAAAAGTGAGAGCTCAAAACTCGTTTGAACAAGATAGAAACAAAACCAGGGAACAGAAACAGAAGGCAGCTTGAACGAATAAATAAATAAGCCCCAAGCTCGTATTAACTTCAAAGTGAAATAAAAACGCAAAAATAAATAGCAAGTCCCACGTAACAACAATAGCTTAGCACCCTTCCCTTCCCTTGCATATTTGTTTCGTCCAATGCAGCCTCTATCCAAACAAGGAAGCCCACAAACCAGATCGTGCATCTTGTCTTCGGTGCATCTCACGCCAATCAATGAAACATACAGCGTCCAGCGCTTGATTTGGTCTGGGCCGCCCATCTAGCCTAATTGTGCCGGTTTATTAGGTCCGAATAGGGCGGGATGGTGGAAGGCGAAACGCTCATCCCCCGCGGGATATTTGGCTAAGAAGAGAACTGGAGCTGGGCTGCATTTTGGATTTAGGCGCGGCTGCAGGGATTCGTTGGTGCTTGGTGGCGAGAAGAGCCTTGCATATGTGTTTTGTTTGTAGGGAAAAGAGAATATGGGAATGATTCATAGGGGGCTGCGTTTCATGTTGCCCGCGCGGCAAAAATCATCTCCAGTCCTCTATTAGGGATAAGGTATAGCGATAGGTAATGGTGAAAAGATAGAAAAAAGCAGCAGAAAAAGGCTGTGTCTAGCTGGGCATCTCCCCAGAGGAGCTGGATTGGCTGACAGCGCTTCGTGCTCATGAAACACGGGGGTTGAAACAGCCGGGGTGGATCGCGGCTGACATGGGTGGTGATTCTGGCGGCTTGAGCTTCACCTGCATCGTGATTTAGTCTATTTAGCATCATCAAGGGCGTCAACAGGTAAAATGTAGTTTGTAGCAATGACCGGAGGGAATAGGAACCTACCTAATTAAATAGCGGTCAGTATAAAAAGTGTCACAATGAAGCATCCGCACGAGCATAGCCTTCAATACAAACGTCGCCATAAAACGGAACAAGATACACGAGAAGTCCATGCCTGATTGACTTGGCTATCCTTTTCCCAAATTTTATCCCTTGATTCCATGGGCTACCGTACATGTGCCGCATCATAACCCGAAAAAAGAAAAGGCATCTTGACAAATTCGATTCCAAAACGCCACGCTTTGAATTCCCATGAAATTACAAACTCCTCCATATGCTTCGCTAAAAAAATCAAATCGCAGAGAGGGTATAACGCAATCATAACGCCTCCGGGAAACAGGGTGTAAAAACTTGACAGAGCACACTCCCAAGGCTTGGTCACTTTTGACTAGCCGTTTTGTCCCTCGCCTTCGTTTGTCTCCATGCATATTCGATAATGAGAGCTCGTATCGCACCGACATTACTATAACGTCAGGTATACGGCCACAATGCCTGCCATGAGCCCATAAAGCGACCGCGATCCAGAAACGCGCAAATTCGATCCCAGCGACGTCGGCGACGGTTCGTACATCATCCCAGAGGGAGCCGAGGGCGTGGTCATGGTTCCGGCAGGGTCAAAGTCATCGTCGGTTGTCCCTGGGGGTTCGGCCATCGTCAAAGTACCCCACTGCACTTCTGATCCAGTAAAGGTGGACGTCCATGAAACCTGCGTTGGTCCAGTGTGGTATGCGTTTGTGTAACCAGATCTATAGCTCGAGTAACCCGAGCACGTTGCGGCCGTTGTGCCCTTCAAGTCGCACTCCACGTCGGCGATGCTTTTGACGCAACGTTAGCTTATCTCTTCCACACCTACACCAAGTTACACTACTCACTATGTCGACGTCACTGTTCCATGGAACTCGAGCGTACCGGGCCCCTCCACGATGACAAAGGGGAATTCGAGAGACAGGTCGCATGCGAGGGGCGTTTGCGTCGGGCAGAAAATGGTATACGTTGTTCTGCTGGCGGATGGATCCTTGAGGCTGTGTTAATCCTGCTGGGAGGTACTCGTATATCTCAAATGAGAGAGTGGAGAATGTAGGCAAAAGAACCAAAGGCTGTGGACCCGGCATACCGTTGAAATGATGCTCCCTCGGACCAGCGACCACGCGCGTTCGTCATA
Organism: Trichoderma sp. IMV 00454; assembly: GCA_001931985.1. NCBI lineage: Eukaryota > Fungi > Ascomycota > Sordariomycetes > Hypocreales > Hypocreaceae > Trichoderma > Trichoderma sp. IMV 00454. The sequence continues at coordinate 675,019 of MSJK01000149.1, read as the reverse complement.
GTAGGGCAGATAGATGGGAGCAGCCGTCACTGTTGGGGTTGAGGCCAATCTGTGAGGCTCACCATCTGCCTCGTCGTCGGCAGCACATGGAGCGACCAGCGCGAGCAAGGCAAGCAATGCCGACCAAGGTTTTGGATGAAATCTGGCCATGTCCAGTCGTCGCTTTCTCGATTGATGTGGTTTCGTAGCGGCACTGCTGGGAAAGGTAGAGGAGGTTGTCGCGAAGCCAAACCAAGCGAGCGCAACTGCGAGACTTGAGAAATGAGCGCTTCAGTATCGGGTTTCTGGTGTTGATTGTCAAATGTCGACTGCAGAGTAGACTAGTAGATTGTCGAATGTGCGCGCAGGTTGGCCGTTTGACGCAAGACTCTGACAGACAGCAGTTATCAATCGTCAAGGCGTCTTGTCACCACTGGCTTGGGCGGACAAGATGCACGGGCAGATGCATGGAGGATGGAGGATGGCCGAGATGGAAGATGAAAAGACGGAACGGCAGAGATCCGGCCAGAGACCAGAAGAAGCCCGAGAGCGGCCCATGGAAAGCAGAAGCATCAAGGGTCAAATACTAGCGATTTTGGTCCCACGATGCCAAGAGTTGGAACTCTGTCTCCTTTGCAGCAAGTCGCAAGGCATGTGGCCAATTGGGTTTAGAGCCAGTGCCGCTACGAAGGGGGTTTTTCTCCATGAGGTCTTGGCACTACCCGGCTCCTTTTTTTTTTCTTTCTCCATGACGAACATTGATTTGTAGGTGGTATAATCTGTGGAGCATCAGTTATAAGCACATGGATGAGATGAGAGATGAGATGAGAATTAATCTATGTACATTACAGGTCATATAATCATTATAATAGTATTCGTGTGCTCACGTAGTAGTGCAAGTATTTTGTTGGAATCTCATTAATACCTGAGAGAAATAAAGAGAGAACAGGAGGGGCCTGTGACTGCCACACGCAGATACGAAAAGTGGCTGTACTTTGTCAAAGCAGCACAATACAAAATTGTGCGGCACCAACACACGGTAAATCCACAAGGCAGGCGCAGAGGCCCGGCGCAGAGCAAGGGAGGGAAATCACGACCGGCTTGGCACGCTGCCGCAAAAGCGGCCACGCATTTCTTCCCAACTTCCTTCCTCTTTTTCTGCGACCTTGCGAGTCAAACCAATGGGCCGCCAAGGCTTTGCCAAGACAACGTCTGAGAAGGTTTGATGCCGGCGCGTGGCTGCCAAGAGGCGAGCGCTGCCGGATAGGTGCATATTATGCAGCGGGCATTTCCGCTTAGTGTACTCCGTACGTATATCTCCCTATCTGCGTGGGTACCGATGAGCATATCCTCGGGCGAGCAAGGCGCATATCTACGCGCGGCGGTACCTTGGAGGTGAATTGCATTTATAGCGTTGTTCCATATGTACGTCTCAAAAGAGAAAGATCGGCGGGCAGGCACGGGACTCTCCGTTGGGTTCGTGACTCTCAGTTGGAAGTTTGTGCCGATCTCGTCATTTAAGAGCCTAGTCTAGCAAAGACACGTGAGGAGGCAGGGAACAACAGCTCACCTTATCTTGAGTGAATCTAATTTACTGTACAGGCAAATTTGAGTGTTGCATTCCCATCTATCTCATCGATCTGAAGATACTGCACAGCATCTCAAACAGACGCCATTCAAACAAGGTTACACAGCCAGTCTCATGTTTGCCGCTAAAATAAGCGAAGTGCAGAGACTTTGAATGTGCAGCCCGAACAAAGCAGCTAGCGGTTAAATCCAGGTGGCACAGATCGCCTGTTTGAGCCCCGAGAGCAGCAGCCATTGGCGGGATGGTGAAGATTAAACAGCTGGGCTGGCTTCTGGGGATACACATGCCGCATAATATATGCTTACTTGATCTCTACTAGGAGTATTACTCGTATACACGGCAAAACATTTGACCCAATCCAAAAAGCAAGTAACAGTTGCCGTGTCAAGGTTGCATTTCGCTCTTATTAATTCGCCGAGCAGCTCTAGACTCGTCTCTCCACCTCCGAAACCAACTGCGCCCTGTCATGGCAAGAATTTCCATTAAGAAAGAAAATTGGATCACTCTAATGCCGCCTCCCGCCAGACCAATCGGTTAGCCAGGGGCTGTGAAGGGAAAAAATCCGTCATCCATGCAAACCTTGTTGGCTCTGGATCCTCTTGCAAAGTCGGAAGAGGAACCGAAGCACTGCGATTCCAACATCACGTTACACTACTGGGCTTGACGATGCGATACAGATGACAAAAAGTCATGGGCGACCTAATTTTTCCAGCACCACTCAACATCTCATCCGCTCTCCTAATGCTCAAGTAATAATGCCCAAGACGCAAATGACTGCTCTCTGCGCTAAATATCGTGAGAATCAAATCGGGTAGCATGACTAATGCTCTGACAATCCGACAGTCCGGGTCTTTTGCCACGATCTAACTTATAAAGTCAATCGCCGAGACTAGCATGTGTGCAGCGCTACCTTGAAGAAGGAAAAAAAGGGGACAATACGGGAGTAGTCTGGACCGTTAGAGGCCAAAATGAGCTTGAAAGCTGCTAAATAAAGATCGCGTGGTGGCCGGTTTAAAACCGCTGGACTGTTTCTTCTTCTTGTTGGTTCTACGATTCACTCATTCGATCGTTACATCAAACAACCATTCACTCGTTTTCACAAACCAACGGCAACCAATATCAATCTTTGGACTTGTTTACTTCCAAGGCCCGACTTGACTACTCTGCCACCACATTCGTTCATCCATCAAGATCAACATCAACATCAATAATGGCTCGCTCACTCGCTCTCCTCGCCTTTGCTGGCGCTGCCATGGCTGCCCAGACCACCACCGTGTCTCTCCTGCTGCCCTTTGCCGACCCTCAACCCTTGGTCGGCTCAGTTATTGGCGTTGACAGCACGGCTACGACCTATGCTTACGGATGTGCTCCTGGAACTTCTGAAGACGATTGCGGCTTTCCCAGCAGCGAGACTGTTACTCAGGGTCCATCCACCTGGGCCTTTTCTATGTCTTACTCTGCTGAAGGCAACTCAGTGTAAGTAGTATTCTGGCTTAACTCTAGCGATGTCTTTGAGTGTGACGGGTTCGGTTACCTCGAGCCAAAACCTGCAATCTTCTCAATAACCAGGCTCACACGCGAGACGAGCATAAATCTCTCTTTTGACTACTTAAGGAAACACACTTACGCTTCTGATATAGTTCCGAGGGTGGTACCTGCGTGCTCAACACTGCCAAGGACGCCGCTTCATGCAGCATGGCTTTCGCCCAGGTAACGGGCGGCAGCATCTCTGCTACCGGCAGCAGTGGAGTTGAGGCCTTCCTCACCTTCCAGCTTCCCGTCACCATCACCGCCGGCCTCGAGAAGCTCAAGGCCACTCCCGGCGCCTCGGCCACCGATAGCTCAACCCCTGCCCCCACCAACACCGGCGCCTCCCAGGCTGCTCCTTCAGGCTCTACATCTACGACTCTCGCCAGGCAGACATCCGCTGCAAGCACTGGTAACAGCACTCGTACCGCTTCTTCTACGGCCGGTCCCTCAAGCACCAATGCTGCGGGCATTGTGAACGCCCAGAACGGTCTGCTGGCTGGTGTTGCTGCCCTTGTCGGCGGTGTTATGATGTTGTAATTTATTGGAGAAGACGTTGTTTCAGTCCAACAACAGCAGCCGTTTGACAGGATGGCGAGAAATACACGATACACGTATGTATGTTTATTGAGTTGATTAGTAGGTACAGCCAGCATGGAATTAATATATACAATAAAGGATTTGATAGATCCAACAACCAAGCAGGTAGATGTATCGTGATATTCCAATCAGGCAGCATGACTAATTTTCCGGTGATCCTTCTGCCCATTTTTCCCATGACCTAACTTGTAAAGTCAATGGCCGAGACTAGCATCTGCAACGCTACCTTGAAGCGGAAAAGGAGACGAAAAGTGAAGACTTGGCAACGAGAGCCTTTTTGAATCCTTTAAAACTCGAGTCGTTGGCCGCTTGGGTTTTCCCTTTTTCTCACTTGACTATCGCGATCCCACTCATTTCTCTCGACGATCGTTGCTTTAATTTTGAATTGCAACAGCCGTTCGTTTTGTTTGTTTTTTTGCAAGATCCAACTACCAACACATAGTTACACAACTGTCCCGGCAACCAACATTTAAGCTTATTACCTGCCTGTATATAAGATGCAAGGTCAAGCGTGCAGTTTACCAGTATCCTCGTTCGTTCTTATCAACACGTCAACAATGGCTCGTTCGCTCGCCCTTCTCGCACTTTCCGGCACCGCCATGGCTGCTCAATCTACTACCGTCTCTCTGCTGCTGCCGGTCGATCCCCGGAAGCTCGTCGGTTCTGTAATTGGTGTCGATAGCGCGGCTACGACTTACGCTTGTGGATGTGCGCCTGGAGTGGCCGCTGATGAGTGTTTCTTCAAATCTAGCCAGACTATTACTCAAGGTCCTACTACATATATTCACACGGATACTTACAGTGATGCCGATGGCGTCCATTAGTAAGTGACACTCTCTGCCTTAATGTTTATGATATGGTCTCATGTCATCGGCGGCATGTTCATTATCGATCCAACCGCTGAGCAACTACTACTCCCATCACATAAGCATACAAACGCCATTCGAAATAAAAAAAAATACATAAGCTAATGTTTCCCCAATAGCACTGCGGATGTCCACTGCAAGCTCTCTAGCGCGGTAGACTTGATTTCATGCGACATGTCGATGACCACAACGGATTCCACCGGCAGCATCACCATCATTACCAGCGCCGACACTGCATCAGATTGGGTATCCTTCCAGCTCCCCGTGACCATCACCGCCGGTCTCGAGAAGCTCCAGGCCGCCCCTGGCGCCTCGGCCACGGATAGTTCAGCCGCCGCCGCTCCCACCAACAGTAACACTAGTGCTTCCGAGACATCGCAGACGACTGCTGCTTCTTCGGGTGCTAATACGTCTAAGAGTGTTTCTTCGGGCCCTGCTTCTACGGGTGCTTCTTCGAGCGGCGGGTCTACGACTCTTGCTAGGCAGACGACCGCTGCTGTGAGCACTGGTACCAGCAATTCTTCTACTGCTGCTGCGCCTAATAGTACTAATGCTGCTGGTCTTATGAACGCCCAGAGCGGTCTGCTGGCTGGTGTTGCTGCCCTTGTTGGCGGTGTTATGATGTTGTAATCAGAGAAGACGTTAGTTAAGCTCCAACAGCAGCAGCTATTTAATAAGATAGTGAGGAATATATAATATATATATATATACTCTTTAAGTTAATTAGTAAGTATAGCTGTATAGAATTAATATATATAATAAAGGATTTAACAGATCCAACAACCAAGCAGCCCGTTAATTGTGGCGTCATCTTATACAAAGTATCTCAACGATCAATACTACCAAGAGCGTGCCGTCGAAAGTACCCCGACGATGGAATACTCATGATGATAGCCCCATGTACGATGATATATATATTCACCCGCCGCTATGGAACACGCCATATAAGTAAGGTGGCACAATGCCTAGCTCAGAATACAAGACAAGATGCGGGACAAAAAGCTCCGTTATATCATGTTAATATATCGCGAGATTCTAATCAGGCAGTATGACTAATTTTCCGGTGATCCTTCTGCCGTTTTCCCCATGACCTAACTTGTAAAGTCAATGGCCGAGACTAGCATCTTCGTAGTGCTACCTTGGGAGGAATAGGAGATGAATAGGCTGGATTGAGATTCGAGAACCCACTTGAATCTGTTCAAGCTCGACACGATCCTTGCAATAGCCATTCGTTTTCGTCTGTAGGATTCAACGACCAACACACAGTTACACGACTACCCATGACAACCATTATTAGCGCACAACATATAAAGGTGAGCAGTTTTGCACAACACACGCGTTCGTCTCATCCATCGCCATTAACCATGGCTCGCTCACTCGCCCTTGTCGCGCTTTTCGGCGCCGCTGCAATGGCGGCTCAATCTACTACCGTCTCTCTGCTACTACCCTATACCCTTCGCCATGCTTACTTTGGCTCTGTTATTGGCGCTGATAGCACGGCAACGACGTACGCCTATGGGTGTGCACCTGGACTCAATGGAGTCAAACCCGATGACGAAGACTGCGGCTTTGGAACCAGCCAGACCGTTACTCAGGGCCCTAGCACATGGATTTACACTTCTTCTTATACTGTTGAGGAGGGCACTGTGTAAGTGACATTCTGCCTCTACGCTGATGATATTTGCCTCATGTCTTCGGTTGCATATTCATTTATCCAAGCACCTGATGAGCAACAACTTCCCACCATCTAAGAATATAAACAAGACACCACTTTGGAGTAAATATAAGCTGATACCTAGTATTTTCCCATAGCACCCTGGGCGGTCACTGCAAGCTCTCCAGCGCGGTAGACTTGGGTTCATGCACCATCTACACATACGCAACAAGCACCGACGGCAGCGTCACTTCCTCTACGTCCTCGGGCACTCAGCCGTTCCTCACCTTCCAGGTTCCCGTCACCATCACCGCCGGTCTCGAGAAGCTCCCGGCCGCTCCCGGCTCCACGGCTACGGATGGTTCAACTTCTGCTCCCACAAGTACTGGTGCTTCTGAGACTTCGGAGACGAGCGCTGCTTCGGGGGCTGCGTCTACGAGTCTTGCTAAGGAGACGAGTGTTTCTTCGGGTGCTGTGTCGACGACTGTTGCTGAGCAGACAACCGTTGTGAGCACTGGTACCAGCACTTCTTCTACTACTGCTGCGCCTAGTAGCACCAACGCTGCCGGTCTTGTGAACGCTCAGAACGGTTTGTTGGCTGGTGTTGCTGCTGTTATCGGTGGTGTTATGATGTTGTAGTTGAACGGAGAGGACGTATAGTAAGTAGGATATGTGTTGAGAATTTATGAACATATGAGTTGTTGGCTTTGTGTAAAAGCCATTTGTTTTTCAGTGTCTTGAACTTGAATTACCGTCATAACCACTTGTAATAGAATAATCGACGTCGTTTTGAACAGGACCCGCATTGTTGGGATGAAGATGAAACGGCGCATTATATGAACATGGTCTTTGTGTTCTATGCTTGGACTAACCTGGCGCCTGTTCCCTAGATTCATATTTTCTGAACAACCTGTGATGCCAGCATGAATCACTTCGTTTCTTTGTCATTGCCCTTCATATATAGTATTTATAAGCCGCCCTTTTCCGACTTGATGACATTCTAAGCCAACCGTCCATACAATCACTCACAATCACTACACACACTTCAAAGTTACACTTCAGTGATTTCCAGCGTATCTATTTTCCACCACTTCCACAATGGATTCTTCCCAGCGTATTCTCACCACTTCCGCCCAGCAACATGGGTACAACCTCTACAGCAGGATTCTGCACGGGATCAAGGGGATCTTGCCCAAGTCCTTCGTCATCGCCGCGTATCTTGTCGCCATCGTTTACATAGTGGTGAGATACAGGAAAAGCATGGCTAAGCCAACCGACGAGGAACATTGCCAATGCGGGGATCAACATTATAGGAGATTGCTTCGACAGATGGAGCATAAGCCCCAGGCTGTCGCATCGGGGGTGGATGTTCCAAGGTACCATTGGGACGCTGTTTAATGCGATTGTCTATAGATACTTATTGTCTTGTCAGGCGGAAGAAATAGCACATGTCAGGAGGGTGCTCATGGTTCAGTCAGTGTCGCGCTGCGTAGTTCGGGGTGTGGCATCAATGTCTTCTCTGCCGTCAAGCCAGCTGCTGCAGTTGATACATCGACGAGACTGCACGCACGTGTTTGCCTATTAGTCCTTCGATTCTTTCCGTAGAGGAGAGTCAAAAATAAAATTTCGCACCTTTTCATTAATCCGCTTCAAACAATACGGACACTTTTTAGAATACTTGATAATAGGATCATGCGAAACAAGCGTATAAACATGTGCCAGCCCGTAGAGCGAAAAGCCCATCAAGGTAAACGACACCATCTGATAGATAAAAGAGCCGTAGGCCATGACGACGGCGCCGTCGGCTTGTGCTTGATGCAGCGTGTTGTAGCCCCCGGCTGGTGAGGAGGCATTGTATTTGGGGCCGGGGCGGAGGACGGCGAACTTTTCTTCAATGTTTTTGTTGATGGGCAGGATGACGGAGATGGGGGGCATGAGGATTGCGCTGACGAAGGATTTGACGAGGTCTGTGAAGGCGGCGGCGAGGCTGGTTGGCGGTGGTTAGTTTGGGGGGGTTTTCATGATACTGGTTGCTTCATGTTTTCTTTGTATTCTCTTGGTGTAGGTTATGTCCTTTGTTGTGTAAGTGGAAAATACGAAAAAGTTTGCTCACATTAAACCAAACGCAATCTGCAAAATGTTTCCTTGGAATGCAAAGTCTACGAAGCCGTGAAAGAATCGCGTCACTCTTGTGCGGCCCCTGTCGAGCAGAGAATCTGTCTCGCTGGGACCGCCAATCTCAATGTCGCGGGAGGAAGAGGAGGCATCTGGGCGTTTGGAGCTCATGTTTGGATGGTCTATGGAGATACTGATGAAGATTACAAGTTTTGGATTGAATTCATTATATACAGGTATTTATTAGTGAAAAATAAGGATTGGACTTTAAAGATTTCATGCCTGATGTTAGGCGCGAGATCGTCAATGTCACGAGCTTTGTTCGTTGCAGAGACGAAGCGCTCAATTCCCTGTTTGGGCAATGTATGACGCAGATGGCGCTGGCTCTAATGCGCTGGTGCGGAGGCTGGAATAAGCGAAGCATTAAAATGGCATCGAGATAAAAACAAGGATAAAACACCAATAACAAGATCGTGTTGCTAGTTGATCTCTTATCTAGCACTGCACAAGAGTTTTGGAGTTTAATTCTGGTTTAAAGAGCGTGAATTTGTTTCTTTTTTTTAATTCAGAGATATCATTGCTGTTATCAGCGTGCGTATTAGTGAGGTTTGCCCTCGTAGCATTTTGTATCTTGGCCTTTCCACAGCCACCCTAAAACCAAACCATCCAGTCCATAACCTGAGCTCTGATATAACGAGCGAACAATAGGAAAACAGAGAAAACCGGGAAATCATTATAGTGCAAGCGCTACACCCCCCTTTTTTTTCTCTTCTTTGTCATTATGCAGACATTCGTCCTAGCGCCAGCACCAGGGAGAGGAACCGCCAACAAGAGCCATGTCAGCTTAGAATCCCTCCTTGGAGTATCTCTCGCGCTCCTTCTTCTCCTTCTTCCAGATGAACACAAACTTGCCAATCCAGAATAACGACGACAGAATCATCAAAGTCGCAGTGACCCATGTGATGGTGTAGAACTTTGTGCCGTTGGTAGCCACTACGGTAACCGGCTTGCCTTCAGTGTTGATAGCATTGACGGCAACAGAACCAGCTGCCGTGGCGATGATGCTGGCAAGAGTGATGAAAAAGGCGGCAGCCGATGCGAGGCCCGTGTTCACCATGAGGATGATTCTCTTGTCGCCCAGGACGATGGCCGGGATGCAGGCTAACATGGCGAGACCGCTGAAGCCTACGCCCAAGACGTACAAGACGAAGAGGGCCATCAGGGCGGCATTGAGGGCGTCGATTTTGAGCTGGATGGAGCCCGGCCAGTGAATCTTGGCGAGGCTGATGTGAAGGGGCCCGAGGGAGAGCTGGTGGTCCATGATCGATGTGAGGTTGAACCGGACTAAAGTGATTTGAGTTAATGCTGCTGGGTATTCGAAGTGAGGATGATGAAACAGTTGTCAAACTTACCTTGAGGAGCTGACGTAGTGCAGTTGGTGGTGTTGAGCTGGAAATGCGATGCCGTTGCGTTTGGCCCAAAGCCTCCCCAGCAAGCGTTCATGACGTGGAGCGAGTACCAATCACTGATGCCCAGCTCGTCGGCAATGTCGCCGATGATGTCGCCGGCGATGTCGTTGATCTTGCCCTTGGCAGCGTCTCCGAGGTCGTCGAGTCCGTCTGTGAACTGGTCCCAAAGACTGTCACCATCGTCGTCATCGTCGTTGCTTGACTTGTCGTCTGACGACAGTATGTTTTGACCAAGCATTGTGGTGTTTATCTGCATGACTGTATCAGCTCTGCGTAGTTGTCTTGACTAGACGATTTTACTTACTCTGACGACAGCATATTCTTCCATGAAGCCCTTCTTGCTTCCAGCGAACAACGTCAAATTCGTCAGGACAAAGGCGACGAAAGAGAATATTAGGGGGATGAGAACGGCGAATCTTAAAAGGACGGCCATGATTATTAAGTTGTATGAAAGAATGAATCACCAGGATGCAAATTTTAGGGGTATGGAAAGGTGTAATAATGTGTAAGAGAGTGTATCACCAGGATGCAATCCTATAGGTAGGTATGGAAAAGGAAAAAGGAATGAGGCGTAAAAGAGAGAGTGCGTAGAATACGAAGAAGGGGGCCGACGATGACTCTATATAATGCTCGGCTTGGCCATGATTGTGTTAATAAAGCCTGGCTTGGCCTGGCCTGGTCTGTTTGATGAAGTGCACACCCACGTTCACATCCAGTTCACTATTTTTTGTCTAAGCAGTAGAATGGATTGGCCCAGAGCGTAAGTTACGCGTATCAGTGCCGGGATCAAAGAGGCAACCAAGAAGGACAAACTCGATTCTGCCGCGGATTGTCGCTGCCGATGTCTGGGATTGGCTAGCCGCGCGACAATCAAGCGTCTTGAAAACAAGTTCGTAGGCGCAAATCCGCTGCAGCAGTTTCACGGGAGCGATTTGCCTCTGGGATGGCGCTTTGCATCATAACGAATGCGCTGGGGGTGAATGGTTGGCTGAGAGTGGGTGAATCGTGAACAGGGGTGTGTTCAAACTGTTGGTGGATCGGCAGCAGGGGTCAAAGAGCAAACGCAGTTGAATAGACACAACGTGTAAATCACGGGCTCGTATTGATCCTATAACTGAATGAATATTGAACAGACTTATTGCGAGTTTTATATGTTATGTTGATATATATCGATCCGATATATGCATTATACGTGCAAAATATTGCAACGCAAGGAACAGCGCAGGAAGCTACATATTCTCACTTCTAAAATTATCCAATGAGCGGCTGGGATATTGATGACTCTAAAACCGGCTCTCGATGCGACAGCCGCGTTAGGCCGCCGTTACAGGGCCCTCAGAGCGGATTTCAGATTCTGAGGCGCTGGGCCAATCGATGGCTGGGCGCTTGGGCGCCTACTTGAAACGGGCTGGGCGTTACCAGCCCAAGATTTCGTGAGGACTGCTGCATGTTTCGTGTTTTTTTATAGATAGTAGAAGACGAATGGTTCAAGTATAGGTGCTGAGTAAATCAGGCACGATTTACATGTGGATATACTTTGTTCTCTATTAGATGCACTGTGTAGTAGTTGCTCATGGTTGTACGCGGAATAGCATTCAGAGTATTGGAGGAAGGACTTTGGCCAACCTTCATCCTCCCAGAATTAGATGGAATTTACTCAGCACCACTGTCTAATCAAACGAAGCTTGAACACTTTTATACTAACGCAGTGATCGAAGGAACAAGTATCACAGTTGGGTCGCTACGACTTAGATACGCAGGCGCAGCTATTTGTCAAAAATCCTTTCTGAGGATATTAATTAATACGCCCTGGCAATCCCTATGTAGCTGCTATAAATGCTAGAAAGCAATTACTATGCCTGCTCCTCAGTCTCATCGTCAGAATCGCTTTCAGCATACTCAATTTCATCAGCTTCGTCATCAAGGATGCCCTGATAACTATCAGCGACCTCGCGGTCATAAGTAGCTACAGTATGCAAAGGATGCTATCATCAATATTAGCAGATGCCTCACCAAGCCAGCAGGCAACTTACACAGGCCAAAATAGCAGCAGCATTCGCAATGACAGACAACGAATTCGCCATATCAAGGCGAATCTTCAAGTCAGTCACGGCACGCGCCTCGCGAGCACGCTCCTTCAATGCGATTTTGTCTTTCTTAGTTCGGCGGTTACGGGCACGAGATCGACTGTTCATCTTGAAAAGAGCCTTGCGACCTGCGAGCTGGTACTTCTTGAACTTGTCCTATATAGCAGCCTCAGTGGTTAACAGTCATCTGGTACCAAAATCACACAGCTTCTACCCACAGTATAACCCGCTTGGGCGTGCTCGTGAAGTTTCTTGGCGAGAGCAATAAAAGCTTTGTCAATTTTCTCGCAGCGGCTACTACCATGTCTGCATCGAGTACACTTGTCGGAGGCGCCTAGAGTCTGATTAGCACACGTTATGCAGCATGCTATCAAATACTTACTAGAGTCTTCGCAACAAGCCACAAGTTGAGCACCATTGGCTTCTTCATTCTTCGTTGGATACTGCGCGTAGTGGTTGAGGCATCTCTTGCAAGGGATACGACGACTATGTGGCAGTTAGCTATCCAGCTCGCAGCGACCTCGTTACTACCTCGCGGCTACTCACACAAATGGCGTGCTCTGGACACCAGGACGCGTGGAAGAAGCCTCGTCAGCCATGACGGACACACTATCGTACCGTCAATGTTAGCTGTCAGTTTGCAGCAGCGTGACCGTGACCACAAGAGCTGAAAACTCTCACCTTTGAACGAGGAAGTGTGAAGAAGGAAGAAAGAAAAGAAGAAAAGAAGAGAATTGAGATTCCGTTTGTTGTGAAGAATTAGGGCAAATTTCACCGCCCTCGCAGCTGGCAAAGAAGTGCCCAATATGTGGTCTCCGCGTGCCAGCTGTAACCTCCGGCAATCTCGTCTTCCATTTCCCCTGTCAAAGTCGCAAAATACAATTCAACAGTCTCTGGGAGTAATAAAGTAATCTAACATCGGGGTCTTACAACAGAGAGGAGGCAGGCATACGCAAAGAATAAACAGCCATCTCACACATTTCCAGTTGCATTATTATCTTCAATAAGTTCTTCCCTAGTCTTAATTATTTTTTAGGATTTTACGCTTCATTATGGTGATCTCGCTGTTTTTCTTTATATCGCTTTGCCTGCTGTTTTAGTGTAGTATGCTTTCTCATCGGCAGGTTGACTGTGTTGGAAGGCAATATCGAGCACTTTTGGCTCAATGTCAACAAACTTGTGAATGCTGCGTGTTGACAGATTGTCGGCGATGGTATCCATGCTTTCTGACAGGGTAGACAAGGAAACGAACCCTTGACGGATTCTGACGAGAAAACGGCGTTGAGGTTTTTGGCTAGTTCGTGGTCAGATGTCTTGCAGCGTCGTTCAAGGTTAGTCCATGCCTGATGAAAGGTGCCCTGTAGTACTTCTGCCTATACACTACGGTAGAAGGTAGATAAGACTCATTTACTTTCTTGAAGCTGGTGAATTAGTATACCCGACAACAATGTGGAACTCAAGGATCAAAACCATATATTAAGGAAAGATTTTTATTTGTCGCTAGCCTTTATTTAGGCAATAGATATTTGGGGGTTTTAAGTATGTATGTTGTATCTACTACTATCTCTACTATCTTTACTTGCTACTAATATAGCTATACTTCTCTAGTATCTACTACTATAGCTATATTTATCTAGTATCCGCTACTATAGACATGTTTCTCTGGTATCTGCTACTGTAGTTAGATAGTAAAGTTGGGATACTGAAACTCCTAGGATACTGTAATGGAGACTGGGGGCTGATGATGGCATTTGTAGTTGTCAGTATCTACTAGTAAAATATACGATAAGGCCGACGATGGCGTCAATCTCGTGAAGTGCCGTTGACATGGGTCAATTTGCGGAGACGCAGATTTCCTAATCTGGCAATCTGCGCAAGGCCCCATCTTGGGCCTCCGCCTTTCATCGGCCTCTGTTAATCGTCGATGAGATCTAATGGATATTCACAGCTGTAATGATGGCTTGGTAAGCATCCTCTGTCACCCGATAGATTATGCTGCAATAGAGTTTTGCTTTAGTTCAGGATACGTGCATGTGGGCGAGGTACATGCGATGCTATTGGCGTAAACTCCATTTTCTATTGTTCAATAGCATCAAATATGTTACCTGTCATTGTCTCTTCCGTCGTCTGATCCTTCACGCAGCATGGCATTGTTTACTACACCACCATGGTCTCAAAATCATCTGACCACCAATAGCCAGGATTGCACCATATCCAGACAAAACATGACCTTGGGTAGCTCTGTAGCCTGTATTTGCCTGGCACACGCATGACCAGACTCTCTCCCGCGTGAAAAACCTACAGCGTTGGTCAGCGGTGACATTAGCCACTAAGGCCGCTAGAGAGCCGGGCCAATACCCGCTATGATGGCCCCCTCCATCGCCCACACTCCCACAAGGCCTCTCCACGATGGCTGCTGCAGCTTTCGTCATTCCCATGTGGGAGCCCATTATCGGCTCTTATCTGAACGTCCAGTCCATTTCTCCTCACATCACCGCTTTCGCTTACTGCATTGCATGTACCTCCTCCACTGGTCTACCTTTCCTCTTCACATCACAAACCTCGGAATAGCCTCATCCCCGCGAGGCTTGTCTTTACCTTTTCTCATCCCCCACCTCGACGAAACTCTGCAGCAACGTCCACTGAAGGCACTTTGGAGGGGCTCAACTCGATTCACTGCGCCACTAGCTGTTTAGCTCCCTCCATGGAAGAGTAACGCGCCATAACTTTTCTTCCTCTTCCTCCTCTTCCTCTCCCTCTCTCTCACTACTCCCGTGTCGTCTCTGTTTCCCCCAACGATGCCCTCGCATCGTCCCTCGAATCTACGCCGCCACCGTCTCCGAGTACGCTGACGCGATCGACAATGCGATAAGCAACTTCTTCGACCCACCCGCGCGCCAGCCATCCCGTCCTTCATCTTTTTGCTCGTCCAAACTTTCAATCCTCGCTTTCGACTCATCGCTTCATTCTGACCTACCAAACTTCACCCTTCGATCCGCACCCCATTCAAGATTTCACCCTCTTCTCCTCGTCTGCACGGCCTTTCCCGTAAACCATGTCGTCTTCTCTCGAGGCCAAGATTGTGGTCTTGGGCGCCCAAAACGTGGGCAAGACGTCCCTTGTGATGCGGTACTGCAAGGGCTCCTTCAATCCAGCCCAGACGACGTCCACCGTCGGCGCAAGTTTCCTGACCAAGCGCGTGGTTGACAATGACTCCGACACTGTTGTGCGCCTCCAGATCTGGGACACGGGTATGTGCATCTGCTGCTTTGTATCGCTGTCGGATTGTCTTATGCATCCCTGCCATTCCTCTGCTGGGTGCTGCCTAGACGACTTTCATGCCCGATGATGACTTTTTTTGGCTGTTGAAATCACGTAATTTTGCATAACATTTTATGCTGACTCTTTACGCAGCCGGTCAAGAGCGTTTCCGCTCTATATCCCGTTTATACTACCGCGGCGCCAATGCTTGTATCCTTTGTTACAGCATCACCGATGCCCAATCTTTCCTCGACATGGGCGAGTGGCTCATGGAGCTGCGCCGCAACCTACCCGCAGACGTCGTGCTGCACGTCGTCGGCACAAAGGCCGACATTGTTGCCCGCGATCCTTCTCTCCGCCAAGTGCCCTTTGAGCGCTGCATCGCCTACGTCGCCGAGAATCTAGCCCCCGGCCTCGGCAGCACGCCGCCCCCGACCGCCACGCCCAGCAACGGCCATTCCTATCCCTCAATGGGCGGCGTCGAACCCCGGAGCCCCAGTTCTAAGCGGAGCTCCGGCTTCTGGGGCCAGGAGGTTGGCTGGGACGCCTGTCACGAGATCAGTGCCGAGAGCGGCGAGGGTGTCGAGGAGGTCTTCCGCGTCGTTGCTAGGAAGCTCGTTGAGCAGAACCGCAAAATGCAGCAAGCCCTTTTACAGGCGACCGCCACTCCGAATACTCCCGGGTACGAATCCGGTATGGACGGAGGATACTTTGAGGGCATGAATGCCAGAGGGAGCTTCCGCATCGGACGTGACAGGCGGAGCTGGCTGTTTCCGCCAGGCTTCTCGCCCGCTGTGACCATTGACAGGGCTGGATCTACACAAGAGCAAGACCAGCAGGTCGACAGCCGGCAGAAACAACGGCGGAGCAGCTGCTGCTAGATGATTTCCTACGATCACTGAGACTCCCGCTCATGGCAGCTACGTATTGCTAAATGCATTGGATTCACCGCTCAGAGGTTTGTTTTTTTGGAACCTGGCGGCGACCTTGGCTCCTTTTTTACTTTACTTTTTCTCCTTTTGTCTTGGGGCTTCACGAGGCCTTTTCCTCGATTTGCTCATATGGAACTTTTTAGAAGGCTGGTTGGCGTTCAGGATACAATGTACGGACGGGCTGGAAAAGACGGCAGAGGCAGAGGATGACTGATAGGAGTGCCGTCTTGCCCAAAGGGTGTTTGTTTTGTTTGCTTGTTTGCTTTGCTTTGTTATACAGAGGATTGGGAAAGAGAGCTCTCACGAGACTATGGCTTGTACTCCTTTTTTTGTTTGTTTGCGGATTATTGGTACGGGATATACGGGGGGTATGGACAATGGGTTGATTTACGTTGTTCCTTTTTCTTTTGCGTCTCTTCGCTTCTTTTATACTTGATGTCTTGGTTGGCTTTGTTACGTTGTTTGTTCCTTTTGGAGCTTAGGGTAGCGTAGGTACGACTTTGACATGTTAATATTTTTCATGTTTATGCAGGTCATGAACAGATTCTGCTACAAAAATTTCTATGGGCCTTTTTATGCTGGTGATCCTTCTGCTGTCTTTTTTAATTGCCCTGATTTGTCCAAATCATCGTCCACTGCTGGGGGAGCTGGAATATCTACGCCGAGGACCCTGTGTTCCATGCCGACGTATCCATCACTTACGACAATAATGTCCAGCTTGCGGGCCTCTTTGGCCTTGGGCGGGGGAAGCTTGAGAACCGTTCGTGCGGAGGGGTATGAGCCCTGGCCGAGCGGCTTCTTTATTCCCGAGCTGCCTGCAGAGGGACTTCCCCAGCCGAGGCGTTTCACGGCAATGACCTCGTCTTTGGCGACGTCAGCGACAATGACGAACCATCCCTCATTCTGGGGCTTGTGGAACTTTGGTGCCCAGATGCGTGCGTCGCGGTCGACGAGGGGGTTGAGACGCTTGACGTTTACGGTGAGTGAGAGCGTGGTGATGTCTGTGACGGTGACGGCGACGTTGGGGAGCATCGACGCAGCGCGCTTGAAGCGAGCTTGGAGGTTTGATGGAACGTGGAGTTTCTTGGCAAACGCGGTGATTTGATCTTGCGAATACGTGCTGATTGTCGCGAGCGTCGTGTCGTTCTTTGTAGAGTCTGGTTCTACGCCGGGCAAGATTGATGCGGGAGGATCGGTTGGCCATCTGGCGCACTTGATGCTCTGAAGAAGCTTCATCATCTGCAGACAGCTAGAGAGGAAGCCCATCTCGGTGAGGACGTCGATAGAGGCCTGGATGATACGGATTGCCTGGTCGAGCACACTGGTCTGATCACCGACGTAATCCGTGACGGGGAGCTCAATGCGCGACATGAACGCCTGCAACAAGAGGAACGACTTGACATGAGGATCCCACATGGGCAAATTAAACGAGTTTCCAGGGAAAGGAAGATTCTGCGAGAGCACCTCATTGACCAGATCTTCGTTGTGGCGGACGGGCAGCTCATCGTATTCCGTTGCGTGACACATCCACGACAAAACGTTCAAGAAGCTGGCATTTGCCTTTGCATTGCGAGAGAGATACCGAATGGTCATATGTGAAAGATAGTAGTAACTCATAATCTTGCCGAGGGGAGTAGGATCGACGTCGCCGTTGGGGAAGACTTCGACGCACTTTGATTCGTCAAGCTCTTCGAGAGATTTATCGACCATGTCAATCATGAATTCGTTGGCAAGCTGTTGAGCGGCGATGGTGCTGTGTTCTTCAGCCGAAATCTCCAGCCCGTAGTAGGATGGGTTCTTGTGAAGTCGTCTAAAGAAGAAGGTCCATGTCAGATAGTCGAGTGCGTCTTGTTTATTCATAATCGTCTCTGCAGAGATTTCTGCACAGATATGGTTGTCCAAGACTTTGTGCAGGGTTGATTCCACGGGGAAACCGGTGTGCAAAAAGTGCTTGTAAAAGTCCTTCTTAGCATCTTGGGTGAAAATGCGGGCTACACCAGAGTTGTCAAACTGAGGTCGTCCAGCTCGTCCCAGCATCTGCAAGACATCTGTGAGATCCATGTCCTTGTAGCCGCTGGTCTTGGCGTCGTAGAACTGAGTGCCCTTGACAACGACAAGGTGGGCTGGCAGGTTCACACCCCATGCAAGTGTACTGGTTGCGACCAAGATCTGAATCTTGTTGTTCAAGAAGAGCTCTTCTGCAATCTGTCGATCAGATTCGACAAGACCAGCATGATGGAGACCAATGCCAAAGTTGATGGCTTCTCTTAGAGCATCATCCTTTACACGAGACAAGTTGAGCTGTAAATCTTCCTCATCCATCCGAAGGAAGCGTCGGGGGTTGTCCTCCATACCGCAGTAATTGATCAAATCCTTGGCAGTGAGGCGAGTCTGTCGACGGGATGCAACAAATACAATGACGGGCTTTTCAGGGCTGTGGTTCTTGATTGCCAAAAACGTTGGCCGGTTCATAGACTGCATCAATGGGCAGAAGCCTCTAACTTCGGGGAATCCATCAATGTACAGCTCCAGAGGGACGGGGCGGACGGAATGTCTAAAGTTGAAGAGGCCTTCCTTTACGCCAAGCCAGTTAGCCAGGTCAGTGGCATTGGCACAAGCTGTCGACATGCCAAGCAGCCTGACTTTGTTCTTTGTCGAGGACGAAATATAGTTCATTCCTAATCAATCAATTAGCAGCCGGATTATCTGGGATTAAAGAAAAGCATCTTACGAGAAACAATAATCTCCAAAATCGGGCCACGGTCTCCGGCCAACAGGTGAATCTCATCGATAATCACCAAGCTAACCTGCCTAACATATCCTCTGGTCTGCCAAGAACGAGAGATACCATCCCATTTCTCGGGAGTCGTGATGATGATGTCTGCATCCTTGATGGTCCTCGTGTCGGGAGTGTTGTCACCGGTTAACTCGACCAGCTTGAGTCCCAGGGGCTTGGCAAGACGGTTTCCCCAGTCTATGACACGCTCACGAACCAGGGCCTTCATTGGCGCGATATACACCACCTTGGACTTGGGTCGTTCTCGGAATGCCCACCACATGGCAAGCTCGGCAGCAACAGTCTTTCCACTACCTGTCGGAGAACCCAGAAGAACGTTTGCTGAAGTATGATACAGAGTATGGAAGATTTGAGTCTGCATCGGGTTGAAGAAGCTGAATCGCTTGGCATACAGCTCTTCCAGTCCGGGATTCTTGAGTGCCGTGATGGGAAGGGGTTGCAGGTTAAGCAAGTCGGTATACACACTTTCCGTATCTGGGCGGATGAGATGTTGGAAAGAAACAGGAGTTACCGTCTCAGATCCAAGCCATCGATCAGAGATTGCTCGAACGTAGATTTGTGTCGGTAATGGGTCTGACAGAGGAATGGTGAAATTCAGTTCGTGCTCATCATGCAGCTTTCTCCTGTTGAGAATAAAGTACTCATGATGGTAAATCTCTGAAGTCTCCGAGTTCTCGACCCAAATGTAGAAGGATTCCGAGGTTCCATGGATGTGATCTTTCCACAAAAAGTCAGGGATCACATATAACTTGATACGCAGCACATCTCGGTTCAGAGGGGCAATCTCAGCTTCCACGTGAACCATTGGGAAATTGTTGAGTATTTTGGCAATGTTTTTTCCAGCACCTTGGTTGTGTACCAAGCTTCCGATCTCTGCGGGCTCCATTTCCTTCATGACGTCGATTGTCAAGTTTTCTTTGGAGTCGAGTTGGTTTAGGATTGGCTTCTGGAGCTCAAACTGATGGAGAGGATGTTGAAACGGCCAGATCCTCTTCTCAATTGACTTGGACAGGGTCAGAAGCACTAGACATTGATGGCCCCATCTGCGGTTAAGAGCAAGCATGAACAAGGCTCTGCAAATTCGACCGGATTGCTGAGCAACATAGTTCATATCGTTGGTAAGAGCGAAATCGTCTGGCTGGATCTTGGAAATGTATGACTGCAGCAGAATATTGGTCTTTACCTGAGGCGTGTCAATGCCTTTGTCAACATCGCAAGGAACAATGTCTTTGAACTGCAGCAGCTCCTTTGCTTCACTGTCCCTGGACTGAATATTGTCAAACTCTCCACTCATACTAATCATCTTCAAGACGTCGGCCTCTGTGGCCTGAGGATTCATCATTGTGTTGAAGACTTGGATGCTCGAGTGAAGGATGTAGTATTGACTGGCAATGCGACCAATATCCTTGCTGCGGAGCTCTTCGGTATTCTCATTAAAGATGATCATCTGCGATTGCTGCAGAGTTCGCGCGGCCTGTATCGCCAATTGACGACGGCGCTGAACCAAGTTTGGATCATCACGTATTTCCGCCCACTCAATGCCATAAGTCATTGGACTCCTCTGCATTCGCACAAACAGATACGAGTATCCTATCCATTGGACGGCTTCTGGAATCGACGTGACAGTGCCTAGGGCGATTTCGGCGTTGAGATTGTCAACCAGCTTGGTCGAGAATTTTGATTCGATGGGTTGCTGTTCCGTAATGGCTGATAAGTAGTGTGGAAGCTTGTCAAGAGTGGTACAGATCATGCCGATACCAGTGTCTTCAAACTGGGGACGACCGGCACGACCAAAGATCTGAAGCACATCAAGAATGCTGAGATCAATGAATTTACCGTCCTGTGCACTGTATACCTGAGTGCCCTTAATAACGACCGCCGCAGCCGGCAAGTTGACACCCCATGCCAGAGTAGCAGTACAGCAGAGAACTTTGAGCACGCCATCGGCAAAGAGTCGCTCCATGAGATTTCTGTCTGCTCTTGCCATACCAGCATGGTGAACACCGATACCCTTGGAGAGCAAATCTCGAATATCCTTGGACTTGGACTGGCCTATATCTCGTGATGCCTGGCCATAATGAGGATGTCCTGATGGATCAAAAAGATCGACACAGAACTGCTCGATTGCCTTTTGGTGAAGCATCCTTGCCGTTACCATAGTGTCTCTCCGGGAATGCACAAACACCATGACTTGATGATCGCGCTGCAGCATCTCTTTGACCTTGTCGAAAGCAACGTTATCCAAGTTGTCTTTGGAAGTCTTGGACCCGGCTTTTCCTTTGACACCGATGAAATGCTGCTCCAGCGGAACAGGGCGGAATGAGGCATCGAAATAGAACAGACCAGCGTACTTGTTCACTTTCAGGAAATCGGCAACATCGACATAATTGGGCAGGGTAGCACTCAGACCGATGATTCGAATAAGCGACTGGGTGCTTTCCACCTGCCTCTCTGTTCGGGCAACAAGAGATTCTAGAACGGCTCCACGCTCGTCATGAAGCATGTGGACTTCATCGATGATGAGCAGCCTCACCTTCTGCACCAACTCCGTATCTCCAGTTCCCTTTCTGGTGACAACATCCCACTTTTCAGGGGTGGTGACGATGATTTGAGTTTGCACAATTTCGGCCTTGGTGAGCTGCATATCACCAGTGTATTCTCGACACTTGATGCCTAGCCATGCAAGACGCTTGCCCAGCTTCTCGGTAACTTCGGCTGCCAGAGCCTTCATGGGCGCGACATAGACGATTTTGAAATCCTCCGTGTTGACAGCAAATTCAGTCGCCTCGGGGTTCTCAATGGGATTTGGCTGAATATGCTGGCCAATGGTGTGAAGAATCGTGAGCATGGCTGCATCAGTTTTACCCTAAACATAATAATGAGCATTGGTAGAGGGAGCTTGTCACGAAGTCGAATGAACTCACCGCACCGGTTGGAGCACAAATTAACATGTTCTCACTCGTCTTGTACCCAACCGGAAAGACTAAGCTCTGCATCCGATTGAGTGTCTTGTACCCCTTGAATGTGTTGCGGCAAAGCCCATCTAAATCTGAAATTTTGATGAGCTTCTCTCCTGGTCCTGGTACGCCTTTCTTCCCAGCTGGCACGAAATACTCCTCATATTTCTCAAATTGAAGACGCTCACTACCAACTGGTAGGCCGTACTTTTTGCCAGAAGAGCTCAGGGTGTTTCCTGCATTGTATGCCCTGTAAACGTGAGGGTACTGAGGCTCTTTGGCGTAGCTAGGCGCGAGGGCAGCGTTTTTGTGCTGGTAATCTCGCATACGAAGAGCCTCGTCTCTCTGAGCTTTGGTCAAAAGTTTTCGTCCTTGGGTTTCCGGCTGCTCATGGTGAGCCGAGGCGGACGAAACAACTTCATCTTTGTGTCCCAAGAGCTCAATGATAAAGTCCAAGTCATCGAACCCAACCAAATCAGTGAGATGAGCCTGCAGCTCATCCTCGGGCTGGCCAGATGACAGCACGCTCACAATCTGAGACTCGAAAACATCCGGAGACATGCCATTCTTGGCTGCAATGGAAGCACATTTGGCGGCAAGCCACTCGGCCCCAAAACCACCAGCGGCTGCACCGGTCCCATCCTCCGCAAAATCGCTGCTGTAGTACTCTTCGTCTTCGTCAGAGATGAAGTCCCAAACATCGTGGCCACTGGTCGTAGAGGAATAGCCACCAAAGTCGTCGTCGTCCAGATCGGCATCAGCATTGGGCGCTTTGATACTATTTTGAGGCAGCTTGAGATTAGCAAGGGCCGCCTGCATAGCAGCAAATTGCTGCCTCCACTCGGCCTCTGCGCTCAATAGATCAGCTGAGGCCATTGTTCGTCCAACGTCGAATTTTCTTGAGAACTGCGGTAAATCGAAAAAGCTCAGTCGGTTCAAACGCAGAAAAGTCGCAGTCTATAGCTTTGGTGTTCTTGCTGCTTAGCTGTCCCCTCTAACCTTTTATTGTCCCGCAGAAATGCGTGAAATCTGGATGACGCATCAAAAGCACCACGACCAAAAAGATGCACCAAGAGTCACTCACCGACCCGCTATAGAGAGAGTAACTACCGCCCAGGCCCCACTATTCCACCTGGAAGACGCCCACCTTACAGCGCTGAATCTTCCAGGTTGCTTGTTGCACGCCTGGAATTAGCGGGGTCCGTTGTGCTAAAGCGCCTAAAGTCCGCCCGTCCCTGCGGCTGCGGAATGTGAATGATCCCAACCAACATTAGCGCATGAAACTCCTCTTGAAACACCAGACCTCTTTCAACATCGACTTCATCCATCTCCCACCTCTTTAACGCACTCCTTTGGCCTGCAATTTCAAACCGCACACTCCCCGCGCACGATTCTGCACTTCCTTACTCGAACATCTAGACGAATAGAACGAGATACGATCAACAGAACTCGCCCACCATGAAGCTTCACTACATCGGCGTACGTCCAATCGAGCCGCCTTGCTGCCCTTTGTCTTCACCGAATCGTCGAGCCTAATCGTCCCTTCTGGCTAACATGGAATCTCTCGAGATAGATCATCCGCAACGATAGCCAGCCCGCAGTCGAGATCGTTTCCGAGAAGGAGCTGAGCGCATACTCGCGCTTCACACGCAGCAAGTTCGTCGTTCCCCCGCAGGAAGCCAGCCTCGTCGTTCCCAAGGCACCGATTTGCCCAAACAACAACTAACAAGATCTTCTTCAGCTATGGCGAGTTCATGAGCCTTTTCGCAAAGACTGTTGCCGAGCGCACTCGACCCGCCCAGCGACAAGACGTCGAAGAACAAGGTACGAAATCTAATCCAACGCTCTCCTCCCTCCCTTGCCAAAGGGGGGGGGAGAGGGGAAAGAAAACCATCACCGCTTACACGCAGTCAAATCTAGACTACACTTTCCACGCCTACGGCCGCACCGAGGGCATCTGCGGCATCATCATCTCCGACCACCAATACCCCGCCCTGGTCGCCCACCAGCTCCTCAGCAAAGTCGTCGACGAGTTCCTCACCAAGCACCCGCGCTCCTCGTGGGCCACCGGCGAGCCCGTCCTGCCCTTCCCCGAGCTGAAGGATTACCTCGAAAAGTACCAGGACCCGCAGCAGGCCGACAGCATCATGAAGATCCAGAAGGAGCTTGACGAGACCAAGATTGTGCTGCACAAGACGATTGAGAGTGTGTTGCAGCGAGGAGAGAAGATTGACGATTTGGTGGCGAAGAGTGATGGTCTGAGCGCTCAGAGCAAAATGTTTTATCGTATGATATACCCTGTCTTTTATTCTTTTTCCCCTTTATGATGATCGGGATTCATTTGCTAACATGTTTTTCAAAAAAATTAGAGCAAGCAAAGAAGCAGAATTCCTGCTGCGTGTTGATGTAATTAGGTCGTTTCATTTGGCGTTGCATGCGGTTCATGTTTCAGCAACAAATGGGGTGTTTGCTTTGAAAGATTGGTTATTACGAAAGAGACACAACTCGCACAATACCTCCTACCTATATTTAATACGTATCACACACAACACAATGGGAAAGACGAGGGTGTTTCATGCGATTTTACACACAAATATATAAAAAATACCAAATGACATTTTCGTTAAATTTTTCATAAGATTGCTCAACACAGCCGTGTTTTCGCTTTGTAATATTTTTTATATATCCGCCATCAAAGCTGGCCCCCGGGGCTATGCACTAATGCTATTGAATAAAGTAGAAGGGAATCTTGAAGAAGTTGGGTAATCGAGTTTGAAGAAGAAAAAATGACAGATGAAATGGAAGTAAGTGAGGGCATATGAGTAGGTTAGTAGCTAGTTATGCACGCCAGGCGGCTAAAATCATAAAGAAAAAGAAGATAAAGAAGAAAAAATAAGGGTAAAAAAAATAGACAAGAATACATCAGTCAGAAACGTAAAAGGTCGTTCCGTCATGCTCCTTCAAGAACCACACGTGAGCTCTTTCGATAGCCACCACCACCACCTTGCGGAGCATTCGCCCTACTAGCAGGATGTACCAACACCGGGACCGCGGTCCTCGTCTCAACAAGCCGCTTATTCTTGTCCAGCTTGATGTTGGAGGCCGCGTCTGGCACGGGCTCGCCCGGGTTCCTCCTCGAGGTTGAACGGTTCAGAGGCACCAGCATTTTACGCTGCTGCCTTGAGACGCTAATCTGCCGCGCAATCGAGATTTCCACGGCCTCGTACAGAGCCTTTTCGACCTCTTCTTCGCCTGCATCGGTGCGGATGGACGCCATGGACATTTGGTGTTGGTGTTGATGTTGGTGTTGCTTTGGAGGCGCAGCTTCTTGAGATGCTGCTGTGGGTTCGGCTACGCGGTTTGTAGGTGGAGGAGGCGGTGGTCCTGATGGCTTTTTGAGGATGGATCGCGGCTGTGGTGGCTGTGGTTGTGGTTGTGTGGATACGGAGGCAGGAGATTCGGATAGTTGGTCAGTGACTTTTGGTACGCTGGGTTCGGATGGCGATTCTTTGCGATGGAATTTGGAGATGAGGCGCTCGCGTCGCTCTGGCGTCGTTTCGGCGTCTGCGGGTGCGGGCAGAGGTGGTTCGTCGTTGGAGGGGGTAGAAACTGAAGTAGTTCTCTTTCTCGACTGTGCTGGTACTTTATACATGGCTGGAGTCGGAAAGTTGACCACAGCAGCAGGAGTAGTGTTGGATCGTCTCCGTGAGGAGCCCCTAGGGGGATTGCCTGCTGGGGCCTGGCTGGGCACGGCGAGGGAGTCTGACGGTGTGCTCTCTGGCAGAGGTGAACTTCCTCTCCGGACTATCTCGATAGGTATAGATCTATCTCGGTAGCTTTTGGCTGCAGGCATGTTCAGCCTCTCTATCTTGATTTGTCGTCGGTCAGGCAAGCTAGGCCTTGGTGATTCTTGCGGCGGCGGCTGCGGCGACTGCAGAGAGTCTTGTGATTGCTGTGACTCCTGAGGTTGGTCGGGCTTTTCCAGCTCTTTTGAGTTTGATCGTTGAGGTCTTGGTGAGGGCGCAGGCCGTTTAGGTGCCTCGGGACGTTGAGGCACCTGGATCTCCTGAACTTCTTGAACCTCTTGAACCTCTGGAGCCTCCTGTACTTCTTGCAGCTTCGCAGTCTGCTCGACTTGTGCTTCCAGCTGCGGCTCTTTTGGTGGTTGAGATTCCTGCGCCTGTTGCAGGAAATATTGGTACTGCTGCTGCTGCTTCTGAAGAATGTTTCCAAACATGATGCTGTAGCGCTCCATTTCAATCGTCGGAATCTCAATGCTCAGAAGGGACTGTAGCTGTTTCGGTTGCTCAATCTGAACCTGCGGCGGAGCGGGAGCTTCTCGTGTCGGTGCCGCTGTGTCTCGTGGCAGCACAGGCATCTCGGGGACCGGATGTCTCGATAAGCTGCCTGAGCTGTCCTTGCGTGCCGTTGACCCCTTTCTGTCACTCTCTTTATCACCACCATTTTTCGATAAATTGGTACGACTTCCAAGATCCATGCTCTTGCCCGAATCTGTACCCGCTGCTCGCGAGGCTGGGCTATCGGCTGGCTTAGATCGCTTCGACTTGGTCCTACTAAAAGGATTCCATCTTTTCGACATAGACCTTGACATGCCATTGGGATTAGGATTGGACTCCGACGCATCTCCCCCAGAAGTTACAGTCGTAAGGACTTGAGTCTGGTTCCATGGTGCCTCGGCAGATCCAGGAGGGTGGCTGGGACTTCCAAGTGCCATTCCGATCGTAGTTGGTGTGTCGCCTCCGGTTATTGAAGGTGGTGCCAGTGAGGATGAAGTTGGAGTATTTTTGGAAATTGATGCCGGCGACGATATTTCGCGTGGATACGGGATGTGATATTGCCGGATAGCTCGTCCTTCCAAGTGTCTCGTACTCGCAGAACGATCAACAGAGATCGTCGCCTTCGAATCTAAACTGATCTGATCGGTAGACCTGCTATATCCAAACTGATCAACTTGTCTAGGCCGTCCGGCGGCAGAATTGGCATCCAGGCCTGAAGAATGGTAAGGACTGTGGTTTTGAGAAGGGCTAGCAGCGCTTTCAGTCGCGACTGATCTGAGCGACGCGGACGAGGCCGGTTTATAAGAGGACTTGTAATCCCCATCTGCCCATTTTTGCGGGCCCTCTTCTGATGCTGCATAAGTCGGCGTGCTGCTGTGGGCAAGCTCAGATTGGGAGAAATTTTGTTTTTGCAAGGTTGCGGCGTCCCCTGCCCGTACCTTGAACAGCCCCATCGTTGAGCAACCAGGGCCAGACTCTGTGAAGAAGACGAGGACTGGCCTGGGGACAAAGTCGATCAGAAAGCGATCATGCGATGATTTTCCCTCTTGGCTCAGAACACGGGGAAGAGGCGTTTGATAAAGGTAAGATGCTCTTAGTTGGCAACCGGCGAACTATTGGCACCAGTCCAGTAATAGCGCCGAAGTGGCGGATCGGCATGAAGACAGTGGCGTTTCGAAATCCAAAACGCAATACCTGTCCTCCGACTTGCACATTCATCCACCTTTAAAGGCCTTGCATTCTTAGCGGCGTCCTTCGGGGCACGAGAGCAAATGCTACCTACTCACCGGGGTAGGACAAGGCCATCTTCACCTGGCCGACTTGTGAATTTGTTAGAGACCCCATGTTTACTTTGACGCTGCAAGCGGAAAGACCCCTAGACGCCGGCGCGGCGCATAACAATGTACGAATACTAGTCGTATGAGCGGGCACTCGGTGTGTGTTACTTGATGCATCAAGGCGGCAGACAAAGGGCCTCACCGCCCCTGTAGCGGGAGACTTGGGGCAGCCATGTCATCGAAATGCGGAACTTGGGCCACGATCTTGTCCAGTAGCATAACGCGCGGCACTTCTGGTTGGCAAAGCTATGTTTGAGGTTGATGAGAGGGGTCGCGATGTCCGGATGTTAAGGCGGCTTGATCCGCACCAGGATGGCTAGGCCAGGGCCCAAACCAGGGACTAGCAAGGATTGCCGGATTGGGCAAGCTGGAGAAATTGGGTTCCATTCCATTCCGAGTTTGCGAGCGATTACAGGCGGAAATCTGCTCTGTAACAAAAAGCAGCCTCGGGACAGTGGGGGAAATGACCGGCATGGATATGTTTGTAGGATCGATGTAGCCGACGAGCTGGGCGGTTTAGCATTGATCCAGCACGGCGAATTATCGATTGTCGGTAACCGTCACCGCCTTGGTGCATTGGGGATATTGCCGGGCATTTAAGCTACCGCCTATGATAACACTCAGCAGCTCCCTAGCTGGGTGCCAGACTCTCATACAAAAACAAAAGCACAGACAAAAATTATTCTCAAACACGGTGATCTGATCAAAGAAACTACAAATATAGCAACAAACTGCAGCAGAATATGCTTGAACCGATGTTCCAGAAATACATTGAGAATATCTCCCAGCTAGAGGCCGATCTGAGATCAGACGCGGTGGCTCCTCTGCCCCCTGATAATTTAACATGGCGGGGTGCGACACTAAGCTCGACTCCTGAAGACATGCTGCGACAGCCCTGTTGGCCGGTGCCTGACTGTGCTGGTGGCAGTCCTTTGTTAGATTTTGACTCCGTAAGACACGGAGCACACGCGAAAAAGCCGCTCTATGCGTCGTGACGTTGCAGACCGAAAGGGGATTAAGCGATGCTACGGAAGCTCGTTTATCGCAGTCAACCTCCGAGCGATAGATGGCCTACGCCTCCGTTTTACCGCTTGCAGCTAAGCTGAATCTCTGCTTTCTTCTGATCTTTATTCAAGGTTTTCTTCCCAATTACAATACTCCGTATACCAACATGGGCATATTCAGCTGTTGCGTGGCCCTTGTATTTCCCATCGGTTCCTCTTCCTCCTTACAATTTGCTGCTGGGGTTTGTCGGCTCACTTTGTCAAGGGGATACCCTCAATGTTTCATCTCTTGAGAGGACGAGGTTGCTTGGCATTCATTATCCTCGTCGTATTCCCGTCCACGATGTACTTTGCACATTGCATCTGTATAATTACAAAACCAACGCTTCCTCAACTATGTAAGAGGTTGGAGGATGACCCCAGAAAAGGCAGTATATCGATAGCGTTACTTGCCAAGGAAGTGGCGGCGGGACAAAGGGGACGGTGACATTTTACAGCCTTGCATCGACTACATATGCCAGTTAACATGTCTCTGCTGTCAGAGACACCACAATGCACCCCATGGCAAGTCATACGATAAACGATAACCTCAAGATTGTTTCCAAAGGTGGATTCTGACAGCTTGTTGTTTTGTCATTGTATCAGATAGAGAGCAGGGTCCGTTGGGAGATGGCGGGAATAGTCCAATAGCTTACACGTCAGATGGGCAGCAGCTTACTGCAATTTCGGGATGACATCCGACGAGCATCGACATATTTAACCTCTGTATCCTGCATTAAACAATCGCCATTGCCGTCAGCGGTACGATATCCGGAGTTGATCTCGAATAACCCTAGTAATGAGCGACCATCTCTTGGAAACATTCCACTCGATATATATCAATGCTCTTGAAAACTTCATAATGTCTAGAGGTCATTTATCAGACGTAGTTGGTGGTTTTGTGGAAATTTGCAGTAGAGGCTCGCGATTCTGGGTACAACCATAATTACGATCCCATGGACGCCGAATTCATGCCAGTGATATATTTCTCGGCCATCTCGCTGATCAATGGAAGAGAAAGAGGGGAGGCAATACTTATAACGCCATGGCAATAGCATTAGGAGAAGAAGCGAGTATCGTATAGCGGAGTGGGAGTCAATGTCACTGCGGAAATTGCCACTCATAGCCATAGTACTCTCCGACAATGGATACAGAAATTACTATTGTTTGACAATGGAAACCGATATGATTTGCTTTCATACTCCGCCTAGAGGAGGAAATTGCAGTCAAATCTCATCATTTCACGATGCCTTCTCCGTCCCACTTACAGCAGAGGATGGGGAAATGGGGCCCCGCTTGCGGGAGCAAGTCCAGTTTCATGTGATCCAATCTCTGATCAACTACTAGTCATTGTCAAATATCCAAAACCTTGTGGCAGATGATCCGGACACGGATGATGCTTTTTAGACATAGGCATGGACATGGATGTTCGAAGGAATTCCGGAGCGTGACTCTTTCGGCTCTCATGTCACCGACAACGCCAGCGGGAACCACATGGGATGAATAGGTATTCTGGAGCCGCGGGAAGAAGCTCGGCTAAACTGCTTTGATACTTTGTCTGAAGTTGGACGTGCGCTTCTTCATCCCCTGATATCCTGATGACGTAGGCGCAATGGAAACTGCTTGGCATCAGATGTCTTTTGAGTCTGGATGAAGAGCTGGATAAATCCATACCTGGGCAAGTGGACTTGTCAGGTTATGGAGCGTTGCCGAGGCCGCGATTGTTCCGCCGGGGAAAGGGACCCCCTTAAACTGAGTCCGGGGAGAAGAAGCCAAAGGATGATCAGAATCAGCGCATGGATGACATCGTAGGCGAAGAATGGTGGCTTTCGAGTATATTGGATAGGCTGCCACCATAATTCCTGGCGTCCTGGAGCGAATCCTGCCCAAATAATCCGGATGCCTAGGTTGGTGATGTAGCCAGTTTAATTTACAAGAATCACAGGCAAACCCCCTTTTATGTACCTTGATGTACTGCTTCTTATACTTATCTCTATACCGGTAGACCAACCGGTTTGCTCGTGACCATGCAACCATGAAACGGGCTGGGCACATGTACATGCCTAGTAGCATCATCTCGCTGAATTTGACGTCAAGCCCAAGCTAGCGCAGCCTCTACTGAATGCAATAAGCAGGCACCCGAATTAGCATCACCTGGCAATCCATCAGCATCAGGCCCCCCTGGAATCTGGTCTCCTATACCGGGCCCTCCTATCTGGAGATACCCGCAGCGGGCATCAAGAGTGGCGGTAGACGCCCTGTATGTAGCGCTGATAGCACCAGAGTTGAGCTTCAAGGTTTGTACTGCTGAGCTGGTTCTTGGTGGGGTTTGGGCCAAGTCAACAAGTGTCGCCTCCTCCCGCAGCGGGGAACTTTGGGCGCGGATTGGTCAGTGACATGGAAGCTGGCGCAAAAATACCGGCGCTGGCAGGTACCTTGCACACCTCGTTCAAGAAAACGACTGAGGGGCAGCACGCACGGGCACGGCTCAGCACTCAGTACAAATCCAATCCAATATCCACAGCCGCCCAAATAAACAACCCACTCCGCCATTTTCCTCTTGCGTTGACTCTTCCTGTCGCGGAAACTTTTGCCATCTTCATCTTCTCTTTCTCCTTCTCTGCTGCTCTTTCGTTCTTCAAACTCTTCTCTATCATCACATTCCCGCTTTCACCATGTCCTGGCAAGGTCAGTACCAGTTCCAGCTCAGCTCCCTCTTCCCCCCTGATCCGAGAATAACCCCACCTTGAACCTTCGAGGAGAGCAAAAAAATGACAGCTACTGACGTGCTTCGCAACCGCAGCTTTCGTCGATACTAGGTGCTTTTCCATCCTCCCGCGCTTCGTCCGACTCTCCGAACCATCGAATACTGACTGCGGGACTATGTAGCTTGGTCGCCACCGGCCACATCGCCAAGGGTGCCATCATCAGCATAGCTGGCGACAGCGCTTGGGCTTCTTCTCCTGAGCTGGCGGTATTGTGACCCCGACTGCAAGCTTGGAGCCATATGAAGAGACTGATGGTGGAACATGTAGATTCAACCCGCCGAGATGAAGGTCATTGCCGATATCGTCTCTGGCAACCAGGCTGCCATCGACAAGGCCTACGCTGAGGGCCTTCACGTTGCCGGAGTGCGCTACGTTTTGACCAAGACCCAGGACGACGTCTATGCACGAGCTGTACGTCCACGATCCCGAGCCTCGTCCTTCACACTATCATTACATATGCACACACACACACACACACTGCCCCCTGGAAACCGTACTAATATGCGTTGTTAGGGCCGTGAGGGTGTTTGCATTACCCCCTCCAAGGCAGCCATCGTCGTCGGCATTCACAATGAAACCCAGCAGGCCGGAAACGCCACCTCGGTCGTCGCCGCTCTCGCCGATCACCTTAAGAAGACCGGATACTAATTTTGACCGCCGATAGATGGGGAGTCAAAAGGGCATAAAAGTTCAAGGTGGTCAAGCAGTCGTGTCGGGATAGCGTTGGATGACATAGGGGGTGGGGGAGTTTCTGTGGGAATCTTTGCAACTTAGCTGCCGTGTATTGGGAGGACAGAGACGTCTTCTTGGCAGAACCAAAAATAACAGCATTTTTCAAGTTTCATTCCAAAATGGCTCTGAAGTCCAAATCGCAGTGCCCTTTGTCATTCGGCTGAAACATTGCCATCCAAGGCTGATTCATAGTGATCCTTCATGTTAGCTGTTTAGCTATCACTACAGTTCGCATCATAACCGTCCCGCCTAAGCCTAGGCCGATACACGTATTTTACAATCCATCAGTATTGTTACATCGTCCAGTCTCTCTGAAAGCCGCTGTTCAGTTAACGCCACAAACGCCGATGTCGCTGCTCACTCGAGCCAAGTTATTGCCAACCCTTGAGCATATTCGCTATCATCACCCCACTCTCGGACTTCTTCAGCATTTTCCAACGTACAACCAAATCATGCTATGGCAGTTGTCATCGGAGCGAAAGTGCACGTGGATATTAGACGGGCAGCTCGGCGTTGCGGCGTCCCAGGCCTATCCGATCTGCGAGCATACCGATATAGGGCCCGATCACAGGCAAGCCTCGGGCGAAGCCTGCAATCGTGCCCAGGAAATCGCCAAACAATACGGCGATACCGTACGCTTCTACTATGAAGCCGATAAAAGTCCATTTTATCAATATCAGCGTGAGGCCTGCAAAGAATGCAGCTGTGCCTTTTGCTTTCTGTTTCCTAGCGAAGAAGAAGAATGTCTTCTGAGGACCAATGATAATCGTTAAGCCGATGAGGAAGAGGATCTATTTTGTCAACAAGGTACTATGTCAGCTCGGTCGTTCGGTTCGCAAGCAGATAACATGGGAGAGACTGTACATTTCCCATCGCAAGCCTGTGAAATAAGGTATTAGCTAGATGAAACGCCGCAGAGACATCGCGTAGAGCTCTTGGAAAGGGACGACTTACATGGCGCGATCAAAGAATAGCATCACTCCACCGACGAGGAAGAGACCACCTGAAACGAAGCGACCTCGTTAGATCAACAGCGCCCTGGTTACGTCGAAAGCTTGTAGACAAGGTCGCATACCTACCGCCAGAGCAGAAAACCACCCCAATCTCTATTACACGAGTCAGCCATGCCATCGCATCACTACCGGGGACAGCCCAGAAGCTCGCGTGAGGTCGCTTCTGCAGGGTACATACTCTGATTATCCGACAGCCACATTGACATTTTGACAAGCTGATGTTATTCCCCTCCTTTTTTAAACAAGTTTTGCTATCGTATGCGATTTGCTGAGGTTGTCGCGACAAGATGTTTCGGGTTCGGAAGGACGATGCAGATGATGCGCGATGCTGGTTCGTTGAAGAGATGGAGAAGCAAAAGATAACAAGCAGCCGTGCAAATTAACCTGGATTTACTAGAAATTAGGAGATGAAGCTTCCCTTGTCTTAGGACACCATGGCGGAACGCGATTGGGGGGCTTGTCTGCTCACCTTATCGCGGATTAGGCTTAGCGCAAGGGTCTTTCACGAGGTACCTGCGCTGGGCTGCGATTCTCGACGTCACGCTGCTTGATTGGCTGAGAGGAACAGTGTTGTTCTGACATGTCAGTGAGGTTGAGGTTATTGTGTTGGTTAGTTTCAGTAGAGATTCATTATGAGTCGAGCGTGGCATGATGAGATGTCTCAATAACCACACCATCACCATCATTACACCGGCCTTGTGTGTCTGAACGTTTGGTTGCCAAGATGTACTTGTAAACAAAAAGCCTTGGCGAGAGTATCAGACAAGTGAAAGGGGGTTTCAGAGGGAAGATGTTGGTTTCATTCGAAGCGAGACTGTTGCTGTTACTTTGATGCTTCATCTCAACCATATTATGACTAAAACGAAAAGAAGTGTCTCCATTCTTGACAGAGTATGATTCCATGTCGTTAAGGGGTCATCATACTCAGTTGTAGGACCAGTAATTACTAACGAATTTGTAATAAACGATCGAACGTTGCCTCTAGACTTGACAGAGGATACCATGCGTACTCTTACCAAGTTATCGAGTCCTAGAGAGTTTCAAGAAAGCCAACTATCTACATCGAGCAACCAACCGATCAATTCACTTGACACTTGCGTTATCGAGTGACTGCCTAATAGACCAAGAGTACAGCGTCTCAACAAACGCACCTCTTATTAGGATTCTTGCAGAATTAAAAGATTGAGCTCAACATTTTGAGGCCTCGTGGTGAGTAGTGAGGTTGTAGACTGTGGTGAATGCGCAGAGAAGCATAGAGCCCTCAACAAAACTGCCTAGACCTGTCATCAAACTCATGCCTCATGACACCATGCGATGGCTTCACTTAATCCAAATATGCAGACGACCGGCGGTCAATCTGGCGGTCAATGATGTATGCTTCTCTCCCTCCGTAGTTACTTAGTTACTCAATAGTAGAAACCGCCAAAGCATGAGAGGCCGCATCAAACTAACACATCTCATTGGTGTATTGGGTCGGGACCACGCACACACGAGATGCAATAACCCAGTGTTGAGCTGTCAATCTTGAGTAACCACAACATAGAGTGAATGAAAAGTCAATTCACTCAGCCTTTCCAGCCCGTATGGCAGATCACAAAGATCTATATAATGTCACAGCATTTCCAGTACGATTTCCTTCCCAAGTTCACACAGTCCCATATCATCTACCCATTTTACAAATTGTTACAGAAGATGCATCACCAATTGACTCGATCCCATCCACCCAGGGCATAATTATGACTTGCTTATTTGATATACTTCGAGGACGACTGTGGTAAGCCGAGGGCTCGACTCCGCATTGATGACACCTTCGAAGAGCACGGTGGTAAGCATCGGTCCCTAAGGTCGCTATTAACATAATACATCTAGCTGACTGGTAAACTAATTTAGCAACTTGCGATATCTGCCTAGGACCCCTAACCGGGGTAGACAGGCGACTTGCAGTCAGCGTACGTGGTGCCCATATACCCTGGGTTCTGAATTCCGCGGTGTTAATACTGTACCACATAGGAAGAGCACACGCTCGCAAGCACTACGCTAGTGAAAGCGTACCATCGGCGAAGAGACTGCTTGTGGACAGCACAGGAAAACCGAAGTCAGTAAGAAGGTATTACAAAACCCTCCTTGGATCGGGACGCGGTAGTGGAAACATATCCCGAAGGTGACGACTACTGTAAGTCATTCTATCCATTTTCAACCAACGCTTCCATCACGGCCCTGTTGACTGTCTAATGAATGGTCTTACTAGACGCCCGCCTCAACTTTTCACATCAGACATCTGAGAGGAATTGTACAAAGTCAAACACGAAGTGAGTATAATCTCCTTTCTACTCTTCCTTTGTTGAATTGGTCTTCATCCACTGCAAGTAGATTGATGGTAACACTCGAAAACTGACCACCAGACAGCACACAACTTGTCACAGATACGCAGGGCATAGATCCTCGATATGAACCACTTTTCTCACGCCTCGGCAAACACGGATGGTTGGGCAATGGAACTCACGTCAGCTCCTGCCCTATAGCTTTGCCAACAGATTTCCAACGAGGAATTGGAAAGTCAAGGTCCCAGCTGGGAGCTATCTGGCGGAGTTACATCCTGAAGTCTGCCACATTAGCTCGCCTAGGTTATACACAACTCATATCTGCCCGACAGACGAACAGCATCCCACAGGCACCACAACACGGAAATGGAAGAGGATCTGTACTCTTCTCAGTGCCGCCTACAGAACAATTACCTTTACCAATGGATACAACTCCTGACAACCAAACACCTATCGAACAGCGAGCGCACTAAGACGTAAGATGATGGAGGAAGGTGAGATCAGTTGAGCGTACCTTCCTATAAAGGTCGCCCCGCTTAGCAACATCGCCCAGAACTGAGCATCAACATCAATCAATCGTTCGCAACAACTTCTCTCATTCCCTCTTATCTCAATACAAGAATTGACCAGAGGTTGCCTATTCATCACAGACACTACTAGGGGATAATGAGTACTGGCTGTGCTTTGGTGGAGGCGTCGAAAAGTCGTCAGTACGCATTGAGCAAAATGGGGGGACTACCGGGATTCTACACTTGAGAGTCGCCCTTTGCCCTCCAACATGGTCAGTCAACCAAGGGTTCTACCTATACCAAGGAATGATGAGATATCAATCTCCCAAATCCTAGAGCATCGTTGCGTTGCCGTTGTTTCTTCTGATTTAGTCTTTTTTAATTGTATTTGTCCCCTGAATCCGCCGTCATCGCCATCAAGATGTGTGGCGTCACTGGAATGAGAACCAACGAAAGAAGTATATCCTCAAATTCGACTAGGAGAAGCGAGGAGATTATACACAGGCGTCAGTCATCACGAGTTGTTTCCAGCACATTGAATCAATCCACAACCAATTACGACGCCATTTGCAATCAATTCGAAACCATGAAGCAGACAAGGACAAGCAGTCTTTGGCTGCCTACATGCACTGCAGTCGGAAAATCAGTCTGCCCGAGCAACCGCAAAATGGCATACCCCAAGTCAACGAAGATAAGGTCACCTCCGAACCACCAAACCTTTTGGGATTCCTGGATTAAATTTAGGCAACGCATAGAAACGAATTTACCCTCCATTTAATTACCGATGAGTGGTAGTCATCTCCCTCAACAACCAACCAGGCATCTACCCCTGAGAGTATGAAAGCCCCTTGACAAGGTGCCCGAAGCTGAAGACTGGGCCGTGGTGAGGTCCAAAACTCGTCGATCAAGACGTTATCCCACTTCACAACCAACAAGTGCATCTACCCCTGAGGGTTTGAAAGCCCCTGACACGATGCCCGCAACTGAAGACTGGACCGTAGTGAGGTCCAAAACTCGTCGATCGAGACGAGGTCAAGGCTCCACTTCAACCTCTAACCCTTTCCCACAGCCTTCTCGAGCTGTCTCCTACCTCACCAACGAAAATTGACTCTAAATCTACCTATCTACAGTTACTCCCTGGACATTAGGGACACCAAGATACCGAAAACGGGAAACCTGAGATTGATGAACCGCCACTGGTTCGCACGGTGCCCAACACCCACAGCGAGGACTAGGGAGGGAAGTCGACCAACGTCCAATGGAGGAATCTCTCCCATCATCCACTCACTCACTCTCAACAACCAATCCTGCGTTTGCATCTACCCCTAAGAGTGTGGAAGTCCTTGAACAAGATGCCGTAAACTGAAGATTGGACCATGGTGAGGTCCAAAACTCGTCGTTCGAGACGAGCGTCTTTCCCCGGAGCCGACCTCGTGCCCATGACGATCATCACCGAAGAGCTAAATTATGACCGGGTCAAGCAGCAATACATCAATCATTTTGCTATGGATTTAACAAAAGTCAACGTGACAGATAGTTGAACAGGTTCATAATAGCGACATGGTACCGGCCCGTGCAAACAGTCCGTCTCCAAGCGAACCAGCTCCTCAGCTTAGTCCAGATGATACAGATGTGCGCAGCCCGGATGAACTGCTCCATAGACTTGGACTTGCTGTCTGTATCTCCTCGATATGGAGGTAAACTGTTTCATCATTTTGTATGAAAATAAAGACCGTCGCAATTCATTGAGAAACTGGGTGTCACCTGATGTCCACTCATGAACTGGATATTGACAGAAGTACTAAAATTCCAGAAGCAATACTTCTGGACCTATCTCAGCGGCGCGCCGCCCGGAACATGCCACTCTGCTTCTAGGGACGGCAAATTGAGCAAGTCTATGTCAGATCCGCTGCTTTATGTCACATGTCTGTGTGTACACGTGTGAGGAATCAATCGAAGGATCACGAGTAAACGAAGGATCAAGGGAGGAAACACACGAAAAGACCAAAGGATCTGAGCTCAAACTGCAAACAAACAAGCTGTGTGACAGTTCCGGGGAACGGCAGATTCCTTGTTGAGTTGTTGGGCAACCTTCATCGTTCTGAACACCAAGTGTCATGGCACAGGTCTCTTTACAGTACTCAATGGACGTTGGTCATTTATCGCAGCTCGAAGCGACGTTTGACCACCAAGGTATTTTCTACTACCCCCTCTTTATACATACCCCAAGCCCTGACAATATTCTCAGACTGCGGCATTACCAGGCACTTCCGAGAGATATCTCTGGCCCTGGCTCGACGTCCCCTCAGAGCTTAGGAACGCATCTCGCGTGACCAATGGAAGGAAATAATCGAAGACATTCGACCATTCCGTGTATTGCTGAATGACGACGCCGCGTTTCCACCTCCGATGCCCATTTGCGGCAAAGTATCACGTTGAGCAGCGGTAAGCGGTTCCTCAAGGCCTACATAGCAGGTTATTGCAGGGGAATATTCATGAGCTAAGAGTAGTCGTGATACGACATGATACTCAAACATTTGACACGCATTTACGCAATGAACATTTTTCTCCCACCTAGCGGGAATCGATCTCAGTCTCCTACCTTCCATCATCTGGGAAGCTACACGCTCGCCAAACTTACCTATGCGTGGGTCCGAAAACATACCATTGAATTTCGACAACCCCCGCAAGGCTCTTGTCCGAAAACATGGCCGTGATGCTGCTAAAAACATGTTTTCAATGGCGAGCAACACCTTACAAGAACTCACTGCATCGCCGCAAGGTATCAACAGATCTGATCGCAAGGCGTTGATAAACTTTAATGCTTTCAGAGAGGGTTACAACGCAACAGAGCTGCCAACCAACTGGCAGAGGACAGACAACGGCAAGCGGGAACTGGAAAAGAAGATAGCGGCACTGGAGTCGGAACTCCGGACGGAGAGGGACCTGAGCCTAACTCTACGGCAAACAGTCGCCAGCCAGGGAAAGCGGATCGACGAGCTGGAGAAGAGAAACGCCAGAGTAACTGGCAAGGTTGACACGCTGAAGGGACATGTCAAGGATCTACAAGATTACACCGTCGAAGTGACGGCAGATCTAGTGGAGGAGGTGAAGCCGACAACGACAAGACGAGTACGCCGAGAGCCCCTTGGTCCTGGATTTTGAGATTTTGGGAAGACAACAAGGACAGGAACATACAGAGAGGGTATTCTTGTAGCGTTTGGTTTTCGCAATTTGAAAATTCTCTACACCAATGTTGACGAGATCTTTGGCCGAGACGTCTCTTAACATTTCAAAAGCGCTCGTCAGCGTACGGGACTCACAGACGATCACAAAAAGCCAGCAACGGCTTTTCCAACGCACTAATAAAGACGATATGCCCACGGTAGGCGCCGAACATTTGCAGCAATTACTCGGCTTCGATAATAATTGTGGCCTTGATTATGTCTTTACAAGGGCATGTCTCGATCCAGATGTCTTCTTCGCTCATGACTTCGGAATCCCCATATTCGACCATTTGGATATTAGACGTTGCAACCGGGCGCTGTGGCAAACAAATTGGACGACCGACTCCATGGGATTGACTCTTACACGTAACAACGAGACGCGTCCAAACAACATTGAACCTTTGAGCACCAGCCCCAAACCCTACAGATGTACCTTTACTATATCACCCAACTTCAACATATCTTCTTTCTGGCCTCTACAGAACCTACACAGGCTTCCAGGCACTGGCGGCGTCTCATTACTGGGGAGATTTAGCCTGTCACCCGAGACCGACAGAAGGAAAAATATTTCCAGATCATGTGCCATGGATTCAGGAGATCCGCTGGATTTACAGCACCTCAAGAGTAGAGTTACGACACTATGGCATTGATTCAGGATGATCCGAAAATATACTCATTCTACGATCCATCAAGAAGAACACGATTACCCTCGGCCTTCCCTGCACGAGGCACGTAGGATGGTCCTCATATATGCAAGGACTTGTATTTGACAATCATATTGGGAAAACACGATACGCTTCATTAGGCCCGCTTTCAATTCGAAGACTTTGATTCTGAAGAAACCGAGGTTGAAACTGGAAAATTACACAGTTATCTTAATTAGCTTTTCATAGCATCTCTATTACCACAATTATTGCTTTCATCTCCATCATCTCCTCAATCTACTTCTTCACACAGCAATTGCCATCCTTGACAACTTCATCCGCCAAAGTCTTCATCTCGCAACTTGCCGGCTCCGGCTCCAGTTCACCAAAATCCTTCGCCAGGGAATCACAGAGAGAAGCTAGGCCGATGTCCTTGTCTGATAGGCCTTTTGGGACATGTGTTGTCCAGCGGATAAATGTCGTGTTATAAACCTATAGATAGTTAATCCACCATTACTCTCCTATATCTTCAATGTATCATTTGTGAAATATGTATGAAAACTCACATTAGACCACTCAGGATGATGATTCCAGATCTTGCACTGCAGCGAAACAGCCGTCATGAAATCCTACAAAAAACTCACTCATCAGCCCAATCACTCCGGACCCCATCATGTATTTTCACATACCCATGTCTTTGTAAAATTCCTAAACTTAAAACTCCGCTCCAAAGCCTCCCCATCAGCCGTCAGCGTCCACTTGCCGCCATTCGATACAAGCAGCTGCTCGAGCTTGGGAGATTGAGAGGACATGAATCTGGTGTGTCTGAAGCCGGAACTCGCAAAGGAAATGTTCTTGTGGGTGAAGAGTAAGGATGGGATTTTTGAGCGGGACATTTCTTTTTTTTAGGTCATTGATGAATTGGGTGTTTGGTGTTTGTGATGGATTATGTAGGTTTTGGTTGAGAGTTGTTTAGGTGAGGTTTCGCTTTGACGCTATTTTTTTAAGCTCACTCCAGGGTATGTGTTTATAACTGCTACGTCAAATGATGTAAATGACTTCCATCAAAAGCTCAGCATTCTTCCATTTACATTTTAACCACTGGTATCTGTTGCTTCATTCATCCAATTGCCAATCTCTCAATTGGATGAATGCAGATAGGATATAGGATCTCGATGATCCCGAATCCCCGCTTCGATAGCTTCCATCAGTCTCCGGCCCCTGTACCCGCTCCACAACCAACAGCTAACGTCCGCCTCTTAAGATCTTTTGTCGGATTGCATTTAGCCTGGGATCCTGTTCGGGCAAGTGGTGCGCCTAAATCGTATAGATCGTATCAGTATCTCCATGTCATATACGCTTCCTTTGGAGGATTCCCCAGCCGCGTAATGCCGGTGTGATAACGGCCAAGGAACTATAAAAGGACGTCATCCAGCCTGTCATTCTTGAAGATAGCTCTTGTTTCTTCTCATTTTCCCGCACACTTCTTCTTTGTCGAATTGATTGGTATAGCATTTCCCCTGTCATTGGACTCGAGTTGCTCTATAATTGTTCCAGGCTCCCGGGCTTCCGTCAATATGCGCGTTCCTATTCAGCCCCCTCTTCCCCCCTCACACATTGCTTCAGAGCCTCCAGTCGAGGACAGCGAGACTATATCTCTCCTCGTAGCGACGCTATTGATCCCCGGCCGCGGAGAGCCCATCAACAATGGAGCGCTTGCCATCAAAGGCGGCAAGATTGAGTGGGTTGGCAGCTATTTCGACAGACCACCCAAGTATCAGAATATCCCGCCGAGACATGTGCCTGTGCTGATGCCGGGCCTGTGGGACTGCCACGTCCACTTCATGGGGTTGGACGTCATTGGCGACTTGGCCTCGATGGGTTCATATCTCCCAGGCTACAATGCCTTGGCCGGCGCCGTCACGGTTGATGACCTGAAGGAGACGCTTCTGGCTGGCTACACGTCGGTGCGGGAGCTGGGAGGGTACGGAGGCGACTTGTGGCCTGCCGTGAAAAACGGGCCCCTGATCGGTCCCAACGTCTATTCCGCGATTGCTCCGTTGTCCATCACGGGTGGCCATGCCGATGATCATTCGGCGCCCATTAGCACGGTCATGGCTGCCATGAAGGGCGGCGGCAGTCCCATTGGTGTATGCGATGGCGTCGACGACTGCATCAAGGCGGTTCGTAACTTGGTACGACGAGGCGCTCGTTGCATCAAAGTCTGCTCCACCGGAGGTGTCGGCAGTCTCAACGATGACCCGGAAGACCGCCAGTTCTCCGATGAAGAGCTCAAGGCCATAGTCGAAGAGGCGGCTCGAAGCCGACGGTCAGTGGCCGCTCATGCCATGGGAAAAGCTGGTATTTTGGCTGCGCTTAGAGCAGGCGTCAAGTCCATCGAGCATGGCTGCTATCTCGACGAGGAAGTAGCCGACGTCATGCTCGAGAAGGATGCCATATTCGTCCCTACGCAGCACATTATCCGTATTCTAGCCCGAGACTACAGCGATCTGCTCCCTCCTCCGGTCAAACGCAAGCTGCTTGGCATCTATGACCAGTCGAGGAACGCATATAAAGTGGCCATTAAGAAAGGAGTCAAAGTTGCTCTAGGAACAGACATGACCAGCAGTGCGAGAGCATCAGCTCTCTCACACGGCAACAATGCACATGAACTCACGTACGCGGTAG
Source organism: Trichoderma sp. IMV 00454 (assembly GCA_001931985.1). NCBI lineage: Eukaryota > Fungi > Ascomycota > Sordariomycetes > Hypocreales > Hypocreaceae > Trichoderma > Trichoderma sp. IMV 00454. The sequence continues at coordinate 632,607 of MSJK01000149.1, read as the reverse complement.
AACTGGGTATGACACCACTTCAGGCGATTGAAGCGGCAACCGCCAATGGACCAGAGACCCTTGGAGGGCTAGCACCCTTGAGCGGGCAGTTAAAGGCGGGATATGATGCCGATATCATTGCTGTTGTCAAGAATCCGCTGAATGATGTATCAGTCTTGACGGACACCAGTAACATAACGCACGTATGGAAAGGCGGCAAATTGTTCAAGAGTCAGCCGAAGATGCCAACTCAGACATTTGGTCAGTTGCTCTAGAAGTCACGAGTTGACCAGTTCTTCATTGGAAGAATAGACGCCCCTTAATTATGAATGTTATTTCCGGCGTGTAATGGTCTGCTGTCATGCAATTGGACAGCCGAATTTGATATCAAGCTTCGCGAAAAGTTGCCCATGTTGTAGTAAGATGGAACTTGTAGGATGCCATCGAGGTCAAAGTGTAGTCAAATACAGACCTCGACTATATATTTCATATGCTGCTTTGGCTCGAGAACCGCTGGGTAGGTGCATACGGATCCATACAGTTTTCACTCATGAAGAACTAAGAATTTTCCACCTAGAGATCACGGATCGTTATAAGATCCGCTGTCAAGAACCGGGTGCAAGTACCCATACACAATATGGCCTCCATTGTTTGCACCTTGATCGATAGACTCGCGTGCTACAGTAGTAGACTCCGCATCTAGACTATCGCGAATGAAAAAGTCACCGAAGAGGCTATTCCGTATCGAGAGCACGGTTTCCCGAGAGAGATCCGGCAAAAACGGGACTTGCCGAGGGACCTTGGCCGGAGATAGCAGGACGCAGCTTGTCATTGAATCCAGTAGCCTGTCGATTCCGAGGTGGGATGACACAAGCATAAGGAATGCTACTATGTAATCAAAGGTCGAGCTAATGCCTGATGGGGCAATTTTTGAGCTTACTACTGCACTCCACGCTCCAGGCTCCGTACTGTAGAAGCAACACGTCGAGGAGCGTAGAGCGTAGATATTCCCCAATGTGTTGGACGGACCAGTGCTGGCGTGTTTGGAAACACATCCGAGAGATCCTTCTTCCTCACTCGAAGAGGGACGCAAAGTACAGTAGTGGTACCTAGCTTTAGACAGGGCGGGTCTCTGATTCTGTCAACAGAGCACACTTGCACTCTGTCCGTCCACACATGCCTGACGTACAACTGCCAAACGATGGCATTATTCGGAGCCCAATAATGTCACCAGCGGAGAAAGACCTCGATCCAGAGGTGGCAGACAGTCCAACGCCATTGCTGCGTCTGGCGTCTGGGCGAGTAATCATGGCACTGACTGTGGTTAGTCGACTTTGTACGAGTACGGGGGACCCTCGAGAGCTTCGAAGCGTATTAGTGATCAAGGGCGTGTTTGTTTTCGACTACGTGGGTTAGCACGAGTAGTCGAAAAGAGGTAAGCCGTAAGGCGAGACGCGGAGGGCCCCATCGAATTGCGCTACAGCTTTTGACGCGGTCCGCTCGAAGCTGTTTGTCTTTTCTTTTTCTTCGAAGAACCATGCCTCTCCCTCTTCCCAAGCAAGCCAGGCTCGGAAATAAGCTCCTCATTCCAGCTTTTGTCCCCCATGCCAGTGGCAGGCCATGTCATCACGTAAAAAGGCAAAAAGGGACATGGGCCATGGACGAATCAGTGCCACCAACCAGACACCCCTCCCGAGGAGAAATCGTGACTCGTATTTGGTGGCTGGCGAAGAAGTGGTAGTAGAAGAAATCGAAAGAAGACGGCTGACTGTGCAAACGGGAATCCAATATGCACTGTGTGTGCGGCATCGTAAGCGGCATAATATTGGCACTGTATTCTGCCCTCATGCACGAACTACCTTCGGATACATTCAAGCGGCCGGGGTGGGCGCTGTGTTGCTCCGTACTGCAGCGGTACTAAAAATTGGGGCACCGTTTACCGCTTCCGGCGCAATATAGCGAGGGAAAACCCCATTTATCCGACAGCGAAGAGAACCCACTTCTTATCAAACATGACTAATCTCGCTAGGCTTGTTGGGGCTAATACGGAACACTGCTGACAAACTCCGATCGGGTTTTGAGGAGCTGCAGGTGTCGGCTTGGAAGCCGGGATCAGTCAAGGCCGAGGCGCCCGCAGGCGTGACAAAACAAAAGAGAGGCGGCTGTATGGATGGACTGGACGCGGCTGGATTCACACGCTGCCGACGTGGCTGTTTTGACTAGGACTGTGCTGTAAGGTACTGCCAAGTAAATGGTGTTGTTGCTGTTGTTGCCGATGTCAATGCCGTCTTTTGGTGAGGAGACGCGTTGACGTTGTGTGTTTCTGTTACTTTGAGTTCGGGTGATATTATACGGAAAATGATATACGTGTATAGATACAAGAGGTAGAGAACGGTTGATGTACCCTTATTATGCACTTGTAAGCCATCTACAACCTTCACCGTACTCGGCACCACTGGCTCAAATAGGTATTGACGGCTTACTGTATGTGTGGCAGCAGAAGCACCATTACTGTGGAGGAGTAATGCGGCACGGAGGTCCGGTACAAATCGTGTCCCAAGTACCGCTCGAGCCTGATACCCGGGACAGTGCTAAGACAATACGGCTGTGTACTTCATAGCTACTTCATAGCAACTTGACAATGTTGAGCAGCGGCAAGTGGGAGGGATGGGGCAGTACGTGGCGTGTCTTGGTAAATCTGCAGCGGACTTGGGTATCAGTTGAGCCTCCGCTGCAAGGCCCCAAAGTAGCCGTAGGTTCCGCGCCATCTCCAGCGCAGCGCAGCACGAGCACAGGCAGCCGTCAGGTACTTGGGTGGTGCCCATGCCATCAAATGCCTGCATCGGTTCTCCGGACATTTGATTTGATTCGATTCACTCAGACCAGGTCGAGTCCATCTTCTTTTCCCTCCCGCTAGTGCTCTCCTCAAATCATTACCCAACCTTTCCGCGTCCCGGAATCCGATCAGTCATCATCAAGCCCCATTCACTTTGTGTGCACAACCCAAGCCAAGAGAAAAAAAGCAAAAGCAAAAAGCAAAAAGCAGACCAAAAAAGGCGGAACTTGAGAAGCAGACGAAAAGAAGAAAAGAAGAACCGAACCCCGTACTGTACGGAGCACGGAGCACAAGCCCGCCAGCCACGCCATTTTCCCAGGCAATCCCGCCACGCCGCTGTTACATAATCCCGTCGCATCCAGCTCGACTTGCACTTGGATTTTCCATGTTTCACGTCAGCAATTCTGCCCCCCTCTGAGTAGTCATCAAAAATCTGCGAAGCTCAATCTGCCTCTCCTCGCTCTTTAAGCTGCTCTGCCTACGACTCGTCCCGGATGCTGAGTCAGAGTCCTCGAGCAATGCAGAGCTCTCCCGCCAACGGCGCAAACACGCAAGGTTAGTTGAACAGTTCTTTTTCTCTTTTGCTTCTTTTGCTCTCGTTTTCCCTCGAACTTGGTGTGCCTCTGTCTGCCCTCGTCTTGTCTATCCTATTCCTATTCCTATTCCTATCCCGGCCCGGCCTGGTTCTCCCCTCCGATTCTACTTGTGCTTGCTTGTTGCTTGCGCTTCTGCTCGGCGTTGCTGTAAAAGGGCACTGCTCCCACTAGCATCGGCATCAGCATAAGCATCATCAACATCCACCACCTGTGCGGCTGCTTGTTCTCGGCCTCGTCCCCTCAACGCCGTCTGCCAAAAAAAAAGAGGAAAAAATTCCCGGCAGCTTTTCTGGTTCTGTCGGATTCCTCCGGGTTTTATAAATCCTATTCCGTCTCTCAAACGCCGCTTGGCGCGCGACCTAGACGCCGACGGTCCGTATTACTCCTTTGCCATTGCTCCAGGACCAGCGGCTTTGAAAACAACAACCACACGACACCACGATCCGCTTACCACATCACCATCTGCCCTCACTATTTTCTCCCTTGTTGATTCGCCTCGATTGGCATCCCATTGAACCACACATCGGCCCTCTTCCTCTATTTTTCTTCTTCGTCCGTCCTTAACGCCGTCGCTCCATCCTGGGACGCCGTCTCATGATCGCTGAGCTAACACAAGCTGGCTCTCCAGAACAGCACTTGCGCGCACAGCTCGAGCTCCTCCAGAACCACGATTCCGCTGCCTCGTCCGCCTCGCCAAACCCGAGCGCGCGCGATCCCCGAGCTCCGTCGCGGCCGCCGAATGGATACGACGTCCTGGCGCCTCAAGACGTCTCCCGCCCTCTCGCCAAGCTAGACGCTGAAGCGCACATCCACCCCGATCTTCGAGCTTCCGTCGGCCACGCGCCCGCTGCCAACATGATGCCCATGGTGCCTCCCGCCGGCCACAGCCCTGGTCCTGCTGGTCCCGGACCTTCGGCTGTGCCCCTGGCCCCCGCGCCGCCGCAGCAAATGTCCATGGACGACTCCAATCCCGCTGATGGCCGCAAGGCGAAGCGCGAGCTGTCGCAGTCCAAGCGCGCCGCTCAGAACAGAGCTGCACAGGTGAGTTTGTCTTGGTTTCAGCTTGGTTATTCATCCAATTCACTTGGCGATGGTGCTGGCGCTGTCCGGGTTGTTGCTGGGTAATGCCGGATTGGTCAGCCGAGGAGACGGCGCCGGCAACGCTCGGATTAGTTCGCATGACTTGCATCAAGCCATTGCGCATCACCATCGCGTCCCTATGTGGATGAGCTACCGGCAAGCGCCTAGGTTGAACCCGAAAATATGCCCAATTCACGTCAATGGCGTCACAATTGCTGACTAGTATTCCTCTCACAGCGAGCTTTTAGACAGCGCAAGGAGGGCTACATCAAGAAGCTGGAGCAGCAAGTTCGCGACCTGGCCGACTTGGAGCACTCGTACAAGTCGATGCAATCCGAAAACTACGCGCTCCGCGAATATGTCATCCACCTCCAGTCCCGACTGCTTGATACCCAGGGCGAATTCCCACCGCCCCCTCCCAACGTCAACCTCTCGCAGCCCTCGTCTGCCGCGCCTCCTCCGCCCAGCGTCCCTGAGCACCACCAGCAGCAGCATCAGCAGCACCACCAGCCGCCCCCGCCACCGCAGGCTACCAACAGCAGCAACTCTGGCGTCGGCACCCCTCTCGAGGCCGTAGCGCAAGCTGTCGCAGGCCTCGCTGCCCAGGAGCAGATGGTCGAGCGGTCGCAGACATATCCTAGCCCGCCTTTCAAGACTGACCCGGCAGGCGAGCAGGACAACACGCCTCGTCCTACTGCAGACGACTTGAACAGGTCGTTGAACCCAGAAGAACGACCAAGCCAGCCCTAGAAACTATAGCTTGACCGAGGCTGGATTGAAAAAAAGAAAAAACTACCTAACTTGGTGACCAAGAAAGCGTTTGTCTATTCTTCCTCTATTCTTTCATTTTAAAGGGCTACTTCTTGTTGATGGCGTTAAAGGGCTGTCATTGCGTTGTATGTGCAGATATAATCCAGACGCAGCTTTGTTTTGGTTTCTATTTGTTTGTTTCTTAATCAAGGAAAGGGGGGTTCTTTAAATCGATGGGTGTGGCGTTCCGGGAGAAAGAGACCTTTTTGTGTTTCTAATATGAAATTATCCTTTTTTTTCATCGTACACTTTTTTTCTTTTCTTGGTTTCCTTTGTGTCTATGTCCCCTCGATCCTCTCTTGATGTGTCTCTATAGAGGGCGTGTGACTTGGGCAAGTTTATAACCCCCTTTTCCTTTATCTCTTGTGTTTTCGTTGTGGGAATTTTCTTAGTGATATCAATATTGGGTTGTGTGTGTGTGTGTGGTGATTGGGAGGGGATATGTGTGTGTGAAGAGGAAATACCGAATCGAATGTAGAAGAGCTTTTTTAAAAGAGTAAAATAAAACAGGAGAATGGTTGCTTATGAGAACACGAGATGCATACGATTTTATAATGAGAGGCCAGCGAGTGCTTATGATGCTTACGATTTAAGACAGGATGGTAAACCTGGAGGAGGCTAATGGTCGAGAAAGAACTGGTTCTTTTTTCTACTTGTTACGTGTGATGGGATGATCTGGATGTTGGAAATGGAAAATACCCGAATAAATGGAAGCATATTAAAAACTACCGAGACGTAAAAAAAAGTGAAATTATGAATTGACTCCCCCATCCAAACAATTTCACGCATATGAGTTGCCCATGTCGTGTTCCTACAGACATCAAGAGTGGTTAGCAAAAACAAACTTAAAGAAACACAAAGAGGCAAAGAGATGGAACAAAAACTCACCTTGATATACTCCGCCCCCTTTTCCTGGTACTCCTCCCTCGTTATCGCCGCAGTCTTCCAAGCCGACGACCCAACCCATCCAGCAGCGCCCTTCCAAGCATCCAACAACGCATCCTCAGCCCGTCGCACATGGAGCGGCGAATCCGCCGGCAACAGAGCCCTCAAGCCATCTCTCACGCGGTCGTCAAAGTTGCGGAACAAGGTGTTGCCGCCCGTGAGAAAAATGTCCTTGAGGAAGTCGTCGCGGTTGGGCAGACTTCCGAGGCGCTGCGTGAGCACGTCACCCGCAATTTCAATGATGCCGGCCTGGTCGACGCCCGCGATGGAAGGCCGGAAGACGACCTCGGGTACGCGGATGCGCTCGACGTTGAGATGGATCTGGTGCAGCTCTGCCTGGGAAGCTGGATCGATGGGCCGCGGGCCGCGCGTAAAGGCGTGGAGTAGAGACTTGGACCAGACGGTTTGCGCCTCCTGGGTGTTTTCGTAGGTAAAGTTGGGGTCGTACTTGAGCAGATCCTGCTCTAGCGTTTTCAAGGTCGAAGCGAGATCTTCCTCCTCTTGCTCTTCATCGCTGTTGTCTCCCACCGCAATCTGGCGATAGACGCCCCAGTCGTCATCGTTGGCACCAAAATTGTCGTCGTCACCACCGCGCCGCCTCTTCTTCGTCGGATTGTCGGATGCGAGGTTGGCGATGCTCTTCATGCGGATCTGAGATGCGAGAGACTTGCGGTTACCCAAGTCTTGCTTCAGCCTATCGCGCTCCTTGATCTTTTGGAGCGTGTTCTGCAAGGCTTGGTGCTTCTTGTCAAGCCATCCGTCTAAATCATTCTCACGACGCTCCTGGTCGAGCCGTTCCGCCTCAGCGATGCGGGCTTTCTCTGCCTCCTTTTCAGCCTTGGCACGAGCTCGAGCTTCGTGATTAGATTTGAGGAGACGTTGTTGCCGCTTCTGCTTTATTTGTGCTTCGTCCAGTTCCTCGTCTGGAATTTCCAAGAGACTGAAATCTGGTTGTTCTTGCTCCTCTTCGGGATCGCCCCCAACATCCTTGGTGCGGGCCTTCTTGATCGACTTCTCCAGCTCCTTTATAATCTTTTCCAGCTGGCCCTCGTCTTTGATATCGTGACTATCAAGTAGACGCCGCGTTTCCTTCTTCGTCTCGTCGACTAACCGGCCCTGGAGGTTCTTGTAGTACTCCAAATCCTGTTCCTTTTTAATGAGCTTCTCGAGTCTCATCTTAGCAGCTTGCTCCTGTAATCTTCTTCCGCTCTCCTTTTTGCGCTCTGCGATGCGATCCAGCTCTTCCTGGCTCTTTTGAACAATCACTTCCTCTGTAAAGGGGTATTGGATGACAATATCTCGATCTTCCAGGCCATTCCAGTCCAGATAATCGCGAATCTCGTTGTCATAATCCTTTGATACATAGAAATGATCCTGGATCATGTGCTCTGCTTGTGAAGAGTTGAGTTTACCTGTAAAGGAAGGGTACTTTAACCTTATCAGCTTCAGCAGATACTCGGCGTTATGGTAACCACCCCAGTTCAGTCTTGTGGCTTGAGAAAGGACCGCTTTTGAGTTGTAAACTGGTATTATGTGAGTAGAAGTATGAGAAGAAGACACGACCAGTCCCGTCTTTCCATTGTTATGCCTGTATGAGAAGAGCGAGTCGATACCATAGGCGAGGGATGGTGCGCCATAGCATTCGAAAATGATTTCGGTCATCGCTGGATTTAGGACAAAAAGTTAGCCGGCCGAAGTCTCTTGGTAGTCAGTCTTCCATTTGGGCCTAGATTTGACTTGCATTTCCTTGAATAAGGCAGGTTTGCGACAGCTTCTGTCATGACCACGGGAACATCGATGGAGCCGCTGGCATCGTTCATGCCCAGCTTCAGAAAGACGTAATCCAAGACGTGCTCTGCCACATCCCAGTTACTTATAATGCCGGTGCCGGCCTCGAATGCGTTTCGGATATGGCCTCGAGCCGTCGTATCGGCGTAGCAGTCTGAGCCGGCAAAGGAGAAGGTCTTTGCAAGCTTTCTGTCGCGGTACTTGGCCATGATGGGCGGTATGTTTATCCGGGGCGCGGACTCGAACGACCATCCTGCTCGAACGGCGGAGGATCCTACAGACTGTCAGTCCCCCTTCCCTAGGTCTTCCGAGCCGGTGCGACATCTCACCATTGTCTATCACGATGGCAGCATTGCCGGGCTGCTCCAGCGCTCTCTTGTAGCCGTCGGTCTGGGGCTCGATGAACTTTTCAAACTTGGTTTCTTTGACGGGGAAGATCTTGGCCGGCGGATATGTCTTTTCGTGCGGTGCCTGGGGCACTCGGTCGTCGATGGCAGAGGGAGCCATGATTATGATTTCGTCGGAAGGGAGTTATCGCAGGAGTTTGCAGGACGTAGCTCTCACAAGGTCTAAGCAGGGACCATGTTGGTGAGAAGAAGGTTTCGGTGGGCGTGGGCGGATTTTGATGGATGGCAGTTGTTGGATGATGGCCAATTGGGGGATCTGGAGACGTTGCCGAGCTTGAAAAGGTTCAATGGATAATCGCGAGGCTGCAAGGCTGATGACGGGCAAATGCATTGGCGCGGGTCCATGCCGCTAAACGCAAGCGCGTCGGACGTTTCTTTTGGTCGCCTCACGGCTTTGAGACAGGCAACGCAAGTAGCAGTACACGAGTATGTGCACCGTATAAAGACAAAATGGATGGCCCCCTAGTAAGATATCAGGTTCTTTTTACAATGATTAAATTAGGTATGTATTGTCATTTGAAAGCAAATTTTGTTTCTTTTCTTTAAAATTATTATTTCATATTCGTCGTATACATCTTGGTATCTTGAACACAGCCAGCCTTTCTCTCTATGCCACCCAACAGCAAAAAAGTCATAACAAATACACCAAAAATCAGTCGCATCCCATCATGAAGGAGGCTTTAGGTTATCCGTGGCTATTATATAGAATTAGCATCTTCTTAAGAGTAATCAATCATCGCATTTCAAGAGCAACGCACCTTCAAGATGAAACAGGACGTTGGATTGGTAGTTTTTGAACATCTGGGCGACGAGCTCCACGTTCATGTTTTGGACATTAATCTCCTGCGCCGCATTGGTAAACAGAACAGCATAATGGATACATGACAATCATCCTTACCTGAAGGCTCTTGTTCATCACAACGATTGCTTCGTTTAGTTTTTCCTGCACTCATTAGTCAAGGTCTCACGCCAGTCTTAGTAGTGGATGGCCATACGACGTTTGTGATGATACGCGAAAGCAGCAGGCTCTGCTGGTGTTCGTGTGGGCTCTCCTGCACTTGAATCAGCAAATCCGCGATCAAATATCCATGTATGATTTTAATAAATACCATATCTCAACAGAAAGGCTTCCGCAGTTCCTCGATGGATGGTTGTTGATGAGATGTTATCGCAACTTGGAAACAAAGATGGAGGGGCTCTCAGTTAGCAGCACTTCCGCCTGTACCTTGTACTTCACAGCGCGATTCGGTGAGCTCAGCGAGAGCATCACGCCCATGACTAAGCAGTGTTCCAAGGCTAGGAGGCTCTGACCTTGACCAGTCGATCCCTTCGTTAGTTGCCTGATCATTCCGCCTCATCAATAATCTTTCCAAACAGTCACCACAAACACTATTCCCAATTCATCTATACAATCTCCTATATCCCGATCGATACCACATCCCATCCCGCCATGGCCGCCCCAACAGAAGCGCAGCTCGCGCATATCCAGCTGCTCGAACAGCTCGACATCCACTCCATCCACAAGAACTTCCGCAACCCCAATTGGAAGCCCAACCAGCGCCGAAACAAGAACCTCAAGGCCATCGTAGGCGACGCGTCGAAACGAGAAGCCTCTGCCCTTGCAACACCACAAGACGTCAGTGGCGATGCGACCCCCGCGGCCGACGATGGCCTCTCGACCAGCGGCACCTCCACGCCCGCCACAAGCACCAATGGGAACCCGCCGCCGCCAAACCTTGCGCAGGCTTCGCGTAGTTTGTCGAAGCTCGTGCTGGAGAAGACGTTGAAGCCGCCTGTGGGAGGGGCTGGAGCTGTGTCGGCCCCGAACGCGACGTACACGAACATTGAGTCGGCGCCTTCATTAGCACATTCGAAGCATTACTGCGATATTACGGGCCTTCCGGCGCCTTACTTGGATCCCAAGACCCGGCTGCGGTATCACAACAAGGAGGTATTTGGGTTGATCAGAACATTGCCCCAGAGTTCTGCGGAGCAGTTCCTAGCTGCTCGTGGCGCGCATACCGTGCTGAAGTGAGCGCAGGTGGACGATTATACGAGTTTGAATATCAATAGCACATCACATGGCTTTTTTCCAGGAAGGGGGAATTTACTAAGCACAAAGGAAGGGTATCTTAAAATCTATCGCAACGGCGCACTGGGGTTGTTTTATATTTTACACGGGCTTTTATATGTGAGAAATCATGTTGGATCCACAAAGTCAAGCCTCAACTATGCACCTCCCGCCTTTCGGCAAGAGGATGGCAATTGACGCTCCGGCTTAATCGGAATCGCGAGCTTGTTCTTTGCCCTGAACGAGTACCGAAAAACGTATGGGGGAACGTCTCAGTTGCCAGAGCTAGTATGGCGGTGGCTGTCAGGGCAATTGGTAGCATGAATAATATGCAAACGTTTAATGATCAAGTTGTCTGTTGTCGTAGCTGTGATTGGTCCCTCCGATTAGCAGAAAAGGAGCAAAAGATGGCGAATTGGTTGTAATATCCATGAATGAAGCAGATTTCGCGTGACGAGCATATTCTTCGATAAGACGGTTAGGACCTTGAATCAAAGGCCAATGGTTGAGTCACTTGAAATCTCAACCTCTAGTAGCTTTACCATTTACCATTGTTGCCATCCATGTTGTATTTGGATAACGCAGAGCTTGTTGGTAGCATGGGGAAACAAAACAAGAATGGATTCAAGGCTGCGAAATTTATCGTAAGAAAATATTCTACGAAGCTCCGGTTCGCTTACATAACGAGTGGGTCACCATCCCCGGGGAGTTGCATTTTAAGGTACGTGTAAATTATTACTGGTCTTGCGTCTGTATGGCTAAATGATGATCATGTTGATGTACAAGGACAGACAGGAAGCGTAATTATAACCATGGAACTGACGTTGAGCTGTATTAAGTATATGTCTAGGGTGTGCGCAAAGTTCGTATATATACAAAATATTAAAGAAGGTCATGCTCACGCCACTTCCCCCCAACGCCGGTTGATGCCATTGCCATCTCGGAGGCTGCCGCAGCCAGGCCATAGCTGACTTTATTAATCTAATCCTTCTTTTTTTGTTGTCATCAAGTATGTGCATTTCTCAAATCGTGCCTCCGTTTTCATTGTCGGTTTGAAAAATCGTGTCGTCTCCTATCAACTCTGCTTCAAACAAGCCGGGCGAACCCAAGCCCGTTTACTGAGCCTTCTTGGCCTTGATCTGGGCCAACTTCTTCTCACGGCGTCTCTTGTGGGCATCGGCACCGGCCTCGGTGTCGAGCATGTAGTCCCACCAGCGGAAGCTGGAAGCGTAGTTGCCAATGAACTTCTCGTGGTGCATGTCGTGGTGGTCGGCACCGGCCCAGACAGGCAGGAAGTGGCGCAAGCTCCAGGGGAAGTCGTAGCCGCTGTGGGCATCGATGGCCTGCAGAAGACGGAGGGCGATCCAGACGTACATGGTGAGCAGGTGGAGCTCGCCGGTGATGGCAAGGAGAAGGATGGGAGATCCGACGACACCAAGTCCAAGGAGACCAGTCTCAATGGGCGAAGCATACTCGGCAGCCAAGCCAAAGGGAGCAGAGTACAAGTGGTGCATCTTGTGGATGCTCCTGTAGAGGGGGCCGTAGTGAAGAGCGCGGTGGAACCAGTAGTGCCAGGTATCCTCCATGACGAAGAGGATGGCAATCTGCCAGGCCATGGTGAAGAGCGAGGGGAACGGAATGCCGTAGTCCATGCCGAAGTAGGTGGCGACGGGGTGGAAGAACCAGATCTGAGGCAGTTCGGCGGTGAAGTGGCTGATGAGGACGATGGCGGCGCAGTCCCACTGTTCCTTGAGGGTCGGGATCTTCTGAGACTGAATCTTGTATTTGTGGAAGTAGGGGATCTTGTCCATGATCATAAAGGGAATGCAGCGGCCGAAGTAGATGACCTCGTGCATGACGAAGCTCATGATGCCGGTGGCCAGAGTGTCGTTTTGCATGAACAGGTACCAAGCCTGGAAACTTAGTCAGTTTTTATTCTCGTTTTCGCGAAAGAAAAAAAAAGGCAGAGGGTGTAAAAACGTACAGCCCAGAGGCGCTCAAAGTAGTTGAGCTGAACATTGTATTTGCCAACTTCTTCGAGGACGTTGAAGTAGCCCTGCGTTTGGTTCAACGCGGTGAAAGTCGCGCTCCTATCAAGATTGCGGGTTAGAAAATTGGCCAGCCAGGTGCAAACGCGGCTCACTTACGCCACGTCCATGGTTGAGGCCCAATTGGTGAGATGCTGTTGAGATATCTTCCAAGCTTGTTGAGGGGATGTTGGGAAGAAAGGAAAAGCTCCCAGAAACAAAGGAGCGGAAGACTGGTGTAGATAAGGAGATGAGCTTGAGGAAAGGACAAGCGTATTAGGGGACTGGCAGTGGGGGCGAGAAGGGAGATTTTTATCGTCGGTTCGCAAAGTTTGGAGGCTTTCATTGGCCGTGCTAACTGGCTAGTCAGGAGATGGACTTGTGTGGCCAAAAAGAACATTGCGAGTGCTAAGGAAAAAATGGACCGGGGGGAATGAGCCCACAAGGGAACAAGAGTTTCCGTGCTCTGGGGATTCAAATGCGTGCGAATCGAATCGGAGCCACCAACGGCCCGCGCAGCCTCGCGCAATTGCTGCGGCGTGATAGGCCACAGTTGGGCGCTGATGCGCTGTGATAGGCTGTGGCGGGAGGGTGTTCCTGCATGGGCCGCATTCGTATTCGCATCGGGTGAGACAAATCTGGGCGAATTTGTGTGGCTTGGTGCTTCGTTCTCGCGATGAGCGCACACACACACACACTCACACACACAATCTCATCTCGTACATACGAGCTCATACAAACTTAGCTTAGCTCTCTTTGCCTTCTGATCTGATCTTGATGCTTTGCTGACCCCATTTGCTCGTCTTTGGCACTGACCGCTTCCACGTGCGTGGAAGCAGCGGCCGCCGCTCGGCATCTTCTATGAGACAGCTTGCGGCATTCTCAAATTTTATTTGATTTTTTTTTTATCTGCTTATTTAATTTTATCTTTTTAACCAAGGTGCCAGGGGTGCTGTACTTTGGCCATATACTGTCTTCTTTTGGATAGAGGCAGGGCTACAGTCAGTACGCGAGCGACATGCACCCGCCACTTTGGGCAGCTTTTTTATCGGAGACCTGGTAATTGGATGGGGCAGATCTACAAAGGGGCTCCATGTATGTAGAACTGCCTGACGCTGGATATTGCCATCAGATGCCCATGTGCTGTATATACGCGCACGTACAGTAATAGTATTCCAAATTTTGGGGTCCAGTTTGATTTTTGAGGTTGCAACTACCGGAGCTGTCTATGATCTCATCAAGGGCATTAAATTCTACAGTGGCCACTCAAGCGGTTTTTAGCACGCTATGGAACCTATCGCATGTAAGCCTCTAATAGGCGACAGTAGTGACATCACTGCCAATTGCAGCTTTTCCTTGCAACGAAGCACTGGACAGTAAATACATCAGCACCCCAATGAGAGAATACGCAACTCTGCTCAGCCATTCTCGCCTCATCCCCTCCATCATCTCCAAATCTCGACATTGGCTTCATCCTCTTCCCCCTATTCCTGTGCATGACGTGAGCTGTTCGTTTGTCGCTCCGAGTACGAGCCATCCAACAATCAATCGCGGCGTTCCATATTCTGGAGCTCAGGAAAAATTCGGGCACAAACTGCCCCACGCAGAAGCTCCTCCTCCTCCTCTCTTCTCCTCCTCTCGCAGAGCAGCAAACCAGCGGATGGATCGATAATACTAGCCGCGCCCACCTGTTACCTGTTTACTCTCGGCCAGCTGTAATTCCGGACGCTGCCTGTGGTGTGATGGTCTGACTATCGTCCAAGCACCTCCGGATTCGACTCCACCCGCAACCTGGTCCAGCTCCAGCCCAGATCGATGCAGATTCAGCAAGGTTAACCTAGCCCTGGTCGAGACAGCCGGACCGTTCGCTTGTCTGATCGTTTCATCGGCTCATACAATTTTAAACCATGTCGCTGGTTGCCGAGTGAGTTTGTTTGCGGCCCCCCCTCCCAATAGCTTCTAGAGCGACCTATTGCTGTGCTGACTTTGCTAATCTCTTGCAACAGCCAAGTGCGGCGACTGGATGCCTACCTCGACCGTCTCCCTGTCCTATCCGAAGAGGCTTCTGAAGATGGGGTTTCCGAAGTTGGGCACCCCTTTGCCGTCACAGAGGCGCTGGACGTTCCGCACCTGGACCGTCTGCTGGGCATCATTCGCTCACTGAGCACAACCTCGTCTTCCCAGCCGCTACTCTCCCTCGAACGTGTTAAACTCCTCCTCGACGAATCAGGCATTCCTGCGATAGCGAATAAGGGCCAAGGCACCGCAGGCGGGGCTTATGCACAAACCAAGACACCGTACGAGAACGAAATCGAGTGGCTCCTTGTCTCCAAAGCGACCGTTCAGGTCTATGGAGCTATTCTCAACACACTGGTGGATCGTATTGTCCCGTTGAGCGATGATTTGTGGTATTGGGACGGAGTCTTGAGCTCCTACAGCTATAGCAGTATCTACGCGGTACAGACATCTCCTCTCCGGCTGTTGGCGTGGTCGCATGACATATACCAAGCCAGCCGGGCACGATTACGCTCTTTGTCTGCGGCAGAGGCTTCGGCCGAGCTTGTCGAGTCTACACGATCCACCATCTCACAGCCATGGAGCAGGTTCTACGGCGTTGTTCGGGACAGTATTCGGGAGCACTCATTTGCCAACATACAGCGAAAAGTACTCTCGCCCGTTGCTCTATGTCGAGCCGAGGCTAGGCGCAAACAGGCGCACTTGCGAAAGCTGAGGGAAATGACAGCCAGCGGTCTCGGAGTGCTCATGGATGAAGGCCTTCAGCTAGGCCACGACGATGAGAGAGCTGGGGCGCAGGATCATGAAGACCTTAAGGGGGTCGTTGAGCGCAGCGTAGCATTGATGGACATGGTTCTCAAGGAGGCGTGCAGCCTGGAAGCCAATATTCATGACTTTGAGGAAAAAGTGTTTGCCGGTGTCGAAGAAGACGCTGAGCTATCCGTGCATGTCGAGGAAGACATGACCCCCTATCGCCCAAGCACCCTGGCTCGCCGACTGCTCCAGATCATTGACAAGACGCTACCCCAACACATCAACGCCATGCAGACTCTTGCCAATGAAAACGGCCGACCGCCGGTTATTATTCGATACTGGCTGCCGGCTCTCATCGGTCTTACGTCTTCTACTACCATTCTCAAGATCTTGGTCAACCGCAAAGCAGATATTATCCAATGGATCACGGATTTTGGAAGCACGCTGCGAGATTTCTGGATTCATTGGGTCGTTGAGCCAACCGAAAAGGTCATCAAGACGATTCGGCACGATGAGACGAGTGAAATTGCCATTATGAGCAGAGACAGCCTCAAGGCGGATCGAGAGAGCCTGGAGCGAATGGTTGTCGACTTTGCCACCGACAAGCCTCACTTTGCTGTTGGTGGATCGTCCATCACCGAATCCCAAATCGCAGACATTCGCTCCAAAGTGGCTGAAGGCGATGTGACCCCGGTTCTTCGAGCGTATGAGCAAGACTTGAGAAGCCCCTTTGTTGGTGCTGTCCGGGGCGATCTCGTCCGATCTCTCCTAATCCAGGTTCAGAAGACAAAGGTTGACCTCGAAGTGGCCATGACCGGCATTGATTCGCTCCTCAAGAGCCAAGAGCTGGTTTTTGGCTTTGTGGGACTGACCCCTGGTGTATTTGTTTCCTTTGGCGTCTTCCAGTACTTCCGCAGCATCTTTGGTGGTCGATCTGGACGGCGCCATAGCAAAGCCTCTGGCAAGGCCATTCGCATCCTTCGAAACATTGACCGTATCTTATCCGAGGCGAGACCCACGGAGAACAATGTCTTGTCCTACAAGGACCACGGCCTTTTGCTGTGCGAGGTCCACGTGCTTCGTAATCTGGCGAGCAAGCTGATGCCGGATAACATACAGAAGGAGTTTTTGGAGGATCTGGACGACCTTGCGAATGTCAAAGGGGTGCACATTCAAGCAAAGGCCCTGGAGAGGATTCGTTGGGCATACGCAAGGTGGCTTAGGTAAAATGGACAAAATGTATTTTTACATATCGGAGAGCAATTCTTTTCGAAAGAATTCTTGTTTGACTAGAAGAGAGGATAGATAGCCGAGTGAGCATTGTAAGAAGCATGTCAATTACGTCTCCCATTCTGAAGCAATACCTTCGATACCATACTCAATGTGCATTTTTATTTGCGTATTAGTCTAGGGTACTTAAACTGCATCTCCTGATGCTGCCAAACCACCAATCTTGTTCCATAACCCGCAACCCGTTGCGCCATTGCCCATGTCAAATGCTTCTTATAACAATAACAATATTGGAAGATGATTTTGTTGAAAACGCTCTAATTGTGTACTCCGATGACTCATGCTTTTGTGACCCTTTACCCGGTGTCCCAATGATGATGCTAGACTAGAAAATACTTGTAAATAATGAAAGAAATAGTAATGCTCAAACAGTTTCGCTGTCGGTGGGAGGTTCTTCCTTCTCGCGGAGGTCCTTGAGGCAGGGAGCAAAGAACATTTCGCCCGTGATGACGAGCTGCAACGTCCTCAGACTGACGAGAATCCAGAGGAGGACGACAGTTAGAGAGATGATCTAGCAAATAGTGGGTTAGAAGGACGGCTTCCACAAGACAGGTCATACAGACACAGAAAGGGGAGGCAACTCACCATGGTTGCATATTTGAAAAACTCGCTGCCCAGATTCTTCCACAGAGCATTGGTGCAAGTTCCCCATACGCCGAGTGGGAAAGTGAATCCCCACCAGCCCATGTTGAAGGGGAACTGGCGCGTGGTCCTGAGGCTGATGAGTGCGAAGCAGACCCAAGCAAGGGCGAACCCCCACATGACGATACCGAAGAAGATGCCGAGGAAGTACAGAAACTCTGCGCCGCGGGTGGGATCGACGCCGGCGACGTGGAACATTTCCGTCTGGGGAATCACCTTGAGGGCGACCTTGCCGAGCTGCTGGATGCCGAACCCTCCTTGGCCGAGGGGTCCCACGGGGAGGAAGACGGAGACGATGACTTCCCGCGGAGGGAGAGAGTGGATGGTCAGGCGGTGGAAGTAGAGGGCCATGACGCAGCCGGAGAGGGCCTGGCCGATGCCCCAGAGGACGTAGGAGACGATGAGCGTCGCGTAGGCGTGGCTGGCCGAGGGGAGGGCGTCGGCGACGATGCCTCCCGTGGCAGCGGCGACGACGGCGGGGACGATGGGGAGGAGGAGGGTTGCGGTGGTCTTGTCGAGGCCGGGGCGGTGGCGGTGCATGACGATGAAGGGCATGGAGATGCAGGTTGCCATTGAGATGAGGACGTCGATCCACCAGAATGCCCAGGCGAGGTAGATGAGCCAGGGGCCCCATTGGGAGCAGGCGAAGATCATCATGTTGATGATGGCTGGGGGGAGAGTTGGTTAGTTGGTTTATTGGTGTTGAGATGGAATGAGATGGGAGGTGACGTACTAGCAAATCCCATGGGGAAGCATCCTAGGAATAAGGACTGCGCGGGATGTGAAATCATGGCCATCCAGATTTCAGGATAGAGCGTATATCGAAGTAGCGAGATGATGCAGAAGATGGTGAAGAGTAGGATGTTCAAGGCGAAGAAGATGTAGGAGATGATGTGTAGCCAGTATCCGTTCCAGGGGAGGTTGAAGAGGAGGATGGAGACGATGCCCGTGCCCATGTTTACGGCGAACCATCTTTGAAGATTATTATGTTAGTTTTTCAAACTGAGTTGAAATGACGGGGTTTGATTTTTGACTTTTGAAAGAAGTGGTGGTTGTATTTGGGTGTAAGTGAGGGTATGGAGTGTGTATGTGAGACTTACGATGGGGTAAAGTTGCGGACGATTTTGCGCCAGCCGCGGTTATTCTTGCAGGGTCTTGATTTTGAAGGACATGGAGGAGTATCGGGAGTATTGGCATCATCATCGCTGCTGCTTTCTCCATCGTTGTTGTTATTGTTGGAATTGTTTTCTGGCTGTGGAGGCTTCTCGGTTATTGTTCCGAGCTGAGCATCTGCCGGCCTGGCTGTTGTAGTCGCCATCATGATGGAGAGCCTCCAATGAGACCAAAAAGCAATTCAAGATGGTAGTTGTAAAAGCACTGAAACTTCAATTGATGTTAAAAAAAAATTGAAGTTGTCGTCCAATCGTCGTATTTATGAATGTCTCGAGACTATTGCTTTAGGCATAGCCCTTTCGGTATTCGGGGCGCTCGCTATTATGACGTTATGTTTGTTGTGTGTAAGCCACCAAAGGGATGCAAGATGCAGCGGTTCGTCGGGTCGGAATGAGTGAGCCGAAGGATTTACTTTTCGGGAATAGGGGCAAAACACTGAAATTGAATGAATTGAATTGATTCTCTATTTTCATGTGAATGGGATCGAGTTGCCGGTCTGCCGTTATATAAACCTTCTAGTCATAGCTACAGAGGCAAAAGAATTTTCTTTGACTAATTGGTTTGTTCGCCCCCTAGTCAGATGATGCACCGGCCAGCCGGCCGTCCAGGTACGGAAGACCCTTTTTTTCTTTTTCCTTCCCTTCACCTGCGATGAACCGGGGATCCACCAATATCGGATTTCTAGAAGATTACCTAGTAGCTACCAATCCAGTTTTTCTCTTAGTGGTAGCTGCTCAGCCCTTCTGACGTGCAAGCATGATTCACATGGGCCGCCGCTATTCGCTCTTTGGGCGGCTGCGAATCTGGGGAAAGCTCGGCATCGGGGCGTGATGGGGGCGGCTGTCGGTGGGAGATGGATATGGCTGACCAGGGCTGCCTTTTTTGTTCCGTTTGGGCGACGGGCCGAGATGCGGGTTTGTGATGATTGCTGGATGGAAGTGCCGAGCTGAAATGTGTCTTTGGGATTGTTTTGTTGTCTTGAACGGTTATTGCGGCATCGGGTAGATGGGGAGCGGATACATTGCGGTCGTGATGGGATCCGTGATGACGATGCTTTTTGGGATCTTTGTAAGAATAGACTGTAAATGAAGCTGGAGATGAGACTCGATTCGGCAAGTGAAATAACACTAGACAACGGATATTGCAGCTCTCCACTACTGTTACGAGTCAAGTTGCGGCTCTTGGGATCAAGGTCAGATACGAGATAGCCTACGCAACAGCTTCACCATGACTTCGATAGCTCTAGGAGTTGATGTTGAATGGTTCGAATACATTTATGAATTTAATTTCATCGACAGCGGTATACTTTGCATACCTAGCTACAATTCGGTATGGCTTGCTTACATTCACCAACAGCATCAACATATGACTAGGATCAATCTTCTTTCACCACCGAGATGCATCGTGAACCAGATGGAGATGGACATTGTAGCGGAGATAAGGACTCTTTTGGAATGCAATCCAATTGGCATCTCATCGTCACCCACATGGCATACTCTGGACACATAAGCTCGGCCCAGCAGTTCCGTTCTTTACGCGGCAGTTTGTCCTAGGTAGTTCCCCATCAAGTACGGAGTACATCAAACATCGTTGCAATCCACCTTGTAACAGCAGCTATGCGCTGCGACGTGCCTAAGATTCTTTTTCTTGTCAATTTTTTTTTTTTTTTTTTCAAGAATTTCTTCATCCGTGCACTCTGCAAGACTGGCTCGTGAGTTGACTAGTCGAGTAAAATTTGCTCGACACACGCTGTCTCACAATATCAGATGAAAGATCCTTCAGTCAAAGCGGGTGAAGCCAAGCCCCAGCCAAGTTACGCAGTGGAGCACAAGCAAACTCCTATTGAAAAGCTTGGCCATATTTTGTGGAACTTGAAAAGCACATTCCGTGTCCACCTATTCAACTCTATATTGACTGAAGCGCTCCCTCTACAGAGTCCGTGCCGAGTGACCGAAAGTTACGACTGCCAGGGCGGATGTCGGCGGCGGATGTCGGAGAACCCCGAGCCGCTGCCGTCATTTTGTGTCTTGGGTCTTGTACCTTTGTAGCTCTGTCCATCCCGCATCTTATCTTATAAGTGGAACAGCGCCACCAATATAAGACATACATAGATTGGCAAGGTCTGCGTTTCTTGCAAACAAAAAAAATTACAATCAATTCAGATATGAATAATTGACAGCTCAGGGGCAGATAAGGCGATAACGAAGAAGGAGAGCACAGAGTTCTAGATCTTCTGCCAACCCCCTTTCCAATCGCATCGCAATCAGTCACTGAACATCCCTCAAGGTTCCCTTGAACTTTTTCCCTTAGCACGACGCTACTGACCCGAGCATGTACCAGGTTTCACGAAGCCCCACGCTTGGCGGATACTGTCCGTCTGGTCACCAAAAATCTGAACATTCGTCTCAGTTCGATGCTCAAGTCCCTATCGTAGAGCCTCCCGTGAGACCTGTGACATTCCAGCGTAAAGCCGAGTCCATGTGTAGAATAACGACGTCCAGAATCGGGGTTTCTTGAATCTGACAATGTCCGGTCGTCATCATTTCGTAGCAAATCTCCTGTTATCTCTGAGGCTGCGCGTCAGCAGTTCGCTGCACCGCCTAAACTCTGGCTGGCCATTGTGCGCTCCTAGCGCCTGGCCGTCCAACCAGATTGTGCAAAACTTGCGCGGCCTAATCCACCGATAGTTGCCAGGTGTACCCGTTCCCCCGTTTGCCGTTGCTCGTACAGGCGATCATCCACCATTGCCCTTTTTTCTTTCGTGTGGCTTGAGAGTCAACGAGGATTTTGACAGGCCGACACCGGTTGCACTACCCTCCGTCGGGGGTTTCGCTCAGCTGACCAGACACGAGAGACACCGGCCATCCCCGCCCCCAGTCGGTGTGTCGCTTTTCGTTGCGTATCTCTGAGATCTTGATAAATGCACTCGTCGTATCGTTCTGTATTGCCCATTCGTTAGATCCCTCATAGCATACCTCCCTATACAATCCATCCTCTATAGCCATCATCAAAAGATACCATCAATCATGACCGTCAACGTTGTGTCTAGCAGCCAAGCGCTCGGTGGCGTCAGAGACGTCGTAGCGCACAAGGGGGACCGCTTCGAAGAACTCGTGCTGGCGCTCAAGGACGCCCTTGGCCCGTCGTCGGGTTTGACGTCGGATGATGTCGACGTCGGCTTCCTGATGGAGCTTATGCGCGACTATGATGGCAATGACATGAAGTGGTCCAAGTATGCATTTGGCGACGGCAGCAGAGGATACACTCGTAACCTCGTCGATGAGGGAAATGGCAAAAGCAACCTGGTAGGTCATGTCTCCAAACCTCATCCAGGTGCATCCAGTGTATTGACAAGAAGCAAACTAGCTTGTACTCGTCTGGTCCCCAGGAAAGGGCAGCCCCATCCACGACCACGGAAACGCGCACTGCGTCATGAAGATTCTGCGCGGCGATCTCACTGAGACTCGCTACGCCTTCCCAGAGAAGGACGAGCCCGAGGGACCGATGACTGTCATCTCCGAGAAGACATATAAAGAGAACCAAGTGACATACATGGCCGACGAGCTCGGCCTCCATAGAGTCTCCAACCGTGGCAGCGACTTCGCTGTCTCACTGCACTGTAAGTTGCATCGCGGCCTCAAGACACTTGTGCTGGACCTGACCAAACAACCTCTTCAGTGTATACTCCTCCCAACGTAGCGAGGGAGGGCTGCCACATCTTTGACGAGAAGACTGGCAAGAGAAGCCATGTGCCAGGCTGCATGTACTTTTCGATGTATGGCCGCCTGGTCAAGGAGTAGCAAGCAGCAGACTTGGCAGCGTGTGCATCGGGTTCATAGGAAGCGGCGTGTTGGCGTTGGTTTTGTAATGTCTTTCTCATAATCGTCTTGTTGCTTGTATTGTTTTAGTTCATGGTTCTGGGTGTTGGGTAGCATCTGCCATGATCATCCATGGCGGAGGAGAAGCGGTCCTCAGCGACGGATATATAGCGAAGCACAGCATTTTTGGTACTGAATGAAACGCCTCATCGCATACAAACTCGTCTGCCCTCCTGTAGCAAAGAAGAAGAGTGTAGTTGAAAGGGAAGCAAGGTTGGACGCATGTCGTTGATATTCTGGCTCTTGTTCTGGAGAGCCATCGATGGCGTGATTTCGGCTAGACCTAATTGGGGACAGTCGAGTGCTTGGTGGTGACGGATCTCGGCGCACTTTTTATGGGGGTTACGGAGGTATTACGGTATTCTGGTTGCTTAGTCACGGTGATTATAAGCATTCACAGGCACAAAAAACACGAGACAAGATGTATTAGATGGTAAGGAGTGTATCAGGAGAGCTGCATTACTGGTATATACACGAGCGTTGACTCCCTCCATGCGTGGGACATGATTGTGTGGATGCCCGACATGTACTAAGGCGCCTGTACTCCATATTGCTTACAAAAATGGTACGAGAGCTGCCAAAAGTCGGAGTGACATGCTCGGCTTGTCAGATTGCTCGCTGCTTGCTGGTATCTCTGGCACGTCACATGACCTCGCGTTTGCAGCCTCGTACTCGTAATTGGCCATCACTAAATGGGACGCGATATCAACTGGCGGACCTGCCATAATTGTAGAATTTAGCAGTTTGAGAAGAAGCAGATTGATAGAGATGGTCGGCTCTAGAATTTCATTTCCCTTCAACAGCATCAGACATCAAAACTCTTCTCTTTCGAATTAATATTCCTGTTTTTTATAGCATATTTTCAAAACCATTCATTCTCGGTGCAGCAACATGCCTCGTCGCAAGCGTGCCGCCGCCGAGTTCATTGATCTCACAGGAGATTCCCCTGAGCCAGTTCGCAAACGACCAGCTGTATCTTCTTCACAAATTTCTCGGGCACCTCCTCGCCTAAATTATGCATCTCAGAGGGGCAAATCATTTGCTTATCCAGCGGCTACACAAGAGCCAGACTATCTGGACTTGACGCAAGACGACGACACCGCCGACAAGGAGTTTTATGGCAATTTTGGTTTGTTTCTTGCTTCCGGTCAACCACTTGTCAGCGGAATGCTAATTTCCTTTATACAGATGGCAAAATCGTCGGTGTGAGGTACTATGATGGATATGCTTCGCCTGGCGAGGCCGTCTTGTGTCGCAGAGAGCCGGAGAATCGGGTATGCATCAAGCATAATAGCTGATTTGGCATCACCAAGTGACAGAGCTAATACTCAAACAGTATGACAAAAATGCTATCCGAATAGACAATGTGCTTCACCAGCAAATAGGCCACTTGCCTCGCACAATTGTTGAGAAGCTCGCCCACTACATCGTAAGTTTAGCACCTCTAATTACACACCTCTAGGCTTACAGCTAATGCGGAATAGGACTCTGGAGACCTCACCGTGGAAGGCCAAATCATAGGAGAAAAGGCCTACTACGATTGTCCCATAAGATTGTCCTTTTACGGGCCAAGTGATCCTGCAGAGCGGACCAGAATCGAGGCTGCTCTAAAGGCAGACAAATTTGTCAAGGCTACCCAGCTGAAGAAGACCAGGAAGGAGGCCGAGGCACGTAGGGTAGTGCTTGGGCTATCTCAAAGCAGATCTACAGCTGGCTTCGACACTACTCAGGCGGTTCCCGAAGTATCACTCGAGGAAATCCTCCAGTCCAGCGATGCAGTCGAGTTCCGCAAAAACGGTGACGCCATCAAGACCCTGGCAATGGGCGAAGATGAGCTGTCCAAGATGCTGCAGGCCGAACAACCCAGCCAGCTCAAGTCTACTCTCCTGCCATATCAGCTACAGGTATGTCAGCACCAATTTTTCTTGCCCTTCTTTGTTGGTCCTTGTTTGCGTCAAATCAGAACTAACAGCGCGTCAAAGGGCCTGGCTTGGATGCAATCGAAAGAGAATCCCAAACTTCCAGCTGTGGGTTCGGATACGGTAACCCAGCTGTGGAGGCGCGACAACAAGGGCCGGTTTTGGAATGTCGCTTCTGAGTTCATCACCTCTAAGCCACCAACGCTCTTCTCAGGTGGTATCCTTGCGGACGATATGGGTTTGGGAAAGACGCTCCAAATCATCAGCTTAATCCTTACCGGTGGCCCTGGATCGACGCTAATAGTTGCTCCCGTTAGTGTGATGAGCAACTGGGAGCAGCAAATTCGAAGGCACGTCAAAGAGGAGCATCAATCTAGTATCCTGATATATCATGGTGCCAAGAAAGTGGCAGCTGAAGAGCTGGAGGGATACGACGTTGTCATTACCAGCTATGGCACACTTGCCAAGGAATTGGATCCCGGCGTCAGCAAAACTCTCTTGAGCCCAAAGAAAAACTGGCGGCGAGTTGTGCTCGATGAAGGGCACACAATAAGGAATGTCAAGACTAAGGCGGCTCTGGCGGCCTGCGAGCTCCACGCTCAGTCCCGTTGGGTGCTGACAGGAACCCCAATGTGAGTGCCATGCTACAATTGGTCTTTATTATTATCATTGTCGCGATACACTAACATATCATCAGTGTCAATTCCGTCAAGGATCTCCAGTCTCTAGTCAAGTTTCTCCATATCACAGGAGGCATTGAACAGCCTGAGATATTTGGCAACGCAATTTCGCGCAAACTAATGATGGGCGATCGCAGTGGAGAGGCCCTTTTGCAATCTTTAATGCAAGACATCTGTCTGCGACGCAGGAAAGACATGAAATTTGTCGACCTCAAACTTCCCAAGAAGACAGAGTACCTCCACCGAATTACTTTCCACCCAGAAGAACAGGCCAAATACGATGCTCTATTGTATGTCAACTACATCATTTCTTGCCTCTTGGTTTAAGGATTTGGCACTAACTCACTTGTAGATCTGAGGCCAGGGGCGTGCTGGAGGAATACCAAGCCAGATCGCAAACTGGGCAGAAGGGTCGCTTCCAAAACGTCTTGGAGCGCCTTCTTCGGCTTCGACAGTCGTAAGTCACCTGCTCATTGTTTGATGCTGCTTGCTGACGTGTTATAGATGCAACCACTGGACTCTATGCAGAGAACGGATTAATGATCTAATGCAGATGCTCAAAGACCAAGACGTTGTACCTCTGACCGAGAAGAACCGCGCCCTGTTGCAGGAAGCTCTTCGGCTGTACATTGACAGTCAAGAAGAGTGCGCAATCTGCTACGAGTTACCTACTAATCCAGTGATTACAAACTGCCAGCATGTGTATTGTCGCCACTGCATCTCCAGGGCAATTGAGCTGCAGCACAAATGCCCCATGTGCCGCAATCCGCTGACAGAAGACAGTCTGCTGGAGCTAGCCCCCGAAGGAACCTTTGACAAGAACTTTGACACTGAACAACAGAGTTCAAAGACAGAGGCAATGCTGCAGATAATTCGGGCCACATTGAAGAATGATGGCTCGAAAATTGTCATCTTCTCACAGTGGACATCATTCCTCGATATTGTACAGAAGCAGCTCGAGGGTGCTAGTTTGAAGTATTGCAGGATCGATGGAAGCATGAATACAGACAAACGAGACCAGGCAATTGATGCTCTTGATAATGATTCAGAGACTCGCATCATGCTGGCCAGTCTGGCGGTTTGCAGCGTGGGGCTCAACCTTGTTTCCGCAGATACGGTCATTTTATCCGACAGTTGTAAGTCCTTGCTTTATTGGCACATCCCCCATGTTTTACATCCTATTACGTGTCTATACTTACTCGTACTCTCATAGGGTGGGCACCAGCAATCGAAGACCAAGCTGTTGATCGAGTACACCGTCTCGGCCAAAGACGCGAAACGAAGATTTGGCGTCTCGTCATGGAAAACACTATCGAAGAGCGTGTGCTGGACGTCCAGCAGGAGAAGCGCGACCTGGTCACCAAGGCGTTTCAAGAAAAGGACAAGGCGAAAAAGTCCAACGAGACGAGAATGGCGGATGTGATAAAGTTGCTTTCTTAGCGAATACATTGGGCGGCGCAACTTGGTTCCCGATGGAACTCCACATAATGTACATGATATAGACGATGCTATCAACTTGAGCATAGTATTGAGACTTTCGGAGAATGCAACGTAGACACGGGGGATCTCTCTGCTCCGTCTACCTGGGATTGATAGAGGCGGTATAGCTTACGGTGCTGACATATGCTTACATACAAGAGATGATGAAGACAGTCAACATTACCATATACAATGACTTGTTGTTCATGAAGAGATGTGACTGCCTAATCCATACCATCTATTTGATGCTCACCTAATCTCCTAATCTCTAGCATTCACTAGCTTACCCGAACCTGGCTGGATTCTGTACAATACGAGGGGTCAAATGTATAAAGTTGCTGGAAAGGGTAAGTTTTCGATCAAGGGTATGTACTTGTAAACCAATAATGGTGTTTCATACATGAAGTCGGCATGATTCGTCAATACGATTCGTTGGTTATAAATAGTATGAGTAAGCTCAATCTTTCCTAACCCAAGGCAACTTTTCCATGGCATGTATGTATTAAGGAATGAAGTCAGAGTGGATATTGCTTATTGCTTGAATTGTTGTGTTGATACGCTCTGACTGACTTTGCCCTTCTATTCAGGGCAAGTTCTAACCTAGAAGGTAGTAGATCTAGCGTAAAACATTGTTTAAGCTGCAAAGAAACTTTCAAACTAGGTTGAATTCTTTTAGCCTAATATAGAGCGAGTTTATAATACTAGTTATGATTAACCCGTTGTTTGTATTTTCACAAGGTAGGAATGCGAGAGACATGGAGTTGGAGTTGACAAGACTTTCCACGTATTATGTAACCCCCCTAGTAGACAAGATAAACGCGGTGGAGACTAAACGAAATACAGTTGGTTTGGATTGCTAGCGATAGACTGCATGACGGGACTCTTAACAAACTTAACCTAAAATCACTCAAGCCACGAGACTTACAGAGCAACTAAGCTGACTTTGGCTGACCATAGAGGAATGACTCGAATTCTATCGTTATCGTCGATTTAGCGGCGAGTGTGTATTTTTGGAACACCTGGATCAGGTAATATATTACCAAAGAGGGAAGCATGCAGCAGGAGGATTCGTGCGAGTTCGTGCGAGTTCTCGGAATGAAATCACAACTCTTGATACCCTCATTTTTGTCAATAGTTTCCCTTAAACTGAAGAACTGAAGAAACCATTGTTTATTCTCTTTCAAAAGGTCAAAAAAAAAGGTAATCTTTAATTCATCTCCGGCTATAACTAACATACTATGGACTAAGCTTAATGATTTGTCTATTTCATCTCGTCCAATTCTAACTTTTGGCTATTAATCTTACATTGTGAGACGGTAACCTGGCTGATTTATAAACAGACGTGGATTGATCTTTACCGGTATCGACTAAACACCAATTAGTAATCTACGATCCTGCAGGCAAATCTCCATAATGGCCTGCGTTGTTCTAATCATGGGGTCCCTTTCCGAGGCTGTAAGGTGGAAAATAAAATCATGGCTAGTTTCGGAACAGTTCCGAGTGGCTACCAGAAGTTACCGGGGGAGTATATAAACACAATCCGTCTCGCCGACGTTGAAAAGGAGCCAACGGCTTGACACACATACCAGTCAAAGAGCTTTCTTTCTTTTCTATTCTCCTTAAAGAAACATACACGGCATAATAATTCGATCTAGCAACCATGGCTGTGGTTCCGTCTTCCAAACCACACATCTTCGTCATTCCTGGAGCATATCATCCAGGTTCCACTTTCAGCCTATTCATTCAATCACTCGAGGCAGCAGGATTCTCTGCTGAGACCACTACAAACCGCAGTGCCGGCAACGCAGGCATCACCGTACAAGACGACATTGAACACGTGCAATCTCTACTCATCCCTCAGATCGATGAGGGGAAGGATATTGTGGTCGTCGCCCATTCATACGGCGGCGTAGTTGGATCGGGAGTCATTGCAGGCCTGGACAAACGGGGTAGAGAAGCTCGAGGGTTGAAAGGGGGCGTTGTCGGGATCATTTGCATCGCGGCTCTTATGACCGCGCCGGAGAAGTCGATTCTTGATATGAGGAAGGGTGGGGCGTGGTCACCATGGGTTGATACAAGTAAAGTAAGTTGAACTCCCTATTGCTTCTTCTTTGCCATGTTTAGTTTTGTCAAGTAAAGTGTGATATCTGTATCATGATAATGTGCTAAACTGCTCGCCAGCTCGAAACCGAAGGCGTCACATACACGAGGAACCAAATAGAGACGTTTTACCACGACGTCTCTCCCGAACTAGCCAAAACCATGATAGCAAGCTTAACGTCACAGTCTGGGCTGTCAGTGCAATCGAAGCCTGATGCAATTGGCTGGCTAGATGGTGTATATGATGGCCGTCGGGCGTACATTCGCTGTCTTCAGGACGGCGCGTTGCCTCTTGCGGCGCAGGATGGCTTGCTTGCTCAATCGGGGGTCGAATGGATCATCAGGTCTCTGGATGCTTCTCATAGTCCGTACTTGTCGATGCCGGATGAGTTGACGAGCGTGGTGGCGGAGATAATAGCGGAGTTTGCAAAGAGCTGAGTGTTTGTGTTACTTTTGACTAACTTGGATTCGTGGTCTGTTAACATGGTGTTTAGTATATACCACATGAATCTGAAGGACAGATGAAGAATATTAGCATCAAGATTTCTTTTGGCATGTCTTTGATCGTCTTGAAAAAAAGCTTCACCAACTTATTCACTCTCTAAACGTGATGCCGCATGTGATGCTGGTGAGAAGATTAGCGAAGTCAAGATACATGTAGCTTCCATCCAGCATCAAACTGCTAGTAAGTAGTTGAGCATACATGTACATCCAGAAATAGACGCCTAACTTCATACAAGTAACATAGCGGCCCCCTCGATCCAATTTTTCGGCAAGCCACAGGCACTGGCTGTCCTCCTGACTCGCCTCTGCATCCTTAAGGAATCATAGGACTGGACTTTGATAATAGGGATGCCCCTATACCACATTTCCGCGCAAACTCCGTATCGTATGAGTCGTCATCAAACATCAAACAACCTATCCCTATATCTTTATCCAATATTATGGATTTCGGACATGTAACGCCTCCGCGATGTGGTCGTACACGCACGCACTCCCTCGCAGCAACAGCAACACTTACATACAATCGCGAGCTTACTCAGCGGAAGTATATCCCACCAGCAAATCACCTACCTATTATCAAACAAACAAACAACACTAGGTCTATTTTCCATGGACGTCTCCTATTTCCAAAACTCAACCAAAAGCAATACGGAGATAAACCACGGAATCAATATTCTAAAAAAAATCCTTCAGAGGGAAATTCCCTTTTGGTTTCGTCATCGCGCACATTATCATTCCTCCGCAGTTATTGTTTACCCATCCCGCCGATTAGCTAAGCCAGATGTCGGCCCGCCTGGGGCTGTTCGCGCCGACAGCGAAGCTCCGATGCTCCGACCTCCGATCTTGTTTTGGTGAGAGCCGTTGTATTGTAGAACGCGATTTGAGCGAAACCAACTGCGCATTTTGACGCTTTTTACGTTTGCAAACTGAGAACAATGAATGCAGTATTTGATACTTAGGGAAATAAAGATATGGCAAAAAGCCAAGCCTCTAATATATTCAGCTACCAGCCCTGCTGAATCTACGGAGTATCTATCTAGAAAATGAATACCCGGGCCTGTCTCTCTGTCTCAGTCTTGTCTATCCCTCTGTAAGCACACACAAGCTACCTAATACTCGTATATCCAGCGTATCATCGGCCGCGCCAAAACAAAGTCTCCCAAATAGCCTATCCATTTTAACTTACCATTCCCCTTACGCCCCCCCGTTTTTTCTTCCCCCCTTCCCGTTTAACGTTAAAATTCATGCCGCTCACTCACCACCCAACCAACGATCGCGCGCCCGGACCTACGTGTGTGGTATCCCCATCCACCTTCTGAACCCCGGATCTTGCACAAAGTGCGAGCACCGATCACCACATGTTTCTGTTTTCCCGGTCGGCGGCCTAGACCCGGGGCACGCACACCTGCCTACTGCTAAGCAATCACCGGCCTGCCTAAGCAATCATCGGCCTGCCTAAGCAACACCGGCCGTCGTTTCGTTTGTCTTGCGTAGCGTAACGTAGCGCAAAAGGAGCCCGGGCCAGGTTCAGGCTGTCGGTCATGGCCACCTCGCGCGAAAGCGAAAGCGGACAGCGCAGCTGAGCTGCGGAGGATTTTTTGAAATCAAGAAAGATAACTAATGTACAATGACGCTCCTTGGTTTTCGTGTAATATATTTTTCTGTTTTACTATATTACTAGATGTGGGCAGTAGTTGCCAAGTCCTTTCTTTTTTCCATTCTCGCCAACAACCAACCCCCTTGTTTACTTGGTTACTTCGAAGTGAATATAATTATTCTATCCCTCGCTCATCTTGGTATTTCAATCTCTTGGCCTTGTGCAGACGAGTATAACCGATCCATCGTGCGCTGTGCTGTTATCGACTCCTACGAGCTTGGTGTTTTGGTGGTGTGACTTGGGACGACGACTTATACGCATCTCCTCACGCCAACCTACTCATCACCTGAATCAAACAAAACCCTCAACGATCACGAAAATATCCATCTCATCAAGCCCAATTTATCCAGAAAAATCTCATCTAAAAAGATGGCATCCAGCGGCCAAAGCGGCGGAGTGCCGCCACACATGGTACGTTCATCCCCCCCTTTCTCCTTCAACACTATCACCAAATCCATCACAACAACCTTCAAATCAAATCAAACTAACATGAAATTCTCCCTCAGAGCCCTCCCTACCCCCCCAAATACGCAGGCCTCGGCCTCACCCCAACCGTCGGCGTCGACATCCCCATCTCCGCCGTCATCCTCTTCTTCTTCATCTGCTCCGCCGCCCTCAACATGACAATCTTCCAGCGCAACCGCCGCCGCGGCCACAAGTTCGTCCTCTCGGGCCTCTTCTTCGGCTTCTCCATGGCACGTATCTCGGCAAACGTCATGCGCATCGTCTGGGCGTGCTACCCGAAAAACGGGCGCATCGGTCTCGCGGCGCAGATTCTCGCAAACGCGGGTGTTTTGCTCGTCTTCGTCATCAATATTATTCTTGTTTTGCGTATCTTGAGGGCGTATCATCCTCGTCTTGGTTGGAGTTTTCCCGCCAAGATCGTCTTTCGCTCGATTTATGTTTCGGTCGTGGCCTGTCTCATCATGCTCATCGTTTCCATCGTCTACAGCGTCTACACGCTCGACCAGTCCGCCATCAACAAAACCCACGACGCTCAGGTCGTTGCCTCAACATACTTCGCCTTCCTCGCATTCTTCCCGATCCCCGTCATCGCCCTCTGCTTCATCATCCCCCGCCGCCAGCGCATCGAGAAGTTTGGTGCCGGAAGCATGCGCTACAAACTCTTCCTCATGATCTTCAGCGCTTGCTTACTCACTCTGGGCGCGGCGTTCCGTGCAGGAGTAGGATATTACCGCGTTCCTGTAACCGAGCCGAGATGGTTCCATCAAAAGGCCTGCTTCTACTGCTTCAACTACGTCATCGAGCTCATTGTCATCTTCACGTACGCTCTGTCTCGATTTGACAAGCGCTTCCACATTCCTGATGGAAGCAGCTCTCCCGGCCACTATGTCAACGGCGTTCCAGGTTCAGATGGACGAGTATTCGATGAGGAACTTCCGGCGAGCGCTTCTGCGCAGACGATGCATGATTCCACCTGGGATACACCGCTCGAAAACAAGCTTGAGGCCGGCAAATGATTTGGAGAAAATGAAGAAGAGAAGCGAGAAGCAGATAATCACAGCATGGAGGCACCTGGGGTTCTGTATATATGTGTCAGTGTGCTCGGTATTTAGACAAGGACATCACATGGCGTTGGGTTATAGATAGAGCGTCGCATTGTAACGACTGGAATCACGGAATGTCACGAAAGGGCCCTCTTTGTTTAGGGCAAAGGTTGAAAGAATCTTCTCTCCGTATAGAAATAAGCGTTCTTGAATAATGGTATAGAACAAGAATGTTATCACCTATTTTGCCAATTAGCAGTTTTGTCATCTAATATGCGTGATGAACAAGGGTTTTGTGGCATCGCAAAAGGACTGATAGCCAATGTCTCTCTCTTATTCCGATTCTATTGCTCCCACTTCTGACCATGACAATACATAGGTAGGTACGCACATGCTGACATCGTCCATATCAGCGCATCACCATCCCTGTTAGTAAACTTGAACCAGTCTGGAGCGGCACCACTTTGGCAACTCCTGTTCACATTGAGACTTGTCACGGCTGGGTGGCGTGGGCCCGTACACCGGCAGTAGGATTAATCGTACATTATTTTTTCTTTAGATGCCCGGCTCCCTGGGCTCTAACAACTATAAACCCTCTTGCAAAAAGCCCTTTACAGCAATAACTCGTTTGAATGAAGAACGTCGGTACTAGATTAGAGGAAGTAGTCGGGGGTTCCTAAAAGGGGAAAAAAGTCAACAGTCTGATTTGAGCATTTGGGTGGGGATTGCAACACATACGTCTAGAGACCATTGGCTCTCCGGCTCTCGGGCACGGATCGAATTGCAGGCTGTAGGGGTTAGCACTTGTGGCTCCAACATGGGATGGAACTTTGCTGCTTACAAGGTATATTTCAGGTGCTCGTCAATTTCCATTATGGCAGCTTGGTTACCACATCGGTAACAGTAATTCGGTGCTATCAAGAAGCGACATGGTTAGAAAAATAATCCGAAGTGTTAAATAATGCAGGCGGCTGAAAAAGGGTAGGCGGCACGCGGGCAGCAGAGCTGTTGGTGCAGCAAAGGCTCGCCATTGACAAACAAGGGAAATGTAAAAATCCAAGAAAAAGGCTCACCTGAAAAGATTGTCACCACGTTCCGGTCCTGAGACCAGTTGTACCCTTCCATGACAAGCTGATGCGCTCGTGCCACCAATGTCAAGCCGTTGTTGTGATTGAAAGCCTCTGAAATGTCCTGGCCAAACGTGTACCCCGCACCGCGGGGAGAGATGCCCCAGCCGCAGCGGTCGTCGGGGTCAGACCATAGGAGATCGCACATGGGACCTTCGTGGGGGACTTCCTGGACACGGTCGAGGGCCCTGATGTTATCTAATGTGTCGATGCTGGGGGACAGGCCGCCGTGGAGGCAGAAGATCTGGTTTTCAATCAGGGCGGTCAGGGGGAGGTAGTCGAAGAAGTCGGTGAAAATCTTCCACACGTTGGCGTTGCCGTATTTGCGGAGGCATTCGTCGTAGAAGCCGTAGACTTGTGTGATCTGGCGCGACTCGTGGTTGCCTCGCAGGATGGTGATGCGTTGGGGGTAGCGGATCTTGAGGGCGACGAGGAGCGACACGGTCTCGACTGAGTAGTATCCTCTGTCGACGTAGTCACCTGCGGCAGTTTACAAATCGTCGTCAGCAAACGGAGCTCAAGGGAGGGAATCAGGTCGCGTCTGTTCGCACCCATGAAGAGATAGTTGGTGTCGGGACTGGGGCCGCCAATCTTGAACAGCTCCATCAGGTCGTGGAACTGGCCGTGGATATCGCCACAGACCGTGACGGGGCATTTCTGCAAAAGACACTCAGCATCAGCATTCTCCCACGCCGGTTGACCAGACAGGCATCCGATCACCGCATCGCTCAAGGGCCAAACCTACCACTGGCTGGACGTTTGATTCCTCCTGAACAACCTCTCGACCCTACACGAAATCCAAAAAGTCAGCATCGCTGGCGCCCAACAAAATAGCATCACGAGCAGGCGCCAAAAAAGGGCCACCAGTCCAGGACCCAAGAGGTCGAAAAATCTGAGATTCTCGCATCGCCATCGCTTCAGCATCGGATGCTCACCATGTCGCACAGCCTCTGGACGTCGGCCTCGGACAGCTGTTTGCAGTTCATCAGATTCTCAATCCACTGTTCCAGCGTGGATCTGGTCGCAGGCTCCGTCTGCACTGGCGACACGTCGGCCGGTACCCTCCCGACGTCTTCCATATTTGTGTCCATGGTCGAAAAGCGCAGCTGCGGCCGAGGCGAGTCGATTGGCGATGCGTTGCGGGTTGGGGAGGCGGATATAGAGGGGGGAGGTCGAGCTGGTTTGAGGTTTAGGAGGGGAGAAGGTTGATGCTGTGAATGACGTTGCGGTCACGCTTCGGGTTTCTGTCCCAAGAGGTTCTGGCAGCAACAGCCTTGGCAGCAGGCGGCGGGTGGCAATTTAGCGGTTGGCAGCTGTACTGTCCAGTAGCAAATAGCGGCTGGTGGTGGGGCAGATGCGCCAAAGGAGGCGGTTTTATAGCGATGGATACGGCACGGTGGTCGCTATCAGCCAGTGCAGTGCAGTGGAAGACGAAGAGAGGGACAGGAGGGATATGGGGAGAGAGATTATGTGTGAGAGAGCTGAGGGAGCACGAGAGATTGCGAAAGATGACAAGGGGAGGGGGAGGGGGTTCAAAACAAGCAGAGTCAATAAAACGGGGTACTGAGGCTTTACAGTAGCAGCTACGAGTTACAAGGAATTTGGATGCTATTGGTTTAGATACAGTTTGCATGAAAAAGGCATCAATGACTTCTTTATTACTCTTTTCTTTGTTTGTAAATCTGCAAGCTGTGCACTGGACGGCTTAAGCGTTCGCGTCTTGTCTCGAAATCGCTAGGCCGTGTTTTGCGTGCTTGAGGTACCAAGCATGAGGGGTTGGTTCTCAGCTTAGCTATCACCAGCATTCGTCCCATTACAGTAGCTTCAAGCTCTCAAGCAAAGCATTACTATATCGAGTTAACAATATTTTAAAAATAAATCCATCACATCCATATAACATGATGATACTTCCTCACCCGCGCTATGATGCTACCTACCAAGTAGCACTGCTACTGTACTTGCACAAGCCCAGGGGAAACGAAATTAAAAGCTCCCCCTTTGGCGCCAAGCTGGCGACCTCAGCTCCGGAGCTGCCCCGCCAAGCTGATCCCAGCACATCATCTACAGCTCTCCGTAGATTGTCCTCCAATTGATATGACAATACTACCAATTGTCGCGATATAGAAACCATGAATGCTTTTCAGCTCTGTTGGTCAAATTATGTATATTTTGATTATTAAAGTAGTAGAACTAATTAATTTGCTTTACGCAGTTACCAAGATGCTGCTGACTCATAACCTCATCTACACCAGCATGAAAGGGGGAGCTCAGCTCCGATGCCCGGCTCCGTAGACTCCATGCTCATGCCTGGAGCCTTTCTGTATAGACATATAATCATGCTGCCTTCTCTTGTTGCATCATAGCCTTCCTCCTCCAGGGTCACATGCCGTAGCATTTCAACTTGACTCAAGATTAATTACCCGTTGATTCATTCATCCTTTAAGCCAATCCCAGTCCAACGAGGTCCGAAGTCTCGGCTCCCATACCGCTCGATGGTCCATCCACGCCTTTGCCAACCAAGCTCGTGAAATCAAGTCCTACATCAGACAGCTTCTTCGCGTGCTCCTTTGCCTGGTCCATGCACTGCGTCCAGACCTGTCCGCCGCGCTCCGTGCTCGCCAGCTGCCTAGCAAGAATCACGTTGAATGCTTCAACCTGCTCCTTTGCCCACTTGACGCACGTGCTCATCATGGGTGGAGGGAAACAGCTCTGAAAGCATTGAACCGTGTTGTGGATAAGGGTGAAATAAACAAAGGATAGCTGCCAAATGTACAGGTGCAAGTCACCTTGAAAGAGACATTGTCTGTTCACAAAATGTTAGCTTCTGTAATGTGTGACGCAATACAAGTCGAGGGAAGAGGGGAAACGAACCTGGCTCTCTTATGAATCGTGTCAGCTCGAGCTGCAAGATACGCCTCTCTGGCCCTGTCTTCATAGCCTAGTCTCGCCAACCAGCTAAGGTTTCGCTTCGTCTTGTTTGCCTGGTGATGCGTCGTCTCCATCCCGTGAATAATAATCGTCGCAAGCTTGGCGCATCTCTCTTCAACCTCAAAGTTGATAAAATCTTGGGCCACAGTATTTCCCTTGAGACCGCGTGCTAATCCCTTGAGCTTTTCCACGCGCGCCACTGCGGGCTCGAACCCCTGAAGAGCAATGTCAATATCCAGCTCGTCCATTTGGCCTTCCACCCATCGCAGATTCTGCTGCTTGCCGTCCACTTCGATGAGCATGTCTTTGATATCAGATAAGGTCTCTAGCAGCTCTGTCTTTTGGAGCAGGCCAGGGTCTCTTGATGCAAAGTAGTTGATCGTCTCTCTTGCCTTGTTATTGGCCTCCATCTCAGACTGCAAACCTTTGCGTAGCTCTTCCACTGCCTTGCGGACGTTCATCATTAATGCCTTCTTCTCGCTCGCTTCTGGCTTTTCTGTGCGATAGATGAACGTCTCTTGACCACCACCCCGAACCATGATGGCATCGGCCAACTTGGTACGGCCGCCGATAGAGTCGCCTGTCCCTGGCATTTCGATGACCTCAATGTCGAGCAGGGGCCAACAACGGTCCGCGACGAGCTTCACCATGGGTCCACGGGTATCTGCGTTGGGTGCGTCGACCTTGCGTTTCTTTCGAGAGGCGATGAGAAGATGGTCGTTCAACAGGAATATTTGCATGGCCCTTCTGCTCTTATACGTTGCATTGTCCAATTCGATCCAGGGTCCAGCATTGAGAACCACATGGCGGCCGATCGCGTTCGGCAGAAACTTTTGCGACCCTTCCACCGTCTTGTAAAGAGATTGCATCTGTGAGGTCCAGAGAACGCTTCGATCTGCAACGGAGCTGCGCTTGTCACGTTTGCTCATGGTGACGGCTCCTCCGATAGATGAGTCCACCTCGTTTCTTCCCGAGGCTTGCCTAAGAGCCGTCGTGTTTGCCTTGAGTTCGGACATCAGGTTGCGGAGAGCTCTCATCTCCCCCTTGAGTTTCTCCGCCTCTTTGCTGATTTTGATGAATTGCGTTCGATTTTGTAGTAGATTCTGCTGCAAGTCTGCACCAGCGCGCGTCTTTATGCCCTGTAGCGACTCTGCGTATTCCTGGATTTGGTCCTCACTCGCCTCGCTCAACACCGAAGCTACATACTGGTCGGGGATAAGGTTCGGATCCCGCAGCGCCTTGAGGTCGACAACGGGAGCAGCCCCTGGCCCTGCTCGGGATGGAGGAGGGGGCTGATAGTCGGTGTTGTACCGCTCGAGAGGAGGTAGACTTGGAACTGGCGGGGCGGCCGCGTCGAATTCGGGAGGCAAGTTGTTGAATCGAGAGGAAAAGCGTCGCTTAACCAAGTCGGATGTCTGCAAAGTCAAGATTAGTCAAGAAACTCCCCTCTCAATCATATGGAGATCTCACCTTTCCACCCGCTCCTACAGGTCGGGGGCGAGGCGCCTCAGGAATGGAGAGCATCCCAGGAGCAGCAGCAGCTGTTCCTCCCGTCGAGCCATCTTGAGGGATTGGCGCAGAAATTTGTCGCGGCGCACTGATGACGGGACGAGCCTTTCGTCGCTTTCCGCTTCGAAGGGACAAGGTTATCTTGCTGCGTTCCTCAGACATGTTGCCTGCTCATTGAATGAATGACGGAGGTAGATTGATGATTGGTTCAGCACGGGAGAAAAGAAGGACAGTTGCTTTATGACGAATTCAAACGCATCCGCATGTATCGCTCAATTCCACAGTCGCGTCCGCCCGTACAAAGTTACTGCACAAGAGCTTCCTACCACTGCACGGTGATGTGATAGGATGGCCGTTGCGTGGCAGATGCAACTCGATACAACGAATGTATGGGGTATCAAGTACCAAGCACTAGCGGAGTAAGAGCAAGCTCAATGGCGGTGCCGTTTACCCGACAATGTGCCGGCCGCCTCCAGCGCTCAATCGATGTTCCGAGCTACTAGCAGGTATCGCCGCTGGACTCCATATTCCTTGTGATATCTTTTTCAGAGCCAAAAAAGCTTGAAACCGGCGACGGCATCTTCCCAGCCACGGCTCAATTCACTGCTACACTACGCCAGGGCTTCTTCTGAGCAGCACCCGCAAAGGCCGAACCCCCCGGAAGCCCGTCGTCTTTTATTTTCTCACCTGCAGCTGCAGCTTAGAAACTCCCACCTAGAGCTCCCCTCCATTTTCGCCGAAAAATGGTTAACACAAGCACCGTGGTGACGGCATCAGTCGCAACCGTTGCGACAGGCCTCGTTGGTTCGTCGCTGCTCCAATGACATGCGCGGCATGTTCCCGGTAGACATTTGGGTTCGCTAACCTTTTGGTTTTCTTTTTTTTCTCTGTCGCAACAGCCTATGCCGTGTACTTTGACTACAAGCGAAGAAAAGACTCCGAATTCCGCCGGAACCTGAGAAGAAACGAGCGCAAGCAGGTCCGGGCCGAGAAGGAAGAAGCAGAAGCCTCCACACAGCGACTACGCGGCCTCATCAAGGCCAAGGTGGACGAAGCCAAGGAGGAGGGTTTCCCTGCGGGCGTGGAGGAGAGAGAAGCTTTCTTCAACGAACAGGTTATGACGGGCGAGATGCTGAGCCAGGATCGTATGAACGAACCCCTCCATGTCGCTATCTACGCACCAACAAAAAGCACAAAGACTGACTCTTATCTTTTCTTCCATATAGCTTCTAAGATGATCGATTCCGCGCTCGCTTTCTACAAGGGTCTCAAGGTCTACCCTGCTCCCGGCGACCTCATCAAGATCTACGACAGCACTGTTCCCAAGGTAGATTATGTCATTGTCATATGCGTTGCATCGACTGGACTTGTAGCTGACGATATCCCCCCTCACAGCCTATACTAGACATCCTGGCCGACATGATTGCATACGACGGCGACATCAGCATTCGCACTCGTCCCTCATCCGCAGGCATCAACCTGGGCGACATTCCCAGCGTTGGCCTCGATTAAATTAACACTCTCCGAGAATCAACAAAATAGCAGAGTGTTTTCCTCTCCACTCCACTCAGCTTCTATCGAAAAATGATGATGAGAAGGGAAACGAAAAAGACAATGCATCGACTTTCCTTCTGCAACGAAAACGAAAAAGCCTTTGAACTTGGCCAAGAACTGATGACAAGGGAGAGAAAACAAAAACAAAATAAAAAGCTGACAAAAAATAAGTCCTTTTTTGACTCGAAGCTCCGGATCCCTCCTCTTTCATTATACATCTCCATCTGTACCTAGAAAAAACAAAACTATGAGGGGGGAAACGCAAAAATCGCTTTGGTGTACCATAAAAATCCTGTACCTCTTTCTTTACGGGCTCTTTCTTCTCGCTCCAGGATTTCAAAATATCTGGTGGGCATTTGTGTAAACAGTTGTATGTGGTGATATGATACAGCCATGGGAGGTCTTTGGGAAGGGCAGTGTGGGTAGCGTTTCCATAATCCAACATGAAATTCTAATGGCTTGATTTGTTTGGTCTACGTGAACATGAAATTCTAATGGCTTGATTTACTTGATCTACGTGACGTTATCAGAGCATATCGTTTAGTCCATCAGTCATTTGGTTGAAAATACTATGATATTATGCTTTTTATCTTATTCATACATACATCCTGTACCATTAAACAATCTTACTCAGGCGCCTCACGCGCAACAATGGCCTCCATCTTGCGGCCCTTCCTGTCCACTCTCTCGTCTCGAGGATCGAATCCTCCATTCCCCCACAGCGCCCACTCAGGAGTCGGCGGGCCCATGTAGTCCTCAGGCGTCCAATCGCCATCAGCACCCCTCTCCTCAAGAAGCTCAAAGAACTTTTGATAGTCGATGTGTGTGTGCCACTTGCCATCGACGTTGAAACGGTTGCTGGCCAGCAAGACGCAGCAGCTGTGCGCATGCTCGGCCGCAATACCGTACCCGAGGCCCTTCTCCGCAAGCCGCTTGTCCAAAGCCTTTACAAACTCGCAGACTTCCCAGTAGAACGGCACATTGGACATGCTAAGGCCGGCGTTGGAGGATGTTGACGTGCCGCAGTACGTTACACCCTTGACTTCGACGAAGCATGGTAGGCCGCGCTCGATAAGCTGGGCGTAGCCTTCGACTTCGTCTTCTACATTGAAGCCCTTGACGAGAGTGAGGCGGTAGACGGTGCGGTGGCGGAAACGCTTTTCGCGGAGGATGTCTAGGCATCGGAGGAACCGCTCCCAGAAATCGCGGTGGAGAGGCCTGTCAATCTTTTTCAACGAGTCTTTGTTGGAGGCGTCAATGGACACGTACAGCTGCGTGACGGCCTTGAGAGCAGCGAGCTGATCGGGGTGTTGCGCGTTGCAGACTAGGAAAGAAGAGATGCGTTCATTGTGCAACATGGCGAGGAATTCGTTGATGTAGGGATAGAAAATGGGTTCTCCAACCAGAGACAGAGCACAGTGTCGGATTCTCAGAGCCTCGGCATATCGCTCTGCTCGGACGCCGGGCACGCCGCGCATCATCTTGATCTTTTTGTAGTGGTTCTCCTTGACACCGTCGAAAATCATGTCAGGAGGATCAACCACCCATCGCCAGGTTGTGCCGACAGGGTTCGTACCGTGACGCCAGCAGAAGACGCACTTGTTAGAGCATGAGAGCGAAGGGGTGGTTTCCATACACTGGTGAGAGTTGATGCCGTAAAGAGAGTACTTGTAGCAGCTGCCTCGTCCACGCAGAGCAGACTTGGTCCAGCGACAGATCTTCACACCAGAGTGAGAGCCTACAATGGAGTAGCCTTGCTTGGTGAGAGCGGTATAAGTCGGTGAGTCCTTGGCCACCATTTCCTTGACGATCGGTGCTTGAGCCTTCTTCTTGTTGGCGGAAGTATATGTGGTAAAATCAACGGCTAGAGGTGCTTTCCGAGTGCCTTCGTTTCCATCTTTTGTGCGAATCATTTTGCCAAGATCTTCAACATCGTCCAATGGTCGGGAGTCGTCGGATTTTCTACCCTCGCTAGGCTCCTCGTCGTCGAAAACGACTTCGCCATCATCGGCTTCGGCCTCCTCGTCATCACTTTCGACGGCATCACCACTGCCGGGCACTCCTTCGCCGAGGAACCCGGTTTGGGCGGCCTGAGCAATGACATCTTGGACTCCTGAGGTCCATTCGGCAAATCGTTCCGCGTGATCACTCTTCATGTCGCCCATTCCTACGGGATAGGCTCTTTTTCGACTGGTCAACTTGGACATCCATTTGTCGAGGTCCTTGGCTTGGAAGCAGAATCCCTCGTCCTCATTGGGCCATCCCTCCTTGTCACCGAAACCGAATACCGAGTATCCAATCAGGGAAGACAGAGGCGCGGTATCAATTCTGAAATCATGATGGGTTTCCTGCAGATGCTGCAAGAAGGTATCATTGATGGTGTCGATGTTGTAGCTCGGAATGAGGAACAGGTAGAAGTATGCGGCGCCTTCAGCGGACTTGGGAGGGCTGACAAAGTAATCCTCGAAGTCAATTTCCGTCAAGTCAAGTAACTCTGGCTTTAGGAATTTGCCGTCTGTTTCCTTTGCTTTCTGGTCCACGAATGTCTCGAGCGCATTGATATAATCGCGGGCAATCTTTTCAGTCTTTGTAGTAACAGAAGAGAAGAAGACCAGCACCTTTGCAGGTCTGTCCGTAGATTCGGTCGTCGCCGTCTTTCCCTCTTGCGAAGATTTCCTTGTCAAGCCTCCTTTGATACGTCGAGGGCCAGTAGACTTTTTCTCGGTCTCGACGGCGGGTTGTGCCTTAACAATCGGCTTTTCCCTTGTCTTGGGCTGTTCCTGGTTGTAAATCTTTGGAAGTGCAGCCAGAGGCTCTCTCTTCTCCGTCGTATGCAGGAATATGCGCAGACCGGCAAGGAGGAAGAGAGAAGCCAGGATGATTGTCGTGCGATGAATGTGCCACACTTCGACCAGGTCTGTTGCAGTTTTTTGTCAGCACGCGATTCAACACCCAGCTGCTCAAAATCGACGAGAAACTCACCAGCGACTATCGCCTCCAGCTGGAGACGAGATCCCGCATCCATCTTGACGGCAGAACCTCTTGCGCGCAATTCAGGCGTTTGCGCACAAGAATTTCATGCAGCACGTGGGCTCTTGTCTGGGGATGCTGGAGACTGGACTTTGCTAAGAAATCTGTGCCCCGCGATGCAAATTTTGGCGGGGCATCACGATAAAGTGCAGCCGCTGACTTAATGCCGTGTAAATGGCACTGTCTGGTCTACTATTCGCCCACATTTCAGCTTCTGTTTTCATAGCATTCTGCTTCCTAAACAGTCGGTTTATGTGATATATAAGTTTAAATTGCAATGTATCTTGCAATTGTTCTATGAATGCACTTATACTGGATGTAATGCATCAAGCAGCTATTATTCAATGACAAGCTTCCCCAGCGCGGATGAAGATGCCTTCTCTATCCCAAACTCCGTCCTATGGCCGACTGTTGTCTGGCTTCCGTGCTATTATGGGTCTCAACAACATATGATTAATTATCATCGCACCAATATAACATATTTCAACTATTTCGGAATTACGGCATGCAAATTTGCAATCCATGATGAAAGAGTCTCTCAACGTAACTTTACTTGGCTAGTAAACACTCTTACACATCAGTGGCAGTGGCACGACATCACCAATAATCCGTACTAGGTAACTAACAAATACCCCAATAGGCAAGCTTACACATGCATCTAAGAACGTGCATCTACGAAAATAAGTGGTATGAAGCTGTAAGAATGTCGGAGGCTGATTACCAATGCCTTGTCCCAATCGGGTTACTTGGGACTTGTGGCCCTCACCATCTCGAATCTAAGTTTTGCCCGGAGAATATGTAGAAGTCCGAAGCATACTAATACAAGAAGATTTTTGCAAGTATAAATGAAGCTCTATCTTCTGAAAAGTTGTTGTTTCACTCAAGTCATTACTCAGTCTTCATTGATCCCTTCTCTCCCAAAGCATTGTATCCCACGTCTCTCATATCGAATATTATAATGGCTTCTCAGACTCTCAATGCTATACTGGTAGTTGGTCCTACGGGCTCCATAGGCAAAGTTCTATGCCAGTCGTTGATCTCCCGAAAGTCTGAATTCCAACGAATTGCCTTCTTCAACGATACATCCAGACCAGAGACAGAAGAGAAGCGGGCGCTATTTGACACATTCCGCAATGGCGGGATGGAGCAAGTCTCTGGGCAATACAAAGACACAGAACCGTTCGTTGGCTTCGACTGTGTCTTGATGCCATTGGGAAACCACGCCATTAAATTCCAGCCCACCATCATCGATTCGGCCATCACGGCTGGAGTACGCCACTTTTATACAAGCGAATGGGGAGCAGACCTCGGTGTGGGATCAAACTGGACGCAGCGTTACTATAGAGACAAGGTCCTCACAAGAGAGCACTTGGAGAAGCGTGGGCGCGATACGGACACTCCAGATCTCGGCTGGACCTATATACAACTGGGACGCCTCACAGAATGGAGCATTATCAAGCATTTTGGAATCGACAATACAAACTACGTTGCCAATATTTATGGAACTCCTGAAGGACGACAGTCGTTGCTTCCTACTAAAGATGCCGTTGCGTACACGATGGAGACTCTCAAGCACCCATTCTCAACTGCCAATAACGGCCATAGACGCACATATCGCTTCCATGGCTCCTCTCCCACTTGGAATGAAATCTTCAGTGATCTGGAAGCAATTACCGGTCATAAATACACAGTCACTTACCATGATGTGGAAACAGCTGTGGAAAAGGAAGCCCGAGCAAAACGTCTGAACGATGTTGAACTAGAACTAGAGGCTAGCCATCAGTTGATCCAAGGAAGAGGTGGAACTCTTTTGCCGGAGCCATTTGATAATGCTCTCTTCCCTGATATTCATCCGGAGTCGGTTCATTCAGTCTTTGAAAGAGTCTTTAAAGACCCGGAAACAAGGAAATTCATTGGTGCCCCCTGAGTTCTTTGGATAGATACCACGGCATAGGAACTATTTGTAATGCTCTTAAGGAAAAACTTGAGTTATCATCAAACAGTTTAAAAAACAACTTGTTTAATTGTAAAATTATACATATGAGCATAAAGGGTGATATACCCAAATATCATTGGGTAGCGATACTCAGATTGCCTGTCTCAGTTCTCCAAGAAATGGCAGGCAAAGGCTTCTTTAGGCATTTGTTGATAGGCTATCAAATCTACTAGAATCACAATAAACAAATACAGATACAACTGTATGTATTTTGGTAATAGATCTGGACAATAGAAGATGAATTTGTCAAAGTAGTATACTTACATGTAACCATAATAGATAACCATAGACCATGACTTTGGCAGGGGGTTAACTTGTCGCCATGGTATTGGCATCAAGCAAGTACCCCAAGTACCTGGAACATTAACCATCAAAACCAAAACTGTACGCGCCAGTGCCACTCTCTTTACCATTTGTGTAACTGCTCATGGCCACTTTTTACTTTTTGTTTCAATTTCCCCTCGAGACTCTTTTCCATCAAAATACTAGCCAAATTAAAGTCCGCCTA
Organism: Trichoderma sp. IMV 00454; assembly: GCA_001931985.1. Lineage (NCBI taxonomy): Eukaryota > Fungi > Ascomycota > Sordariomycetes > Hypocreales > Hypocreaceae > Trichoderma > Trichoderma sp. IMV 00454. The sequence goes on along the minus strand of MSJK01000149.1, from coordinate 587,817 downwards.
TAGTCATAGCCAAGGTTCCTCAACTTTTCAATGTGTGGTCCTCGTTAAGAGTATGCTAACGGAAGGTTTTGACACAGAGGTGATAACGTTAGTTAATTCATGTAGCATTCCGGCTGTGCAGAGATTTTATATAAAGCTGATGCCGTCTGAAATGCCGAGTTTATAAGTAATCCTTCGTCAGGGGTTGCTGCATGTAAGCCCAGCCCATGCCATCGCGGTAGTGGGTCGTGTCGATTTGAAGCATAATAAAGGGCTAATACATTGGGCACAAACGCTCCCAACCTTCTCTAGTGCACCATATGTGATACTTAATCTTTGATGAATTGTTATGTAAAGTCTGGCTCAGACTTTCTAAAGCACTTTGAACTATAACCAATCGAAATGGCTGATGAATCCAATTCACAAGCTGGAGGGAACGCGCCAAACGAAGAGGAAGTGTTAGCTCAACATGACACCATAATCCGCCGACTGAGGAGTGGGTGAGTAAAACATGCTTATCATATAGCTTTTTCATTTTATTAAACATTCCCAGCGAACTACGTGGTCGAGCCAAGGCCGTTCTTGTCACAGGTTATGCTGGGGCCGGTAAAAGCAATTTGCTTAAGCTTATCTCAAGAAGTGCAATCCGGATTGGTTATGGCGCAGCAAATGGTGAAATCTGATGAATTTATAGTGATATAATTAAGCTAATGCATTTGCAATAGGAACGGTGGACGCCTTGTGCCATTTCGTCACTCTCGAGAACGAACTTTTCGTCACTCTCGAGAACGAACTTTTCGTCTTTATTGATACACCTGGGTTTGGGACTGCTGGTTACAGTGCATCTCAAATTAAGAGCGTTATTAAAAGCGCCTTTAGTTTTGCTACACGATACTTTGGTAGAGTCCATGGCATCTTATACGTTCATAGCATCGAAACTGGTCAAAAATACAGCGGAGTAACGGAGAGTCTCGAGTTTTTACGAAACTTGAAACGGGAAGGGAAGCTACCAACTCTCATCTTTGTTACGACTAAGTGGGATTGCGTGCCAGATGAGAAGAGGCAGTTGTATGAAGGCAGAGTCGCAGATCTTGAGAAGACAACATGGGAAGAATTTACTGACCACGGCTATATCGAATTTGGATGTAATTATGAGGATAGCAGCCCCGAAATCCGGCAAAACGCAAGGGCGGCACTAGTGGAGCAATTGATAAGGCAATATGACAGAGTTGGCGATGTGTCAAAGGAGATGTCAATTTGGGAGTGGACCTGGGGAGAAATTGGGACGGGGATTGCCATGGTGACGGCCAGAGCCACTGGTGATGCTTTTGCTGTCGCTGGTAGCACTCTCGTTGCTAGCAGCACTCTCACTGCTGCTGGTATGGGCTATGGACTTTTTCTGTCAGCTCCATTTATGTTTCCGCTTGTGATTGCTAGGATGGCAATTGGCATGCTATGGCCGGAGTCAAGAAATGGAAAGCTAGGAATTGGTATTGACACTACCGGGATTTAGGTCACCCGGAAACTGGGAGAAGGTACGGAAATAGGTAAAATATATAATAATAATGGTGAAAGAAATGCATAATTTTAATTATAAAGTGATACTGTTCTCGCTTGAGCATCGTAGAAGTCTTGTAAGATTTATGCCGGTATCTATTAAGTGTCTATAGATACGGATGATGACTTTAAAGAAATGAAGTCAGCCTTGTCCGAGTCTATAATAGTTGTCTACATATGAAAGGTAAAGAGTGATGTAAGAGCATGAAGAGCATACAGAGTGAGAGCCATAAATTGGCTGTCCGCTGCTACTGTCCGCTGCTTTCCCTCCTGTTTTCTCTACTATTCTCCCTGCTATTTCGCCTACTGTTTCCGCTCCTGTTCTCCCTGCTGCTCCCTCTCCTGTTCTCCCTACTATTCCCCCTCTTCTTTCCCCTCCTATCCTTCCATGCCCTGTTGGCCAGCTCGCCTTGCTCTTCAGGCTGCAGTTTGTGCAACATGAAACCCAAGACCAGGTAATCAAAGACAACTAGAAACTCTTCAATGACAGCCATAGCAGCACGCACGCTCACTTTACCACCAACGACGGAGAAGATATCGTTATCAACGAACACTGCAAGCGCGGAGTAGATGAGGCGGATGAGGATGAAAGGCCAGGCGATGGCAACGGCAATCGGGCTGCGGCGTTCTTGATGAGGCACTCCGCTTCTGTAGCTGGACGAAAGAAGGAAAAAATAGGTGATTCCTGCGAAGCCGACAATGTAGAGAATGATGCCCGCTTTGCTTGTGCCGGAAACCGTCACGGTGCCGTTGCTATCAGTCGACCCTCCAGTGCCACCAGCAATACTAAGAATTAAGCCAAGTGTGATGAGGAGTTGGACAAGGCGAAACTGTTTTACACTGAAAAGCTGAACTCCTTTGGCGTTGACAAAGTCGATACTAGATTGTTGTTAGAAGCAGATTCTGGGGAGTGGCGAGTTGGGGGCGTGTGCATACAATCGTGAGAGTATTCCCAAGGTAGCGAGCAGGAGAGGAGAAATTCCAATAGAGTCGATGATTACAGATGCCGTAAGAAGACCTTCTGAGTGATCAGTGTGCGTGAGGAGCTGACAGATCGCGCCAGCGATCCGTACAGTACAAAGGACGATTGTATAGATCCATCCTGAGGCTCTGTGGAAGCCGTGGCGCGCGGTAACAATGATGGCGGCGATGAGAGCTGGTATGTAGATAATAAGTTCTACGATGGAGACGCAGTCTTGTGAACTAAGCCCCATGACGAAGATTTCTGTTTGTGTCGCTAATTTGCGGGTTGTTTTTGCTTGGTCCCGGTCCTCTGGCTCAGTGATTGATGAAATACTCAAGGTAAGATGAGAATGAGCTGGATGGTGATGATGATTCTACTGATTCAGCAACAACAATAAAGCAGTAGATACGGCATCTATATATGTTCTTCAACACTGCATACAAAGAGAATTGCTGTATTAACTTCTACTGAACTGAGGCAATACAAACCACACGCGTCAGCCGTATCCATAACCCATTCTAGGATGCAACTCGACGCTAAACACTTTTGCTGTTTCTTCGTTTTCCTTTTTTAAATGAGAAAAATATCAAGCGCCAGATTCAGAGGCCTCTTAGATCATATTCGCTATCAAATTTACCAGTCATACTGTCCAGGGAGCGCCAATGTCGAATAGAGAGAGTGGCTGGACCATAACCCCACGGCTGCGCTATTCCAATTGTAGTATATGTTTCGTCGTGACGATGCTTCAAGTTCTAGCTGGGGACCAAGCTCAAAAGGATTACAGCATTGCGTAAGAACGGGTAAGGTACCAGTGCGCCAGCTCATTTTAGCAGTCTGCCTTGTCAGTCTGAATATGGACATGTACATATGAGTCATCTCTTAATCCCAAATACATGGTGAATCAAATGATGAAGAATACTTCATCTAACATACAGCATCTAGTCGCTTAGAGATGTATTTAATTACACTATTTTATAATTTGTAAGGATGAGATCGATACTCTGCTGTTAGGAATGCCCGTGACCGTACCCCATCTTGTATCAATTTCGACATGGCCAGCGCTTGATTAATACCCATTGAATGACCAATCTTATCCAGACAGTTCGCAATCCATTTGCGAAGATCATCGCATGCAAATCCTGAGTTTGCAGCAACCAAGAGAGGCCACATGATGGTGAGGCCGCCTGCTCCCGAAGCTTGAAAAGGAGATAGAGTGCTCACCACATCCATACCGTGACTAATAGATGTGTCTGTGGCTTTTAGAGCAGAATCTTTCAGGCGTGTGTCGTCTTCTATCCCTATGTCCAAGTTGTAAGGCACGCTGGCACATATGTCTTCCACCAACTGAAGTGCTGTCTGGCTAGCTTGGCTTGCCAAGCTGCTGCGCTGCGAAAGGCCGATATCATCATTTTCGGAATCTTCTAGATCCCTGAGAGTATCGATAATGAGCTCTTGAATGATGATACGAATTGAACGGTAATTATTCCACATGCTGCTTGCGGGAATGCTTTGGTATATGTGATAGCTGTCACCCCAGACAGCTTTGGTGATAGGCTTTCCCTCAAACACTGGAATATTGACTATAGTGTATCTCCACGAAGGGGGCACGCCGATCATCAGTGATACCAGCTCTGCATCGAGTTTCAGAGCGGTGCGGATGATTTCTGTAGGGCCAACGATGTGCTTCCTAGTTACATTGGCGCAAAAATCTGTCAACCGAGTAACTATAGTGGCGAGTTGATCCAGAATTTGATCATTGGGATTTTGATCTCGTTGGATTTTTTCGGTTAATTTATTGAAAACTGGTGAACTGTATCGCTCCTGGTAAATGCGACTGAGGCTCTATATTTACTTCAGTGAGCATAGCCCTAAGCTATCAGAGGTTCATATAAGGCCTTACCACTTGACCACGTAGTTGTGTAAATAAATCTTGCCCTTCCTGCCGAGAGAGCTGTTCTGAGCCACGAATCTCTATCAACCTCGTTGCTCCCTCCATATGATGTACCCAGCGGTCGATAAATGAGCCGTCAGCACATGTTATGACCTTTTGCTCAGGATTAGCAGATACCGAGTTAGCATTCTAGAACTAGCTTACCTCAAATATACCAAGCATAACCACTGCTGCTAGGATACCGTCCGTCTTGCACAGGACAGGGTCTTTCAGGGCCAAATTGGTATGAGACAAGGCCGTAGTATACTCTTTCTGTGCCTTCAGCATGGTATTAGGAGAGAGTCGGATATTTGATAGAGCCGCTAACGCAACGGCATTAACTGCCGCGTTGACTGCCGAGTTTTGTGAGTCCTCCATGAGAGGTAATAGATATGACATATAACTGCAACGGGGGCCTCCTGTCATGTAATTAACATAGAGATAGCTCCTTGCAATTTCTTCCACAGGGTACACAAGAGCAGCCGTTGGAGTGATCAAAGTCGCTTTGTCGCTGCACAACGGCCCATGATCAATTGGGTCCTCGGGCAATCTAGTTGAAACTGATGTCTGAGATTTCGCAATGCGTGTCGACACAGAGCGCTTCTTGCGCGCTGGAACTTGATAATTGCGAATAACATCGTTGCTCTGATCATGGAAGTTTAGGTCTAGCAAATTTCGGTATCCGAGACAGTTGACCTCAGCTCGCAAACACTGGGTGCACGAAGGCTCTCTATGATCGCACTATGAATGTTGATGATTAGCCGGCAAAATTTCGCAACTCTGACTCAGCTATGTTCTTCATGATTAACAAGGTAATCGAGCTGTTAACTCGAAATGTATCTGCTGTCTTGAACGCATATGCGGTCTCCAGCTTGCTTGTAAGTACTAAACTTACCCTTAATCGGCGTTGCCGGCAGCGCTCGCACGCAGCGCTCGGCTTGCCGCGATAAACCATAACCCGTGTTCTCAACCACCGTTGCCAAGAGATTACCAAAAGCAGAAGTCGATACGTTGACCAACAATGGAAATATTTGAGAAGTCAGCGGTTGAATAAAGAGAGAATGGCGTTGATGGCGGCAGCACCCCCATTATTTAGGCAAATCCATTTTGGGTAACCAGCTCGACGCTACACATAAGAATGTGGCTCCAACGAGAATCGTACCGTTTTATCCGTGCTCAATACGTGTAATTGGTGGGCTTCACCTTGTAGCCGCGTCACCGCCACCTCCTAAGCCTCATGGGCCATCATTCCCTACCATCTTCAAAAATCCTTTTCGCGATGAGAGCTGAAGTGTGATAAGGCTGACGCCGCCGAAACGCGTCGTCTCATGACGTGGTGCTCTGTTTATACTCTGGCAATATCCGCATGCTGACTAGGTAAATAGCGACGGCATGATGAGTCTTAAAGCATATACTATGGACTGATTCATACTTGGCCTTTGCTCATTGGTGGTAACAGCAGTATGTACTGGGGAAATGTAGCTATAGTAGTAGATACTGAAAGAACTGGGGTTTTATTACTTCATTAAATACTTATAGTAGTAAATAGACGGCTTTCTTTCGCGAGTAGATATTAGGTACAGCAAGCTATTGAGCATTACAGAGGGGAATATTATTAGACGCTAGAGAAAAACATGTTAATTGTTTATATTGATATACTTCATTGTGTAAACAAGTTCAAGTATGCTTCTAACTTGCATTGAGTCGATCAAAATGCGATACATATTGCCACGATTTATAGGGCTTGGATAAACTCTCTAACCATAGAGGCAACCTCATTAGGCTTTTCAATAGGCAACAAATGACCGGAACCTTCAATAATGATCAGCTGCGCCTGGCCGCTCCGCCTGCTATTCAGGTCCTCCTGAACTTCGGTAATCATCTTTTCGGGTGTTTCGATAACATCGCTCTTCCCTGCTACTACCAACACTGGCACCTCAATAAGATGAAACAGGGGCCGAATATCTTCTGCGGAACCATAATGCGGCCATGCAGACTTCGCAAACTTATTACCACGGACCATATCGCCGGCCAAATCTCTGACCACGACATCTGTCAGGGCCGGGCTCCCCGGCGCAGTAAGGACAGTTCGAATAACCGCTTCGGCGTTTGTGGTGCTATCATAGGCACGAATCTGTTGTTCCTTCATATCTGGAGGTAGAGAAAGGGGCCCTGGAGGGGCGGGAGCGACCATAACTAGGGCCTTCAACACAGTCGGTGGAAGACGACGTCTCCCAGCAATCGCAGCTGCAACCTTGCCGCCCATAGAGTGACCAACCAAGATGACCTTTGCCAATCCAAGACTCTGAATGACGGCTTCAACATCTGAGGCAAAGTGACTAATGCTATAAGCCTCAGCTTCGGCAGGTCCTGAAGAAGCACCCCAGCCACGGAAGCTCAGCGCAATGGTTGGGAATAAAGGAGACAAGACGCGGACAACTGATGACCAAGTGTCAGCCGACCCGCCCCAAAAATGAAGAAATATCAAAGTTGGAACCTTCGTAACGTCAACTCCTGCGGGATTTGTCTGGTTGAAGTGAAGATTGACATCTTCACTGACTTTCACAAATTTAGAGACTGATGCAGACATTGTAGGCAGTTTCTTTAAAGTGTATGACAAAAGGGCCCTGTATAAGATCTGATAGAGAATTCTTCGCTATTCTGCCTTTTTGATGTAAGATATACGAGTAGTTCACTTGAACTATCAGAGAGTAGATAGTGTTGATAATATCCGAGTGGACTCGGATAATGTTGAGATACGAGCTACAGCTACATTGGATTCCAAATTGTACTCGTCATATACAATGTTTAAGCTTGGGATATATGCAAGCAACAAATATTAACTAGAAATCGCAAGTAGATGAGGTATATAAATTGGAAAAGGTTCTTGCGATTCTTAATGAAATATTGTCCTTTTGACGTGTTTTAGTAGGAGATGGCTTGGTCTATTCTTATTACATTTGGAAAAAGGAGTAATGGTTTCGGCTGGTCTACGGCGTACATGGACTATTTGTGATTGGCTTTCTAAAATTCGAGCAATGTACGGTTCCTAGGTTTGCTGTGTTAATTCCGAGGGCAATCGGAAGGAAGACAACTAGTTTCGGAACCGCGGAGTCAGCGGCGACATGATTGGCGAAGAGCCAGCTTCTACAAGAAAACGCCACCACCACCAAAGAAAAAAGAATACGAACCAAGCAGATAAATAAAGAGTTGGAGAATATGAGATAGAACTAAAAGTTGTACTGATTATTTGAATATTAAGCTTTGAGTGTGCTATCTGTCTCTTCTCCTACATTTGCATCGCTGCATCTAAGTGGTAGTGGAGCTGACCTCATAATACAGACTGAAGGCATTCAATTCCGAACCGTTTCGGCTCTGATCTTCACTTTGATCCTTCTTGGAAAACCTCTAAGTGAGAATGGCTTTTTACTACCCCTGGATGGTTGCCTAGCACCCTAGTGATTATGTGGAGTTTAAGCATTGGAAGAAGATGTGGAAGAATGCCCCTTATTTACTTGCCTAGGCAGGCAGGTAGAAGATACCCAATTCTTCGAGTGTCTACTACTATCAATATTTCCCACTATATTCTTCTAACATTTAATGTTATCACTAGCTCTAGATTTGAGACACGGGATGCTAGATAGCAAACTTGGGTTGGTGAAAAGCCGCAATTTAACATTTAGCTTACAGCAAAAATTCTTCAAAATCAACCCCATATACTTCAGTCAACAACTGCAGGCCTGGTGCTAACACCAATACTGTGCTATAACTCTATTTACTTGGAGTTGCTTGGGCAGCGTCAAACAAGAGGCGCCCTTCCGTCGCATAGCCCTCGACAAACCTTTTGCCATATTCCATCTGGAAATTGTCTACATAGTGTCAGTACAGAAACAGGCCAACGACATCGCATACTATACACACCATATGTAGTTTGTGGTTTCGAACGGCAAAAGCCACAGATAATTTCACGAAGACCGCCTCCTAAGTCGAGGCGAGGATACTTCTTGTTGACAGCATTGTATACCTCCTCAGAGATGGTACCATTTTCATCCAAGGCCGGACCCCGGAAATCTGCGGCGATTCCGAGAGCACAGACCTTGATGACTTGTTCCTTGTGCAGTGCTATCGAGGGAGTAGTATGCAACGCAATTGCATCCCACACTAGCCGAAGTTTGAAATCGTCCCAGTTTTCTGCTTTTCCGTTTCTCTGCTCTTCCTTGATCCAATTACAAGCAGCTTCTGCACCATCAACTTCAAATCTCTTGTCTTTGGAAACAAGCTCGCCCGTTATGTCCCAGCCAAGGTCATGGAGGATCGCGCTCACAGCGTGTACTTCGAGATCAAATTCCGAGATGGCACCAGCCTCATGGAGCTTCTTGTAAACAACAACACCCAGTATCCATGAGCGCATTACATGGTTAAATCCCATATCATTAAGATGAGCGCGAGCATACTTTTGAGCAGCTTGCACGATTGGAGTGTCAATCACTGTGACTCCTGCGATAGTTGTTTCAGGGACTTGGGCCATGATTAGAGGGGATTTTGGTCGAAAGTAGTAGAAGGTAATTTTTGAATGGCGACGTTGAATTAAATTGTATTAAGATGACTGTTGAGGAGTATCTACATCAGAAGTGTTTGCTTTTATAGCCTGTTCCGTTGACAGGGAAGTAGTTCGCAGACCATTCAAATAGCCTCATAGTGTGACTATCAGGTTCTGCTCCGATGTAAGTCGGTTTATAGATTTCATCAATACACAAAGCTTGAGCCATACTGGCTGGAAACCTTTATTTTGTTACTTGGCTATATTCATAATTGAGATAGCTCCTCTCCAGCGTAGTAACTACCAATATTAAGTAGCATTATTGTCAATGTGCCCCACGATTCTAGGCATTCATATCCGAACACGTTCGGATATCGTCGTAGAACAGCTGCATGGGATGTGCTTTGATAATTGTGCCGAAGTTGCTGACGAGAGCGCTCCACATAGCTGGAGATTAGGCAATCAATCCGATTCATAACAAATAACTGCACGGAGTAGAGTGGGATGCTCTAATCCTAGGTCCATGTTGTACCGCGGCATTAATGAAGCCATTTCATTAGACAACGAATGATTCGTTAATAGCTAGCTATATAAGATTTGCTAATAAGCTTATTTTAGATCACTTATGATGTGCTTCAAATTCTGGCTCATTCGGTTGTACGATCGAATAGGTGAGTCACCTTCATTGACGATTCGTCCTCCGGCCCATTCTAGTCCCAGTAATTCCTACACCATAGGCCTAATTAGGTGGCCGTTGATATCAGGCTGTGACGCAGTGTGGCTAGGCAAATGATGGGAAAAGTTCTAATCAAGGGCAAGAAAGAAGCTGTGAACTCCTTCAGTAAGCACAAAGGCCCCCTGATTATTGTTCGCAATGGGATAACATGTTTCCTAACGAAATATGAGAAAAGGCTTCAGATGGAATGTAGTATGCTACCACTTACCGACGAGAGGTCACCCTTAGGGACTGACGATCTATTAGTGAATGGTTTCTCGAGTACTTCCTGTTAGAATGCACTTACTAGTCCATGTAACCGAATTTCCCTGGCAGTCTCTGCCCTCAAAAAAGTATATAGTACAGCCGTGGTAAGAATCCGTTAGCACATGAGCGCCGTAGAGCTTCTCGTCGAAATTGACACAAGCGAGTGGATCTTGTCCAGTCGTAGGTTTCGAATATACCGGCTTTGAAGTACAAGCTCCGTCCGGGAACAAGAAAATGTTGGGATTGAATCTCCAATTTGCTCGATCTTGGAGCTCCTTAATATATGATGGTGCTGCGGAAACAGTAGCAGATAGGATTAGAGCCACAGCGGCAAAGACTTTATTATACATCTAATACGAGAATGTTAGTTGATGGCAATTGGCTATGAGTTGGTGGTTCCCTCGTTACCATTTTATCCCTTGGCTTGGAAGTTTTATTTTGTTGTGCGTCTTCTGGTATAGCAGCAGGGAACTGGTGCTATCATCCAGAGATGCTCGGGCCTATATATAAGCATATCACCAACCTATATGCTATAGTTTTACTAAATATCTTATCCTGAATTATAAGTATACTTTCTATAAATATGCCTCCTATAAATATAACACTCGAAAGACATTCTTCAGAAACTATAAGCAGTGACTCCGATAAAACCTCATAGATGTCTAATTTTACATGTTGGTTAAGGGGGAAACGCCGAGCCCATGTGTAATCTATCCGCGTGGTTCATACCCACAATCACAAAGCGGCGGCGCTAGCTCGAGGAAACACTATTTAACTGTCTGGGCTCTAGCAGCTCTCATCTTGTATGGACAATCTACATTGAAAGGCGTAATGGATTTTGGTTTGCAGTTCATACTTCTCTGCTGCATTGTAGGTGAGGAAGCAAGACAGCCTTCCAAACTATCCCGAGATTAATGTTAGATCTGCTTCACTATTTTTGAGGTGTTATATTCACTGTAAGGAGGCTGGTGCCTTCTCATCCCTAACATTTATTAGGTCCCGTCGGATGAAGGCGCATTTCAGTAAGTGGTAGTATTGAAGACTGCTGTGTCAGGTCTGCATATTAGTTCTGACAAAGCCATGCGCATCGCCCTTGAAGATAGTAGCAGATCCGGAAAAGTGTAATATTAGTGTTCTAAAAAAAGAAACAAGGAAGAAAAAAAGAAGAGGAAGGAAAAGAAAAAGGCTGGCTGATGTGTTGATACGGAGGAATTACGTGTACCACATGGTGGTTCTAGTGCAGAAAATTAAACAATACAAGTAATATGTAATAAGTCTCTGACGACTCTCGGTAAGTGAGGTGCTATAGTCCTCAAGCATATCTTCATATTACTGCGAGCTATAAGCGCCTAAACCCTTCTTTGAACTGCCGTTTCCGAGGTCGTGTTGTTGTCTATAGTTTTTTGACATTCGACAGCGCTGTGCGTGTTAGTGATGACAACTTTTAGAGTGCTAGATACATTATAGGTATTCATTAGTTTATTACGTGCGTATATACGATCACCGGGTAGAAGAAGCTGTCCACAAGCGCCGCACTGGATATGAATGCATACTCTAACGCAGGACTGGTCCCTTATTTTGTTTGTAATACTTGATAAAACGTGTTTCTCATCGACAACGCATTGTGATTATTGTATCTCTTACATTCTAGTTGTCTAGTCTAAGATATGATTGCAGTCTCTTTAATAAGGCCAGCCTTAAGAAGCGTGGGAATTGCTTGCTCCTCTGTCCATTCGGTGCACTTTATGAGAGGCTTCCGATGCTCTCCGGGGTTATAAAATGTCAACGGATCCCATTCCTTCACTGGTTCGGTCTTCATAGTTTCGATATTAAAAGCTTTCTGCTTTGGCGGCGGGGGGATGTTTTCAAGAACAGAATTCCATTCCTGTTTAAAGTTGACAGCTTTGGTGTATCCGAGTAGTTCCTTCGAATGTAGGGGCTGGGAATTCTCTTCAATGTGGAAGGTTGTTGATTCATAGCTCATACCACTGGTAATGTCACCTATGACATGAAACTTCGTACCACTGCCATCAACGTCTGTCTCTACAAATACGACAGTATGATCCCGAGGTTGAGGCATATCAGGATCTTGAACAGCAAGCGTGAATTTGAGTTTATAAACTGGGTACCACCCAGAGTTTGACATCTTTGGAGTTAAGAGGGAGTATAAGTGATGTTGGTATTGACAGATGAGGGCGCTTTTGGAGAAGAGTTTATTCTTGATGAGGTCGATGAATCACGATTAAATCCAATCACACGTGTGTAGATTATGGCAAGAACCAAAACCTCTGCGTAAATTGCGGCTTCTGCCGAAAACATCCTTGCAAAATGCAGCATCTCTCTGAGGCGGCTGTGTCTAGCGCTGCAGTGTTACCCTGATGCAGAAAACCCATGCAGCCGCGATGCGAAGTTGGCTACGAGTTTAAGAGCATTATGACTTTGACGACGATGACGAAGCTGCATTCCTCAATCTCGTAGTGATATAATATTGATAACAAATTGAAGGTGATGAAGTATTGCCATGACTTGGGAGTCTGTACGGTATAATTAGGTCGGACACATTCACAGTCTATTCTACTGCCAGCGATTCAGTTGGGTTGAGTCAACATTAAGTTCTTGATGCATTAAATATTCATATATCATCATCTAGCATAGACCACCGTCGCTGCAGCTTCCCGAGCAGCTGTACGATCCATCGAGATTTGCGTCAGAACCGTACATGTCGTAGCCCTGGAACCACCCATTGAGCGTCTCGTGGAGATAGTTGAGGTTCTGGGGATCTCCGTGATCCCTTCCTTCCTGAGAGCAGGGATAATCCTGTGTGATTCCCCTTCCACCGTTGAGTCCAGTGCCATCACTAGCCGTGAACCATCCATTGTATGAACCCAGGGCGTGGACAGCATTGCCGCCAGTGTTGTCAAGGGCAGACTGAAGAACCCAGGCACCGCAATCGACATTGTCCTGGATGGGATACTGGCAGCTGCTCTGGCCGTTCTGGCAGTTACTGGGATCGCACTGCATCAGACCAGGAGTTGGGCCGCCCGCATCAGCATTGCAAGAAGACTCTTGCATGGCGATGAAGGCCAGGATGGCGGGATCGATGTTGTACTTCTGACCGGATGACTGGAAGTACTGATCATACTGCCGGCAAGGTGCACCAACACCGTTGTAGTAGTCTGACAGGCTGATGTGTGACAGGCTGTTGATGTCCAAGAAGGGGGGATTCCAGCCATTGCCATTAAGGCCAGAGTTAAGCCAGGCTTCGGAACCGTTGGGACCACATGCATTTGAACCGCCTGTTGTTGTTGCGCAAGCGCCCTGTGCGTTTGGGTTTGTCTGAGCCGATGCCAGTCTGGCAATGGTGACGGCCAGAGCCACCTGGATGAAGCGAGATGATGAAGTCATGGTGAATCTAGTTGATTGCAAGATGAATGATGGATTGAACTGTGCCAGTCTACAACTACCTGAACTATAACCATCCCAAGCTCCCTATTTATTTACATCCATCCGGCTCTCGCTGCCCTGGAGCGCAACGAGGCTCTCGCGAATACTTCCATTTCAACCTCTGCAGATCTTGCTGGAATCGTCGGAAGGCGGTGACAGGCGTTAATGGACTGACCTGCCACGTTCGGAAACATCGTGGCCGATCCAAAGCCGCCATGAAACCTGCAAATGCTCAAAATGGCAAGGGACTCTCTCCACTGCCGGCACCGATTCTCCGTTTCAGCGTCACAATCAGAAAGACCTTCCAGAACCTTAAAGAGCCCCCTTGTGCTGCCACCGAAGAACGGCCGTCTAGGGGAATACGACGGGTAGCATTGGGACGGATAGGGAAGCTCGTGTTAGTGTTAGTGGGCGATCGCCCGGACGAATACGAGTATGTTGCTGGCAGTATTTTGTTATCCAATTGCCTCCACGCGCAACGAATCAAGTCCGCATGGAATTGGTGGAAGAAGAGCTGACACTTCCGAACAGGGCTTGCATCAAGCTAGCTCGCCATACGATTCAAGTGGCAGGTTACATCGTGTCTGCAGGAGCTGATTTTAGTCATTCGCGGTATGATGTTGATATTTCCGGTATCCATATCCACGCATTGTACAAGGTACATATCAACCACGGTAGTTGATGAAGATGGGCTATGAACTTGGTTATAGCAAGAGGACCATTGAGGTAACTCGTAATCACGGATATAATGGAGCTTCTCCGTGATAGCCTGACCCTGACGGTCTAGCGGGACTGTTTCTGTTTATTCCCAACAGCGCCACTTTTTTGGTTGTTTCATTATGAGAGCTTACTTCGTGCTGCCATTGGTTCAGCCCTGGAGGTGACCAACTTGACAATGGCCTCTCGGACGGGCTTGGACTGCCCTTTGCAAATAGCAACAATCATAAGACAATCCTTACTCTTTGTCCATTGGCGTAAACTTGAAGACAGCTACTGATATTTACGATAGCTTATTATGCGACGAGCCAGTGCGGATGCATTAGCATATTGGGAAGCGAATAGGCCGTAAAAGTGCTGTGTCTATTGAAGATGTACTTGGGCAAGGCAAGTGTCGATAGTGAGTGATGAGCTTGAGAGAAAACAACACAGGCGTTCGTCATGATTCTATGACACATTATTAATGAACAGATCAATATGCCGTATACGCATATTGAGTCAACCAAATTAACACATTTTCCCTCCTACGCATCTCGATATATAATTGGTTGTCAAGGGAAATTTGGTGGCGGCAAGTCCAATGCAACGGTGGACAAGGAGGCACTCGCTTTTTCCAGATGGACAGCGATCCATGAACGTCTTGCTCTCTGCTAAACTACGCTCTGGCAAGTTCAGCTACTATTGGCACTGCTCCCAACTCCAGGCGAAGAATTCAGTCTCTGGAGATCTTCCCGAAGCATGTCAATTGCCAAATTGGGTTTTTTTTTTTTTTTTTTTCCACGGTTTCAGATGCAAGGGGACCATGAGCCATGGCATTTCTTGCTGTGTAGGTAGAGATCAAGGCCGTGATTTGAGCGACACTTATACTGGTCAGTCTCCCAAGTGTTTCTATTAGGTGGACAAGAGGGGTGCTTGTGATATCAGGAATGGCCCTGCCATCTGCCGTAGTCTTGTGATCCTATTTACAAGTCATGAGAAAGCTCAAAACGACAAAGAATTTGAGATTGAGTTGAGGGAGCACCGTACTACAAGGCCAAGCTTACCACGAAACAGTTCTTTGTTGAAACGTGGGGACAAGGGGCGATCCAGCATTCCGTAGAGTCAGCAGGACAAAAGAGTAGGCCAGTAATGACAGCTCTAGAAAGCTAATTGGAACTTGATCATATTACAAAGAAATTGTACCGCTCGCATCTCCAGGCAACAATTGAGCAGGACCAATAACATGAAGGAGGCATGGACACGGCGGCATCCTAAGCTGCCCTGGGCGTCTGGTTTGACATGCATTGAGATTGCCACGCAAGCGGAGTACAGAAAAATTGAGACCGAGAAGATTTCGAACACCCTCGAGTTAAACCATACGCCTACAAAAAGGGTAGCTACTATATCTACATTTCCCGAAAACTACTACTACCTATTTACATTTCTCTAGTAACAGCTGCTCTATAAATATCCCTCTAGTAACTACTGCTATATCTACATCTCTCTAGTAACTACAAGTATATTTATATTTCTCTAGTAGCTGCTATTTTATGTGTAGGTTCTTTATATCAAAATTTGGGTGTTGGCTGTATTAATGTTTCCTTGCAAAAGCACTCTTCGTAGTTAATCAAGTGCTTAAATTACTGAATGTATGTACGTATTCATTTTGCGACCTCGCTTTTTCTGACCTTCGCTTGCCACGGTAGATTAATTCTTTGTTGATCGAGGTGAGGCCACGACATCCTTTGACCATGCGTCCTTTCATCATCTTCGGGCCCGTGAGGCTCTAATAGTTTATTTAAAATCTGGGTCAACGCCCTACTTGTTCAGTACCTACTATTTTCCAACATACCGACTTTCTACTATTTCCCCTATGATATTGTGAGAATCTACGAATACCCTCAACACCCTCAAAACATGGGAGGGCCTCCGCCCAACAACATCGTGGATGGTCGCGTACATATATGCATCCACCCACAGTGTGGTGCCTGCGGACAGCTTTTTCTACCCGATGATCGTATTTACGCACGTAAGGAAATATTTCCAACCCTCAAAAGACGCCATAACTAACACTCACAGTGCTATTTTGCGAAAGTGCCTACGTATATGACGCCGGCAAGTTTTCACGCGAAGGAATTTGGATAAAGGGAGGTTATAAGTATTTATGCTGGGAGAGGCCATATCGTACTTATTGCCGTATTGTGGATGAAAGCGTAACAATCCATATGAACTGTTTAACAGATCTTTGCCGTCCGGAGTTGGGAATTTGCAAACAAGACTTTAAGGATGGCCTTTCTAAAGAAGGTTTAAGACGGTTTTGGCTTGGAGCAACCTGGAGATATGCTTGGAGAGAGATGAAACCTCTTGAGCTGCCTAGCTATAGTGCTTTTCCTCCTCCGCACATAATAAGCAAAATATGTGGCGTTCATAAGGTACTTCCACCCGAAATCGTCACGATGATACAGAGCTATTTTCAACCCAACGTTCTCTGGAGATTATGTTCCATATTTCAGCTTATGGAGGAACTGAATTCGGCAAAGACACACGAAGCGGTCACCTGCTCGCTTTCCAAAGTGCTGTATTGGTCTCGCGGCAGCGTTCCCAAGTTTGTGGAAAGCGAACAAACTGCCGGCCTTTATGTTTGTTTAAAAATCGATTCTCGAGGCATCAAGTCGATAGAACGCATATCTAAATCTTCGGCAAATGACGAATTCCATGGTTCTGAGCATCCTCATGTCTTCATTATAGAACTCGCAGAGACAATAAAAACAATCAATGTGGAATTTCAGGTATGAGCTTCTAAATACTATACATATTCTGTCGGGTTTTGAGCAATGTTGAATTTCATATCCGCTGACTTTCTCAGCTTGGCATGAGTCGTTTACATATTCCTGAGTCATCAAAGCTCAGCATCTGGAGCGCGCCGATGCCCATAAAAAACTTTCTCCATCTTCAGAGGTTTCAGCGCAAGGTACATTTGCCTAGATCTCCTTCATCTCCACGTTTCGTCGCTATCAATTTAGATCCAAGGTATTGCACAGGACTTTATAAACTGGAGAAGTATAGTGTATATCCATGGACACGGCAAAAAAAGCTTCCCCGCTTTCGAGACTTATGGCAATTTGAACGATTTTTACAAAGGCGACCTAGTTTGGACCTATATACCGTTAACGGCTGAAGATAAGATTAACGAAATCTGTGTTAGGCGGTATAGTCGTACGGAGTCAGCATTTACTATTACAGTAGGTCTTCAAATACCATTTGCTGGTTCAAATTAGATCTAATAACCTTTAGTTGATGATGAAATCTGGTCAATCTATAATCGGTACTCTGCCAAGTAATGGGCAAAAATTCCGGCGCAATAAAAAACAATATACAATGGAGGACGAACATCCAGTGCTAATCCATAACATTCTTAGTGGAGATCCTATCTCATATATTGGGCTTAACACTAAGCCTAAGATGATAACTCGTGGTTTTATTACGCCAAAAAAGTCGCCCCTCGCTTTTGGCTGCTTTTCTTCAGCGTGGTTGGAGAATGTTCAAGATATTTTTGTCTTTACTGATGATTCAACTAAGCTATGCAAAGGCATAATGATCGAGTATAGCAATGGTTTGAAGAGAGCCCTGGGACAATGCCGCAAGGGTTTGGATTCAGTTCAAGAATATAAACGGCCATTAAAACTCTCATACGCCACATATAGATCGTTATGCGGACTGTACAAAAACGTGTATGTTAGTTTTGATTTGGAAAACGACCTCCATCTTCGAGATAAAAAGTTATCGTGGAAGCATTATGAAATGAGAGGCCAGCTTTCCTTTTGGTTTACAGCCCACGACGTTGCTTTGCGAGTTTCGCAAGATTAGGCACCTTATTTATATCCTTAGTTACCTTATCACCGAATAGTTATCTTGGACAGCGGGAGCCAGCCTAATCATTTACTCATTGCAAAAATAACCACATATGCCTCGGTTTAAGACATAGGTAACTTCCGTCTAACTTTGTAGTTGCCGCGGAAAACTGCCAGCAATACCTAGGTCGTCAGTTCAACACTACTAGTCTATACTAAGGCTAGCATTTCGGCACTCATCTGTCAGCCCGTCTGATCATCGACGCCATTGAAGAGTATAAATCGTACGAACGTTCTCCGACCCACCCATCATATTCTGTCAGTCTCATTTTCCTTCAGCCACAAAGTTTGAGCCCTGATGATCCGATTTCACATGAGACTAAGCATGAGCTTTCTAAACAAAGTTTCTCAGCTCTACTGAACATCTTTAGGATGGAAGCTATTTAAGCTATAGTCAGGTGATGAAAAGTGTCGCTAGCTTCAGATATCATCGTATGACGATCGTAGCACCATTTACGCGTGGCAACATTGCCCATTTGATACATAAATACTGCGAGGTAGACGTGTGGTGTTCAAAGCAAACAAAGCAGATATTAACAAATTGAAACTGAGAAAGTGACAAAACATCAACACCATGGCTACCACCAACGGCCCATCCAAACTCGTCCCAGAACAGCTATTCCACACTGTTCTCACTGTAATCGACTACTCCCACGACGCCTCCGGCGCCAACCGCACGCTATTTGTCCTCAAAACCCACGGCACTCTCGCCGCGGCAAAAAAATACGCCAGCCACGCCCTAGAAGCCGTCAACTTCACGGCCGAAGACTTTGAAGTCTATCGCGTCCGCGCCGACGAAGACCCAGCCAAGCCCTGGACCCATGGCGACGGCGTGCTGGTTTTCGCTCGCTCCTTTGATGGGCATGAGTTTCTCGTGGGAATCGACACTACCCCCAACAACGAGGCTTTGACTGCAACGGCGGATGGAGAGATAGTGCTGCCCGAGGGCGCAAAATTCCTGCATTACCTTTTGCAGATTACGGTGGACTACAACGCCGATCGTAGCGGCAGCTCGCAGACCACGGAAATTGAAGGGACATATGTCCATCGTGCGGATGCTTGGACGGCCGCGCATGTGTCTCTCGATCCAACAGAGTTTGCAGAGTTTGATCGTCGGGGCGATGCACAGTTTGTTGAAGAATGGCCCTTTGGCGAAGACGTTGCAGTTCACGCCGTTTCTGAGACTGGGCAAAACTACTTTATTGCGGTGAAAAGGCCCCCCGAGCAGAAGCACGAGGTAAAGCCTCACACGCTGAAAAAATAGTTTTCATGTCTATTGCATTTGTTTCATGGAAGTAAGGACTTCATCTGCCACGAATTGGCTACACTGTGACTTTCACATGTTGTTTGAATTAACTCAAAGATGTACATTAGTGTCTTTAAATACTTGGACTACAGATCTTGTAACTTTAATTATAACCTCTTCTAAACATCTCTCTAATATAGTGATTCATTATACATAAGCCACGTCCAGTCATGTGTAGGATACGGTTGCAAGATGATACATCTTGAAGAATGAACCTGGTATTAGTGAAGTATGAGTGACTTTGTCATAATTTCGTTTCCACAACGCCCAAAGCTACTACCTTAGAGATTGGACAGCTCTTTGAGAGGAAGGAGCTCTGTAATGCAGTCTCCGGGACGACTACGCAAGAGTAACACGAAATTCACGTGGTGTTGCACAACTAGTTGTATTTCTCCCCTCTCTCGTAGCAACCAATACATCATGCCTCCATCACGATTGTCAACATCCGTACCAGTGCAAAAAATCTCTCTCAAAGCAAACCAAAATGGCCACTCTCGACGCTCTGAAGCGAGCTCTTAGACAAAAAGCTACTTCTCCGACCCAGCCCTTGTCCGACGAACAGTATAGCGCCGGCTTTGACATCCTGCTCCAGGGCCCCGGATGGAAGATATACCAAGACTTTATTTTCCCCCAGCTATCCCAAGTGCTGACTACTCTGTTCAACTCGCGAATTCGCATCTCCGTGTTGGAGATAGGACCTGGCCCCAAGAGCGTGCTTGGATATCTGCCTGATGATCAAAGACGCAAGATCAACAAGTACGCTGCATTCGAACCAAACGGCTTATATGCCACGGAATTGCAAGAATGGTTGGAGACAGAATCTCCGCTCCCCTGTCTAGAAAGCCACCCCGACATCCATCAAGTGCCTTTCACTCTGGACAGCACCGTCACCGATGCAAATGATGGTCAAGAAAAGTTCGACGTCGTTCTCTTCTGCCATAGTCTGTATGGAATGAAACCTAAGCGCAAGTTCATCGAACGAGCACTAGAAATGCTTGTTGTGCAACCCGAAGGCGGGGTGGTGGTTGTCTTCCATCGTGATGGTGTGGACTTTGGTGGCCTAGTGTGCCATAAAACGGCTTCATTCCCTTCTGGGACCATTCGTGTTGCAGATGATGATAATATGCTGGATAACTTTTCCTCTTTCGTCGCAGGGTTTGTCATGCAAGACAAAGACGCAGACGAGGCTGTCCACGTCGAATGGCGTAAGGTGTGTCGCGACTTGGGTCGCCGTCAGGAAGCTCACCCAGGCCATCTCTTCTTCAGTGCACCTGAAGTTATGATGGCATTCAGTCATCATGCCACCATGTTGCCAGAACTCACAGCGCAAATACCGTTGGCGAAAGAGGGCAGGACGGTGAAGAACTGGGAGGCTCGGGCCCACTGTCCCGCTTCAATTCTCAGGCCGACAAAGATTCAACATGTCCAGAAATGCGTTCAATGGGCTTTGAAGCACGGAGTTGGTTTGACTGTCATTGGTGGACGTCATAGCGGCCACTGTCTTTGGCCCAACGTTGTCGCAATTGACATGGAGGCTTTTGATCAAGTACATGTTCAGGCTCCCACAGATAATGGGATAGATCCCAACTTTAAGTCTGGCTCCTTTATTTTTGCCGGGGCTGGCTGCAAGACGGGAGATATCGTTCGTGCTGCCATGGCGGCGGGATTGACTGTGCCCCTCGGAGCTCGTCCAAGCGTTGGCGCTGGGTTATGGTTGCAAGGCGGCCTCGGGCATCTTGCCAGGCTTCATGGTCTTGCGTGTGATTCCATTGTAGGTTTTATAATGGTGAGCGTTGACTCGGCCCAGATCCTGTGTGTTGGACATGTACCAAATGAATATTGGCCGACCAGTGGTGTCCGCCCAGAAAACGAAGCCGAATTGTTATGGGCAATGAAAGGAGCTGGCACCAACTTTGGCATCGTGACGAGCGTCGTTTTCAAAGCGTATCCGGCTCCGGTCTACACAGTTCTAAACTGGATTGTCTCACTGGATGATGACTTTGAAGCGCCGCGTAGACTCACCGAATTTGACAAGCTCATCGCCAGCAATCTTCCTCGAAACTGTTCTGCAGATGCGTATCTGTATTGCGATGCTGGACGGTTGCAGTTTGGCATTACCACGATTGAAGCTGGCACAACTAAGTCGGTCTCAGACATTCCTACAGTTATTGATACAATTCTGGGGCCAGAATGCAATCTCAAGATTGTAGACAGCGTCGGCTTATTTGACACCGAGATGTACGTGGCCGGAATGCATGGAGGACATGGAGGCGGCAAGACGTCCTCTTTCAAGCGGTGTCTCTTCTTGAAACATATTGGAGCTGCAGACGTGGCCGCAATCTTGGTAGCAGCAGTGGAATCTCGTCCCACGGCACTCTGTTATCTCCATCTGCTGCAAGGCGGCGGAGCGGTTGCCGATGTGGCCCCCGATGCTACGGCTTTCGGTTGTCGTGACTGGGACTTTGCCTGCGTTGTCACCGGCGTCTGGCCTCGTCACCAGGATGGAACTGAAACTGCTCAAGCTGCTGTACAGTGGGTTTATCATGTTGCCCGGACTCTGTTGCCCCTGGCTAGCGGAGTTTACGGTGCAGATCTCGGACCAGATCCCAGAGATGCCGATCTGGCGGAGAAGGCATTCGGTCCAAACCGGCCGCGCTTGGCTCGTCTCAAACGAAGTGCAGACCCATGTAAGGTGCTGGCTTATGCCTGTCCACTCCCAGAGGCGCCGATGGGGCCAAAGCTCATGGTTCTTGTCACGGGAGAACATGGTGCCGGCAAGGACTATTGCGCCGACGTTTGGGCATCCGTGTTCAATGCAGCTTCTCCCAACACCCCTAAAGCACGGGTGGCTAGCATTAGCGATGTGACCAAGAGAGAATATGCGGCGGCCACTGGCGCTGACTTGGACGCTCTGCTCCAAGATCGTGCCTACAAGGAGCAACACCGGCCAGCCTTGACGGCATTCTTCCAAGAGCAGGTCCGGCAACGACCTCGACTTCCAGAGGAACACTTTCTGAATGTAGTGCATGGCGCCGTGGATGTGGACGTGCTATTGATCACCGGGATGAGAGACGAGGCTCCAGTTGCAGCTCTGTCACATCTTGTGCCAGACAGCAGAGTGCTCGAGGTTCGTGTCAAATCAAGAGAAGAGACGAAGCGCGCTCGTGGCGGTTGTCAGATCGGTGATGGGGTTGTTAATCAGAAGAATAAGGACGGCATCAATGGCACCAATGGCAGGCTAGACGCGACGGTCTCAGACTGGTCCCCGAATCTCATATTCTACAACGACACGCCTGGAAGTGAGATAGCAAAAGAGTACGGTCAACGTCGTTTACTTCCCTTCTTGAGCGAGGATATGCAGCAGCTGGCCAACATGGTGCGTTCGGTACCCGACTTCCCACGCTCAGGTATCGAGTTTCGCCACCTGCTCGACATCTCCCAGCAGCCGGGAGGATTGAAGCTGTGTGTCTCTCTGTTTCGGAGTCACTTTGCTGGTGACTGGAGCAAGATCGGGGCGGTGGTTTGTTGCGAGGCTGGAGGCTTTATCTTTGCGTCGGCACTGGCGTCACAAATAGATTTACCCCTGGTACTGATCCGTGAAGCCGGCAAGCTCCCGCCGCCTGTTGTTTCTGTTGTCAAGAGGCCATCGCACATTTCGCATTCAACACCCAACAGTTCAAGAGAGAAGAAGATGGAGATGGAGCGGTATGCGATTCGTAGCGGCGCGTCTGTGCTAGTGGTGGACGATGTTCTTGCCACGGGGGAGACGCTCTGTGCCGTTGTGCAGCTGCTGGCTGAAGCTGGAGTCAGCGCTGATCATATTAGTGTTATGGTCGTAGCAGAATTTCCTGTTCATCGTGGCCGGGAATTGATGCGCAGTTGTGGTTTTGGAAGAGTCAGTATTCAAAGCCTTTTGGTGTTTGGGGGTGCTTAATAGGGGGATAAGCTGAGGGACTACGGGAACCTAGTTCGTACATGTAGGTTCCTATGCAGTGTTATGATGTCTATAATCTAGGTCATGAGTTTATAGGTAGCTTATAGGGCTCTTGTAGACTTGGAGTACACTAATATATCTCATGTCTCTTGGATTCATTGAAACACAGTGTTTCTCACGCCCATACAGGTCGCAGATTAGGTGTCATGACGATGTGCACATGCATGTTTACATGGATTTTTGACGTATATTCTGGTATTTATACAAGAAGCAGTGCCGAATCTCCAGTGTAAAGCCAAATTTACAGCATCCATCAATCCTGATGTAATCTCGCTGGAACAAATTTGGCCCGAGCAAGCCACCGCACACCCTCAAGCCATTCCCAAGAGGCAACCTTCTATGCAGCATATCCAATTCAAACCTCTCTTACGCAGCTCTTCTTCATGGATTCTACCTCACAACCATCGCGATCAAGGCCTCCCCTGGAGACCTTGTCTATCAAGCAGCTTCTCCAGCTGCATCCGCGGGACAAGCTTTTGGTTCACCCTCTGGAGTGGACCGGCCGCCATCTTGAGGTGCTACAGTGCTCATTCGAGGATTCTCTACCACCTCCGCCTTCACAAGAACACCTGGACGAAGTGGACGGAATTCCTGCTACAAAAGGGTTTGTATATTCCATGAGAAAGATGGCTGCAAATGAAATCTGGCTGCGCCGCGATGCCGCCATCAGATACATCGTCGGTTCTGATGATTGTCCACTGAGGCCCTACGGGTAGGCCTTGGCTTCTATTTTGACGGTCGTCGCGTTAGCAGTCTCCTATGTCAACTTTTCACTAGCAGGCATGGTAATAAGGCTGCCCTAAAGAAGGGCAAGGCGCCAATCGCCTTCGTCTGCATCGATTGCGAGCGTATCAAATCCCTTCGCTATGAACAAATGTTACCCTACCGTGGTAAACGCTTCAGCAAGCAAACTAACGGAATATACGACCGCCATGTGAAAAGAGTTACGCCACCCAACCGTCTGCATGATCCATACATAGTAGCCCTCCTGCTGGCAGTTGCATATAACCAACGATACCGGACGAAACCTTCGAGAGGGCCCGGATCTACTTTTTGGGTATGCTGTCCCCCCATAGCATTATCACCTTCATACATCCACTGACTCATTATACTTAGCCTCAGGTGGTAGTGACAGATCGTGAGGATGAATACGTCCACCTCTTTGCCGCACATATTTCATCCAATTACCTCAACAAATTTGACTTTCCTTCCCGCCAACCTGCCGAGTCAGCGCAGCAACCGTTGCTGATTCACCATATCCGCGTACCATTAGAGCCATACGACACTTTCCGCCCGCGCCTACTCCCAATCTTGCTTCATCCAGCCAATTATTACAAGTGAGGTCAGCAAAAAATATATAAAGCCTAAAGCCGCGAATATACCATCTTTCTAAACAAAGAGGTACATACACTATGAGTCTATAGCGTGCAAATTCAGATGCCTTCAGTGTCATGTAAAGGAATATAGCAATAGTAGAATATATCAGAAGAAAGTAGCGACAGTAGCAGATACTAGAAAGGAGTAGCCATAATAACAGATATTTCAGGAACCCAGTATCTGCTTAGGTAGTAGTATATAAAGAATATTTTAACTATTATATTTTTCTACGATACTTCAGCAACACCTTACACACCTGAGCTATATCAAGGTGCTGGTCCAAGGCCAGTGAATACATGTAAGTCCCTTTCTCCTCTTTGCTCTCAAATCACCGTGTAGTAAACTAATGTTGAATTCGAGGACTCGCATAGAGGCAAGTGAATTGCGTTTGTAGGTGCCGGACAAGTGAAAACAAACAACTTGAATGCGTTTGCATTCCCTTGGCGGTGACGTAGAGCCTGTGGCAGAAAGTCACGCGCATTGGACTTAAAAAGCAAACAGAATCTTGCATGCAACAAAGTTTCAGCATCACACTCAAGTCGCACGCTCTCGCAGTCCGGCACTCGTCCGCAATGGCCTACTACGATTCTATTCAGAACGAGAGCAGCTACCAGGCGGCTGCGTCATCTCGTCAAGCCCAGAGTTTCGAGGCGCTCCAGGGTTCGACTCACGAGGAGACTGCCGCCTATCACTGGGGTGCCGACCACCTCTTCGCTTTGCGGGTCATATGCAAACCCCCAAACGCAGTTCTTCCTCTCCTCCAAAGCGAAATAAGGCAGTCAAGGATGAGTGGCACGATATCATCAACGAGTTGATTCAGGGTCCCAGAGAGAGCAACGCAACTCTAGGCCAGATGTGGGAGGGCGATGTACTTCGCTCCTATCCAAATTCTGTGGTTGGATACATCTGGGGTCATTTGGCGTCTACCCTGAAATTGCAAGCTCCCAACGACGGCCTAATTCCAGCAGGCTTACGCCCAAACCCTCAAACCGACTGCATCATCTATCACGAGCATGTAGAAGAGCCACTCGTTGCGGAGTACACGGCCGTCTTTGCAAAGGCTCTAATCCAAACCATCATTGCCTTTGGTCAATCACTGGATGAAAAACCCTCCATCGACTTGCGTAATAACAGGCGTATACACTGGGGGCAAAACTCCTGGTCATTCGATGAGGGAGGGGTTGAAGTTGCAGTTTTACCCTCGCGGAAGCAAGTGGCCCTTTTCGAGTCGAAGCGTCTATTCCAGCACGTGAAAAATGGCGAACCAACTGTTTCTGATGGCCTTTTGAGCCAAGTTGTTGGGGTGGCCTTGGCTATGAGAGACTCTGGTGTGTCCGTTTCTGCCAAGAAGTAAGTTTTTTTGAGCAATGTCTCCAGCTTATATCAGTACTCCCCACTTCCCTAGACATATATAATCCCTCTAGATATCTCTGGTTTCTCTAGATATCTCTAGTTTCTTTGGATATCTCTAGATTGCTCTAGATTGCTCCAGATTCCTCTAGTTGCTCTAGACACCCCCAGTCCCCTTTACACTCCTTCCTCGTCTTCAATTCTAGGCCCCGCTACAAGTCTCTTGAACTAACTGAATCGACAGTGTCATTGTTATTGTTGCCATAAAGCACCACATCAAATTCTTCCACCTTACGATTACCGATACATTTCATCGCCGATTCAAGACTCTTAGCCCAAGAGATGAAATCGCTGACCTGGGAAGCTTCCTACCGGTGGAATCAACAGAATGGCTAGACGGTGCCACCATGGATGGTCGACAGAGCATCGCTCATCATGTCATGGCCTTGGTACGGTGGGCCAAAAAGATCGCTATGAAGGAATCCGATGACAAAGTGGGCAACCAAGATGAGATGACGGAAACTAGCCTCTAGTTCAGTGCTTCTCAGCAGTGATTTGGGCTTCCATAGACCGTCACTCGATAGACGTAGTATACACAGCACAAGGGATATGGTGTGCGCATCATCATTTGACCGGTGGTTTTTCTAGAGGCGGCTATTCACCGTTATCAGTGGAATTATGAACAAGCTTTTACACGGCCAATTATAAAGTGCATTTGCCAAGAGTTGTCTTATGTCCTCCATAGAGTACAACGCGAACCACTGACAGTATAAATCTATGAACGCCTCAGCAACTCGTGATCATTTAATCTAGCAGAAAGTTCATTACAAATGATGCTCAGGTAAAATTGAGGTCGAGGGGTTTGACGAGAGCACGGTCACCACGCTCAGATGCGGGCTGATAACCTGCGTTGCAGGAAATGGCTGCGCTACAGCATCTTCACCCATTTATTGCCATTCTAGAGGCTCTCAAGTTTCTTCTGCACTAAAAAATGTTAGCGATCTCTATCTATACGAACATCTATGTCGCAGAGATATATCACGGGGCCAGAATAATAAATGCTCCCGAGTAACAATGCTCCTCGGTATATAGACTCACTGTCGCTCTCATCGCCAGGGGATTGTGTGATTCTTGCTGGCTCTGAAGAATTTTGTTTAGTGGAAGAGGCTGTAGTGATGTTGGAGGAGTTGCTCGTCGTCTTTTCAGGCCTGCTGACGCAGTAGCGATAGCCCTGCGAGATGGCACAGGCGGATGGGTTGGCTTCATCGAAAGAGAGGGACGGATTCCATGAGATCAATTCGTCAATGTCAACTGACGTATGAGTGTCAAATTAGTTTCGTGTCTTTCATAGAAGACGGGGGAACGGCAGCACGATAATGGATAGACGCAACTATCGAATCGTGCGGGACAAGGGAGAAATAATAACTTACCCCTGTAGAACGACGCAAGCCACAGACACTCATTCACGTTTTTCCCCGTGGGGTTAAATATGGTCCTCCTATAATGCTCATACGACTTGCAGGAATCCGCGGTTCCGGGTGCCAGAGGCAGAGGTTTCGGGGTATATGGGATGCGGACAACTGTCGCATGTGTGTTGGTAACTTTGTTGGTAACTTTGTTGAGGATACGTTGAGGTACTGGTTTGTCCATATGGAAGCCAGGGCCCTTTTTATATCCCGCACCAGGACGGAGTTTCGAGCTTGAAGAAGTAGATATGGAGTCGGTCTGCGTAGGATTGTTGGGAGGAGCCGTTCTTTATAACGCGATCAACAAGCGTGCTGAGTAAATAAATGCAACGTTTAATGGGAGGATATCAGGGTTCACACTTACATCGTGGCAGTGGTTGCTTCATTTAAAGTGTATGGAGGTTGAGAAGTGATTGGGTATTTGGCAACTCCGCATCTATCGGTCGGTCAACTCCAATAATCATCTTGTCACAAACAAGGCGCATTCTGGAGGGACTTACGACGACGTCAGTGACGAGTGTGCGCTGGCCAATTCATCATCGTATCCGATAGGAAAATCCAAATGAGCCTGCTGAACGAGCAGGTTGCAGTCCGAACACAGCTCGGCAGACGTTGCATTCTCTTTACTGTTCCATTTGAAGAAGTACGGAGAGCAGAAAGTTTTCGTGGCCCTAATCGCTCTATATCAGCAAAGATGGACATGTAATCATGGCAAAGCCACACTCACGGGTCTCTCACACAGGAGTAGTGAAACGTGTATAGGAGAAGGTCCGAAACATAGGTTGGAGGAAGCTTATAATCCTCTGTCCCCAGAAAGTCTGAACTGTCGCAAACGGAGCGTTGTTTTTCGTTCAAGGCCATTAGATCTCTCCAACAGGTTACGGTGCAAATTTCAGAAAGACGTTGTGGCGAGGGAAAAGTTTGTCCCATGGCAATCATATAAAGACTTTCGCTACATCCGACCCACTCATAGAATGTGGCACTATCATAGAAAGCGTTAAGTGGTCTGTTTATCCAGACGTTTGAACGGGTAAAATGAAAACACATACTTGCAAGCAGCAGTAATATCAACATTCTCTGAAACCCCATACCAAGCATTCCTTGAGAGGATTAGACAGTACACAAGTGGCTGCAGGAGCACACTCCATAGCTAATCTGGACATTAGCGCTGAAAACTTCGGTCAAGTTCCTTAAATCAGGTATTTTGAGGTGTCAAGAACGTGAAATTACGGACCAAATAATAAACCGAAAGAGACATCGAGTTCAGATGCTCCTGAACAAGGCACGCCAATATCTCAATGTCGATGAACCAAACTTAGGAGAACAAGAGAACAGCCCCGTGAGAGGGAGCTTGAACTCGGTTTATAAAGAGCACAGCGCGAATGCTCCACTCCAGCTCGTGAAATTGCACTACCCATGTCCCTTAAATTAGGCATCTGTGACCAGCATTCGAAGAGTGCCGTCCAACAGCATTTGAATCAAGGCGCTTGGAGCTGTATCTCAAGCCAGAGGCACGTGTAGTAATTATTTCCGACTTTCGAACAAATATAGTGCATGACAGCGCGAATAAGAAGAAGGTAGTCAATTGAATCGCAGATTGAGCTCTATTTGAAGAAAAAGATGAACCGCGGCATCCGGTGAAGCGATTCATGTGTTGGTTGTAAAAAGCCGCTAGACTCTATTTTGGCGTTGAAGGATTCGGTTGTTGGTCGTATACATGTAAACATCGGCACAAAATCAAGGGGAGTGGCAATTCACCGCCAGAGGATACTAGATACTAGAGGAAGATGCATGTAGTAGTGATAGAAGAGGTAGATCTCAAAAGAAGTTGGCGATAACAGAATGTGGTAGAAAGACTCAGTAGATAGAAAGCGATTTCTGGGTGTCTCTCCATTTTACTTGAGCTGGATATACACAATGTAACCATTCCCTAAACTCGATATTTAAGCATGGGTTATTTTTAGAGAGCTGAGTCTTTAGCCTAAGCGTGCAGGTAATCATATTGTTACGGCGACGATTTTTTGTATGGATAGGTACATGTACGTTTACTCTCCTCATTTCTGAACGCCACCCGACATTAAATCGGTAACTAACTAGAATTCGAATATTCCTTAACCTCACACAATGATTAGCTTGGCTTCATGCACCCAACGATATAGTCGTTTATGCCAAAAGTTGTTACATCTGTGATAATAGATTATATCCATTGTGTTGGCTACAAGTTCGGACGCATGCTCTACCTACCATACTTTCCTTACACGCTTTATTGCAAAGAGTTCGCTGCTAATCATTTTTTGTACCTAGGAAAAAAAAAAGGGTGAAATAAGTAAAGTTTATTGGATGAAAATTACATATTTGCCTTTTTATCCATCTTATTTATGGCAGGGGTGCTTCGAGACAACCGTCGTGTTGATAGTCGGGGTGCACCTAGAAATCCATGACGTTGTGTTGACATCCGCCATTTTCCAACCCACAGTCATATTATCATCGTCATATATAATCGTAAACACATGGTTCTTATGTCATATTGATTTCAAGCACATTAAACATTCCGCGACAATCGTGCGGGGAGATTAGTATTTAATTGAAAGCAGCTCCTACAGAAAGCGGTTTCGCGTAGTTCAATGTTCTTAGCTTT
The DNA here is from genome assembly GCA_001931985.1 of Trichoderma sp. IMV 00454. Lineage (NCBI taxonomy): Eukaryota > Fungi > Ascomycota > Sordariomycetes > Hypocreales > Hypocreaceae > Trichoderma > Trichoderma sp. IMV 00454. Next base: position 557,683 of record MSJK01000149.1, on the reverse strand, counting down.
TGTTAGCAACTGAGCTTAAGCATATAATATTTCATCATTTCTTTCTAATTATTATCAACCATGGCAACTTCGAAAGCAGCTTATCTTGCCGAAAGGGCTATTGGGCATGATGATAATGCTATTATTGAGCAAGATGTCTCCAACTACCCAGAAGACTCGCTGGATACCATGAAAGCTTTGGTCTGGAAGGGAAAGCAAAAAGTCGAGATTGGTTTGTACATCCTTTCTCATAGTTAATAATTCTTCAATATTCTTACATATCTCCCAAGCCGAGGTCCCCAAGCCCCAGATTCTAGAGGATACCGATGTCATTCTCAAAGTCACTGGTTCCACCGTCTGCGGCTCAGATTTACATCTTTACCACGGTGTAGTAGTGCAACTTGCCGACGGCGACATTCTAGGACACGAGTTCTGCGGCGTCGTAGAACTAGTAGGCCGCGCTGTCAGCAAAGTTCAGGTCGGGAAGAGATACGTCGCTTCTTTCCAGATTGCTTGCGGAGATTGCTTCTTCTGCAAGCAGAAGTTGTCGTCGCAGTGCGAAAAGACCAACGCAAACACGACTATGAAGGGCCTGTATGGCGGGAGGACGGCGGGCATCTTTGGGTATTCTCATCTTACAGGCGGATTTGCTGGTGGGCAGGCAGAATATGTCCGTGTGCCATTAGGCGATGTGAATTTGTTAGAGATTCCTGATGATGTTTCCGACGAAAAGGGTGAGCATGACTTTAATCTTCACGGCCTCAAGTTCATGTTCTAAATGATCATAACGCTAACCCATCGCACAGCGCTATATCTCTCTGATGTTCTCTGCACTTCTTACCACGCCGTCAAAGATACAGCTGTCTATCAAGGCGATCAAGTGGCCATCTTTGGCGCAGGTCCCATTGGACAAATGGCTGGTGTTTTTGCCCTGGGAGAGGGAGCCTCCAAAATTATTTTCGTAGACACCGAACCGCGGCTCACTTTCATCAAACAGCGTTTCCCTTCCGAACACAGTGACAAACTTACTCTGGTCGACTATAAGAAGCTGTCGCACGGCATCACTTCCAAGGAAACTGTTGTCAGCAAGTTAAAGGAGCTTTGCGGCGGCCGAGGACCAGACGTCGCCATCGAGTGTGCAGCAGGGGAATACGCCAAGGGCTGGATGCATTGGTTGGAAATGACGATTGGCGCTGAGACTGACACAAGCGAGATTCTCAATGAGATGATTGAAGGCGTGCGCAACTATGGCCGCTGCGGCGTCACGGGAGTTTATGTCGCATATGTAAGTCAACATCTTTATCGTTCTCTCAAACTACCTATGTACCATGTGCTAACGGGTGGAATTAGACCAACCACTTCAATGTTGGCTCCCTCATGCAGAGAGGCATTCGACTCATCGGAAACGGCCAAGCACCAGTGCACATGTACTGGGAAGAACTACTTGCCAAGATCCAGAAAGGCGAGCTCGACCCTATGCAGATGGTGTCTCACAGAGTCAGACTCGAGGATCTGGACAAGGTATACGCAAAGTTCGATGCAAAGGACGAAGGCATGCAAAAGGTGTTTGTCGAGACCAGATTCTCTTCGCCCAAGTCTTCAGAGTCTCCTGAAGTAACTTTATATTAGACGTGTTATGAAGTCGCATATCATATCCTCTCTTTCCGAGCACCTAGCTAGTTATAATCATTTTTGTGGAATAATACTAGTCAGCATTCTAAGTCTACTATCCAACGTCTCGTGTCTCAAATTTAAAGCCATATATATACATGGCGGAGGACCTTGGCGATTTTGCACGTTCTGCTGAGGGGGTTGAGGACCCTGACGATTTTGCACACTCGACTGCGGCACTGGTGCGGCTGCATTCCCCTTCAGTTGTCTGTGGACTTCCGCCAACAATGGCTGTAAACGACGGCTTTCCAGGAGTGGTTTCAGCCTGGTCCATATTTCGCTCTGGTACTGGGAGCGCTCAGAGAGATGGGTACGATGCCTGAGGAAAGAAGAGGTCCGACCTGCCCTGGAGGTAAGGAAGCGATAGTTCAACTTTAATAAGCACAATGTATCGTGTATCATGGCGTACACAAGCGTATGTATATTAGTATATATATGCATGTACGCAGGGTGGTATATCAGCCTCCTCTCAATATCATCAATATCGCCCATCTCTCATCCATCAAGCCCTGGATTCGCTCCACGCACTATTCTATCCCGTCATGACAAGCCACATCCATCTCTGGCTCTCGTAATCTAAGTCGTTCATCTACGCTGTGCTTTCGCAACAAAAAGACAAAAGAGTTTTTAAAAAAAGGAAGACAATGAGGAAGAAGAAAAGAAGAACCTTGCTCATGCCTCCGACTTCTTCCTACTAGACGACGCTTCAGCAACCACCAAAATACCCGCTCCCGTAACACCGCCATCGTGGCAAGGACTCAGCACGACTCGTAAACGGCCGTTGTCACCGAATCTGCGTGCCAGCAGCTCGTCTAGAAATTGTTGGCAGTCGGCCAAGTAATCCTGGAAATGCACTATGCAGCCACCGGTGTAACCTACGCCGAGCTCGCGAATGGGGGAGCTTGTATCTGCGACTGCGTTTGCGCCTGCGTTTGCCTCCCCGGGTAACTCGTCCGCAAGCGTAAGCAAAGCGACGATGGCGGCGGCGATAATGCCTGATGCTCGCACTTCAATGGCCTTTGCAATGTGGTACAGCGCAGTAGCGAGATATTCTGACCACGCGAACGAAGAGCCGGCGTCTTCGGGGATTTGCCGTCGCAGCTTCTCCAGGAGGGCGGATGGGGGCTGTAGCGGCTTATAATGACTTAAAAATGTCGTCGTCAAGCTCTCTTTCTCAAGTAGCTTCTTCGGCAGCGTCTCCACGGCCACTTTGGACTCGTTGACTAGATAATCGACCAGGATGATTCGTGCCAGCTCGCCCAGATATCTCCCTGCCGTCATGTACTCCAGGGGCTGAAAGCCAGGCCTCTCGTTCTGCAAAGACAAGACATCGTCCCATTTGGTGACTAAATGTACCTCTGCCATGGGCGGCAGTGTGCCCTTTATGCTCCATTCGGTGTTGACTGCGATTTTGGCGTCGGCAACCTCCTCGCCGGGAAGAAGGCTCACCATCTGCGGGCGTTTGCTAGGATGCAGCAGATCCAGCTTCAGGGGCACCGTGGCGTTAGATCCCGTCCCCAGAATCAGAGCCATGGCTGCTCGACGATGCTCCGTGCCACCGTAGCTGAAGATGCACGACACCAGCGTTGATACGGCGTCGTTTGCAAGAGCGGTGACTTTAATTGGCGGTAGCTCAGTCCGTCCAGAATCTGCGTAGCCTTGCTCGATGTAAGCTCCCAAGTCGATGCCAGACGGCAGAGCAAATCCCTTGCCCATATCCATCAACAGGGCGTGAGAGACGGATCTCTGCTCCATAGGGAAGCTGAAAGTGACGCCCAAAGGCAAGGGCACATCGTTGGGGATGTCGAATGTTCTACAGCCCTCATCCACAACGTCGGCGATGCATCTTCCTATCCATGAAAAAAGACTGTTTGCGTTGTCGTTTTTGAGATGGTTATCAATGGGCCACGATTTCTCCAGTGGTCGCTGGACACGTGATGCAGGATCTTGGTGGTCACCATGCAGTTCGACGAAGCCAACCCGAAGATTTGTCCCTCCTCTAAGCAATATGGGGTTAGTATAAACAATCCAAGCCTTCAAAGCCCCCTCTTGATGAAATCCTTTTGTTGGAGTGGCCAGGTGGTCTCACATGTCTATTGCCAGGTGCCTAGATATCATGAAACTCATTAGCCCTATGTTATTCACTCTCACCAAGTCGTACAGTATTCGACGTGCAGTATAGTCTTGAACTACACTTGAGGGGAGACAATTGAATCACTTACCTTCCACCTCCTTGTTCAGCGATAGGCCTCAAGATAGACTCAGATATCGGCGTAGGCAAGAACTGATCCCTCGAATTCGCAGCCAGATCCTTAAAGTTGTCGAGAAACCTCCGCGACAGCTCCTCCGACCTATCGACGTCGATGCTCAGCGGCTCCAAAAACCGGTGGATATCCGTGTAAGAAGCCATGACTTTAGAGCTTGTTGTATGTACCAGCGAAAATGCAAGAAAAGACGCTATCAGGGGAATCTCATGATATTATGCGGAGGGCGCAAAAAAAAAAGAGAAGCAGCCACCCGGGTATAAAAACCAAGAAAAAGCACACCCACACCCACACACAGACGCCAGATGACTCTTGAAGGTGAGATTCCCGATATCCAAAAGGCAGGACGACAGGACACAGACAAAGTTGCTCACCTCCCTGAATAGGATGGAGATGGCAGATAGCAAGCCCGAAAAATATACCCGGCAGTGAATGGGAGAAGCGTTATGGAGCAAATGTTGGAAGCCGGGCAGAACGTAGCATCGATTTTAGTGGCCTTTTGGAGGGGAACCTATGGGGGCTCGTTCCCTCTTTTTTTTCTCCTGTTCGCTGGCTCTTAGGGCGGGATGCCGGCGGTTTTGCGGGCGAATCTGTGTTGGAGATGGGGCTCTTGGGGCTCTTCTGGCTCTTCTGGAAGGGCTTCAGGGACCACTGGTTCGTAGTTAGTTTCAATGTTTGTTGCATTGGGTTAAAATAGGCCGGGCCGGGCCTCGCATGATTCAAAAAGTACCGTGACGGAGCCCTATGTTTGAGCGGTGCTTGATGTTTCGAGAATATTGCTATTACTGCTGCCTTGGTGCTACTGTTACAGTACTTGTGCTCTACTAAGAGATAGCGCTGGGCTGATGTTGGACTGTCCAAGATACAGCCCTCTGTATTACTCGTACTCCGCATCACTGCTTATCTCATTACTACTACGTAGTAGTTTATAAATAGATATCGACCATGAAAAGATGTCAAACACGAGGTACGGAGTATAGACCATGGCATTAAATACTACCTACCTTAGGTATCAACCTGTAGAATGCTACGATTTTCTTTTGCTTTCTTGTCCTCTGACCTCAAAACTCGGGTTCACATACTGACCGGTATATCGTGCATCGGTGCATCGGTACCCGAGTACTTCGACACAATGGCGACCCCTTGCGAACTCGTCTCCTTTCGGCCTAGCGCCATCCCCAAGCAACGCAACCGCTCCTCTCCATGACGCTATGCGCTTCGTCCAATCTCGTCGCAGCATCTTCGCGCGAAGCTCAAGAGCTTCCAAAGAAACAGCATCGCCATCGTCAACTCTTTTTTATCATTTTGGATATCATATTTATTTTATTCTCTTGTTTAGCAAGATAGTCTTAATCTACGTTCAGCTATCTCTCCGGCTATAACTGAACATCTCTGTTCCGACCGACAGAAACAAAACACCCGCCCTTGCTTTCCCCCATCACCGCCATCCATCCCGCGCCCTCATTATGGACGAGAAGCATCAGCATCAACATCAACCGCAAATCATGGCATCTCCTCGGCGTTACCGCGCCCGTGAGCTGCTGCTCGTCATCATGTGCTTCTTTGTGGGCGTGCACCTCTGGACACACTCCGTCGCAGTGCCCTTTCTGCCGCAGCAGGCCGCCGAGTTTCTCGCGCCGACGCAAGACGATGGCAGCGTCAATGGCCTTGTCCCATTTGAAGCCCACATCATCAGCAAGTGTCCTGATACCAGGGTATGCGAAGAATCGACGCGACTATCTTATGCTTTATCTTGTCTAATCGTCTCTCTCTATAGCACGCTCTCCGCAACTTGATCTTGCCCGTCATGCAGAAAATCCACGACAAGGTTGATTTCAAGCTCTCCTACATCGGCAAGTATGTCAACCCAACTAGCTCTCCCGTATCCATAGCATCTCGCAATCCTGTCTATCGCCAACATGTAGCATCCATGCTAACGAACTGCCATCCAGGCCCACTGCCAACGGCGGCGTCGACTGCAAGCACGGCCCCTCCGAGTGCATCGGCAACATCATCGAACTCTGCGCCCACGAGCTGTATCCCGACCCCAAGATCTACCTGGGCTTCGTCATGTGCCTGACCAAGGATTACCCCCAAATCCCCGATCGCACGCTCATCGAAGACTGCGCCCTCGAGCACGCTATCGACTTCAACAAGCTCAACGAATGCGCCGCCCGCGACGAGACTGCCCACGGCATAGAGCTGCTGCGAAACAGCGTCCAGCGGTCTGCCGATGTAAGCCTGCCCTTACAAAACGCGAGAGTGATCGGAAAGATGCCATGACAATGAATCTAACGAATTCTTCTTTTCTAGGCCAATGTGACGATTAGCTGCACAATCAGACTCAACAACGAAGTCTACTGCATCCGCGACGATGATCAATGGAAGGACTGCCCGAACGGCCCTGGCGTCAACGACCTCGTCCTCGCTATCGAGAAGCTGTACCGCTCGTCTTAAGCGGCTCATAGATGTCCGTCCACAACTCGCTTGCCTCGCCCAACGTGTAGCTCATCGATAGCGCATCCATGCCCGCCTCGTCGTCTCCCCCCATCACCTTTAATGTCTCTAGAATACTGTCTAGGCCGACGGCCTTGCCCGTGGCTTGCGTGGCCCCGGCCTCTAACGCGACATGAACAATGTGTATATGAAAGTGGTAATAGGTCGGTTGATAGTGAACATAGAGCTTCAGCTGGTTCTCCTCGATGCTCGGGTACGTCTGGGTCGTGGCGCTGGTGACCTTGGCCTTGATGTGCTCCAACCAGGGAATGTGCTTCTTCTTGAGATCCCGCAGCGACCAAATGTCCCGCCGCTCCACCAGCGCCAGCAGGTGCAAGCCCTCGAGCGTCTTGCGGTCCCAGTTGAGGTCCGGCAGCAGGAGGAAGCCTTCGTCGCCGGCCTCGCCGAGCTTGGTTCTGTAGATTACGTCTTCCACTTCGGTCCTGCCCTCGATAATGTTGAATACCCAGTTTAGTCTCCCTTGTTCCCTCTTTTGCTGCATAAACGGCCGGATGTGATTCTTGTAAATCTCGGGCGTCTCCGTAACGAATCGCACGCCCTGCTTGCTGTATTTCTTGATGTGCGCCTCTGTACACGGATAAATCAGGTTGATCTTCAAGTCGGCAAAGAAGTCGACGCCATTCTCGTGTCCGTTGTCGCCATCGGGCTTGACCTCGTTTTCCACGAGTCCCGTCCTGGCCATGCTCCACGCGTAAATGTCGTTGGCGCCTAGATTTCGCAGCCGCGAGAGCGACGAGGGCAGGCCGGCGAGGTACACCTCTGACGAGGGGAACGTGGCTCGCTCGACGACCATGACGGCTGGTTGGTCGTCGATTGTGCCGTGGAGAGCTACGCGGCGGCCTGCTTGGTCTGTTTTTTGTTAGTCTTAGGTTAGAAAAGTATTGATGTAGGGTTCAGAAGAATGAATCAAGTAGTGTAGCTGTGAATAAGTGGAAGAATGTAGGCATGCGTACCTTGGTTGAGAACCTTGAGAAGCTTGAATTTGGGCACCGCCGCCTCGGCCTTGGCTTTAATCTCGGCGTCCATTGCGCGTGAATTGGACAGTGACCTGTAATGTCAGAAGAGAATGACTAGTCAATCTTCAACTCGGAAATGAAATTCCACAGAGGAAGTAAAAGTTATGTGAAGCTGGGTCGTTGGTGAAGCTGGCGATGAATCAAGTCGAGTTTTAGTTGCAAAGTGAGAAGTAGAGGCGGGAGAAGCTCAAATGCCCCTCCTCAAGCAGTCGATAAGATTACGGGTACCGGTACATGCACTCGCGGAGCTGTCAAAGGGCACTCGAAAAGTCAATGGCACATCGATTTCCAATTAATTAACGTGATCCGCCCACTAGCACCCAAGTTACGGCACTCCAAACTCCACATATACTATTTTACATTCTCAAGTAAACAAACATTCAACAAAAGCACAATCCCTCCCAAACATCGCATCATAAAAACAAAAAATATCGTCACTCACACCTTTCACGCTTCAAAATGTCCACATCAAAAGAAAAGGCCATTTTTTGCTATCGAAACTAAGTAGGCAAGTATATCTGAGACAACGCCCCTTGTATGTCCATGCCTGTACTGTAATACGCAACACCTCAGTGTTATATCAGTGGTAAAATGTTGCTCCAACTCTTCCAGCCTCATCACAACTCCATGCTCTGAGAAATGTAGCCCAGCCCAGTGACAAGAATGATTCCGCTCGCGCGCCATCCTCAAACTCTGGCTAAAAAACATTACGGTGGTTGTTTCATCTCAAGCTTTCGTCTCCAATTAAACATCAACTTCGTCGCTCCTGAAATGGGGTATTTTGAAAAAATAAAACGTTTGCAAATGTATCAAAACGCGGCGCAATCTCTGTCCCGCAATTGGGACATTGTGAGAGCGCTTCTCATGTACTTCGTCAAGAGGAATGTGTGCATCTGAATGGTAGTCGAGTGGGTTGATATATGTAACGATGCAACATTTGTCGAAGGGGATAAATATCCTGTCGTTCCAAAATCAGGAGAATCGGTGAGGAGAAGAAAGATGATGGGGATTTTTATACATCATCAAACGACAGTGTGGATTTATCAAACAGGCGTTCCATGGAGACCACTGGCTCCAGTATCCGTCGAAGCGTCTCCTTCAATCGTCTTCCTCCAGTGCTCCGGCAGGCAGACGCACACCAAGGGGAATGCCTTGAGGTCGCCGTGGCCCTGGGGCGAACTGTCTCTGGGAGCGGACGAGCTCGATACGCCGCTATCTCTCTGCGCCTGTCTCCGCGCCTCCCATTCCTCCGCTCGCTGATCAACCATGAGACCCGTCGCCCAACCGTCATCCCAGATGCCCACGACCTTGAGCATATCTCCACGCTCCAGAGCAAACTCATCCGGAGCCCTCGGCTGGTAAGCCCACAGGACGGCAACCTTTTCGCCAGGGTGAATGTCGTCTTGGGAATAGTAGTCTTTGAAGAAAGGCAATTGCTCCGATTGCTGACTTGCCAGTCCGCCGGGAGATGAAAATCCAATGGGGCTACCAGGGACATCGCTTCCAAGCATAGAGTTACTAGATAGAGAGCCTTGTCTCCTGGACGTCATCGGTGGGCCGCGGAGTGATGTATAGGGAGTCTCGGGCTCAGGAGTGTCGCCAAATTCGGATGAAGACATGCGATCTCCAGCCTTGGGGGCATACGGCACCGCGCGACCAGAAGGAGAGCTACCGTGGCGGGAAGGAGAGTTGCCCGAGTGTCCCTCCAAAGCAGACATGCGCGCGATACGACCACCGGGAAGGATTTCATATCCTCGGGGAGCTGCCGCGCCGTCCTGGCTCATGGGAGGTCCTTTGCGAGCTGGGGAAGGCTGGTTGAAGATGCTACCCTGGGCGCTGCTTGGTCTGCGCCTCATCATTCTAATACAGAAGAACAAGAGAGCAGCAAGAATGACAACTCCAGCAATGGAACCAATCACAATACCGGCGATGGCACCGCCGCTGAGGTGGCTGCCGCTGCTGCTAGCAACCGGGCTTGGGGAACTTGTCGGCGTCGAGGTCGAAGTGGGCGCGGTAAAGGTCAAGGTGGCGGTGATATCGGGCAGCTTAACCCCTTTGCACCGGGATTCCGCACCGGCACTGTAGCAACAGGTATCCGTGGAGTTGATGCCGCCGGCACCGCAGTATGAGCAGAGACCAATGGTGCTGTTACCAAATCCACAGTTATCTGGCTCATTATCCACGCCCACGATGCAACCGCCGGAAAGAGCCTGCTCAGGGAGAGCACAGACAGTGAAATCGGCTCGAATCAGTTTATTCAGGTCACTGTTAGGGTTCCCGCATAAAGCTGTGTCGGCAGTGATGTAAGCTTCGCTTTGAGCGTACTCGGCGCAGGTTTCGGCGCAGATAGGTTGCGAGTTTGATGCTGATACGCCGCAGCCAGCCGCAGACGCCTGGACAATGGAGCTGCAAATAACTGTAGTCGTGTAGCGTGCGTACATGTCGCTGGGGTTTGTATAATTAATGTTGTGGCAGCCAAACGTTGACTGGAATCTAAAGGAATCACGGGTAAGTACATTGGGACACCTGAGCTGTACCTGGAAGAATTGCCTACTTGTCTTGAAGATAGGTGGTTTTGACAAAACTAGTCAATTGAGTGTCAAAAGTCTCTCTATCAGAGACATATCGCAAGAATGAGCTGTAACGCGGGCATTAGCAACTTGATCACCTGAATCTAGACAGGGGGAAGCAGCTCACAAAGTATCGATTAATGACTGGTTGGTGGATATAGAAGCGCCTTGAAAGGCCGGGCATGCTGTCGATCCCTTTAAGGAAATGCAGTCTTGTGCTGAAGCGGAGCCAGAAAGTACTGACAGCATGGCTATTGATGCATTCCTGAGCGTCCATTGTCTGTTTCTCGGCTGTGATCCTCCATTATGGCCACGAGCCCTTGCCGGGCGTGTCTCGAAGGCCATTTTGACGAATGAGAAACTAGCGGTGGCCAAGGAATGCCCAATGAATCCCAAAATCTAAGCGCGTGGAAAGCTGAAATTATGTCTCGATATGTAAAAAGCCCGAAAACTACCGCAGAGAGTCGAAGCAAGGTCGAGTCGAGCGAGTCGCGGCGCCAATGCGGTATCGAGATGAGGTGAATACGAGTTTCGTAAGGTGTTGCTGCTGGAACCAGATGCTATAAACGCAAGCTGAAAACAAAAACGACCGTGGTAACCAAAAAGCCGAAAAAAGCTACGCAGTTAAAATTCTAGGCAGCGATTGAATGAATGTCGTGCGAAGTCGAGCAAGATTAGATTAACGCGATGTCGGGAAAAGTCGTGGCGAGAGAAGAGCAACAACCAGGATACAAGAAGCGAAGAAAAATAAAGCCTATCAACACAACCGCGATCCAGGAAAAGGAAGCTGCAGGTTGCCGTCGAAAGGATGAACGAAAGTTAACAATGGCGAGAAAAGTAGAAAAATAAAAGAAGGTATGGCCCAATGGCGAAGCTTGATGCCCGGGAAGGGGTGACAGAAGGCCGGTGAGTCGAAGCAGCGGTTTGGCGGTATCTGCTGCTGGTCCAAGTCGCTCCGTGGTGCTCCGACCGCCTCGAACCTGGCGAATCTCGACCTTGTTTTTCCCTGTCTTTTTTTCCCTCTCTTTTCTTTTTTTTTATGTCGCGCCCAGGCAGCTCCAAGGTCAGACGCGAGTCGACGCTGGGAGAAGCGACCCCGTGGGCAAGCTTGGCGAGAATAAAATGCACGGAAAACGAGTGGCCTAGGGACGAAGAGAAGAGAAAAGAAGAGGGATTCAAGGCCTTAGGCGAGGCGAAGAAACGGCTTCCTTGGGGAAACACGAAACTGGCAGCCGAAGCGACCCAGAAGAGCTAGGGCGTGGGATATTAGTAGGGAGGGGGTGGCCTCGAGGTGGAGCAGCAAGCGAGGATGCGAGACAAGATGCTGGTCTAGCGCCAACGATTGAAGGAGCCAAGATGATGAAGAAGAAGAAGACGATTGTTGCTCTGTATCAAAGAAAAAGAGAGAGACAAAGGGAGGCTGAAGAAAGAAACGAAACAAAATAAAACAAAATCAGGCTGAGCGGAAGTGGATGCTGCAGGTAAGACTTGGTTGGACTTGGGTAGCAAAACCAGATGGCTGGAACAAGTTGCGGTGATGGTGTTTTCGGGCTCTGCTGTAGGTATGTACTCTTTTTTTCTCACTGCCTCTTTGTTTTGATTGATTCCCAGCACTCGCAGCTCGGGCCAACGAGGCCAACGAACATCTGGAGTAGCGCCCTTAGCACGCTTAGCACGAATAGGCACCGGCTGTAGCGCTCGATAGTGCTGGACCGCCGCTAGTTCGGGCGGCATTAGGCAGGTCCTGAAGCTGTCTAGCGTCGACTAGGCGCAGGCACAGCGCTTCCATTGGCCCATTGCTGCAGTTTGAGGTGGAAACGAAAGGGGTCGAGCTTGGTGAGAGTTTATGCCCAAGCTTGAAGGGAGGTCGATGTGGATGGACGCTGCACAGGAACCCGAACCCGATCAACCTCAGGTGAGGTGCCACAGATGCATGCGCTTATACTCGAGTGGATTGTGGAAATCTGCAGTGCATCGCGAGTGATCGAAGCGAAATCTTCAGCGGGTTATTGCCGTACCCGTTCACCGGCCAAAAACACGTACGCATGGAACTTCGTATTGGAGGCCCAGCTCCACCATCGGGTATTATCCAGATTATGGAACATACGAGACCGGTACGGTACAGCGCAGTATGAGTACATGAGGCTTATGCTGCTCCCTGTCGATGCCGCAGCCATTATTTCGCATAGTGTCAGGTACCGCGCGAGTAGCATCTGTTCGAAACACAACGACACGCACGACTACCGCACCAGTACTCGTATGTACTCTGTGCGAGGGATTCGGTAGTCAGGAACATCACCTTTCACTCGAAACAGCCTTGCCTTTTCTTTCTCCGACGATCAACAAACGTCCAATCTCGCTCTCGCTAGCACGCAGGAAAGAAAAAATACCCTAACCGTCGCAAATTTGGCGAGCAGGGATATTGCGGATGGCGCCGGCAGGGGGTGCGAAACCCGCCTGATTTCTGCAGCTCTGCCAAGCACGTCTGCAAGGGCAATTGCTCACGGAAAGACACAGTTCAGTTCAGTTCAGTTGAGTTGAGCTGTTGTCGATGAGATGAGTGCATCATGTTTAAAACCAATTTGTTTGTTTTGCTTCGACAGTAGTCATTGCTGGGTAGCAACATGACATCAGTGTCTACACCATGTGTTGCTGGCAACGTGTGTATATCGAAAGCCACGATATCGACTGGAGTCAAACGTGTCACTCAAACACTCAAAAGCTGAGCAAGCCCTCTCAAACCTCTTATTTACCGTTCACTTCGCTTCCTCGGCATTCTTGCTCTAGTCGGTAATGTTCATAGCACTACCAAGCACCGCGAATCCTTGAAGATATATCAACCCAGACACGTTAACCAGCGCCAGCATACCCTGCGTAATTTTGCTCCCGCAATCGTCCCAACATTCAGCTCTGCCTCTTCTCCACGTGGACTAGCGGAGCTACAATCTCTACAGCAGGTCCACTCTCCCTTCTCGTTGCTCCCTGGCAACTCGCGTCTGCAGATAGGCCCTAGTTGAGCTGTTCGTGCGCTGAACCACCTGCGATCTGTGGGTGAAACCTCCATGTATGAATGTCGATGACTTCATGGGCCAACCATCGATCGATCCGAGTGTGGCTCCATCTGTGCTTCATGTAGAATGAATTTAAGACAGATGTTTCCTTACGTGATCCATGCCTTGCTTTATATGATGAGTGCATATCACCTATGTTTCCCGACTCAAGGGGGAAAAGGGCATTCTGAGGTCCCTGCGGTAAGGATACCCGGGAGGTAAATCATATAAGCAAACTTGACTGTACAAGAGCTACAGCATTCTCACGAATATTCCCATGGAATCAATAGTAAACAATGCTACGAAAGCTAGCAGATTGTAAGCTATTAAATATAAGTTGATATACAAGATTCAATAGCTGTGATTGATTCGTGCTACCGAGCTGGTCTCCATTCCCCAAGAAATGCCTTCATGCAAGCAGCCGCCGTTGCGGCAGCATATCTCTGCCACTTCTTATTCTTATGACTATCCGCATAGTCACACACGCTTTTAATCACAACCGTCGGGAAGCTTTCCCAAACACCAGCTCCTTCCATCTCAAACGCAATGGCCTTCTCGCGGGAAGCAATTTCATCGCGATGCTGTCCAGATTTCATGACCGAGTCCCCTGATACAATGACGCCGAAATGGATCACAGGTTTCCGTGCTTCAAGCATCCCTGCGGTAGGTATGTCTCTGTAGTGACCAACACCCCTTGCCTTGTCAACACGGGCCCGGTATACCAATTCACTATCCTGGCAATGAAGTTCCTCACAAGTTGACTCTAGTGCGGCCTCGCAGACATCGTCGTCCGGGCCATTGCACTTAATGCAGATGGGGCAAGAACCGTCTTGGTGTTTGTGACGATACATGGACAGATATAGCTTGTCGTCCTCTGCTGGATATGAAGACTGTTTGAAGCCATCTTTGTCGCAGAGCTCCTCAAGGTGGACAGAAGTTTTGTCCTTCAGCGTTCTTCGGCCTCTTGATCCCGAAAGCTTTGTCAGGAACGCCCGAATCTCTGCGTTCGGCCGACCTAAGTTGTCCTGTAAGGTATCCCTTCTTACAGCCTTGTTCGCATATTGCCGCCCAAAGTCAAACTGTACCAGTGCCGTACTGATGATAACGTCACCGAGAAGGACCTCTTTTTCGTCATCTGTTCCAACTGGCACACCTCCGCAGATGCCCACAACTAAGCCAAGCCTAATTCCAGGAAAGCTGGCACGGAACCCAGCAGCCACGCTCGCCGAGTTCACCTTGCCCATACCTGGCATAAAGGCCAAGACAACGTCGTGGCCACACATCTTTCCAGTTGTATAAGCGTTAGGATCACCTGGTGCTTTAGAATATGAGAAGTCCTGTTCGTAATAGTCATCGAAGAGGGCCTCAACAGCATCGAACTCGACCCGTAGTGCGCAGATCAGTGCGATCTGGAAGCCTTCGCGAGAGTTGGGTCGAAAGCTACAAAAAGAGGTTTCGGAATGTGCGATACTGAGATCAGATAAGCTGCTATGTTCACTTGGAGCCGACTCAGAGACAGCACGGGATGACCAGCTATGCTGTTCCGGCGTCCGTCGTCTCTTGATTCCTGCTGTAAAAGGCTGAGATTCTAAAGATCGTGTCGCCGTTTTCCAGGAGTGGCCAATTTGAGCCCTGCTGCGGTCATCAGACGCGGGCGGCGACTCTGACCGCTGCCGTTTGTGGGCTGGCCTGGGAATAGACTCTGCAAGCCCCAGCTCAAGTTTGTGAACAACTTCCTTGTAGAGCGTTTTCCGTATTCTCGAGTCCGCACCCTTGCTGTCGAGGTCACGAGATCTCAACTTCTCAGCTATCTTGCGATGTACGTGGAGACAAGCTCTAATGGCTTCGAGATATGAGTCGCTTCTATCCTCTTCGAGGCGATCCACGTAGCTCACGAGTTTAGCCCAGGTGACTTGATTCTGGCTATTGTAGGGGCTAATATCCAGATCAATACATTGGCCAAATTCAATCTCCAACAGGAGCTTTGCAAAGGATAGCAGTGCAGGGTGGCCCATTCGGAAGCTATATGGATCGGCTGTTGCCGGAAGCTTCGAGCCAAATGCCAAGTAGGGAAACCCTTCTTTGGGACCTGGCTTCGAGGCATTCAAGAAATAGATCCTATTTGAGGTGATATCGGCATCGAAGAAGTCCATGAGGCAAAACCCGAGCTTGACAGCCAGTGCTCGTTTATCCTTTGTGCTGAACTTTTGCTGTGACGCCCCATGAATCAATGCGTGAAGATCAAGAGGCTTAAAAGCCCCCTTCTCGATGAGCTGATTAAGAGACTCCTTGGATGAGGGATCCGGCCCGGAGGAAGTGGGATTTGCCCAAGCGCCAAATATCCCATATTTCTCAATAAGAAGCATTAATGCCTTTCCTTGGCCTGTATGCTGTCGGATGTCCGTACAAATATCGGGAATACGAGAGATTGAAGTCTCACCTCTGAATGCTTGGTGAGTTGACACGTAAAGAAAGAAACAAGTGCGGGTATTTAAGGAAAATGCAGGTCGGGTGTACATACAGATTAACAGACTCGCACTGCACCTCCTGCCATAATTCCAACTCTGGACATGGTGAGAGCATAAGCTGCAAGCTTGGCAAAACCGAATCCTCGTCGGGGTCCTCAGTGAGCTTCAATAATACCTCGTGCGATGTTCCACATCTAAAGTGTTCGAACAGAGTCCCAAGAACAAACGTAGATCGGTTTCGTATTCTAGCCTTCTTCCACATCCGCTTCTTTTGCTGTTTTTGGAGAGGCTGAATAGTTAGCTCTTGAGGTGCTGATGCAGTCAATCTGCTGAGAGTATCGTTGCATTCCGTTACAACCTGCAGACACCTGCCAAGCTCGGCACCGTTGGGAAGTTTGAAGAGAGTTCTGTTAGCACCAATTGCCAGATCAACTGTTTCAGATGTCGACTCTAGAAATGCGGTTAACCCCCGTAACCGGGGGAAGACCATTTCATGGCTATGGCTTTGACCCCACGCAAGGCTATTCGACACAAGACTGTCCAATACAAGCCTGTCCAGTAACAAGCAGAGGCTCTCTAGCTTTGCTTGGCACTCCTTAAATTCTCTCGAATTCAGGTCCCGAGGAAGTTCCTGGACTATGAAAGCGCGCCGAAGCTCAATCTCGAATAAGTCGGCGTTGGGATCTCTCAAATCGTTGAACGGCCTGGATTGCATGTGAACATATGGCGCTTTCCGGTGGTCTAAAAGAGACCCTATGCCCCGGAGCAAGCGCCATTCGTTCAACTCAATGAGATATGGCATCTCAGAGATGGAGTATTGAAGACTCGGGTTGATGGCTTGAGTGACATGCGGAGGAGATGAGGCTCAGCGATAGGACAGTGGAGATGGCAGTTCATGGTTGGTACATGCAGTGGTGTCGAATCCTTCGTACTGATAACCCGTGACCGGGATTACAGGTACATGTCCCTTTGAAGATCGCCTCGTCTCAGAATGCTCCAATTGGGGGCCGCATCACACAGCTTTTCCTTCCCCGCTTTAGCATGCATGGGTGTTGCTCCCACTGCTAGGCAAGTAACAATCTCAACTCGTCTTCAGGCATCCAGCAATCGATGCATAACATGAAATTTACAGCAGCATGCCAGTTACTTCTGAGGGCGATGACCTCCTCTATAATCTAGCCTATGAGTGTGAAGGTCTCTTCTACCAGTTGCAAGAAGCCTTTGGAAACAGGCAGTCCGAAGTCGCAACTGTTGAACTATGCGCTGAGTTTCAACAACGCTTCGCAGTATGGGCAGCACATCTCGGGGTTTTTGCTCGAAAGAGCCAATGCCTAGATACGAGGCTCCGAAATCATCCGGATCTTCAAGACCTCGTTGCTCGATTGTTGGATGTCCTCCGTCGCAGCCTGCAACAATGTACGGCACATACGTCTAGCCACGGGGAGGGAGAAGCAGTTCCAACGGCAGCTCTGAAATCAATAGACGATACCCTCACTCGACTGAATCGTCTAGGAGTTACCATTCGCCAGTCAGGCCGTGGAAAGTTCGATGCCAGAGCCAGGAAATTCGCTGCGGGCCTCGATCTAAGCTTATTTGCGTTTCTATGTGCCAACGCCGTGCAAGCTTTATATCCGGGTGCCCATCAGTCTCTCAAGGACTATCTTAGCAAATCAATGACAGACAGATATGCAAGGATGCTATTCTTCGGTTCTCGTCATAAAAAACTCGAGACTCGCCGAGAACGACGCATAGGGCTGGCACCCATTCATGAAGTACCCGATTCAGAGACACAGCCAAGCAACCCCGTCATTCAGCTGGCGGTGATGCCCAAGAATCCAGCTTTAGCGAACATTTTACGACCGCCTTCTGCACCCTCTTTATCTGATTTATCTAGCGTCAATATGTATCAGATCAGAAATCGCCTCAGGCCACCAGACGAGGCATCGACAAGGTTTCACAAAACGTCGTCGATTCAGGTAAACCAAGGCAACTATCCGCGACTGCCCACAACAGAAAAGGGTAGCAGCATTTTTACCTGTTACTGGTGTTCTGAACTACTTAGTAAAAAAACGCTTTCGGAAAGCGAATGGCGGTATGTAGCCATTCTTACATATCAGAGATGAAAGATGCTAAGCTGCTCTCAGCCAACATATAGATCGAGACCTCAAGCCTTACATATGTCTCTCAGAGGGATGCCCAGAAGCGCACCCAGCATACCCTACTTTCGACGAGTGGTTTACACACATGGAATTGCACGACTCGCGATGGCATCAGCAAATTTACCTGACATCTAGCTGGGTGTGTACCATTTGTGAATTCAACCAAGACGTTTACAGCAGCCCACAAGCCTTGTATTCTCACCTGGAAGAATCTCATAGTGACGATTTCACAAACGAACAACTCCAAGCCATTTCACGACAGAGCAAAACAGAAGAACCGAGAGCTTCAGACGACTGTCTTCTTTGCTGTTTTGAAGTGCAAAACAAAGGGAACACTGACGAGCCGATGTTCCCTAAACGACGAAAAGGGCAGCCGAAGCAAGAAGCTAGCAAAAGAGCTAGGAAGACTTTAGAAATGACGAGTCCTAATCCTCACAACTCAGATTTGGACCTCTCTGACAACTCTTCCGACTCGGACGACATGAGTTCTCATCAGAATAGAAGACAGCGTAACAAAGACCGTTCCAAAGCTGTAGCTCGGCATGTTGCGGTACATTTACAAGTACTGATGCTTTTAACCCTACGCTTCGCCGCAGTCTTGGAACATGATGATGAGGACCTGGATGATGGCACCAAGAGTGATTCCGTCAATATCGATGAAGGAAACAGCGCCTCAATCGGCGGTACTGATCTAGGAAAGCTATCTCACATCGCCTCCGAGGTAGACATCATAATGAAAGATGGAGCGGATGGGAACGACGCAAACCAGGCGGAGGGCGCCATGGAGCTAGATGACGACGTGGATAATGACATCGCGGACGAAAGTATCCCAGTTCCTGACACAGATTTTGATCTCAATTTCGTCCCAAGGCAGTACGATGACCTCGAAGCCAAGGATGATGAGTTTTTAAACATGGTCATTGAGTCTGGAGCCTACCAGTCTTGGCGAAGCGACTTGGTGGACGTCACGGATATTATCTGCGTGTTGTATCCGCATTCAGAGATTGCGGGCAATGAGGCCCAGCAGCTGGCCATGAAAGGATCGCCATACATCATCGGTAAGAACGAGGCCGACAGTTTTAGTAAGGATGAGGTTGACAATTTCATAGCCAAAAAGGATCTGGAGGACCACCCGAGCCTCCTCGAGCCTGACACCACAGACTATGGTGGCTACGCCATTTTACTAAGGCTGTCAAGCCAAACTAAAAACCCTGTAGCTGGGTTTGCATTTGGAAGACATCCTTACAAGTGTGATATTGCCTTCGTTAATGATCCGCTGCGGAGAATCAGCAACATGCATTTCCGGATATACGTCAATGACTACGGCATGGTTATGATTGAAGATATGTCTACTAATGGCACTTTCATCAACAAAAACCTTTTGACTTCTCTCTCAAAATACCAGGGTAAACGACCTATTTCACAGGGGTTAAGCTCTGGAGATATTGTTTCTCTCCGTCTTCCCGATGATGAGAACGATCTTTCTTTCCGAGTTCAAATACCGCACCGAGATGATGAACAAGAGGGGACATACACGCATCGGGTAGGGGAATACCTTGCTCGCTATGCCTCACAGGGTGAGACCGTCACCGGGCGGGGAGGTTTACCTTCTGACATGGACGTCGTTCTGGAAGCCGCAGATAAGTCTTATCGCGAATCCATGATAGCGCAAAGGACTGCTTCCGATGAGATCTCGTCTCGCAAAAACTCTCCTAACGAATCTGTGGTGGACAAATGGCAGCGGCAATCAGCCGATGAGGGGGTTGTTATCGAAACACGGCCTGATGAGGGGGGCCAGGAGGAGTACCATGACAATCCCAATGCAGATGTTAGACTCGACAACGAAATATATCCGGACGATATCCAACGGATAAGAGTTACCCAAGAGGCTACTGATGCGTCGGCGTCCATATCTCGAGATCCGTCTTCCGAGGGCGATCAGCCTATGTTGAATCTCATCCGTCCCACTCCAGTTGCCAGTCCTGCCCCTATAAACTCTCAGCTGTCGAATGAAGATACAGAAAAGCCTGAGATAATCCTTCGGGTCATGCATACCATCCTCCGCGATTACATCCCGCGGTTAGAACAGAACCCGCTGTCCTTCGACTTATTAAGCCAGTGCAGGGACGCTTTGATCTCCTTCCAGGAGGAGCTTTACTCGATTAGCCGGAGTCATGCTATGTTTGCCATCAATAATCGTAAGTCATTCCACTCGTTGAATGGATCACAAAATTATGGTGCTGAACTGTCCTTAATAATAGCTCTCCATTCCCGCTCGCTTTCCAATATATGCCGGGATCTACAGTCCACTTTGCTCGAACAGCAACGCCTTCTATATACTGAAGAGATCAAACCTCCCGCTTATAGCGTGGCGTTCTGCGAGGAAATTACGGGCTATCAAATACGCCTGGCTACTTTAAATAGCCAAATGTAAGTCTTCAGATGATCAGTATGCACGGAATTCGCACTGACATATGATGTGGCTACCAGACTCGAGGAGCAGGAGGCTGAGGCCCTTTCCGAATCAGAGATTGAGGCCGTTCCGCTTGAAATCTTGCAAGTCGAGGATCGCCATTATAGACAGGGCGTCCGTATCCTTATACAGCCTCTTCCTGGATTTCCCAGTTTGAAGTTAAACGATGGCGACAGTAATAACAAATGGCTGATGCTCCGCGCTGATGGAGCTTCCCCAAACAGCCCTAAACATACGGTCCTGGCTATAACTCAGGATTCGATAGACGCTAAATGTACAATTAGGATACCTGAGTCTACTGAAGGTGAGGTAGCACGGCCGCCGTTACAGTGTCAACTCTACTATCATGATCCAGCTCGTGAGAGCATCGCTCTCTTAAACAGGTCGGATGTGCCTGTCTCACTCAGCCGGATGTCTCATGCTAGCAGCAGCTTGTCACTGAATGAATCTTATATCATTAAACCGCATCTCCGCAGAAGCCTTAGGCCAGGCACCTTTAGGCTTGAATACGAAGATGTTGCAATGCTGGACATTCGGATTCTGGGAAAGCGACCAACTGGGAAGGGGACAGTTATTGAGGCAGCAAGTAGGACAGTTAGCAACGCAACTGCTGTGCCCAAGGGTAAATCGTCTTCTTCGGTTAAGGACCCAGAGAAAACGGCTGGGGCAGAAGACGATTCTCGCATTCTCGAAAGACCACTAAGGGGGAAACATGCAGTTGCTGAAGCAGCAGCCAAGGCAGTTAGCGACGCAATTGCTAGGGCTGAGGCTAGAAGGCCTTCTTCGGTTAAGTACCTAGAAGAAACGGCTGATGCAGAAGAAGACTTCAGTCCCCGTCTCAAGAGAGTTGGCCATGTGGAATTTGATAAGATTGCAAAGGCCAATGAGGCTAGGAAACGCCAGCCCGTGCAGCCTCCTCCCATTCCTCGGACTACTCCCTCTGCGGCACCCGGGATGGAACCGGCCTATGGTGCCCGCAATGGTTACCAGGCGCGCGACGACGATGCAGGAAAAGAAGGCATGAGGGCACGACTCCAGCGCCTCGCCCAACGGATGAGTGAGCGCCCGGCCCAGCAGATGAGTGAGCACACGGATGAGGACGACGAATCAGAGCCTGTGTCTCAACCATACAATGCACTGCCTACTCCTGGCCATAACGCAGAGACTCGGACCTCTCAGGAAAATAGTGAAGGTGTGCCTAGCATGGGTAGTAGCTTTAGTGACTTGGACGGTATGATTCCCTATGTTAATCAGACACTCTTTCCGTGCTGACATGCTCACATTTACAGATGTATCAATTACACAGTCCGCTTTAGATGAAGCACTGGCCGAAAGACTCACAAATACAGACGCATCAATTACACAGTCCCCTTTGGATGAACCTCTGGCCGAAAGGTGAATCACTTCGTGATCAGCGACGATGGTGTCCATGGATGGACGTAAAGGGACCTGGATGATGTTTCTCCTCATGCCATCATCTGTCTTTGTATTGGCATATTTTAATTGAAACAGAAACAGACTTCTTTCCTAAACGCTGTTTTCTTGGTGCTTTGACGGCCTTGTAAGAGGCATGATAGTATATAAGTTGAATAGAGTCCATCAACAACTTCCACATACGACCATAGGTAGTGGAAAATTCGGGGTCTCGTCTGCTCCCCCAGAGACAAGCCACTAACCGGCAGATTAGTAGTTGAGTGGGAGACCATCAGCGAACACCGGCTGTTGTATGTTTATTGCCTCTCTTTTTTGCATCTCGACAGCAAGAGATTGTATGATCTGACTACATAGAGCGAGAAGTATAGATGTAGCAATTACAGCTGTCCCTTTGCCATTACGATCCAAGGTATCCACCAGTTGCTAACAAGGTTCGTCTGCTTTTACTAGCGGCGTACGTTGATTCTCTCATTGAGTCGGTTAGGAAGTATTTGGATAGTTTATTTTTTATCCCATTTCCCACGCTTATGGCCAAGCCAGGCGAACCAGACGACAAACACAAGAATAGTAAATGGCGCTACAGTGACGGGGAATATCCACCACTTTCTGTAAACTTGCATCTCTCCATCCGCAAAATTGAAAATAGGGGTGCTCAATATCGCCTAGATGTAGACAGTTAGCCTTCATACTGAAAAGACTGTGATAGGTGATGACATTCTCACCGCAATAAACGTGCCGGGCAGAAATAATAGAGTGACTGCTGCAATGGTGAGCATCGCAGCGCTGTCTTGCCGAGCTAGTTCGGCGAGCTCCCGGGTCGATTGGCTCTCTGCTTGGTTGGCAAGATGATACAGCTAGTGTCTCTGTCAGTAAATAAAGTCAAATGCATCGTTCCAGCATCTCTTACCAGGTCAATCCGGGTTTTGGTTCGACCGCTGTAGTCGGAGATTAAGTAGGTCAATGACTGGCAACTCGAATCCAGATATTCGAGAGTACCGTTCAATGTTATAATGTCTCGTGCCGATAGATTCGCGCAGGTAGTTGTGACCGCAGAATATCGTGACGTACAACTCTTAAAGAACTTCAGAAGCGCAGAATAGTCGGACAGATTCCGTGATAGTATATGCCACTCCCGAGCCAGGGCATGCAGCTCATGGATGGATTGGTTGTTAACCTCTGAATGGTCGACTGTTTTGTCCTGGCGTCTATGAGCAGGCGGTTTATAGAAACCATTATCTTACATAGAATCTTACTAGAGCTTTTAACTCTGTGCGCTTCAAGGCAATATCTTTCTGCCATGTCCTCATTGCCTCATCCGCAATCAAGGTATCGATGTAAAAGAAGCGCGTCGAGAGTTTAACATCTTCGGCTACATCTCCAAGAAACCGCGCAAGCACCGATCCGGGAAGGTCAAGAAAGAAGTATGTGGCTGAGCTTTTGGCTATTGAGAGTTGAGTGCATGAGTGCTTCTTCTCTTGAGGAATGTATTCGTAGAAGATGTCTAATTCGTGTTAGCTATTCCAACGAGTTACTGATATCGCGAGCATTGCATTACCGAAATCTCTTTTGTGTTGCTGTTCTTTGTTATCATCACTATAGCACATGTGCTTTGCAGAGTACCAGTGCCCGATGCCGCAAGTCGCCTCAATGAAAGTGTTGAATAGCCCCGCGTACTTTCGGAGACATCTTAGCATCGCTGGATTGATAGCAGCGGAAATAATCTCGCCCTGCCTAGGGCTTTTTGTACTAGGAGTGACTTGACGAGTCTCTAATAGACTGTGAATTCATTTAATTAGTGGTGATTGTACGACTGTGAAGGAAAAACTAACATTAAACGTAGCTGTGCTTGTGGTTTCTCTTTCTACAGCTCTAGTTAGTGAAAGGCCTCTAAAGATGGTTTGCCATACCAAAAAGTTCTCTAGCTCGGTAGCAAGTTCAAAGGCACGATCAATTGCTGAATAAGTCAACTTCAACTGTGCCTCAAGAGTTGAAGTGTTATGTATTTACTTATTTTCCCATCATGAAAGTCCATGACACGGACTGCAGGCCAAACTCCTTGCCATTGTTCCCTTTCCTGAAGCGCCGCTTCCAGCTCATTGTAATCGATGACTTCATGTTGATTCATGGCGGTTAAAGGTACACGCCGTTATCTATACACAGCTTTCGAGAAATAGCTGCCTATTGTCATTCCTCTTAGCTTCTCTCTTTTGCGCCCTCGTGACCTGGTGTAAATATGCATAAGCTGATTGGCCAATCAAGAGGAGACTGTAGTATGTCAGCGCGATTTCTCAATACTAAGAGAATATGGAGTCGTTGGAGCGACCAGGCGGTAGATAGAATAAGCGAATATTATTAAAAACGCTTTTTGGGGGGCATAAACTGGCGGTATAATTGATGTTAGCCGAAGTTTAGGTCGGTAAATGGGGAATTTTGTCACTGGCTTGTAGATGAGATATCTGAATTCGATCTGATTGTTATGATGACAATTAACTGTTTAATTACTTTATTCTAAATGAGTATAGAGAAGCTAACAATTCTTCAGTCGTGTATTGTGAGCCGAAGTGGAAAGCTACTATAGCTTTCCTGGCTTTCCAGATTGTAACAAGTTCATACTTGACATGTAGGGTTGATGACAAGAGAATTACATATTAGGGCATATGCTTATAGCGCAGTATTCACTTTAATAGAGCAGAGTATTGAGTCACGGGAAATGGCTGATAGAAAAAGCATATAGATTTACTAGTAGATAAACGACAGACTGAGGTAAATACAGGTACAGTTAGTTGCAAAAACGAGCGAACTTAAAAACATATAACCACAAGAGACAACATCCTAGCATGGGATATGCCGGTTTATACAGCATTGCTTGCCTGATCCCTGCCGTCACCGTCTGTTTACTGGTCGACAAGGTTGGCATTGATGGTCTTGGGGTCAGAAGCGATAGCACCCAGTGCATTGACAGCCTGTGTCCAGTTATTAGCAATCGTAGTCGGGGATCCGACCGCCGAGATGCCAAAGTTGGCAGGATCATAGTTTGGGCTCGATGGTTCTTTGAGAACATGGTATCCGTGCCCAGTCATTGCGGCTACCACGTCGGTGACTGCAGCGCCCTTCTCTTCAGTTGAAGTTCCGTTAGCCCACTTGAACGAGCACAAGTAACGATCGTCAACATCATTGGACTCCAGGTTCGCCTGTAGAAGCCCCCTATGTTTCATTATGTTAGCATGTCGTTGCTTACAAGGAAGTGATTTCTATAAAAGGACTCTTTATGTTTGTTCTTCAACAGGACATGCGATGTTGGGGGAGAGGGGTCTTGGTTTAAGACAGGGACCAAGGCATATATGCAAAACGTACATGAGCTTGGCAATGTCCTGCTGTCGAGCATTCAGCAGCGACCTCTTTTGCTTAGCGGTGAAGGCTTGGGACGCCTCGAGCATTGCCGCGGCAGTGCCGTACTTGATCTCCCAGCCGCCTCCGGACACTTGCTTGACAAAAGCCGCATGGACGCCTTTGCCGGTGAAGTCGATTTCGGCGGCCTTGTTAGACAAGATAGACACGTTGATCACAGTACCCTGCTGAGATCCGAACTGAGCAATGTAGAACTTGACCACCGGCGCAATGGTTGCGACCGTGTTGGGTTGGGCAGCGAACTGTATCAAGACACAGCTGATTGTTAGCCTTGCTGTTGTGTTTCTCTCTCATAGCATATTCTAATCTACGCCAAGGATAGGGCAATATGTGCCATCTTACCGTCGCAACGGGGATTCTTTGACCATTGCTATCGACAGAACCTAGACCGCAAATAAAATTCTGGTCCGGCAGGAAAGCACCGGGGTCGGAAGCAATTTGGTATGTTCCGTCGGGAGCTTGGTACGTGGTCGCATTACCATCGAAGGTAGGGTTGCCGCCACTGTTCACCAGCTTGAAGGTGCCTAGGAGGAAACTAAGGTTAGCTGATTCATTCACAATTGCGAGGCTAATACTTTGACATCACACGTACTTCCTGGCGCGCCAGATTTTCCCAGCGTTGCGAGCTTCGAGTTGCTAATCTTTGTGACAACATTCGAGCCCGGCAGATCCTTGGTAGGAACAGGCGAGATGCTTGTCCCTAAAAAGATGCTCAAATTAGCAAGTCCAAAGAGTGAACAAAGGGGGAAATGGTAGTGTGTTCATACAAGCATAGTAGGTCTGAGTTACGTCGATTTCGAAGGTGGTATCGCCATTATCAGCCGGGACATACTGGCTTGCGATGACGTTGCCGTAGACAGGACTGCCACCGTTGTTGGTAACGATGGGAGCGGCACTGAAAAAGGCAAAGTTGTTGTTGAACCCGGAGTAGTTGGTGAAAAAGACCTTGTATGTAGTAGACATCTTGAACGACAGAGTGTTCTTTTGAAGGCTGTGAAGAGTATGATATGTTTGAAGTAATGGATTGATATGATCTCAGTGAGTATGTTTCTTGGCTTGAGTTGATGAAGGAGAAGAGGGAATAAAGGCGAGGTTTTCAGTCTTTATGTATTCGCTTTCTGCCCTCTTCCTCCTCTCTTCCATCAACTACTCCTCTAGCAAAGATCATCAATCTTCATGCCCTCTTTCCACTAAATTACATAAAATAATGACATACACGGCACAGGTTTCCATGATCTTCTACCTCATGATATCAATGGCTTCAGAATAGTGATATCATTAATAAAATATTGATCCCTATTCAGGCCTTCACCTGTCTATCAAAACGCCACTTACACGGGACAATATCGCGAGCTGAGGCCTCGGCCGCACTGGACTGAGCTGCGCAACAAATAACACAATGAGCTTCATCTGTATTTCAGCTGGTCTATGTATAATTATACATATATGACTCTATAAATTAGGTGTCACGATACAGCTTTACATTTTTATCCTCGTCTCAATATCAGCTCTGGCTGGTCTGAAAATGACCACTTTTCAAAATGACCACTTTGGTTATCAAAAGTAAGTCTTATGTCTTTCATATTTTTTACATACCTTTCATATTATTTACATAAATATTCAGCCAGCCATTGTCTTCTCGATTTGGATATACCTTGCAGTGGTGTTTTGAATCCTTATGACAGCTGATGAGACT
Source organism: Trichoderma sp. IMV 00454 (assembly GCA_001931985.1). Lineage (NCBI taxonomy): Eukaryota > Fungi > Ascomycota > Sordariomycetes > Hypocreales > Hypocreaceae > Trichoderma > Trichoderma sp. IMV 00454. The sequence goes on along the minus strand of MSJK01000149.1, from coordinate 530,978 downwards.
AAGTGCCGTTATGGAAATATTGACTCAGCTTGACCAATGGTAGCCGTCCATCCCGCGGCAAAGAGTCAACTAGCGACCGAAAAGAGACTAGCCAACTCTTTTTTGAAAGACATTATTGCAATGATTCCGGTCGGTGAAAGTCCAGGATAACGTTTGATTGGTTCGTATGCAAGGGACGGAGATCCCGATCGTTTGTGTATGATTGGGGGCTTGTGACGGATGTGATATTGGTTCGGGATGTCAATATTTGGCTGAGAAAGTGGCAAAAGCGGGATTGTGTTATTCTGGGGTATTCGTCATTCAGCTTCCTACCAGACTATGACGTGAATAGGACGGGCCAAGCAAAGGACAGAAAAAATGAAACGGCAAACTGAATAAGTAAACACATTCAGCGATATGGGTACCTAATCAGCTCATTAAGTGGTGCTTTTGTAGGGGAACGCCTGTTCAGCCAGCACCCGAATTTTACCATATAACTACCATCGCAGTTACTAAAGAAATATTGATATAATAGCAGTTATTAAAGATATATAGATATAGTAGCAGTTAATAGGGAAATGTACATATATTAACAGATACTTAGCACTCAAAGAACAGGCGTATAATTTGACGCGTGGACGTTTGAAATCTTCTCCGTCTCGAGTTTTCTGTCCTCCGCTTGCGGGCCTTCTTTCTAGTTTTTTTATTCTTTCTCACAGCTCTCGGTTTGCTGGCTATGCAACAAACTGGTTGTTCCTACATAATAGGGTAGCTGTTCAAGGTGCGCAAATCGGCGGCACTGGCTTATATTGTAGATGGTCAAGTCAGTAAGCAAGCAATCTTGTCACTGGCCAGAATACCCATCAAAAAAAATTACATGTTCCAATCTAATTGTATTATGAATACTATGATAATCATTTGTTGACAGCTAGAGATAGCATCTTTGAACTGGGCTGGGGGAATACCGAACTCACATGAGAAACCTAGCTCGTCCGACTATAGAGACCACGGCGCGAGAAGAAGTCAGGCATTACTTGATTTACGCGACGTGACTTCATTTCTTTAAGAATGAGGCCGCCGGAGTAGCTAGAGCTCATTTCATCGCGATAATGTGTATTGATTCTTCTGTCTAGCTGTAAGAAATTCTTCATCGTTTATATCAGGAAGCCGGGCCAAGTCCAGCTTAGTCACCAATTCTACGTCTATCATTGATTATGAGGCCGGTTACAACTCTATCAAATTAACAGGTAGCTATCCAAGTCATCTAAATAAGTGGGGAAAGTGCATGTTATCTTATATGTTGAACGAATTAGATATCCCTAATATACTTGATTATAAAGTGTATCAAGTAATATCATGCCGTGTATCTCGGGTCTCGCGCCATTCGTAGCACAGAGCACATCACCACGCCCTGCAGCTTCGCATACGCTTTATTCCCGCACCAGCAGCGAACTTCCCGCGCGTAGCCTCCGATCAACGGCGTCAGTAAATCCTCTTTATAAAAAATGTACAAAGTAAACAAAGGAAAAAGCGGCATCCATGTATTATAAGTGAAAGTGACAGAAAGCCTAGGTCATCTCCCAGGGGTTACACAAAAAAGAGGGACTGGAGCCAACCATCAGCATACAGAAACAGACAACCCGCACATATCCACAACACTAAACTCATCTAGCATAGTAAGTCGTATTCTCTCTTGTATGCGTATATTCATTGTGTTGTCTCTGTTCCATTACAAACCGCTTGGTTCCCCCCATTCTTTGCCTTTGACTCACGCCGATAGGCCGAGCTTCTCTTGGTGTGTGACAACTCGCTCCGGTTTGATCCCTGCTGTCCATTTTTCTTAATCCTTGCCGGACGTTATAGCCGCAGATGGTTGCATGGGATCTCGTTAACTGTATCTGGCCCGTTGCATGGCGTTGATTCACGGTTCGCACTAAATAGATCTCGACTCATTTGAAGCTATAAAGACGTCAACTCGTAGCTCCGTCCGTTCCCTAGAAATATACCTCTTCTGCAATTTCTTTTCCGTTTAAATCCTTATTGGCTTTCATCCCATTAGATAGGCGTTGACTTGCAGCGGTACCACCCGCATGCCATCCGTCACATCGGAGAGCGAGATCCGCGGCCACTTACACGCATCACAAGACCCCCCTCAACCGCCTCCACCCATGTAGCCCCCCCTTGCATCTCTATATTTTTCACATTTAGTTTTCCGATCGCTTAAGTCTTTCTTTTCTCTTTCTCTCTCGCTTGCAATTCGGTTTCAGCAATATCTTTCTCAAGCGGTCAGAGCGAAATGTCTTCTCCAATGCCGTCGACGAAGCCGCAACCTCAGCGAGATCCGGACCCGGAGACTCAAGTCGATGAAGATATAAGTCGTAAAGTTGACAACGGTGACGAAGAAGCTATCCCAGCGGCACATCAACAACTTTCAGATCATCTCCTCAACACCAACACCAACCGCCAAGATGGTAAAAACAATATCCACGTCCACATCGACAACATCATCGACGACCCTCCCACCGAACATTCCCCCCTCCTCCACCGCCGCAACTCATCATCCTCAACAACCTCCTCCTCCACCGCACGATCCCTCACTTTCCTCGGCGAATCCTCCCCGACCCGCTTCTGGCTCATCTTCAGCCAGATCCTCGCCGCCCAATTCATCGCCAGCTTCGACAGCACCCTCATGGCCTCCTCCCACCCCGTCATCACCTCCCACTTCAAGGCCGCAAACTCCGCATCCTGGCTTTCAACGGCGTTTCTCCTCACGTCGACGGCTTTCCAGCCGCTGTTGGGCAGGCTGTCGGATGCCATGGGCAGAAAACCTTTGTTTGTAATGAGCTTGGCTATTTTTGCTTTGGCGACGCTGTGGTGTGGTCTTGCGGGGAGTATTGAGAGCTTTGTTGCTGCGAGGGCGGTTTGTGGACTTGGGGCGGGAGGGGCGATGACTTTGGGAAGTATTTTGACAAGTGACTTGGTGCCGATTGAGTATGTTTGCCTGTCTTTGGCTCTCCCCCCCGGTGTTTTTCTTGAGACTCTCGTTTCTCGTTTATATGTGTGTTTTTGATATAACTAATGATCTCTTCTTCTTTTGCTTCCAGACGTCGCGGCAACTATCAGTCATACGTCAACATGTCATTCGGCACCGGCGCCGCCCTCGGAGCTGCCCTCGGCGGTGCCATGGCTGAGGCACTTGGTTGGAGGTGGGAATTCGGAGTCCAGATCCCGCCGCTATTGCTCTGCATTGCCGTAGCTGTGGTGGTGATTCCGGATGACATTGGACTTAAGGGCCCACGTAAGGGGTTTCGGGAGGCGTTGGGCGAGTTTGACTTTAAGGGGTCTGCTTTGCTGACTGTGTCGACGACGTCTGCAATCTTGGGATTGGTGAGTTTGTTCTTGTTTTGCGTTTCTTCTTCCAGAGTGATGGTTGGACGTGTGTAAGAAGAAGAGTTGACAATATCTCCCTGCTTCACAGAACTTTGGCGGAAACATCTATCCATGTAAGTGACCAAACCACCACGCCTTTCCAACGCCAACATATTCTGACAATCTCACAGGGACTCACCCTCTTGTCATCGCCTCCCTCTCCATCGCAGCCATCTCTTTCCCAACCTTTCTCTGGATCGAATCCCGCGTCCACCTACCCATCATGCCTCTCCGTCTAATCCGCCACTCTCCTCGCGCAAACCTCATATTCGCCAACTTCATCGCCGCCTTCCTCTCCAACTGCATCTTCTTCAACATGTAAGCCAAAAACTCTCCCTTCCCTCTCGCCTCCTCTCACCTAACACACTGACTACACAGCCCCCTATACTTCCAAGCCGTCCTCCTCTCCAGCGCCACCTCTTCCGGTCTACGCCTCGCCCTCCCATCCATCACGTCCTCCATGATCGGCGCCTCGACCGGCTTCGCCATCACTTTAACCCGCCGCCTCAAATGGCCCGTCGTGTCCGGCACGGTATGGTATCTCGCCGGATGCATCATCCTCTGCTTTTTGCACCGCGGCATGTCCACAATCGTCTACCTCCTCATTCTCATTCCCCAGTCCATCGGCCAAGGCTTCCAGTTTCCAGGTACATTCATGGCCATCCTGGCGTCTTCTTCGCAGTCGGAACAGGCCGTCGTCACGAGCACGCTGATCCTCTGGCGAAGTCTGGGCTTCGTCCTGGGAATAGCCATGAGCAGTCTTGTCGTACAAAACGCCTTGGTGTACTATCTCAATCTCTTCGTCCAGGGTCAAGATAAGGCCGAAATAATCGAGCTTGTAAGGGCGTCCGTGGAGGCCGTTGCCAAGCTAAAAGAGCCGTACAGGGAACAGGTCGTGCAGAGCTACGAGGCCTCTCTGAGGCTGACGTTTATCCTCTGCACCGTGGTCGCTGCAATTTCGGTTCTCATCGTCCTGCCTATGAAGCTGCCGCGCTTAGCACCGGTAAATCGCAAGTCATGATGTGAAAAATTGAGAGAATCGGTGAAAAATGAGGACAGAAGAGCGAACCTAGATACTCTGTATATCTGGGTTAGAAAAAACGCGTCAAGAATAGAATGCATTTGACTTGATGATTTGCTTTATACATGAACCTCCCTGATGCCTATCCATTCAAAATTACCCCTTCATAATAATAACAATATTGAAAAATCCTTTTTTGTCTCCTGATTAATGGTATCCGTTGACGTCTCCCGCTCGCAGAGCTTCCAGCTCTTCTTTGGCTTTTCGGTATTCCTCCTGTGCTTCTCGCTCTCTTCGACTAATAAAGTTTACTTCATCCCTCAGTGACTCTAGTCGTCTGTTGATAGCCACATCCTCGGAAATGGCCAACGTCTTGAATCCGCTGAGAGCCACCCTCGCCTTTTCCAAGGCGTCTGCGGCATCTACGACTTTGTCTTTAAGCATCTTTTGCCGCTTCTGGTATCCGCCCAGGTGCAGCGTAAGCTTCTTTTCAAGCTTTGCGTCTTCTTCTGCCGACGTCATGATAGTTTCTTGAACAGCCTGTTTGCGATGATTAGAATCAGGGGCATCCATTAAAAGAGAAATCCTGTCAAATAGAATGGCAACTTACGTCAAAAGCAGCTCGCATAGCGGCATCCTGTTCATCTTCATCATCATTATAGCATCCCAGACCCAAGAGTAAAGAATCCCCTCCAGCTCGGCTCTCAAAGGCGGCTTGGATATCCTCAAAACTGGGCAGCGGCTTGGTTTCTGAGAGAATACGGAGGCGCGCGTCGGCAAGGAGTCCATCATCAATGTGATCCAGAGGTTGTAGCGTTCCCTTGACCTGGGAGCCGTTGAGTGGGAATTTTGTAGCATCATTGGCCATCAGAGTTGCGGTCTCTACGGCAATCAGGGCCGCAGCAGGGTCAGAAATATCCTTCGCCCTCTTGAGCAACTCTGCCAAGTCGACAACCACGGGCCGTGGAAGCCCTCGCTGTATGACTTGAGTCTGGCGTCGCCGCTCAAGTGCCTCCTCAGCCTCTCGTCTTTGGCGTTCCCGTCTATCCCGCTCAGCAGCATCCTCCTCCATGGCCTCGTCACCTACCGCGCCATCCACCTGGTCTTCGGGTATCTCAAATTCCCACTCTGTATCCTTTGGCTTGGGCAGAGCAGCCAGTCCAGCCTGCAGCTGGTTCCGCATGGCCATCTGTCGCAGTTTTACGTCCCGAGGGGTTGCTCCTGTCATGGACATGCCGTCTTCTTGGTTGAGAGCAAAAGTATCTCGAGGGGTACGCATGGGCGTCTGTCCAGGGACAGCACCGTTGACGCCACCGTTTCTCAACGGTGTTGCCAGAGGGTTCGGTGTCGCCATGACCTGCTTCCGAGGCGTGATGCCCTCGAATCCTGTTGAGCCAGAACCCTGGTGCAGAGGAGTATTCTCGCCACCCAGCAATGCAGACTGGGTTTCGTTCAGCGCCCGAATGTTCCTGATCTCGTTGGCAATGTGGTCCTCCTGCGCAGGCGCTCTGGGCGTTCGGATCGGTGCATTTGTGTTGAGTGTCGAATACGAGTTTACAAATCCTCGAGTCGCATCGTTGTCGCTCTCCTTGGCCATCAAGTTGGCGGCCTCACCCATTTTGCCCATCTTTACAATCTCCTCGAGCTCGCCCTCGCTGACTTGCGGTGCTGGCAAGTTTAGAGGTCGGCGCTTGCTGCTCTGCTCGGCCTCCCGAATCTTTTGCATCTGGCCAGCCTTGATGGCTGCCTTTTGCGATTCTGAAATGCCGTCCTTGTCATTCTTCCTCCTCTTGCGCTCATTGTCCTCATCGCCATCGCCCTTTCGCTTATTGGCCAGTTGCTGTTTTCTAGGGTCAAACGCCGCCCGCTGCATCTCATTCCGCGTAAATTCCTCCGAAGTGTCGTAGAATCCAGGGGCAGCTTTCCTTTCGAAGGGAATGTCCGCATTGTAGTCCATCTCACCCTGCTTCCGCGTAGTCACCTTGATGTTGATGCCAGCTGTCTTGAGCTCTCGCCGCTTCTGTAGAGTCGCCAGGCGACGAGACTCCTCCTGCTGACGTTCTCGAGCCTTTCTCTTGGCCTTTTTACCCTGAGTGTTGGCCAGACGGGCACGGGCTTCGCTAAGCATCTCCTTTTCATCTTCGTCAAGATCGATGGTATCAGGTCGAGCAGGTTTCGTCTCTGGATCTGGATCAAGTTCGCCCGGCCGCAGTCTCCTCACATCATCGGCACTTGGGGCTTGCGTCTCGCCGCCATCTGGTCCGGTAAGGCCAAGGCCAGACGACTCACGAGCCTCGGCCTCGTCCAGCAGCTTCTGGTATCGCTCGAGACACTGGTTCGCAGTTCGGCCGACGATCGGGGCGATGGTGCGCCATTGCGTGGGCATAATCTTGGCGAGATGCAGCAACTTCTCATCCTCCTCCTTGCTCCATTCGATCTTCTTGATGCTGGGGTCCAGCCACTCATTCCATCTGGCCTTGCACTGCTTGGGCGTCTTGCGCGCCAGCAGCGACGACACGCGTGCCCATTGGTTGAGGCCATACTTGGAGACGGAGGCCTTGAGGATCTCGTCCTCGATGTTGGTCCAGACGCCTCCCTTGACGACGGGCATTGTGGCGATGGAATTGGTGGTGATGGCGATGCGTGTCCGCTTGCCGGTTTGGCTCCAGAAAATATCCAAAGCCTCGCAGCCGTACCGCGTTGCATTTAGCTGGGAATTGCTGAGTCATCTTTCAGTGTGAACTCTGATTGGTGGGCCACCGACAGCTCAGCGGCGGCTACCGAGCTCTTCACCTTGTCCCCGATTAGGCATACAATCATATTGATGGCTGCAGGTTACCTATCATCCAATGTCTCGGCTCTGTTAGAGGATGCATTGTTAGGGCTCCCCGATCATGCAAACTGTCAGGTACGCATGAGGCACCAACGGATGTCTCTGTTAGTTCAATTGAACCGTTTAGCCAGTATCTCGACGATGGATTTTTTTTTAATCTGCAACACCTGCATGACGTGCCACGTAGAAGCTCTGGCTTCCTATCAACGGAAAATATGGAGTCTATCTATTAGTAGTAGATTGCCGGTTGAAGCCCAACATTCGCTATCGGCGAACTAACAGCAAAAGGGCAAAAGAGCAGCCGAAAAAACAAAAAGTACCATCTTCTCTCTCCAAATCCGACTGAGCAAATTCATACATCATAGCTCTGCCCCAGCTCATCCGATTTTATGCATCTGAAAAAGTCTAACCCGTAATTATTGCAGTGTGAAACTGGTCCATCAAAAGGCTAATCATCCAGACATCATCACAAAGAAACACATACGTACACTTTAGCTTGCGGAGGCGGACTTCGGACTCCACCGACCCCCAAAAGTCCGAATTACCAAGCAAGATTCGCTCTGCCCAACACCAAACAAAGAGATAACCAAGGCAGCCCATCCTTTCGCTTTGCCCTCTTAGGACCAAGTCACAACCCTATTCCCAGAGGCGTGTCGCCAGGCCCCGCCCTTCTGGCTCAAATCCTGTATGCGGATAGGCTGGAAGCTGCGGACCGTCTGCAATCCTCGGCCACCGGCAGCGTTCTGGTGGTGGGCGACTATCGCAAGGAAGCGTGCAATTCAGGCACGATAATCGCGGGCGACGCCCAAACGCAAGCGTCATCGATTCGTCGACTGGTTGGCCGATAGCTGCATGCGATTTGCTGCGCTGGTTTCGCTAGCCTCGACGACGTGGTTGCCCCGAGTCTGTCTGTCTGTCTGTCTCGTTTTTAAAACGACCAACCAAGACAGCATTGCGTTGCAGGAAAACGAGACAAAACGAGACGAAGCAGGAGGAGCACGAGCCTGATGCAGATAACGTCGTCACCACTCACACACTCCGTACGGGGTTCGAGATAGCCGTCACACCAATCCTGATCGCAGAATCCCCAGAGGGCGCCAAACTCAGGTTCTGCCCGTCCCATCTTCCCTCCTCCTGGGGCCCCCGGGTTTCGTCCCCGAATCCACTCGAGGCCGTCCACGCGATTGCTAGAACACGTTTGACGGACAGCTTGGGAATTGACTTGCTTTGTTGGTTCCTCGGCTCCACTCGGGCATTCCCCTGTCATTCCTCCCATGCCCCCGTTTGCTGGAATTCTGCATGTAAGCTCTTACTGTACTCCAGAAAATAGCTTTCCAGCACTCATCTCGCTTCCTCCCATCTGCAAAGCTTCTTGGGCCCCCTTCTCGTCGTCTTATGTACTACCAAAGTATATAAATATTCACTCCCTTGTCCCGTATAGCTATAGAGCGAGGTTCCGGCCCGGCGAGAAATGGGACAGAGTCAAGGCATTTGTCGCTACCATAACTCCGGAGGCTTCCCCATAGTCTTCCCGACCTGAGCGAGCGCGTCTGGCGTTTCCTCGTATTTTATTCTTGTTGTTTTTCTGCCCTCGGACTAGATTATCTTGAGTCGCATCAACACAGACAACTCTTTTTTCGCAATAATAGCTGCACCAAACACACAAAATGACTGGTCCGAAACGGATAAGCGACGACCGGAGTCCGAGTCCGACGATTCGCGAAATCGACAACGATCGCGACTCAGACGTCACCGAGACGTCGCAATTGCTCGGCCCCGAAGGATATGGCGCAAGAAAAGACAGCTGGGACAACGACGTCGATTTCCAGCATTTGCCGTGGTGGCGCAGGCCGTCTGTATGTTTCACATGCCCCGAGTGCGGAGACACAGCTGCATTCATGGCGACACAGCATCTAACAAGCGCCGCAGGTATTCTGGCTTTTGGGACCGTATGCCGTCTTCACTCTCGCTTTTGGCGGCTTGATTGTTCCTAAACTCAACCTGTAAGCAGCAACCAACAAGACTTTTTTTTCCCTTCCCATCAGTGGAATATCTTGCTAATGCCGATGCTGCAGAATTCTTGATCTTGTTTGCAAGCAGTACTTTGCAGACCAGCAACTCATCAACCCTCATTTCACCTACAAGCCCATCGTCTTGGGCTCCGACAACCCGCAATGCAACATCCCCGAAGTCCAGCGAAATGTCGCCACCTTCATGCTGGGCCTGAACCTCATCATCGGCGGACTGAGCGCCATCGTCGCCCCCAAGCTGGGCAAACTCTCTGATCGCTACGGACGACGAAAGCTCATGGCTCTCGCATCCTGCGGTGGCCTGCTCAGCGAAGTTGTCACTATTCTCTGCGCAAAGTACCCACAGGTCTTCAACTACCGGTGGATGCTCGTTGGTGCTATGTTTGACGGCATCACCGGATCGTTTACTGCCGGCAGCATTCTCAGCCAGTCGTACACGAGCGACTGCACACCACCATCCAGGAGAGCCGTGTCCATTGGCTATGTCCATGCTTGTCTCTTTACCGGCCTTGCTGTAGGCCCTCTTCTGGCCGGCTACTTTGTCAAGTGGACTGGAACCGTCATCTCCATCTTCTATGTAGCTCTTGGCTGCCACGCATTCTTCATCGTCTTCGTCCGCTTTATCATGCCAGAGTCACTGTCCAAGCGGAGACAGATGCTGGCCCGCGAGAAGCTGGCGAGATCCGAGACCAGCGAAGGCTTGCTTCCTGCTCGCCGAGTTCATAACCCCTTTGAGGCCTTTGAGATTCTGTGGCCCACTGGTCCCGGAACCTCATCAAGGCTGCGGATCAACCTAGTCGCTCTGGCCATTGCCGACACCATCATCATGGGATCTATGATGGCGGTGGGCAACTGCTTGATGCTGTATAGCGAATACATGTTTGGATGGGGCACCTTTGAGACGTCTCGCTTCATCTCGTTGCTGTCCATGATACGCGTTGTTGTGCTCATGGTCCTCTTCCCCATCATCAACTACGTCTTCCGCATCCGACCAGCAGCTCAACGACGACGCGAGTCTGGGGCACCTGTGGTAGAGGTGAATACGGGAGCGGACAACCTGGACATTTGGCTTCTTCGCTTCGCCCTGACATCAGATGTGCTTGGATGTATCGGATACACCCTCTCTCGGAACCAGCACCTCTTCTTCGCCAGCGGAATGGTTACCGCTCTTGGAGGCCTGGGCAGCGCTACTGTCCAGGCCGCCGTTACCAAGCATGTTCCCGCATCACGCGTCGGGCAGGTCCTCGGTGCTGTTGGTTTCATGCAGGCGCTCTCACGAGTCGTCGGACCCCTCATGTTCAATGGCCTATACGCCGTGACGGTTGGCACATTCCCGCAAGCCATATTCGTGCTCCTCGGTGGACTTTTCTGCATCGGCTTAATATGTGCTTTCATCATTAAGCCTCATAGTATGTATTCTCTCAACAAACGCTTATCCTCAACTCCCTCATTTCAGCTGCTAACAATCAATTACAGTCCACTGGGAAGACGTCGGCGAAGAAGACGAAGAACCATTGAACCAAAGCTCGGGACGCTTCGAAGCCAGTGCCGGCCAACTCATCTCCGCCGGCGAGGAGTCGGATTTCTTTTAACAAGCGGACGTGTCTGACGATGCACTTTTCTCGGGCGCCTGCTCTTTAGCGGTTTGCGGCGCAGCGGTTGGTGGCGAGTATTTCTTTCGACAGCAGGCGAGGCCAATAAGAAGGAGGATATAGAAAGATTTGGGCATTGTGTGGGATTGGATTTCTTTTGTTTGATGTTGTAAACTGAGCGACTTGTTACTGGATTTTTTTTGAGAGGAGGGGTTTTTTGTATGATGTGAAATGTAATGCTAGAATACCATTAGAAGATACCAATACACTGTACGGAGCAAAGCAAGCAAAATCTCATCCGGTGAATATGACATGGCCTGTCTTATAGCACATTTTAGCTGACTCCATAACTTAGTTGAAGCTGCTGTCACTCTGAGTTGAGAACTTACTCCACAGTCAACCCAATCAACACTTCTTAATGGGCGGCCGCTCCCCCGCTCCAACAACGTTCTTAGTCTTAAATCTCACCTCTCACATCTCACTCTCACGTTTCTCATCTCACCATCACCCGAAGAACAAAAAATAAAAAAGGAGGACCCAATTGGGCACTCATATAAATCCGCATTCCTCTCACCCATGAGCCAATTTCTCCCACGTCTGTCTCATCATTCAGGTTAGTCCAGGAGAAATTTCATCTGAATTTCCCGCAACGCTGAAAACGAAGACATTCAAATCGCTAATGCGCGAGGTTGAATAATCGCTTTGCAGACTTATTGGCTTCAAGACTAGCATTGTTCCGAGTAAGCCGATTTGCTGTTGCACGGCCTTGGTCAGATTGTCCTGCTAGAGCGTTTAGTCTGAAGAGCTTCGGGAAGCCTTCGTTTGTGAGGGGCGTCATGACTTCGACTAATACGGACGGAATGACTATCAAGTTTGGGCCCTTTGAGGTCACGAAGCAGGTATGCATAGAAAATTGATGCCAATCCCCTTTCTCCTTCATAAATCACCATAAAATCATCATAGCCAGGAAATCCCCGATGAAACCCAGCTGATTAACATCGCTCTAGGTCTTCCTGACAACTCCGCACTCCTACGGTCTTGTCAATCTCAAGCCTCTCCTCCCAGGACACGTCCTCATCTGTCCACTCAAACCCCACAAACGCCTCCTGGATATGTCCCCCGCTGAAACAACAGATCTCTTCGCCACGGTACAGCAGGTCCAGAAGCTCCTCGCCAAGCTCTACTTCCCGGATCCCTCAGATCTCATGTCCGGCAGCTTCACCGTCGCGCTGCAGGATGGCGCGGAGGCGGGACAAACCATCCCCCATGTGCACGTCCATGTGATTCCCCGTAAGAAGGGCGACATGGGAGAGGCTATGGATGAGATCTATGTGCACCTGTCAAGCGAGGAGGCCAATGTGGGAGGAGCTCTGTGGGACCAGCAGAGGCCTCGACCGGCTGGAAAAATGCCGAGGATTGAGGACGCGGAGCGCAATGCACAGACAATGGACCAAATGATTGAGGAAGCGGAAAAGTACAAGACCGTGCTGGAGGAGATGGGCATCGCGACTTCTACCAGGGGAAGTGAGCGGCTGTAAGAGCCCGGATGTCTGTCGGAAGGGAAGATGTTGTGTATAGAAGCGCTGTGTACCTGCATACACGGTGTATGTGTTACCATACCTTAGATGCTGCATGAGCATCCATGGTCGATAGATACAAGAATTAAACAAGGCGGCATGTTATCGTTGTCATTTATTGAAAACGCGTGTTTTCGTCACATTACCAGGGAACCTATGACCGAAGCGATTGACAATGTTTGTCTCATGCCGTTGAAACAAAATGCGTCCCTTTGGGGTTGGCTGTTCAATGCCTAGGATTTTTTCACTCATTTCGCTCGGATCATCGGTATGCATTCGTATCAGTTTCCAGATGGGAATTGGGGATAAATTGTCTATAATTAGACAAGTAAAAAGTCCTTGGGCAAAGGTTGTGTCTTTTTGCAGCGGAGACTTTTCTTTTCTTTGAGTGTTGTAGCCAATATATGTTGCATGCAACACAACAGGTTCATAACTGATAATGCAGTCGGAATAGCCGATGCTGATCGCGCCCCGAGACCGGCGAAGCGGCACTCGGTGAGCCAACACCAATGCTATCAAGAAGATTGAAGAGACACAAAAGTCATCAGGGAAGATGACTGAAGCCCCCTGTTGTCTATCAAGTATCACAAGTTGTAGAAGGCCCCGCGTCACGGTTGTTGTTGGCCCCTAGTGGTTCGACTACCGCTTGACCCAATGACTACACGTAAGAGATGCGTCGTCTTCTATCTCACTTCTCAGCCCATCTGATGTTGGAAAGATGCTCCACCCAGTGTGGTCCAACCCTCGGGAACTAGCGCAATTCGCTCTTTAGTGCTCGCTCGATAGATGCATAAAGAATGGCTCGTGCTCCACCCTTGTTCGATTCTTTTATTCCCAGTGGCTTCAAGGTCATGCAAAGAGGGGTGTAAGGTCGTCAGGGTCTCGGCACTGCAGCTGGTGGGTGTCCTTTTACGCCAAGATCCGCGTCGGCGGAGGAGGCGTCCCGGGTCGGGCTTTCAACGGCCTGTTTGCCTCGTACCTTGTGCGTTTGGATCGCGACACCCGCCTGGGGTGGTTTCCGGCGGGTGCCTTGCGGGAAACGGTCATGAGGCTGCTAAAACCAAATACTCTGCGGAGCACCCATTGGATGAGCTGGGGGTTGCGAACCAGACCGCCTGTTTGCTCCGGCTGCGACTCGAGACACATTCCAGCCAAGGTGAGCAGCGGGGAGGAAGGAAGGGAGAGAGGAGAGCGTGAGATGTCGAGGAGGGGCACAAGGCGGGGAACAGACGCTCCGGGTGATATGTTGGCTCATGCCGCGCAGATCCGGATGCTCTCAGTTTGCAGCCGGAATCCGCGTCTTGCAGACGGTCGCCTCAGTTCTCGTGACTTCTATGAGGTTCGATGCTCTGCAAAGCTCAAGACAAGCTCATTGGGCTGATGACGCCAGCATTCCCTCTTACTTTTCCATCTTGCCCTTTCGCCAGCCGACCAACTGTAGATCCGGCTTTAGCGCTGTAGTTATCGAATCGGTGCTGGCGGGAGAAAAAGGGTGTAGCGTGACCGAGCAAAACTGGCGCCCATGGTCCAAGCCAAGTGACATTGAGTAATGGCAACCCGGACCCTTCGCACGGGGATATCCTAGCAGATTTCGTCTGCATGCAAGTACGAGCATGCAACCGATCCCATCTTTGGTTCGACTGTCAATCTAATGTTGCATGGGAAATTTGACTGGGTCGCATCCGACTGTAGAACCACTTCGTGGGTCGGCGATTTGGCGCCAGGTCCATGGGAAGCGGAAAAGAAGGACAACAACACCACTAAGATTCACCTTGGAGTAGATGGATGGCAATGCCTCAACTGTATAACAGCGTAGCGAATCATTTCCACTGAATTAATTCTGTCGATGGTGACTGATTGATCCGCGCGTCGCCATGCCATGAAACCTGGTCATCGTCATTCCCGTCATTGCACCGTCATGCGGTCATCCGTCTCTGCCTGCAAGGTCATGACAGAGAAATTGAACATGCCCGTGTGAAGGTGAGATTCGGCTGTGACGGTTTGGCAGAATCAAGAAGCAGCGCCACTCCGTACAAAGTAAAATTCTGCAGATACGAGCACTGTTGATGCAACGAAGCAGATCGTCGATGAAAAGCGTCGGGTCGTCGGTGCTCCACCGAGGAACCTCCACGCAAAATGCAAAAGTTGTCGAGAACTTGCCATCTTTGGTGGGGTTGGTGAAGCGAGGAGAAAATATGACTGGCCAATTGCCACGCCCAATTGCATGCTCGTGCGCGATATATGCATATACTGTGTAGTGGCGCAGGTCCATGCGCTATCACTCTCAAACTCCTAGTTCGGAGGTGGAAAAAATTGCCAGCCTCCGATGGCCAATAGCAAAGCATGTGATGCCTGGATCCGACAAGCGACACGAGACCAAAGAAACTCCCACATGGTGCAAGGTTGGACAGCGTCGCATTTCAAACTAGGACTGTTCACTAGCTGGTTGATCGCTGCTGGTTAGGGCACTTGGGGCATTGTTTTTTTTCTCTCGGTTGCTAGTCGGCCTTGCAAGCAGTAGGCGGCTGGCACGGATTCGCCATTCGGGAAATGAGAGACGAGTTGCTTCTTGTAGCAAGCGAACGAAGACGTTTCGCCTCCCCCAGATGTGGCGAATTCGGAAACAATGCATTCAATTGTGAAACTGGAGCAGAATTGCAATTGGCATCAGAATTAGCATCAGAACTACAACCGCACAGTCTTTGCCGTCGAAAGCAGCCCAGCTATATGTAAAAACAATGCAAGACACGACAACCAGAGACACAAGGCCAGCTGCTACCGCCCTAGTGAGACCCCTGGGGTGTGACGCTTGCGGCTGCTGCCAGAGGCTAAAATACCTAAAAGGTAGTTAGCGTGTGGCTCGTGTCACCTCGCTTTCTGCATACTGCTGCAGACTGCGCTAGAGCCTCCACATGCCACATGCAGCCACAAAATTCTACATGTCTTAGATGCATGTCTCTTCTTATCGATGCGTTCAGAGCTCCACCCAATATCTTGCTCAGGCACTGTGTCTTACTGTATTGCTCCCACCTTGATAGACGCCGGTAGAAATAGGCCTGCTCCCACCACTTTCGCCCAGTTTCCATCGATTCTGCTCTTCACATCTTTTGCATCAATCAATCAGTTCTTTGTTCATTCTTATTTGCGGTCGTTGCCTAATCTTGCCGCTTTGTGTGCAGGACTTGGCAGCAAACATCTGTTCAGTGCAGCGAATCAGAGCACATCCTGCCTTTGAACGCGATCGCCTACACAGCAATCAACTTTTTACTCTTTGCTCTCAACTCGATTCTCAACTCTCGACTCAACTCTCGACTCAACTCTCGACTCTCAACTCTCGACTCTCAATTCTCGACTCTCAACTCTCACAATCCTTCTCTAGAGACTTGTCAACCTCTCTAGAGATACGCACACCAACACACGCACCTTATCACCTGTGCTTGTGTCTGTTGTCGTAAGCTCACACCAAGCAGAGAAGACATGACCCTAACAAAGCAGGCTCGTCTTCGCAACCCCGACGACTTCCCGACCCTCCAACTCTTTCTCCTCGGTAAGTTCCGCTTCAATGAAAGAACCAGCAATGCGCTTCGCAACCGCAACTAACCCAGCTTCTCAGCCATTGTTCGCCTTGCCGAACCAATCGCTCTCACTTCCATCTTTCCCTATGCGTGGGCTCTAGTCAAGAGATTCAAGATCGGAAACGAACAAGATGCCTCCTTTTACTCGGGTCTTCTCATCTCCTCCTTCTCCCTCGCCGAAGCCCTCATGGGCATGTATTGGGGCGGTTTATCTGACCGTATCGGTCGCAAACCCGTCCTGATGCTCGGCTGTGTGGGGACTATGCTCAGCATGATCATGGTAGGATTCGCCTCCAACATCTGGATTGCGTTGGTTGGACGCGCGATAGGGGGGCTCCTCAACGGCAACATTGGTGTCATTCAAACCATGGTCGGTGAGCTCGTCACAAAACCCGAGCATGAGCGTAAGCTATTCCCCCTCCCAGTATTTGATGATAAAAGATGGCTAACAAAAATTCCCAGCGCGCGCCTTCTCCGTCATGCCCTTCGTGTGGAGCATTGGAACCATTATCGGCCCTTGCATTGGCGGAACCTTTGCCGACCCTCACGAGTCCTGGCCCAATGCTTTCCCCAAGGGTTCTCTGTTCGAGCGATACCCCTATCTGCTACCTAACCTGCTTTGCGCTGCTCTCTTGTTTCTCAGCATCGTCATGGGCTTTTTCCTCCTAGAGGAAACTCACCCGGACATGCAGCCTCGGGTTTCTCTTCCAGCAGACACCTACGTCTCAGAAGAGACTCCACTGCTAGAGACTTCAGACGCCATAAAGCGACCAGCAGTCGATTTGCGTGCCGAGACCTACGGAACCATTCGAGACGGCAGCAGCAGCAGCGGGGAGTGTCCAGAGAACAACTCGAACGAGATGGCTATGGAAAAGCAGATGCCTACGACCATTTGGAACAAGCGCATCGTCGGCTTCATTATCTCCTTGTGCATCTTCACCTACCACTCGATGACCTACGACCACCTCATGCCAATCTTCTTTGAAGACGAGCGAGTTTCGGTAAATACCTTCTCCAAGTTTGGTGCCCTTTCACTCTTCTATTCTCCCGGAGGCTTGGGCCTTTCCCTTCGAGATGTGGGAATGATCATGGCTGTCAACGGAGCTATCGCTCTGTTCGTCCAAGCTGTCATCTTCCCCCTGGCAGCCGAAAAGTTTGGTGTATACCGACTTTTCCTGCTTGTCACAGTCCTACACCCCATCATTTACGCTATTGTCCCTCTTCTACTCTACGTTCCCGAATCCCTTCTTTTCCCCTCCATCTACTTGTGCCTTGCTGTACGCAACGTACTTTCCATCACCCTTTACCCCCTTCTCCTTATCCTGATCAAAGGAGCCACCCCTTCTGCGAGTGCTCTGGGCAAAGTCAACGGCTTGGCTGCCAGCGCTGGCGCTGCCTGCCGCATGATTGCGCCACCAGTCGCAGGTTATCTCTACACACTGGGTAGCCAGGTGGACTGCACTGCCTTACCATGGTTTTGCAGCTCCCTGGTTGCCATTTTCGGTGCTGTTCAATGCTTCTCCGTTCCCCGGGATCGTAGTTGTCAACGATCTAAGGAAGACGCTGAAGAACAAATTCACAACGCCACGCCCACTGAAGTTTCAGTTGAGGTTGTGGAGTGAAGAAAACGCAATCATAAAATGATTTTCAAAAAGAAAAGAATGCATATGAGAGAAATGATGAACGGCATCCTCCTAGTAGGAGCCGTCATATTTTTACAAGACACCACCTGCAAGTTGCAGTGGTGAATAAGTTAATAAGATTAGCAGGTTTACGCACGAATTAACCGGCGTTTACTTTCCGCGGAGGTTCAGAATGGATATATACCCAATGGCTCATGTTCAGATTGGTTGGTAAAGGATTTGGTTGCGATGCGGTGGAAGAGTACAAATGATATCCAAAAGGGCGCATGTACATAAATTGTTTTGTGTATGGATTGGGCATTTGTCGGCGTTTTGGGGCTTGGAAAAGTGTGTATTTATCCTGATACTTTTTTATTCTCTCTCTTGTCCCCAAAGAATGAAGGGGACTAGATAGCATTAGAGACTAGAAAAGATAGTAATGATGATGCTTGTACAAATACTTATCTTGATCCTTTTTCCCCCTCTCATGTGGATGGTGAGGTGACTGAGACAGTGCTGCCTAGTCATGTATGACGAAACGCTGCTTCACCGGAGTACAAAAAAGTTGGAAAGAAAAAATCAATAAAAGCACAATAGATAACAAATGAGATTTTTAACATGGAATAGAATGGTGAATCTTCTAGACTTTCATGGTGTCGCATAAAAAGTGCTGATCCTGTTGGCGACTGCAAATTCTGAGCTACTAAATCAAGGCTCCAAGATTTCACACAAAATTTTGTCACTCATCAAAATTTCAAGCCCAATGCGCCACCCTCAATAAAAAAACACATTCTTGCGTGCACTTTCAACAACACCAACGAAGGGGGAGGTACATTCTCATATATTCCCCCTCATCGCATAACCTCATCCAGATAAAAAAAGAAATAATCGTGTGCCCGTTTCAACGATGAGCATCGACCAGCTCGCCGACCACATCGAGCAGGCCATGAGCCTCGCTGACCAGATGCCCGCTGATGGAACGGGCCCTGCGCTCCCTCCTCAGCTGGCCTTGAACCGCAACAGGACCGCTGAGGAGGTTCTCGCAGACCTGAACAAGTCGCCGCTGTTCATGACGGAGATGGAGGAGAACGACGACATCGCCGCGCTGCAGGCCCTAGCATACGAAGGCACGGCGCTGGAGAACGCCGCGGACTTCAAGGAGCGCGGCAACGAGTGCTTCAAGGTCAAGGGCTACAAAGACGCCAGCGAGTTCTACGGCAAGGGCATCGCGGTGCTCTTCGTCGAGGAGCGGAAACGGGCGCACGGTGAAATCACAAAGCATCCCGAGACCGGGGAGCCGGACTCGGAGGACGAGATCCGCCAGCAAAAGGAAATGCTCGAGGCCATGTACGTGAACCGCGCGGCGTGCCACCTGGAGATGCAAAACTACCGCAGCTGCTGGACGGACTGTGCTGCAGCATTGCGGCTCAACCCGCGCAACGTCAAGGCGTACTATCGCAGCGGAAAGGCGCTGCTGGCGGTGGATCGCATCGAGGAGGCCGACGACGTGTGTGCGAGAGGGTTGGCAATTGAGCCGGAGAATAAGGCTCTACGAAGCGTTGCAGACGGCATCATCAAGCGTGCCACGACGCTGAACGAGCTGAAACGAAAGGCCGCGGAAAGAGAAGCGAAGAAGCAGCGTCGAGCACTGCTCCTCAAGACGGCCATTGCAGCGAGGGGGATAAAGATGCGGACGACGGAGCAGCCGCCGGAGATGGAGGACGCAAAAGTGCGGCTGACACCGAATGAAGACGATCCTTCGTCCGAGCTGGCGTTCCCCACGGTGTTGCTATATCCGCTTCACTTGGAATCTGATTTCATCAAGGCCTTTCATGAGACGCATTCTCTGGAGGATCACCTAGGATATATATTCCCCTTGCCGTGGGACAATGAAGGACAGTATACTCTTGCGGGAGTGACATGCTATATCGAGACGAAAGAAGGCGGCCTGATCAAGATGGGCAAGAAGGTTCCCCTGTTAAAGGTACTGGCTGGAGGCAAAGTTGAGGTTGTGGATGAAGTGGTGAGGATTTTCGTATTGCCGACTTCGAAGGCTGAAGGATGGGTCAAGGAGTTTAAGGAGAAGAGGGCGGCGGAAAGGGGAGAGCACAAGTGATGTGATTTTTTGACGATTTAAACGAAAAAAAAATTGGTTTAGAGATGGCGTTCAAAAGTGCTCTGTGAAAAGATATCAAGGAGGAGGGGGTAACATCAAGATCATATGTTGGAAGTGTGAATCTAAAATTTGGAAGAAGAAAAGCGAAACCTACATAGAGACTACTACATCTTGTCAATCTTGACGAAAACTTGAAATACAACATACAAAAAAAGCATAACCAAGAACACCTCTCCAAAAAGATGACCCAAAAACAATCTGATTGCAAGCACCAGTCCTGCGGGTATCTTGAAACGAGCAATACGTGGATGAATGTCCTCAATCACAGCATCACGTTCCCCATTTTTGGTAGTCTAACCAACATCATCCAGTTGTCAAAAGGAATGGGCCTTTGGTCGCTTCTTCTGGTGACGCCGGTCAGAAAGGTCGTCCTCCGAAGTTTCCACCGCTATCGTAGAGGAATGTTCTACGCCTCGAGGCTCTTTATGCAAGCTCAACAGTGCTGCCGCTGCTCTGAAATGCTCCAGCTCTAGCTGTGGCTGTCTCTCTTGATTTGCTTCCACAACCGGAGCACGCGAATACGCCGCTCCAGCCTCATGATGAGCTCGTCTACGCCGCTTTGGTCTCCATTTCTCAACATGCTTTCTCTCAGATCCGCTCGTCTCGGTTCGTGAGGACACATCGAAGAAAGTGCTCGGTGGCTGGAAAAGCTTAGGATCAAGAACAGATCGACCAGTCATGTTCATGCTCATTCGCGAAAAGGGGTTGGCTTCGCGGGCTTCGCATGCCGTACTCGGAGCCGAAGCTGCTATGGGATGGTGACCAAAGGCGGCCTCAGGAATCGAGGTGATCAAACGCTGAGAACGCGGAGCTTGAGGGCGTGACGGTAGTCTGAGGGAGGGCGTTGGCTGGCTTTCCCGTTTGCCACGCAGGGGATAGTCTCCAAGCACCAGAGGGCCACGTATTCCACCGACAGCCTTTACAATTCGATTTCCTTGTCCCTGTCCATAGCGAAACCGTGCAACGTCTTCAGTAGCTTGCATGATGACCAGTCGACTGATCACCATGTCATTGTAATAAGGAGATTCGGAAGGAGTACACTGAGAGGGAAACGATGGGCCAAAGAGCGGTATCAATGCACCCGCAATTCTCGTGCAAAAAGTCGCACATACCGCTCTTGCACATGGATATGGCATCCAATATCCTATGAAATAAACAAAGCATGAGCATTCCATATTGATACTGGATTCTTTCCGGGCATACCTTGAGCTGACACAGCGCCTCCGGTTATGCTAGGCGATATGTCTCTTAATCCCGGATTTCTATCGAGCATCTGGGAGGGTTTGGTCTATTCATCATCAGTAGAGCATCTAAATGGGTAGCTTAGATGGCAAAAGGAGAGTAAACGCAACGCCATACCTTTGCGTACCCCAAACACTTGAAGAATGGAGTCATGCGAACAAGACCGACATTATAGTCCCACATGACAGTGTAGATTGCCTCGTTGTAGCAAAACTCATACTTGAAAACTATAACCAAGTCTCGTCAGCCCCTTTTTTTCAACGAAAAAGGTAACCTCTCTCAAGAGAGTCCCTTACCTTCAATGCTCTCTCTTCCCGTCTTTTCGAAAAAGTCCTTCTTTGAGCTACTGTAAGGGATATGGTCGCAACTCTGTCGTATCTGTCCAAACGGACTGACTTGAAACCTTTGGACCTCTCGATACGATGCTTGGTCGACATCTTCAAAAGGGGCGAAATTGACTGGCCCCTGTAACTTCGGCTTGGACATAGTGCCAGAGCTCCCCTGTGGTTTCGCCTTTTGGGTAGGCACCGATCCATCTGTCGTCTCTCGTAATGCTCCTGACGGCAATGATGTCGATGGTTTGACCAACACTGGATCAGACTGTCGGAAACCAGGCTCAGGCTGCCCAGACAAAGCAGGATTCAGAATAGAATGCAGAGGTAGCATCTTGTGCCCAGTGTTTGTAGGCATCCTGCGATATGGCTTGGATGCAGGACCAGCACAGCCAACCAATTCAGAAGCCTGAGCGTATGCGACAATGTCGGGCAAATGATACCCTTATTCTTGGGAATGGAGGAAAAGGTGTAGTGTATGGTTTTAATAAAGTTCCAAATAATTCATCAGTAGCAATAAGAGCAGTCGAAGGCAGCATGGAGACTTCCAGCACCTCAGGCTCCCTGGCTTGGCAAACAACAATGAGAGGACAGTCACTTTTGACGTAGATTCTGTCCAATAAAGGGACTTGAGCTTGCTTGTCTGTCAAGAGCGGACCACAAATCCGGGGCACAGAAGAGCTGCGGGGATCAAGACGTTAAACAGTCAGCGGTGCGGTCACCGATCAGGTGCTTCTTGGATGAAGTTTGCGTCCCAAGCTTCCAGGACAAGGTTTCCAGATTCTGGCGCTCGGATTATGGCTTTCAGCACGCATAAGTCTTTTACTCTTGCGTTTGCAAATCTCCACTGCGGCCAGAGCGTCAGAAGCACTCCGCAGTCGACCCCGGGATTCGGGTACAAGTTGGCGGGCCAGGAGATGAGATTCCAAAATTATCTCGCCGCAGGTTGCAAAATGAGGTTTTCAGTGTCCCTCATTTACTGTAGGCAGGTTCGATTTGATTCGATTTGATTGCTAGAGATTGGTCTTCGCTAAGTTTGGTGAACGGCGAACGGGCCGCATCCTGTTGCTGCTAATGAGGACCATCTAGAAGCCGTGTATTTGAAGGTTCAAGATAACCACCTGAGATCCAGCCCAGGCCGTACCAGGTCTTATCCATACTTCCAACGGCAAACTAAGAAGGAATGCGCTACAGCGTTCCCGGTTACGCTATGAAAGCGCAAGAAAAATCAGCATCTCTGCGATCCAAACTCAGAGAGCTGTAACACTTGGATATCACCCTGTTCAGACGCCTGCTCGAGGGCATGCTAATCTGTCATCTCATGTCAAGGTCACCGCCACCACTGCAGACAACCGTGTTATTGAGTGGAAGACGATGTTACTCTAGATGAGGGATTCCGGAAAATCGCTTAGAAGAGCAAATGGGTTCGACGAACGCAAATACCGGCTGCCGCACGCATTCCAGGGGAGTCACCTGTTTGAATGTCATATTTTATCCGTTGAGAGAAGCGGCTATCGGTACGGGTAGCTGCATCGGCGGCATCACCAGTCAGCTATCCCCCAGTCCATTGCTGCCTTTACGAAGCACGGGAGAGAGTCAGAGGCTGGCCTGTGTTCCAGCTATCCGTTGACATCTTTCCAAGTATGACAGGACACCTTCGAAATGGCCACGTGTTGGGGCCGCGGCATCATATGGTTCGATGTCTGCCTTGACGGATATGCTCTATGAGCAAGAAAATCTTATATGTAACCTTATTCTTTGCCCTGATGAGTTTTGTCCGCAATGAGATCATCAGAGTTGCCATTGCGAGCGAACTTTGACCAGATCTATAAGACGAACTTGTAGGATGAAGAAGCCGACAGGTAAACGAATCTGTATCCACGGCCAACCGTACTTCCTTTTGAATCGAAAGTCAATCAAAGTTGAAAGAAGCAAAAGAATCGTGATTTTCACTCAATATGTCAACTCATTCCAAATCGGAGTCAACGTAGAGCAGTGTGTGCGTACAGATTCGGGGAAATTCTCCGATGATGCACAAGTTTAATCACCTCGTGAATCCCTCTCGGTAGCAAAGAGCCTGAGCGAAGGAGTGGTTGAGAAAAGAAGCCGATTCATTGAGTCATACTGTCGACTCAATTCGCTGTCGGCAACGAGAATTCTTGGCGAGAATACAATGCAATATCTGTTATCCAACACTGCTGAGCTTTCCTCTGCCAGGCACGGTTCTCATCAGATAACTATGGCGCAGGTAATTTTCGTTGCACAAATTCTCGGCATCGAGCAGATGCATCAGAGGACTCATGCAGCTCTCCAGGACGATTCTGAATCGGGAGTAGTGTGCTCAACGAGTTCGAGTCAAGCTTGATGGGATACCAATTGCACCTGTCAACGCCTGTTACCATGAATAAGCAGGCAGATTGTCCCGGCCCGATAGCTCGGCATGCAACCATCATTTCCTCGTACTAGTTATTTGTCCCCATCTCATCACGAAATGGAACGTGGAAGACGGAGGCCTGGCGGGAGTGCCATGCCTCAGCAAAGGCTAATACCCAATTTTAAAGGTAGGCAAGGGCGTTGTGGCAAACGGATGAGGGTGTTGGACAATCCATCTCTCCAGGAGCCACTTCACCGTTGAGAACCAAATAGATGCTAATGAAAAATAATGAAAATATTAGCCGTGGAATGCCAATCGAACGTTCATGCATGTAGGGAAATATGAGTATCGGTGTACAAAGGCCCATCTCCATCCACAGCAGAGATTCTAGCAGGAGGGTTTCATATGATGGCACAGTATTCAAGTCGTACACGGGACGTCGAAGGAACCTACAGGTATTATGCCGTATTCTCTGCAAAGAAACTGAAGCTGTAACGGATGTTTGCATACCTCGATGTAAACGCCCTGTGCTCTGCATGGCACCGTCTTTTTACCTAGACCACAGGGTCCCGGTCACACCTTCCAGACGTTAGAACGGATTCAATATTCGAAAGGTATATCTCATTCGCAACCGCTGGCTAATTGGCCCTCGTTTGATGAGGCGAAGAAGCTGGACGGGAAGCGACTCCATCGAAAGGCACATTCAAGAAATTAAGGGCCACCAGTCCAGCAAGGCCATGCAAATAGACTACCCTTAAGCGCTGACCATGATAGAAATGGGTCTCTCTTGATTCAATTTCATCCAACCGGCAGGGGAGGATAATTGCTGTCGTGATTCGTGCCACAGTAGCACTGTCACCCAAGTCAGGCTTTCATGTTTGCTGAACCGGTCAACGAATTTCCAGGGTAGGGGAAATCCAACAACCAATAACACAGACGTCTGCAACATATCATCACCAACGTGCGTAAAAATCAGTTTTGGTCTGTTTGGGATATCATGGTGTGATGCTTTTGATCACTTTATCAATTGGACTTTGGTTGTTGTGTCGAGTTGAATTGCAACAAACACGCACGTCCTGTTTGCGGCTGACATTTGGGTACTTGAGTGTCGCACAAACAGTATTGAAAGCTTTGTTCAACGAAAGACCAACAAATTTTAAAATGACAATTTGAGTGATACTTGATAGAATCCTTAAAGATTTTGAATGCTTCTTCATTAGATTATTAAGTAGCAGTAAAACTCAACGTAAAATAAATGCAAATGGTAGAACGTGAAGCCAGGAAAGATTCATGTTTGTTCCATCCCATTGAGTGCGGTTTGGTCCATCCGAAGTATCTTCCTAGGATTGTGGCCAATTAAATCGCCACAAATTGAGAGTACATCAGCTGCTGCCAAAATTAGCCTTAAAGGAAAGTCTCAAAAGTTGATTCAGTACTTTGAGCTACATAACGTCAGTGATCAACGCGGCGATCAGGCAACCTTTTTGCTAGCAAATAAAGTCTTTCATTGTACTCAGTCCGTAGAGAAACAAGGTGGATACAGGTACTTGGGTTGGACCAAACCGCACTCAATGGGATGGCAGGCACGCAGAGGATACTTTGTTTGGTTACTGTGCAGGTACCGGCTAGCGTTTGGACCGCTAAGTGGTACCTCTGCCACATCTCACTCAAGCCTCATCGCCGAGTACCTTGATAGGTTGGCGCATCTCACTTGTGCCTCAGGCAACAAAAACGCGCTCCACTATCAGATCAGCGCTAGTCCCGATGCGGCACTCTGCGACAAAGCGATAGCCAGGTCGCGTCCATCAAAGGATCGATTATTTGTTTACGCGGGGCTCAACAACAAAAAATTATCACCGCCTTTACCAGCATCGCTCTTTACTCTGGCCTTTCCATGTGACTTGGGCCCTTTTCGAATTCGATCCGGGTCACGGCCGCTCCCTTTTTCTCTCCTTTGCGACACTGCTTGCGAGCCGTTCCAGCCGTTTGGCTCAACTCTCCTTTGTCACAGCCGCGTGTCTCAAGCCCTGCATCATCCTTGTCGACGACTTTATCGAGTACCCTGTTTGTGCGCCCGAGATCATCTACGACTGTACGATTTCCCGTCAGCTCTCCGCTGAGAGATACCGCGACCATGGATTCCGACGATGACTCCGTCTTCGCTATCGAAGATGATTCCGAGGGATATGTCCCAAAGCCCGTAAGTTACTCTGGGTCCCTTTGAAGGCTCCTATATCGGTGCTGCACTGGGATGCGATTCGATGCGCCGCTCTGCAGTTGGGTTATGTGATGTGACTTTGCATTTCCCATTCACTTGCGCACGTGTAGCTTCAGCACGGATTCACTCTCGTCTCCTCTTTCACACCTCGACTGCGCTCGCTCAACTCAATCTCCTCCATCCCCTCCACCCACGATTCAACATACCAACTCTACGCACAGCACTATCATCCCACATCTGCGCCGGCTTAACCTAGTGTGTTTATCCCACAGTGGCTAACGTCTCTACCATAGAAGGCCAAGGCTGCCGCGAAGCCAGCTGCTAAGAAGATGGTGCAAACAACGTTAAAATCAAAACCAGCGCCGAAGAAGCGCCCCATCATGGAAAGCGATGAAGACGACGAGGACCCGAGTGCTTCATCTGGCTTCTCCAACACTCCGCCAACCGCTAAGAAGCAGAAGACGGCAGCTCCACCGAAGAAGTCGGGCAGTAAGCCTCTAGCGGAGCTGGAAAATGACAGCATGATCATCGACGACGAGCCCAAAGACGAGCCCAAGGCTGGCGCCAAGAAGAAGACAGCGACGGAAACGTACCAGAAGCTGACACAGCTCGAGCACATCATCAAACGTCCCGATACGTATATCGGCTCCGTGGAAAAGACAGACCAACAGATGTGGGTCTACAACAAAGAATCGAAGCAGATGGAGTATCGCAACATCACATATGTCCCTGGTTTCTACAAGATCTTTGACGAAATTCTCGTCAATGCTGCCGACAATAAACAGCGTGACAGCTCCATGAGCATGATGAAGGTCACCATTGATCGCGCTACTGGCGAGATTAGTGTTGAGAACAACGGCAAGGGAATCCCCATTGTCATGCACGAGAAGGAAAAAGTTTTCATTCCTGAGCTCATCTTTGGTCACCTGTTGGCTGGTTCCAACTTTGATGACAACGAGAAGAAAACCGTGGGTGGTCGTAACGGTTATGGTGCGAAGCTGTGTAACGTCTTCAGCACAGAATTCACCCTGGAGTGCCAGGACAGCGAAAACGGAAAACGATACAAGCAGCTATGGACCAACAATATGCAGACCATGCACAAGGCCAAAATTACTTCCAATAAGACATCAGATTTCGTCCGAGTCACCTTCAAGCCGGACTACGCTCGATTTGGAATGGAAGAAGGCATCACAGACGACCTCGAGGCACTGCTCTACCGAAGAGTTTACGACATGGCTGGCACAATGAGAGGTGTCAAAGTTCAACTCAACGGCGAACTCATCAAGATCAAGGACTTCAAAGCATACTGTGATCTCTATGCAAAGTCTATTGCAGGCGAGAGGAGCGCGGAGGAGGGCGGCAGCCCAACTTGTACTGTCGAAATTGACAAGGACAAGGGCCATCCCCGCTGGGAAGTTGGTTTCACTGTATCAGATGGCACTTTCCAGCAAGTGTCATTTGTCAACTCGATCGCAACAACCTCAGGAGGTACTCATGTCAACTATATCGCTGACCAGATTACAGCATACCTCCTCAAGGCGGTGACAAAGCTGAGGAAAGGACACGGTTTGAAGCAGGCGCATCTCCGAAACCACATCTTCATTTTTGTCAACTGCTTGGTCGATAACCCTGCGTTTACGTCGCAGACCAAAGAGCAGATGACTACCAAAGCAAGCCAGTTTGGTAGCAAGTGTGCCCTGGGAGAGGATTTCCTGAAGAAGGTAGCCAAATCCGACGCAATCAAAAACATCATGGACTTTGCCGAAAGAAAGGCGGACAAGATGATGGCTAAGAGTGATGGTAACAAGCGCTCTCGAGTGAGCAATGCTAAGCTTGTCGAGGCCAACTTGGCAGGTACCAGGCGCGGTCATGAATGCACGCTCATCTTGACAGAAGGTGACTCTGCCAAAGGTCTCGCCGTCTCTGGACGAGCCATCTTGGACCCCGACCGCATTGGTGTTTTCCCGCTTCGTGGTAAGCTTCTCAATGTGCGAGACGCGTCCATCGACCAAATCACCAAAAACCAGGAGATTCAGAACATCAAGCAGTTCCTGGGTCTCAAGCACAAGCAGGTGTACACGGACACAAAAAGCCTTCGTTACGGTCACCTGATGATCATGGCCGATCAGGATCACGACGGTAGTCACATCAAGGGTCTTCTCATCAACTTCCTTCAAGTGCAGTTCCCTTCACTGCTCCAGATTCCTGATTTCTTCCGAGAGTTCATCACGCCCATTGTCAAAGTCTGGCAGGGTCCCAATCCCAAGAAGCCGCAGAGACTCAAGTCCTTCTTCACGCAACCGCAATACGAGGAATGGAAGGAAGAACGTGGAAGCGAAATCACTAGATGGCATTACAAGTACTTGAAGGGTCTGGGCAGTTCCAGCAACGAAGATGCCCAGGTATACTTCACCAACCTCGATGAGCACTTGAAAGAATTTGATGTCATGAAGCCGGAGGAGGCGGACATGTTCGACCTTGCCTTTTCCAAGAAGAAGGCCGACGCGAGAAAGGAGTGGCTGGGCAACTTTATTCCCGGTACCTACTTGGATCACTCTGCTAAGACTATCAGCTATGGCGACTTTGTGAACAAGGAGCTCATTTTGTTCAGCATGGCGGATAATATAAGATCCATTCCGTCAATGATTGATGGATTGAAGCCGGGTCAGCGAAAGGTGCTCTACGCATGTTTCAAGAGAAACGTGGTCAAGGACGAAAAGGTTGTGGAGCTGGCTGGTTATGTCTCTGGACTGACTGCCTACCACCACGGTGAAGCCTCTCTGCAGCAAACCATCATTGGACTGGCCCAAGATTTTGTGGGATCCAACAACATAAATGTTCTGGAGCCCAGCGGTAACTTTGGTTCTCGACTTGCCGGTGGCTCTGATGCTGCTAGTCCTCGTTATACCTTTACCCGCTTGTCTCCGTTTGCCCGCTCAATTTTCTCCTCCCTCGACGATCCAAACCTGAACCACCAGTTCGAGGATGGTAAGCAGATTGAGCCGGAGATTTATGCTCCAGTCCTGCCAATGGTGCTCATCAATGGTGCCGATGGTATTGGCACGGGCTGGAGTACCTCTATCCCCAACTACCACCCGCTGGAGGTTGTGAAGAATTTGAGGCGACGAATGGGTCGTCTCGAGGAAGGCGATGATGAAGAGAAGCCATTTGAGACCATGACTCCCTGGTTCCGGGGCTGGAAGGGCACACCAGAGGCTGCTGGCCCTGATCGCTACAAGTTCAACGGTATTGCTTACCAGAATGAGCAGAACGCGAACGAGGTGGTCATCACTGAGCTTCCCATCCGCGTATGGACTGATGACTTCAAGGCTCGTCTGGAAAAGATTATCAGCGGCGTGGATGGCCCCACCTGGATCAAGGACTACAAAGAATTCAACGACCACAAGACTGTCCACTTTGAGATTCAAGTGGATGAGAAGCACATGGCCAAGGTCCTTGAAGAAGGTTTGCTGGAGCGATTCAAGCTCACTAAGCAAGTGGCGACATCGAACTTGGTTGCGTTCGACACTAATGGTCGGATTCGCAAGTACGAGAAGGTTGAGGATATCCTGGAGGAATACTACGTCTATCGATTGGAGATGTATCTGAAGCGAAAGGTATGTGGAAGGCTACTTGTTTTATTCTTGTGTTTGCACTGACTAATTATGTCCCACTAGAATCACTGGCTGAGTGTCTACGATGCCGACTACCGGAAATTGAAGAACCAGGCACGCTTCATTCAGGAGATTATTGACGGCGACTTGATCGTTGGTAAGAAGAGGAAGGACGTCCTTGTCAAAGAGCTGCGAGATCGCAAATATGAGGCCTTCCCCCCAATCAAGAATGCCCAAACGAAGAAGACTCCAGAGGAGGAAGAGGAAGAGGACGAAGAGGGTGAAGAAAGCGCCCGTGACTATGACTACCTCCTCTCAGTAAGTTTTTTAACCCTTCGAAACCGCTGCCATTATGCCGTATAACTAACACAACTTTCCTCCTTCCAGATGCCAATTTGGTCATTGACCGCAGAACGTCTTGAGAAGTTGAAGGACGCTATTCGGAGGAAGAAGGCCGAGTATGACGAGCTGGAGGCCAAGAGTGACAAAGATCTGTGGTGTGAGGATCTCGTCGCCTTTGAGGCTGAGTGGGAGAAATCTCTTGCTCTCAGTGCAGAAATTCAGACCAACATTCGTCGCATGGGCCGCCGAGTATCCAAAAAGATAGGAGCTGGAGGAGGTGGTCGCGGCAAGAAGGCGAAGGGGGCGGACGATGATTATGAGCCGGAGAAGAAGGGTCGAAAGAAGGCAGCGCCCGCTGCAAAGACGGAGACCAAGACAGCGCAGAGATTTGCCGACATGTTTAGCGCTAAACCTAAGGTCAAGAAGGAGTCGGAGCCAGAGGTTGTCGAGTTGTCTGACAACTTTTCTGACGATGATTTCGCCGCCCTCAGCCGGAGCAAACCGGCAGCAGCACCCAAAGCTGCTGCCCCCAAAGCAGCCCCCAAAGCAGCCCCCAAGGCTGCGCCTAAAGCTGCACCCAAAGCTACCAAGGCCTCTGAGTCGCGATCCATCTCGCTGTCGGAATCGGAGACTGAGGTCGTTCCCGTTCGCAACAAGCGAGCAGCTCCCTCTAAGTCCGCTGAGTCGCGATCCGCCTCGCTGTCGGAATCGGAGCCTGAGGTGGTGCCTGTACGCAACAAGCGAGCAGCTGCTTCCAAAGCCAGAACTTTGTTCGACGCCGACTCAGATAGTGATGAGGACGATGATCAGATGCTTGGTGATGTTGGTGCGCTGGTCAAGGGCATTGAAGACAAGCCTTCTGGAGAAGCCAGTGCGCGACTCAGCCTGCACACCATGGGCCGACCCGACTCAAGCCACGGCAACACGAGTGCTGGAACCATCTCAAAGCCAAGGGTCAAATCAGCCAAAGCCTTTGATTTTGACAGCCCTGATGAGACCAACTATGAGATGTTAGCCAAGCCCTCGCCCTTCAAGCCGGCCAACGATGATGTAGCATCGGGCGATGATGATGAATTGGGACTTTCTTCAAAGGGTAAGGCTGCAGCATCATCAAGCCTAACTGCAGCCAAGAAACGTGGCAGGCCGGCAGCGAGCAAGGCGGAAGGCAAACCAACAAGCAAGCCCAAGGTGGCCCTCAAGGCTGCAGTAACAGCTTCAACTCTGTCGCCAGCTGCCAAGAGATATGCCGCGAAGAAGAAGGCATTGGACGACGATTCTGACGCCGAAGAAGATGAGTTCGATGAGTCGATTGCTCCAAGGCCAGCGGCTCGGTCGAGACCTGGACGGGCTGCGGCTGCGAACCGAAAAGTTGTCATTGACGACGACTCATCCATGGTGCTCGACGACGAAGAGGATGAAGAAGAAGAAGAAGAGGAGAGCGACGATCCGTTTGCGGTTGATGATGATGATGATTGAACAAAATGCAATAGCGGCATATGTTGAGAGCTCATGATAATGCTTTCAGAGGCTAGATTCATCGGTGCATAGGTTTATTTGATATGAATGTTTGTGATAGACAGGGTTGGCCTTGGGTGAAGGTGGTACATGATAGGTCTATCTGGTATTTCGCAGGTTATTTTTTTCTCTCGTATTACAGCATAGCTTTTTTAATTTGCTTATTCTGAGGAATGTAAAAACATTGTTGATTCTTATTATGTATTGAAGTGCTTTGACATATAATACGTGATCTCACAAAGCTAAATTCCATGTTTGTATGCCGTTATCGATATCCTTTGTTGGAGGGGCTGATTATTTGCCCCTCCACCCCAGCTATTTTTCTAAGCTCACACCATCTCCATATTACAAACCGAACCTCAACAGCACAGCTTCATAACCTCCAACGAACGCCAAAGGGAAGACAATACAGGGAAACTATTCCTCATATATCCTCCGTACGATCTCGGTCTTTTCAACTTCAATTTTCATCCAGCCATGGCTTCGTCCGACGAGCCGCAATCCCTCCGAGCCGTCTTCGAGGCCGCCGAAGACAAGCGCCAAGAAGTCAACGAAGCTCCCAGCGCGACATCCCCAAAATACGCAGAAGATCTCGCCGCCGCGCTGAAGCTCTACACACAAGCCCTCGAGCAGATCTCGGCGCTGTCGCTCTTCTCGGCGAACGAGGGCCTAGAGGACATCGCGACGTCGTCGCTGCCGTACTTGCTCGTGGACTTTTACTTTGCTGAGCTCGTTCAGCGGACGCCGCATTTGGGGCCGAAGGAGCGGCTTCAGGTGCTTACGAGGGCGAGGGCTTCGTATGAGAAGTTTTTGAATGCGGTGGATGGGTATGGGCTGGTGACGGGGCCGTATGGAAAGTTGTTGGAGAGGTATCGTGATGATGAGGAGGGGTTTGCGGCGGTGGCGGGGGATATGGCGGCGAAGAGGGAGGCCAAGATTGCGAATTTCAAGGCGGAGAAAGCGTTGCGGGAGAAGTTGCAGATACTGAAGCGCAACCCGCGGTATCTCGATCACGGCGACGAGGAGCTCGTGCGCGAGGTGCATGTTACTAGCATCCAGTTTGCCATTCACAATACCTTTCAGGCGCTCGACTCGCTTAACCGCGAAGTGCCGCTGCTCCGATCCGCGCCCTCGCCGACTGCCGCCCCGAAGTCTTCCAATGACGATCCTACAGACACGTCCTTCCGGCTCGACCAGCCTCTCAGCCAGCTCCGCGCCGGCGCCGGCGGGCCATTGCTCTCTACAAAGGGAAAGCCGCTCCAGCCCTTCACGCTCGTGGGCTCCCGCGCCGATCTCGCTCGCGGGGTCTTCCGGCCAGGTCATAACCTACCCACCATGTCGATTGACGAGTATCTTGAGGAGGAGAAGCGCCGGGGTGGCATCCTTGAGGGCGGCACGGAGCCTCCGAAGCAGGAGCTTGATGAGGATGATATGGAGGCTGTTGATCGAGCGACGTACAAGGCGAGGCAGTGGGACGATTTCACAGATGATAATAGGAAGGGGTCAGGGAATACGCTCAACATGGGTTAAGAGACAAGGAGACGTTGAAAATGGGCTGGCAGTGATGACAATTTCGTATTTTGGGCGTGGTTTTGGTCTCTCGCTTTTCTGTTTTGTGAAAAGAAATTTGCATGTTTTTGTTTTTTCGGTTTGGAGAGCATGAAGATATTGGATGGGCGAAGCGGGTTGGCGATTTATTATGGAATGTGAAAAAAATAGACGACTTAATACTCGACATTATAGAATGAACAACTAGATCAAGGTAAAAAAAAATCTATTAAAAAAACCTATTCAGAATTGCTTGCATCGAATGTCTGCATTGCTAAATGTAGAAACCTCATCCTGTGAGTTGTGCTGTCAATCTATCCATCTTCATAAACTCATCAGTCGCAAATCAAATGTTCATCCAATCATTTTGTAAGTCGGCAAAAAAAGATATCGATATCAAACAAACCGTATTCCCATGATATTATCCCCCAAAAGACCAAACAAAGCAAAGCCATTTTATATCCAGAGTCTCATGTCTTCATCATATCTCATCCCAACCCCCTAACGTGCTCGCATCGCTATCGCTCTCATCGCTCTGAGCAATCACATTAGCCACCGGATCATCAATGTTCATAACATCGTCATCGCCGCTATCGTGGCTGCTCCCCGTCATCGTCACTCTATCCGTCACGACCGACGCCGTCTCCGCATCCGAATGTAGAGATTCAACCATCATGTCCACCGCCCGACCAGTGTCCTGATGCTCAGCCGGGAGCACGAACCTCGCCTCCTGGTAATATTCCGTTCCGTCCATGTCAAAAGACTCAGACGCAACGGAGACATTGTCGGCAATGACGTGGTCGCGGGCATACACAGTCGAGATGCTGTCCTGAGCGTCCAGCGATCCAACTACGGTGCTGCCCCTAACTTTCATCGTAGAGAAGTCGTCAGCCAAAGAGCCCGAGACGCTAGAAGTGGTGGAAGGAATCGTGTTTCCAGTGTGATAGGCTGGCCCAGGCCCATTCGGACCCCATTGAGCGGGAGGAAGCTCCGTCTCAAACACGCCGCCGGTGCCGTCATTGCAGCCTCCAGCCCAGAGCGGAAGGAATTTCAGCTCGTTGTTATCGAGCGTGAGAAGCATGTGGCGGGTCAGATTCAGCGCTGGCTCAATGTCAAACCGTACCCATGAACTGCTGTACGGCAAGATGGCATCATGAATCTGCCGGTTGAGGACGTTCAGATCAATGAGGGGAGCCTTCACGCTGAGAATCTCTTCTTCAACACCATTCTCCTGACTCATGAACATCTCAAAGGGGGCCAAGGCTGCTAGTTCTGGGGCCTTCTCAATCAACCGCTGCACATGAACCTGTGCCCGGGCCATCTGTACCCTGAGCGATCCGGTCGATAATCCATATGCTGCAGTCAGCCATTTGGATTGACTGTTGTTGGCATCCCACATCTCGCCCATCTGCTGGTAAATAAACGGACATAGGAGCTTCTGGTGCAGATTCAATTCAGGCAAAATGTTCTGAAGCAGTTGAAAGTCATTGGGCAGCACATAGGTAGCCCGGTCGTCATCCATGGACATAAGTGCCCGCCGTCCATCTTCAGTGTCGCCCAGTACAAGCTTGTCGAAGGCGCTTGAGACGGTCGTCTGGATTGCCATCATCAAGTCGCGCAGGGCATTCAAGGCCAGCAGGCCGGATGCAGAGCGATGCTCGATGAGTATGCCTTCCATTTTCCGAAGTTTGACCCATTCATCAACCATCCAGCAGTCGAGGCTATATTGACTCTGGAATGAATCAGGGATCAACAAAATTCTTTCAACAAGGGCCCGAGCAGCGTGTTGAACTATGTTTTGCAGCTCGTCGTCTAAATTGCCCAGCCTTC
Organism: Trichoderma sp. IMV 00454; assembly: GCA_001931985.1. NCBI lineage: Eukaryota > Fungi > Ascomycota > Sordariomycetes > Hypocreales > Hypocreaceae > Trichoderma > Trichoderma sp. IMV 00454. The sequence continues at coordinate 496,129 of MSJK01000149.1, read as the reverse complement.
TTCCGAAGATGGTGACACGACTCAAATCTCGGTTCGAGTCGGTGCTTGTGTCCTTGAGGGCCAGCTCGTTGACGAGTATCCGAAAAGCGCATTGCGTGACTTGTACAAGCTCTAGGGCAAAGCCAATCTGCAGTGCTTCTTCAGGGAGGACTTCGATGAACTTTGTGTTGTCGCCGTACATGATCCACTGGGCCACTTGATCTCTAATGACGGAAGTGCAGTCGAATATCTTTGCCAGGGCGACAAGAGTCCAGACCCGGTTTGCGGAGTCGAGCATGACATCGCGTCCCTCAATCATCAGCAACAGACGGATGATGCTATTGCAGTGGCGTATGGGGCAGTAGTCGGGAATGTTGCGGTACTCTGGCGTCTCATACGGTCGGTTGATTCCGTGAGCCTGCTTGTCAAGCAAGTTTTGCGGCGAGGGCGGGACGATTTTCGGCCCGTTAATGGCATCAGTGTCATCTGTTTTATTACTATTATTGGCGATCATGTTGTTGATGTTGTTGTTGATGTCTGACGCTGATTCTCCATTGATATTCTCGTCATCTCTCTGCTCTTTTACCTCTTCTCTGGGGAGCCCCCAGCCGGGAATGGGCGGCTGGCCACATGTGCAGACGTCGTCGTGTCCAGATACCAGCCAATTGGACACCTTGTGAAGGGCATTGGACGCCCACCACTTGATGATTCCGGGAGTGAGAGACAGCTGAGTCATCTGGAAGACGAGTTCATCGCCTTCAGACGGCGGCGTCAAGTCGAGCACGTACTTGATGCCTTCTGGGAGGTTCTTGGCCAGCTTCTTCCGTCTTTGAATACGAAACTGATAAGTCGGGCTTAACATGTCGGCGAACTTGGCGGAGCCGGTTGCAAGCAGCTTTTTCGAGTGTACACGGAATTTTTTCGATGAGTAGGGCATGCCGTAACAGTCGGTTTGCCCCCATTGGCGCCGCGAAAGATCGGGGAAGTCGATGAAAACCAGAGTGTCCCCCTCGCTGAGCTCCTGCTCGATGGATCGCATCCTGCAGACCTCGACAAAGCGAGATGACGGGATAGAGTCCTCGGCCATGAGGCCTTTCATAACCCTGGCCCACTGGGAAAGTTGGTGGAAGTCGAATTTGTCGTACTCGACCTTTAGCGAACTTGACGTATCGTGTTGAGGGTTCTGAGCTACTCGGTTGAGGAGGGCGAGAAGGCTATAATCTTCGTTATTCGATCCTGGATCGGACACAGGATCATGAGCGTTCCCAGGGACTACGACGGTATCGTCTGGGGCACCGCCACTGGCTTGATTCTGCACTAGAGGGACTACAATATTGGAAGTTCTTTGAGTAGTGGATGGCCACGGCTCGTTGGCATAGCTGTCCATTTTTCTGCGTTGTGCGATTAGCAATCAATCATCCATCAGAGTGAATGGCAAACGCTGTGAAGGGTGAATCTTGGTTGTAGGGTTCAAGTACGAATTGTCTAGACTATACAGTAATTTGCAAGCCACAGGGAAATCCAATGAGGCGAGGCGTAGCTTGTCGCATCGGGTTGATATGAAAGCGCAGACTTACATGAAGAAGAGATGGAGAATGGAGAGTTACTCCAGATTGGCGAACAATCTGGGCTGTGCGAACTGCTGATGAGCCGATGAATCCCCCACAATGCAAGGGAGAAGCTCCCTCGAAGCTCAGACAGCTAAGCTTGCTTACATGAATTGTTGGAGAAGAGAGACAGAGAGAGACACAGACGGAGAGAGCTCCGACGAAGACGAGGCGATTGATGCTTAACAAGTCGATGATTGAGCTGCGCAAGTTGGACGTCAAGAAGCTATAGCTATACGGAGGATGAAGAATTTGAGATGCAAAAAGAAGAGATGGAAAATAGGTAAGGCCAGATGACGAAGGTGCCGATGACAAGTCAAAAGAGCTACAGGTAAAGGTAAGGTACCTTATAGTTACAGTACTGTGCCCAAGGCAATGCTAAGCTGCTAACATCCATGCCTTAATTTATGTTTCTGGTGGCCACACAGCCCGCTGCAACCCGTTGAGGCACGTCCACGTAACTGCTGTTAGTCACCTAAAGCGACGGATGCCAGATGACTTGAGTTGCTTCTGTGCCTTTGGCCGCTGACTGGTTGCCTCGTCTGCCTGCCCAGCGCAAAACGACGAGTCACAGCCCAAACCAGGGCAATACAGAAGCTCTACCGCGCGCTACATCGGGCAGGGCCAGCAGCTACCGCGTGACTGCTGCCGATGCGAGACGGTGGGGTTGACGGGAGCATCTTGTGGCCACTGGAAGCGCTGAGACGGGCCAAGGCTGGTGGCATTGGACGAGGGGTGGCTTGTACCGGGTCTGTATCACGGAAGTATTTCTTCAACCAAAAGATGGATCCTTGGATGCCTTTTCACACAGATGCAGTGGTTGCCTAGCGATCGGCTGCAGTGGCAGTGACTGTGCCGCAGTTGGGCGGCCTTAGGCAGTGACTTCTGCCTGCCCTGGCTAAGGCACCTATAAATACGAGGGTCGTCAAAAGTTGTATGGATCTAGGAACGTTCTCTCCGTTGATAAAGTTTGTGTGTCATTCCAGCAGTTGTGGCAAAATGATTTGATGCTACATGAGACAAGACAATGAACAAGCCAGGAACAGCACCGCTGCTATTTTCTCTTCATTGTTGAATACATGCACACAAAAAGATACCAGTCATTTAGTTCTCAACCATTATCACTGTCTTCGTCTAGCTATGTAAGTCAGTTGGTTGGTTGGTTGAACCAAACGACTACTCGACAGCGTTTCGGAAGACAACATTAACCATAAAAAGACAGTCAAAGCGGCAAAAAGACAAAACATCAAACACGGCTATGTGATTCTCCTCCGGGAAGGCTCGAACTTCCAACCTCCTGATTAACAGTCAGACGCGCTAGCCAATTGCGCCACAGAGGAATGCACTGTTTGATGGCTGGCTCGTCTCAATTTTAGGTATATATACGTTATGTAATCACGGCCCTGTCTGAACTGTTTGCTCAATATGTAAGTGAAACTGATCATAACTACACGTATTGCGTTTTCACGACCAATTTGCCTCTCGGATGCTTTCTTTATTCTGAAAGTTCAAGAAGAGAGTTGTTGTCATAGTAGTGTATTGGTTGATTGAGAAGAAGCTGGAGGCATTTATTCTTTTGACATCAGACTGCTACAAGTCACAGACTACCTATCTGAGGTTCATGCTACTATTACTCTTCTATATCGAGCGAGAGTCACTGAACTATTTAGGGAAATCCACCAAGCACATATAATAAGCAGCTCTTAGACTGAAATCTATCTTGATTTGTGTCATTTTGCCCAATGTTTGGCCATAAGAGCGTGGGGGCAGCTCTGGATGACTTTCCAGGTGAATACATGAACCTACGTTGTAGGCTACCTGGCGCCAGTAAGAACTTATACACTGAAAACAGAAGCTTGGAAGTACGAGTATGCGCTTCCGATTTCAAAGCACAACACCCATCCGCCCAAAAAGGCAGGCCATGCTCCTCGCTGGAAAATTTACAGAAGAGATCCTATTTGATTCAATTGGCTGCAATTCAGTATCATATTATAAGTGGAATATTTCACAAAGCCGAGCCGAAGTAGTAACTTAGTCTGCCGTCCATGGCTCCACTATAAAAGCTGTGAAGATACAAGAAATGGTCAAAGCTCCGCCAGCGTTTCATTCCATTCAATGTGCCCGAGTAAAGTATCATTGAGGCCTCACAGCCCATGAATGAATCAGGCCTGCTGCAAACAAGAGTCTTGGCAAGTACTCCGCCAAATCAATTTTGCAGGCGGCCATCATCACATGCTCAGAGGACTCCATATTACGCTCCAACGGATATACGAGTACGGACAGCTTCTTGTTGGATCTCGATGGAGCGGAATTGATTGCAGTACTCTGCAACCCCAAGGCCGTAAAACCAGTCTAAGAAGTCACTTCCTTGAGCAGGAAAAAAAAGGGGCCAGCTTGATGGATCTCTAGGACGGCCAAGTCCGTGTCTTGGAGCTAGATTCCCCTGCCCCTGCCTTTCCAGGGAGTCCCAAATTTTCAGGTTCTTTTTGTTGACACAGAAGGCAAATGGAAGCTTGTGAGCATGAGCACAGATCGTTCTATTGCCTTGTTTACTGGGAACACTCGTCGTAACCAGACGGGCGCTAACCCACTCGAATTGCGGAATCTAATCTATTGTGCTACGCGGCCGGGCGCAAGAAACAGCTTCACTCATTCTCTCTTCAGGTTGCCTCTTTTTCTCCTCTCTCTCCTCTTGGAGGCTGCTTGGGGCTTGATTTCTATCTGGCAAGGTCGTCAAGTCGTGTAATGCACGTGCTGGGTAGTGCATTGCTCCCAACAGCCGATAACCAGGGCGAGCGGAGGCGAAATGCAGCCAAACCGGCTCATAGATGTGTCAAAAGTCCACCATCGCCGTTGTCATACTTTGGCTAATGCTACACTGTGGCGCCATCAACACCCAACCGAAGGGTGCCTGCGTTCCAAGGAGCTAACTTCGGTGAACCCCAGCTTGCACTAACGTTAGCTCAGAGAGCTATCAAGGCCATCCTGGGCGCCGTGGTTTGATCGTCCCTGTCTCTTGACGTCTTGGAGCGCCGGTCATCTCGATCCCATGCTGGGAAGGATTTCGTTCATTTGCGTAGAGTTTCCGGGCGACAATCATTGTATCAATACGGAAGATAAGAAAGTTATTGCATGTCATACATACAGTAGTATTACGGCAGGACTTTTACATGGTGTGTTGGAGGCGTGAGTGAATTCGCCCATCTTCCTGGATCATGGCCAAGCCGCCTCCTCCGGATACAGTGTAGAGACCACATTTGTAAGAGGGCTGATGGCTGCCCGAGAGGTTAAAATAGAAAACGGGCTGGGTCATCTGTTGTTTATCAGCTTATCAAAGCCAGCTTGACTGCTGCACTCAGCAACCAAATACAGCATCAGAGGCTGCAGAGTTCATTCCAAGTGGAGATGACGTGGCTGATTCCCGTCTCGTTGGATTGCTTGGCGATTGATATACTGTAGTAGCGTTTCGCCATGATACTAGATGGGACCGATATGCTCAAGATGCTCTATCCGGCTCTTTGGGCCCGGGGGTGTCAAGGTTCCGGTTATAAGGCTTGGTCGGGACGTCTGCCGCCTCTCGCTTGGATCCTGCTTGGTTGAAAGCACTGTTTGTACGGAGTAGATAGCATCTCAGCCAATGTGAACGTCTGACCAAGCATCCATACCGTCCAGTAGTGCGTCGCCACCTTTTGCCAGCATCAAGGCAAGGTTATGCTCGCAGGTTTAGCAATCAATGCATTGATGGGCTAAGGCCAGTTGGCCAGGAGGGGGTTGTGATGGCGCCCCTAAAGATAGGCTGGTGGTGGTGACGGGGAGAGATTCGATTCGATGCCTCGCGGATAAAATCAGAAGACCCCAGCGAGCAATGGCACACGAGCAGATGAGCAAACAATGCTGCAAAAGCCAATTCGATGTGTCCATCCCTCCACCCGCGTAGGAGGCTTTGGTGAATCTTTGCCCCCCTTTGACCCCTCTGGATAGGCCAGCAGGCGAGCCACAGCCGCATTGTTTGCAGTTTGCAGCGTGCGTCAATCAAGTGGTTATGCAGGCCGGCGTCACGCTATGATGAGTGGCGCTGGACGGCAGACGGCATTGGGACGCTGTTGGCTGACTTGACGCTGGAGCATCTGTGAATTGTGTCACGATCTGCAGTCGGGCTCTCAATGTCAAACATCATTCACTCACTCGCTACAGCACATGTAGCTTGGACATGCAGCACATGCACATGCACGTACATGCAAGTAGGGTGCATGTACCAGAGGTGATTCAAATTCAAACCTCCAGCACTCAATGTTTTGTCAACAAAAAAAACGGCCAATGATTTACATGCCAGTACCGATTGAAACGTCCTCGGCATTGTACTCACACTGGTCTGTCTGCTTCGTTGTCGTGAATCAATCCAACCCAACCCAATGGAACATGGAGCATGAAGTCAATGGCCCTTTGCACCGGCCGTCTCGGAAGCCCAGGCCAGCCCGTCTGATTGGCGCCCGAGGCCCTAAGCTGCACCACTACAGCGCTAGCATCCGCTAATTAGGCCACCCCAGGCTTGTCCAGGCTACTGCTGTTGGGGCTGCTCAGGTGACCCCCGCGGGCTCTTGCCGGGATGATGCACAGCACTTCGCCCCCCTGTCAGACCCTGGAGCATGGACAAGTAGACAAGCATGGATGGAGCATCAGCTAGATTGAATCCTGGGAACTCTATAAATTGTTTCTCTCGTGCTCCGTCTGCGTACGGCTAGTACCAATACCGGCAACCCCTGGCTCGCTCTCTGTCTTCCATGTTCTTTTTCTTCAACTGACTTCTCTGCCTTTCTCTTCTATTACCAAATTCATCGCTGGCGGGGGCTTGAAACACCACTGGAGACCATTTCTAATAGTGCCGCTCTCATTCATGCCGACTGCCCTTGCTCTTGCTCTCCTGGCAGAACCACGAGACCCCATACGAACACTCGCCTTTATATTGCCCACATCTGCTGCTCCTGGTTGAGCAGTCAATTCCTCTTCTGCCTGCTCTACCTCTTCTACCTGTACAAGTGCTGCCTGTACTTCTACGCCACACTTCATACGAGTACGAGATACTCCAGACTCCCGACTCCATATTTCACCACAAGCGAGCGACGGAAGCACGGGACCTGACAAAACCCTTGCTCTCTCGGCTTCTACTTCCCACCCGTCCTTCTAAAAGACGTTCCATCTCCCCAACTTTCGTCCTTCGGCTGCACCACAACACCTTGTCCTTTTACAAATTGCCATCAACCTTACAATGGCACCTCCTGGCGACTCATTCCGCGATATCAAAATGACTGTCGTCCCTCCCACAGACCTCGATGGCTCTCGAGGACGCACACGTGACCGCAACATTCCCAACTCCAAGAACCTGCGCCCGGATGAATCAAGCACACTTCGGGGCCGGTCTCGTCGACGATCAGTCTCTCCCTTCAGCCTTACTTCTCGAACCTCCTCTCCTGCCGTCAAGCCTTCTGCCAACAGACTCATGCTGCACAACCGCATGAGGGAGAAGCGCCGCGAGCACTGCCCTTCCAGATATGCGTCGCCCGCCAACCAAGACGCCTTTCAACAGCAGCCGCCGCGGATGAGGAGCCGAAGCCGCGGGCCTCGCGTGGAGCAGGAACTCCATAGACCTGTCGATCACCTCTCCAGCCTACGAAACGAGGTGTTTCTCTCGGACGAGGAGACCAACCATGGCAAGACCTGCTGACATGGGAACATCATCAACACCTACCACATTTTGATTTGATGAGCGCCTGCGTCACTACTGCATATGACCTGGAGGGGAATGATACCTGTAATATGACTTACCATGACGGGAGGGACATGAAAACATACACTTGCTTTTAATATTTTACTTTTGGTGTTTGGAATGGGCATTGCATGGGAAGCTACATTTGAGATTGGATTTCTGGGATAATTGGCCATGGGTCTTTCTTCTTTTCTTTATCTTCTTTACTTTTTCTTTTTCTCTTTGTCATTTCGACTGGCAGAGTTGTTTCTTCCTTTTTCTGTTCTCTTTTTAATTACTTACCATTTCTCTTCCCGGCCGTTGGTCAAGTTTGCCATGTAATTGCCCATTGATGATGGCAGGAAGCAAACAAAAACCACCCGACTGAGCGGTGTGCTTGTAACTAATAGTGTGCAATCAATGCCATTCAACTTGATACTTGTGTATTTTTGTCGTGTGACTCTCTTTTTAGCCCCTGAGTGACCAAGTCCGTGTTTTCCCTCGTTTTTTCCTTGCCCGTTTTAACTCGGCTATTCGATACCCCGGACCTACCATTTGCAGAGTAGTAGCACTAACAAACAGCTCTAGCAGCTTGTTCCCTTCTGTAGCATTTTCCATCAGGCCATTAATTTTAGGCGGGGCTTCTTATCGTTTATCTCTACAGCCGTCTGCAGCTGGCAGCAGCTGACTCAGCCGACTGCTCGCCCGTTTCCGAGACCCACCCGGACCTTTGGTGGCTCCTCCGAACCATCTTTTTTGATCAGACCATGATTAAAAGTGTGAGGATGAGGCTGCCCTTGCATTAAACCTCAGGCCCTTTCCCACGCACCTCCGCCTCGGCCTGCAAAGCTCCGGACAGCATCCCAGGCGCCATTGAATGCTATGTCGTCTTTGCAGCTTCAATCCTCAGTCACTAGCTTTTCAGAGACGATTGGCCTCACCAACCGCAGACCCGCACCCAGCATTTGCCCTCGACAAGCATCAGCATCAACCTCGTTTTTACCGTCTGGCTGCCGCCCGAGGCATGCCAATTTGGCCATTGCCGCTTCCTCCATCGCATACTAGCAGGCCGTCTGCGACCCGGGGCGCCTGCTAGGACAAATGCTCGAAAGAACCGCGGCCGCGAGTCTGGAATCATGCAACATCCAGCGTATCATTCCGAAGCCGACCCGCTCGACGAAGCGCGCCCGCCAGCTTCACACAGGCTTCTGGCAGCATGGCGCATCTGCCATTGAGCTGTCCAGCATCTGGCCTGCCGTGGGTCGGATCCCCGAGACGGAGCCTGTCGAGAATGCCACCCGCCCGCTGCAGGCAGGACTGGTCGCCTCGGCCTTTTTGCTAGATTTTCTATATCCAAGCGCCACATACTCGCTCCTACGGCGATTGTATCCACGGCTCCCACGGCCTCAGGAAGGGAGCCAATCTGGTAGCGCTGCGAGAAGGAGGCATTACACTTCTTCCACTGCTACCGCCGAATATGGCTCGCAAAGCTCTGAGAATGTATTCCACCCCGGCACCTCGACCCCACCATCGATGGAATGTCTTTCTTCGGTGGGGAGCCAAGCACTTCAGAGAGATAATGGAGCACATGTGGTGAGGGATTCACATAAATTCAACAATCACTCGAAAACTGCCTCTTCAGATCAAGTTTCCCACCGCTCAGCTCCCGTACGCGTAAAACCCACGCCTCGATTACAGTCGAATGCAGCGCTCCTACATGACATGCTTTCACACCAAGGCGAGGAACGCTTTCACGATGTTTGGGATTTATATTGCAGGCTGGAAGAGCAACCCCAGGCTGAATTCCGCCGCTACATGGTTATATACCTCTCTAAATCTCGCGGCATAGTTGAAATTGGAAGAGCTATTTCGCTATTCCGCCAGATTCCCGTTTCTAGCTGGGACGATGATCTTCTCGCTGCGGGTGTTCTGGCGTTTATGCGATCTGGTGATCTGGAGTATGCCATCAATAGATTAAAGATTGGAATGGACCTCAAGGGCCTAGTTGGTGGTCTTGAGTACGTCTTGGCTGATATCATTGCCAATGAAAAATGGGCCATGCTCATAGGGGTGTGGTTGGAATTCTACGCATCTCGCCTCAAGTTTGAGCCAGATGGTCGACCAGATGCCATTCGCTTGCAACGGCTCGAAAACCTGCCCGGCTTGGACAAGCTATTCTTCTCCTTCGAACAGTATCTCTCCACAGCAGGTATAAAGGCAATGCGGCCAATCAACATCTATGAGACGACGAAGCTGGGTCTGAAAGCTTTACAGCGGAAGATGGCGGAGCTGGCATTGGCCCATCCTTGTCAACCGAGGCAAGCAGCTGCCATCTTGGAACTCTTCAGCGACCACCAAATGTACGAGGACTATTTTCTTCGCGTGCTAGAATCTTGGCGCGGCAAGCCTGAGCTTACCTCCAACGTCACTTGGCTATCGGAGCTATACAAGACATATCGCAAACTCCCTGGTGCCCATCCTCCAGTCTCTTTGCTTCAGCATATGTTTGAGCTACATTATCCAACCGGCGCTGCAACACTCGAAGAGATTTTCAAGGACTGGCATCGCGCCTGGGGAGATTTGGATCAGTGGGGATATGAAAAGTTTCTCAAGTTTTACGCTGGCATTGGCGATGTCCAGGCTGTTCAACAGCTATGGGGGCGATATGTGGCCAAGTATCCGCGCGTGTTGAGAAAATCCAGAGCTTTTAGGAGCACAATGAATGCCTATGCGCAGGTTGGCGATATCACCAGAGCAGAAAAGGAGCTTCGAATCATGACGGATCACCATGGAGTCAAGCCGGATCTTGATATTTGGAATACTCTGTTGAAGTGTTATATGAGAGCGCAGGATTACAATAGAGCGGTGGCCTGCTTCAATGAGATTTGCAGCATGTACCGCCCCGACTCCTTTACATACGCCCACATCATGGCCATGTCTGCCAAGAAGGGCGACCTGGAGACTACGCTTGCTTTTTTTAACCGTTCTCAAAAGGACCGTGTCCCTGTATCGAAAGAGATGGCCATGTCTCTGGTTATGGTGTACTGTCGCAATGATCGACTAATGGAAGCGGAAAGGATATGCATGGAGTTGGCGGAACGAAACGCAACGAGCACAGCCATTTGGAACCAGCTCATCCATTTCAACGGCATGCAAGGAAGGCTTAACAAATGTTATGAGCTGCTCCAGGCTATGAAGTCGTTTGATCTTACATGGGACCACCAGACGCACGAATTTCTCTTGCAGGCACTTGTTAGAGTAGATCAGGTACAGCCTGCCTATCGTCTCTTGCGAGCTGCCTACAAGGAGAAGCTCTTTCCGGTTGGGCCAGAACATTTTGCCGTTGTCATGGCTGGCGCTGTTCGTACCGGCGACCTTGGGCTTGTCGAGATTCTTGCTACGCATTTGCTCAAAGCCGGTCAGGCGATGAACTTTAATGCCAAAGTAGCACTGGCCGAGGCTTCGTTTAGAAAAACGCCATCTTCAAATCGAACTCGCCAGCTTGGCAAGGAATTTGTCGGCCACCTGCGCTCTATGCTCATTCATGAGACCAGAGGACGAGATGCCAACGCTGTTTCGACACTTCCGAGCGACATTCGGCACCTGAAGAAGCAGACTAAGAGCATTGGCCGGGCTATAAAGCTTCTGGTCGAGCTGCGAGACTTTACGACGGCCGAAGAAGTCGCGAGTCTGTACAGCAGCATGTTCCCCAAGCATAGGGGAGGCGAGCCGTTCCCCCCTGAGGTGGTTTCTGCGCTTATGCTGGGATACTTGAAGGACAGGAAGTTCAGCCAGATACACAGGATGTGGGACGAAACCTGGAAGAGGGTCCTTGTTCGGGCTCAGCGCCGCCAGGCTACGGGGGTTTACCCCGTCCACGAATACGACGTCTCTAGACCGATGACGATTGTAGCAAAGACATTTAGAGAAGAGAACAACGGAAAGGGCCTCCTTGAATGCGTCCAGCAGGTCACTTCGTCCGGCTTCAAGCTCACGCGGAACAACTGGAACCTTTTGATTCGATATCTAGCCGAGATGGGTCAATGGGAGCCTGCCATGCGCTGGTGTGAAACCATGCTCATGCCGCGCTGGCGTGGCTGGAACCCAAGCAAGAGAAGTCTCCAGGAGCGTCGTCATCTCAAGAACACCCGCGTGCTTCAGGCTTCCAGTGCTGCTATCCTTAGCTTGCAGCACCAGTGGCTGAAACTTCGCAAGTTGGCTGCCTGGTCTGCTGACGTCTCTGCCAAGTTGAGGGAGATCGAGAGGCTGTATCCTCGTTTGCATTATGCTTTTACGAATACGGATTTCGAACATCTTTCCGGTGGATGGGATGTTAACCGGAAAGCGAGCTTGAAGAAGAGGGCTACGGAGATTCTTAGGCCCTTTTCGCATGCTGAGCTTAAGGGGATGAAGAAGGCGCTGGAAAGACAACTTCGGTCACAGCGTAGTAGGCAACAGAGAAGGCGTCTGAGAAGTCCCCTGCGAGCTGTATCCGGCGTGTCAAGGGGTCGAGCTCGCGGTATGCGGAGATCTATTGCCAAGGCAGAGAAGACGGTGCTCAAAGACAATGCAGAACGAGGCGAATGAAAGGAAACGAGTTGGCCTTTGAGAGGCAAATGTCGTCTCTGTAGTGTAACAAGAGGCGTAAAGACACATGGCACATGACATGTTTGGTTTTGAAGTATTAGCATAGACCTTTTTTGGGTAATCTAGAGATAGGGGGGGTGTAGGTTTCGCCATGTACAGTAGGAAATATCACAAGCATGAAATGATGAGCATATATAGAAAAACAAGAAAGGCTTTTCTGGCCAATTACATATCCATACGATGTCTACTGTCCATGGGTGATACTCAAGCAAATTGAAATATCTTTGATAATTCAAACCAAACTTTCGTCTCCTGGTGAGCCATACACATGTCATTCGGACTGAGATTTTCAAAGATGGATGATCTAGGCAGCCACAAGGCTTAGACGAATAGTGTCACGTACTGCTGAGTCTCATGACGCTGGTCGTTTTGTTTGCTTTGATAAAAGGACTGAATCGAACAAAGAACCAACAACAGCATCAAAGCCACGTCCACGTCACGACCTCTTTCACGACCACGGCGGCTAATAGTCACGATTACTTTCTCCGTTAATCTCTTTGTTCAGAGCTAGTCCTTTGTGGCCATCAATCCGCCTTGTGCGACTCTTCCCGCCGGACGTCAATCACATCTTTTTGATCAAAAACTGAATCCGTTTGACCATCCATCCGCCTTCGTGCGACAATTCCCACTGACAAGCGTATATCTGTGATGGGAACCGGTACATGTACGACCTTTGGATTGCCTTGTGTGATGATCCCCCATTGGTGATGGAACACCTCGTTCACTGCATCCTCCTGCCTGCGATTGCTAACCGCAGCGTTTCACAACAAACTTCCGGAGGAGGCAGTGTTTGTGAGAGCCTTATCGAACTGCAGAATCGTCCACGGCCAATGGTGATGGTAGGCAATGAGCGGGCTTGTGGTACACAAAGTGGCTGTCCTCGGGTATGCACATGTAGCTATGACCTCAGTATACACGACTTTTTTGCGCTGGATTGCTGATAGAAAACCGCATGTTGATGGTGATGATGAGTGTAGGAAGTCTTGTGCTCGTAGTATATATGGGTTCTGTAATCGTGCTTCTTTTTCTATTTCTCATTTCCTGACAAGAAATCCCAATATCCAACGCATCCACATAAGATTTCAACTATTACCCTTGCCCAAGCATTTTCAACGGAACCCTTCGTTCAACAAGCGTATTCGAATCGCCATGGAAGGCAGCGAGATATCTTACTCTGGTTCCCAAACCTCGGGTTCCAAAACCTCGGCGTCGCCGAATGCCACTGGCACTGTCCTGACGCGCGACTCAAGTGTGGCTGCAGAGTCCCAAGGGCCAGCGGATAGTTATCAGATATGGAACTGTCGTCTAGCTCTCCACATGAGCCTTCAAATAATTACAATAATATTATAACCTTCCATAATTTGTTTAAGGTAAAGGACTGGCTGGGTAATGCATTTTCAAATGATAGGAGCATTCCGGCACAGCGCCTCCTCCTGCCCCCGGGCGAAGAAGCAAGCGGTGGTGCTCCGAGTTATAAGTCAGGCCAAGAGTCTTGCGATGGTGGTGCCAATACACAAGATGCCCCTGGAACGACATCCCATAGAAGCCTCCAAAGGCTTGCTGTCGAGTCGAGTGAGCATGTCATCAACTTGGTCGCAACAGACATAGGCATGGGGAAAGGGGACTTTGCTCAAACCAAGGGAGAACCGTTGGTCCTTGATCAGACAGAGTTAAACACTGGCTTTCACGTGGTGGCAACGCTCTGCCTGGGCGAAGAGGACTCTGCCCACCAAGAGTCGGACCCTACAGTCCAAATAGCCATCTATTTCGATCCGAACAGCGACTCTGTCATGTTGTTCAATAAAACCAGTCATGACGCGGAGCAATTTATCACCATCAAAAGACAGCTTGCTTCTCCTGAGGAGGCGCCGACCAGGATCGAGTCTTGTGAAGGAGCCATGCTTGGTCCGGCCTCATACAGCATCTCCTGGTCGGGCAAGCCTATTCTCGACATGACTATCCTCCCACGCAGGTACATCTCGCTAGACCCCCAGAATCGCAAACCGAAGATGAATAGCCGCAAGAGAGCTCTCGAGGAGGAAGAGGAAGAGGAAGAGGAGGATGACGAGGAGGAGGATGACGAGGAGGAGGATGACGAGGAGGAGTTGGACTCGCAGTCCACCTCCCCGCCAGCCAAGAGGCCCAAGACAAAGGAGACAAGCGACGAGTCAAATGCCGGCACCGAGTCGAATACCAGCGCCGCGGTCCAGGTGAAGCAACCTACCAACGATGTCGTGGCCGCAAGCAGTTCCACAGCCAGCAGCGATTTGGAGTTCAAGTTCGACCTCATCGCCGACTTGTGTCATCCACTGGAAGAGCTCAAGCTGCATGGTTCCATTCGGGTGGCCACTCGGGCCGAGGATAATGACTACACCCTCGTCCGCGAAGGAGATGTAGCAGTTCAGCCGAACTGGCTCGCCTTCCCGGCTCGACACTCGGGGTTTCCGAGGAAGGCGGTCGTAGTCAAGACGTTGCGTAGTCACTCGGGAACTGATCTCCATACTGTCAGCACAGAATGGCTGAATGAAGTAAAGAATCACTCTCAAGTGAGCAAGCACGTAAGTTGGGACCATCTCCTTATACATGCTGCGTACGTGTACTAACGTTGTTCCAGCGGTCGATTGCCAGTTTTTATGGCTCCGACGCAAGGTTTATGGCGCTTTATCAAGAGCATATCGACGCCCCGAGCCTGTCCTCTTACATCGAGAGCAATGAAAATCCGCATTGCATTCTGAACAGTGCAGACGCGAGACGGGTGCTGCTTGACATGACTGATGCCATCAACTTTATTCACCGCAAAGGCATCACCCACAATGATATCAAGCCCTTCAATATCGCCTACAGCAGAGAAAGACGCCCGGTTCTCCTCGATTTTGGCTTGGCAACGGCCGGGTCTGTCCATGGCAATGGAACGCGGTGGTATATACCGCCTGAATACGTGAATGACGGTACACGTGGCCCCCCTGGTGACGTCTTTGCGCTTGGTGTTGTTTTGCTGTTTCTGTTGCGCCAAATCCCGCTGCCAGAGAAGCAATCGCCGCCCTTGGTATGGGATGTTCACCTGCTTAGAAGACGCAGCCGGGAAGCCACTAGAGCCGCAGAGGCACTGGCTCAATGGGAGAGTATTGTTGGTGAGGCTGCAAAAAAGGTCAAGGAGATGGTTGATGATGAACTTCATCCGGAGGTGTTGAAGGTAATTTCTCGAATGGTGGCGGTGATAGCCGAGGAAAGAGCGACAGGAGATCAGATCGTGGAGACGCTTCGAAAGTATGACGACTACGGTCGCAACTACACATTTACGTACTTGAAGGCGGAGATTTACTAATGGAATGGAGGTTACGGTACCTTATGTACGGGCAGTTGTTCTTTTCTTGCTTTTGTCTTTGTCCTCTTCTTTCATTTAGCCTCCTTTCCTTTTCCTCCTCCCTTTTCCTTTGTACGGCAATACTTTATACAGGTACCTGGGGTGGCTTGAAATAAAACTCCATTTGAAAAGAACCTGGAAATGATAATATGACACTTGAAGCCATACAGCTGCACTATTTTGCGTAGCAGAGAGAGAATCCAATCAGTTCTTTGAACAGCCTGGGCGCCTACACCAGGTCAGGTGCCTATCACCAAGCCTCATCATCGACTTGTGCCATCCACTGGAAGGCCTCGAGCTGCATGATCCCGTTAAGGCGACCAACGTCATTGAGGAGGGACCAAGATATGATTCACTTACAAGT
The DNA here is from genome assembly GCA_001931985.1 of Trichoderma sp. IMV 00454. Lineage (NCBI taxonomy): Eukaryota > Fungi > Ascomycota > Sordariomycetes > Hypocreales > Hypocreaceae > Trichoderma > Trichoderma sp. IMV 00454. The sequence goes on along the minus strand of MSJK01000149.1, from coordinate 480,425 downwards.
CCATGCTACAGGAGGTATTGATAGGTACTACTTACTTTCTGTATCACCTTAGTATGACCAACTCTCCGTTCGTAGCACCTGGCGCCTATGGCTTGATTTCATTGGATCAAGGCTCCAGCACTGCATCACAAAGGCCAAACATGCACGAGCTCCATGCATGTATGTGATCCATCTATGTGTTCCGTGTGCGTATATATCTTCTGATTGCCTCCCAAACGGCTCCCATATGTCTTTGCTCTTACTCACCTCAGTCAGTACCCTACCCGCCAGCTTCACCACTTTCTTACCTCACTTCAAAATGAACACCGTGCCTCCCACTTACAGCGACCCTGAATGGTGCTGGCCCTTCAGAAAGTTTTCTCTAAAACATGAGGACCTCTTTACCACTCTTCATGACCGCTTCAATACTCAAACGTTACCTCTACAAGACCTACCGGCATTCCATAGCGATGTCTGCGAACTTGTTCTTGAATGCGACACTTTGGACGAGCTCTACTCAGCGCTAGAAAAACGCAAGGAGCAGCGTATCAAAGAGTTGAGAACAGCATGGAAGGATATCGCCGGCACTATTACGGTACGCCCGGCGGTCATGGCCTGTAGGGTCTGCTACGAGGATGACCATGGAGATACGGAGAGGCCACCGGGATCACAAAACGACACAAGGATTGAGCGTTGGTGGTCCTTTATCCAATACGCCCGAACTCCATCGTTTGATAACATTGTTGCCTTTTTTGATGGCTACGTCAGAGATGAACGCAAGAATCGCTTCGCAAAGTGGACGGGGAGACGCCGACGGCCGGCCATCGAGGGTAACCCATCAACAGCCACTCCAGGCACTGCGGAGGCAGCCGAGGAACACAATCAGCCAGAGCCGTCACGCAAAGCGTCTCCAGAGGCCCCGACAGCCTCGACGTCTTCAAGAGCCCCGAGCGACCAGCGGCGCACATCGTCAAGCGGACGACATCACGAGGCTCAAGAGAGCCTGACGCAGGCGTACAAGCAGATTGATAGGCTTTGCGAGTTCGCCAAGGTGGAAGCTATTGTTGCCAATGACGCCAAGGATCTGTTCAGACTCATGGACAAGTATAAGATTATAGAAGACAATCCCCAGGAAGCTGTCATTGACGGGTGCATCTTTCTTGCTTGTCGACAACACAACGTGTTCCGAACGGATGAGATAATCTTCGAATATCTCAATGCAGATAGGAAAAAGGTTAAAAAGGTGGTTGAACAATTCCACGACTTTCAGCAAAGGTTCCCACATGCGGAAGTGGCCGAGGAACATGATAAGCCAGAGTCGACACGCAAGGCGTCTCCGGAAGCCCGGAGCGACTCGCAATCCGCATCGTCAAGGGGGCGGCGTTACGAAGGTCAGGAGGGTCTGACGAAGGCGTACAAGATGATTAAGGGGCTTTGCGAGGAGTTCGTCAATGTGGAAGCGACTGTTGTCGATGATGCCCAGGACCTCTTCAGATTCATGGACAAGTACAAGATGATGAACGGCCATTCCGAGGACGCTGTCTTGTTCGGGTGCATCTTCCTTGCCTGTCGAAAGCACAACGTGCCCCGAACGTTTAGCGAAATCTTCTCCTGGCTTAACGCGAATAAGACAGAGGTTAGAAGAGTGGCTAAACAATTCCAGGACTTCCTGCATAAGTTTCCACATGTAGAAGAAGAGGACGCTGCGCAAAGGCCTGTTCAAACGACCGAGGGCTCGGCTACGAGAGAAAGCACGAATGAAGAAGACGCACAAGGATCCCGACGGAGTTGGCGACAAGTGATGAGCGAGAGTGTCTGGCTTAGCGACATGGAGGAACACGATCAACCAGAGTCATCACCCAAAGCCCCTATATCGTCAAGGGAACAGCATTCCGAAGCGTACAAGAAGATTGATGAGTTTTGCGAGATCATTAATGCGGGGGAAGTTATTTCTAATAAAGCCAAGAGTATCTTCAGGTATGTCGATGAGCACAAGATTTTGAAAGACTTTAGTCAGGAGAATATTACTGGCGCATGCCTCTCTACTGCTTGTCGGATACACAAAGCATCCCAAAAGTTTAAAGAAATATACTACTCTACCAATCTCGATATGGTCGAGGTTACGAGTGCGGCTTATCTCCTCGAACAGCCAAAGTTCCCGTTTATGAAGGGCGAAAGTGCTGGGGATAGTGACGCTCAGGAGCACGATAAACCAGAATCGGCACGCAAAGTGTCTCCAGGAGCCCCGAGCAACAAGTCGCAACCCACATGGTGGAGGGGTCACCATCACGAGGCGTACAAGGAGATTGATGCGCTTTGCGAGGCAATTAATGCGGGAGCGAATGTTTCTAAAAGTGCTAAAGACATCTTCAGACTCATAGACAGGCGCAAGTTCACAAGCGGCAAGCCCCAGGAAGCTGTCATTGCCATATGCGTCTTTGTCGCTTGTCGACAACAAGATGTACGCCGAACACTTGAAGAAGTCTTGCGGCATATCCGTACTAGTAAGGAAGAAGCTGTCAGAGTGTTTGAACAATTCCGAGACTTCGTGTACAGCCTCGAAGACGCTGAAGCCGAGAGCGCGCTGGAAATTCCTGTTGAAACGAGCACAGCAGGAAAAAGGGCGAATGATGAAGACGCACAAGAATCCAAACAGAAAAGGCGACGCGTGATGAGCGAAAGTGATGAGGATAGTGACACGGAGAGGCGTGCTGCTAGTCGAGACAAGTCGAAAGCCGCGGAAGCCATGCCGACATCGAAGCGGGCCGAGAAACGCAAAAGGCCAGACGATTCGGAAGATGAAGCAAGAGACAAGCGGCCCAGGACTAGCTACAGTCCAGTGCCCGACCTTTTCCAGGTACCTGATTCACCCATTAGGGGCCAACCCGATGGTTATGCGTCGTCAACAGATCCTTGGGCATCTTCGTCGGATTCAAGAGGTTCAGGCCCGGGTGGTTTGTCTCCAATTGCAGTGCTACATGACGATGCGTCGGACATGGCCAACTGGCAATGGCCCCGAAAGAAGACGAGAATGCCAGGCCCAAGTGCCAGCGGTCTCGCCTCTTCAGTGAGCGGTCAGTCACCTCCCAATCAACATCTGGGAACTGTCGACGCCAGCCAAGCGCTTCCACGAGGAGGTGCTGAACAGCTCCCTGTCAAAGATACTCCTGCCGACGCGGTGGATTCAAAACGAACCAAGGGCATGTATCGCGCCATCCACCGGCATCGAGTCGACAAAAGACGGTCACGCAGAGACCAAGAGACGTCATCACCGCCGAAGCAGCCGCTTCAGAAGAGCCGCCGAGAGCGGAAAGCTTCGCCCTCTGTTGATCAAGTCGTGCGTTCCAGGCGGTCCTCCAGGAGAGATGCTAGACAAAAATTGTTGTTTCTTGACGAAGATGGCACCCCATGCGTGGCTGCTAAACGGGAGACTTAAGTGCCACGATGATGATGATATCATCAGGGGGTACAGGAGGAACATGACTGGGAGGATTCAGAGCCGAGCGCTATTCGACCAAAAGGCACACCCATTAACCTGGCAGGGCCGGGGGCAGTGGGCAGCCTCTACGCCGCATGGACACGAGGCGGACGGTGGCTGAGACCGAGTGCTAGCCAGCTAGAGGGCATACTCGTTAACCCGGCAGGGCTGAGGGCAGCGAGCAGTCAGTTGGCTTGGCTAACAGCTCACATGTAGTTGAGAGCCAACTTCCAGCATGGTCGTTAATCTGACAGGGTCGGAGGCAGCGGCGTAGCTGAAGAAGGTCTCGATTGCAATGTGGCTGGTTCCGGAGACATGGTCGTTATCCTGGCAGGGCTGGGTGCAGCGGCGGAGTCTTGGAGGCCTTGGGAACAGTTGAGATGCCGTTGGTGGAGATCAAGGAGGAAGTGAGGTTATGGAAGATAATATACGTTGGATGGAGGCGACATGTTACTGGAGGATGAAGCTTACGGGAAGATGTCTTTGCTTTCTTTGTTATCTGTGTTGCCTTGCGTCTTCGTTTCTTCGGTTCCTTGTCCTCTTCTTGATTTGGTTCCTAGTCTCCTTGGCTCTTTGTTTCTTTGTCTGATAGGTTCTTTGTTTCTTATTTCTATTCCTTGTCTTCTAGGTTCTTTGTTTCTTTGTTTTGGTAGGCATGTCTTGAATGTACCTAGCGTGCGTTTTTGAGATATCTTGTTTTGAGTAGTGTGAATTTTGTGAGCAGATTGGTAACTGAAGTGGGCATTTGGTTATAATATCCTTAGATCCATACACTTTTAGATACCGGGAAGTTTAAAAGCAATCAATGTTGGCAGGCATCTGGGTATGGAGGTGCTGGTCCCATATGGCTTGACTGTGAAGGGTTGGAGGTTTGCCCTCTCAAATTGTTGGCAAGAAATGGATAGACTAGTGGGCGTTAATCCTGATTTTCTGCAAGGGCTCAAAATCTGAAATGAAATCGGAGGATACGCAGATTGTTCTATAGTTTACACGTTCGGCATAGTCGCTCCCATAGTTGCATGTTCAATGTGCTCATGTCGAAAAATGCAGGTATGTAGATGGTTACCGGGTAGCTGGATATTGTTAATGCTGGTTGTCCTGCGTATACACAAAGATCAAACGACTCTACGAGCAATTGTGAACCAGATAGGCATAGAGCTAGATCAATCACTAAACCACCAAGTCCTTTACTCACTAGCTTATATACGTAATGCCGTAGGTACCTGCTCGGCAAGCATGGGGAGGTATTAAACCGCACTGATCATTATTAATGTCGAGATAGATTATTAAGGTGAGCGAGTACTGCAGACAGATGCGCTTGTGACGTGCCCCGCAGCAGCCCACTTGGGTGTAGATTTGATTCTTGGTTATTAGAAATGTCTCCGAAGAGGCGGTATTAGCAGTATAGTAGCCTGTTGAGCTCAATTGGCAACCTTTGGATAGATGTACAGGTGAGGTCTTAGCAGACATCTCAAGTTCATGTATAGACGGGTTATACTCAGATCTCTCTGTTTGCTTCAATTGGTAGACGATACATGTCGCATACGTCAGTCCTCACGGCAGATACCCCGCCACTCGTGCAGCTCCGCACTCGGTCGCTTGTACCTGCTACCTCGCTCAGGTCCCCGCGTGCCGTCACTGGACCAAGCCGCCGTCTCCCGTAGTTTAGCCGATGGAATGTACTAGGCCCTCGAATTTTCGGCCATGTCGTAGCCAGATGCCGCCTAGAGCTGCCTCCAGTGGATTATTAACTGCACGGCTCTGTAATACTCTTTACATCCATTATTCTCTATTACTCAGTCACACCTCCAACCCGGCAATGCTCACGACGGGCACATTCTTGCGGGCTTGCTAAGAGGACCAAGAGCTGAACAATTGCGACCGTTTCCAGTTCTCGCCCTCTCTTGTGCCCTGTCTCATCTCATCACTGTGCATTTCTAATACAACCACCAAAACCCCGAATCCCGGTAGTTGGACGAACGATCTCGAGCTTCCACTCCGACTCCGATCTTTCGCCATGCTGCCCCGATCACGAGCCTCTGGGCGCCTGATCCTCGAGCGCTCGGCCGCACACCCAGCTCGCGTGCTGTCCGACTCGATTCCCCGGGCATGGACACTGAGTTCGGCTCTCCGGGCCACGCAGATCGCCGGCCGTCGCTATCCCGGATTACGACCCCGGATGCCGGGAGCGGCATTCTCCACAAGCGCAAGGCTGGGCAAGGAAAAGGACAAGAGCAGCAACTTTTTCGATTCTGCCGTCGAGCCGCCAAAAGAGGAGGAGGACGAGGCCAAGGCCAAGCTCGAGAACAATGCCAAGGAGGAGTCCAAGACCACCACCGCCGACTCAGTAGCCTCGTCTGCAAAGAACGAGGGCGGACAGTCGCAGGACGGAAAGCCCAGCGGCGCTGCAGGAAGTGCTGCCGGTGCCGGGTCTGGATCTGGCGCGGGTGGTGAGGGTTCCGGCGGCGAGGGCGGGAAGCGAGGTCGCAAAGCTGCCGAGAGGGCGCTGTCCAAGCCCGTCATCCCAGAGGTGTATCCGCAGGTCCTGGCCATCCCCATTGCCCGGCGGCCGCTGTTCCCGGGCTTCTACAAGGCCATTACGATCAAGGATCCTAATGTCGCAACTGCCATTACCGAGTCCATTAAGCGCGGCCAGCCGTATGTGGGAGCCTTTCTCTTCAAGGATGAGAACGAGGACGATGACGTTATTCGAAACGTCAACGACGTGTACGATACTGGTGTCTTTGCCCAGATCACGAGCGCATTCCCCATTCACGGACAGGAGGGCGCTTTGACGGCAATTCTATACCCCCACCGGAGAATCAAGCTGTCTAGCCTCGTTGCACCTGGAGGACAGGATACGAACAAGGCCGAGTCCAAGACGGAGCCCGAGCCCGAACCGATACCACAAAAGACCATTGAGGAGGATGCCCAGCAAGAGAAGAAGGGTGATGTGGTGGCAAGCTTCGAAGAGAGTGCCGTGGAGAAGAAGTCTGAGCAGGCGACAGAAAAGTACGAGCCCACCTCGTTCCTCAAGAGATACCCCGTGAGCCTGGTCAACGTGGAGAACCTGGTAGACGAGCCCTACGACCCCAAGAGCCCCGTCATCCGTGCTGTTACCAACGAAATCGTCAACGTCTTTAAGGAGGTTGCTACTATGAACAATCTTTTCCGCGACCAGATTTCCACCTTTTCAATGAGCCAGTCTACCGGAAATGTCACCTCGGAGCCTGCTAAGCTGGCCGACTTCGCCGCTGCCGTCTCTTCCGGAGAGCAGAATGAGCTTCAGGAAGTCCTGGCCTGCATGAACATTGAGGAGAGGATGCAAAAGGCCCTGATTGTGCTCAAGAAGGAGCTCATGAACGCACAACTGCAGTCCAAGATTACCAAGGATGTTGAGAGTAAGATTAGCAAACGTCAGCGGGAGTATTGGCTCATGGAGCAGATGAAGGGCATCCGTCGGGAACTTGGCCTGGAGTCGGATGGCAAGGATAAGCTGGTTGAAAAGTTCAAGGAAAAGGCCGCCAAGCTTGCCATGCCCGACCCTGTCCGCAAGGTCTTTGACGAAGAGATTAACAAGCTGGCTCATTTGGAGACTGCTGCCTCGGAATTCAACGTGACAAGAAACTACCTCGACTGGCTCACTCAGATCCCCTGGGGCCAGAGGAGCCCCGAGAACTTTGGCATCCCGAACGCTGTCAAGGTCCTTGACGAGGATCACTATGGATTGCAGGACGTCAAGGATCGAATCTTGGAGTTTATTGCCGTGGGCAAGCTACGAGGATCGGTTGAGGGCAAAATCCTTTGCTTTGTTGGACCTCCTGGTGTCGGAAAGACGAGTATCGGAAAGTCCATTGCCAGGGCGCTTAACCGAGAATACTACCGATTCAGTGTTGGAGGTCTGACCGACGTGGCAGAAATCAAGGGTCACCGAAGAACATATGTCGGTGCCCTGCCTGGTCGAATCATTCAGGCATTGAAGAAGTGTCAGACAGAGAATCCCCTCATTCTGATTGACGAAATCGACAAGATTGGGCGAGGCTACCAGGGAGATCCATCGTCAGCTCTGCTGGAGCTGTTGGATCCTGAGCAGAACAGCTCCTTCTTGGATCACTACATGGATGTTCCTGTTGATCTGTCAAAGGTCTTGTTCGTTTGCACGGCCAACATGACCGACACCATCCCTAGACCTCTTCTGGACCGTATGGAACTCATTACCCTGTCTGGATATGTCGCGGACGAGAAGAAGGCCATTGCGAACCGGTACCTCGCCCCGGCTGCCAAGGAGGCGGCCGGTCTGAAGGACGCAGACGTTCAGCTGACTGACGAAGCCATCGAAGAGCTCATCAAGTCGTACTGCCGAGAATCAGGTGTTCGAAATCTGAAGAAACAGATCGAAAAGGTCTACCGTAAATCGGCACTAAAGATTGTCCAGGAGCTGGGAGAGGAGGCCTTGCCCGAAGAGGAGGCCCTGACAGAAGAAGGCAAGGCCGCCGCTGCGGAAAAGGCCAAGGAATTGTCTGCAGAGGCTGAGGACGGCAGTGCAAAGAAGGCCGCTACTGAAGCCAGCGAAAGCGAAACTACAGAGAAGCCACGCAAGGCCCTGCAAGTGCCGGAGAGCGTTCACGTCAGCATCGGCAAGGACAACTTGACAGACTATATCGGACCGCCAGTCTTTACGTCGGATCGGTTGTACGACGTGAGCCCGCCCGGAGTCTCGATGGGTTTGGCCTGGACGCAGATGGGTGGTGCGGCCATGTACATTGAGTCGATCCTGCAGGCACCCCTTCGACCTAGCTCGCGACCCGGATTGGAGATTACCGGAAACATGAAGAACGTGATGAAGGAGTCGACTACAATTGCTTACTCGTACGCCAAGTCGTTCATGGTTAACCAGTTTGCGGACAACCACTTCTTTGACAAGGCCAAGATGCACCTGCACGTTCCCGATGGCGCCGTTTCCAAGGACGGCCCTTCTGCCGGTATCACCATGACCACGTCTCTTTTGTCGCTCGCCCTGGATACCCCAGTCAACCCGACGGTGGCTATGACGGGTGAGATTACGCTCACTGGAAAGGTTCTCCGGATTGGTGGGCTGCGAGAGAAGACTGTGGCGGCGAGAAGAGCGGGATGCAAGACGATCATCTTCCCCAAGGACAACATGTCGGATTGGCTGGAGCTCCCACAGGTACGTTTTTGAAATCATTAAAAGAAAATGGAGTTATTGCTAACTTTTCTCTCTTTATAGACAATCAAGGAAGGTATCGAGGGTCACCCCGTAAGCTGGTACACTGAAGTGTTCAATCTCGTCTTCCCCGAGATCGACCGCGAAAAGGCCAACACCTGCAAGATCTGCGAGTGGAAGGCCCAGCAGGAGAAGAAGAAGGATGACGCCGAAAACAAGGAAGACGATGACTAAGGCCGACGAGTCATGAAGCATACTCTTGGAAACCACGCGAGCATGAGGCAGCAGAGGATGAATGTCTCTCAACCTGGAAAGCATTTTGATGCTTTATTCATATTCAAGGTCAAACTCTATATCTCTTTCATCATTTTTTCATTCGGTTCACCTCCCGGACCGCAACGCAACGCACGAAGGGGCTATGATGCTGCCATGGGGTGCATGAGCTGGGCGTTTATTTTCTCCCCTCCGAATTTTTACGGCTTTTGAGGGGACTTGGTGGAACAGAATAACTCCTACTCATTGTATAAAAAATGACAAAAAAAGAAAAACAAAAAAAAAAGGCTTCAGTTTGTTTTTGTCGTCTGGGCAAAAATGGGACTGGAGGCCAAGCAAATGTATATTAGATTAAAAACTCGGTCAGTGGACGAGCGATGTAGAATTACGGGCTGTTTAGAAAGGGCGTGCGGCAGAGGGGGAAGGTGGCATGAAAGCACGAAATCTCCAATTCAATAGAGAAGGGAAAGAAAGGCTATGTAAGGAATTAGCAAATGGCATATTTTACGGCTTTAGAAGGATTTTGATGAAAGAGGTTGTGATGAGTGAGATGTTTGTGCTGTGTTATTCGAGTGAAAGGATGACCGACTTAAGCCATGTATGAAGCAAGTTGACTGGTGGAATAAAGGTGATTTGACGGGGTTGAGCGTGCTAAACTGGATCTACATAATACCCGTAGGTGATGATTATTTCCAACAGAGTGCATGATCAACGTGTACAGACTCATACGAAAAAGCGTATGAGTTCGGCCAAAACAAAACACAACAAAACAAGCTGCCAAACGGGCTTTGCAAGGGGGCTCGAAGCTCGGAAGCGGCGAAGCGGGTCGGCAGCGGCGAGATGGGGTTCTAGAACCAAGTACCTGGTAACTATCGTGTCGAATTACTCGTGTACTGCTCTAACAGAGAAAAGAGGCAAAAGAAAGAAGAAGACGAAGAAGAGCAAGCCGGATGACGATGATGCTGGAACCTGTCAGGCTGGGGGATTAGAGTGGTTGCTTCAAGGCTTTCAGTGCGTGCCGCCGATTTAGGCAGAGTCGGCAACTTAGTTTTGCCCTCTTGTTGCAGGTACAGAAACGAAAAGCAAGGAACATGCAAGGGGCGGACAATGATTGGCATCAAATCCTGTCATCATCATCATATTTGGGCAGCGCGCAAAAAGTGAACATGTGCTGCTCCCCTCGAAATCTAGTGATGGAGGGTTGGCGAGGTTCTGCCCAATGAAGCCCGTTGGTTTAATGCCCAAACCACACTATGAGCGAGTCTGTGTGGATGGATAGATTAGGATATGTATCAATGATGATGCGAGCAAGTGCATGACACTGGACGCCATGTGGAAGCCCGAGGGAGCGAATTTCCAGGATTTTTGGCGGGCAGCAGCCTCATTGTGCTGGGCTTAGCGGGATGCAGCCGTGCCTGACCCCGACGCTAGGTTAAAACCATGGTTGTGTTCAATGCAGGAGAGGGTCATTGACGATAGAGTCGACTGAGCCTTTTTCTTCTGCTTTTTCAAACAGTCAACAGTAACTTGATGAGAATGAGAGTTGGCAGTGCTCAAGAATGAGGGATCCAGAATCCAGAATCAAGGGTCCAAGCGGAGACAGGAGCTCGTGCCAACAACACCCATGAAATCGAGAGGCTGGTTGCCGTGCTAGCAACTCTCCGGCTTCAAGTTGCCAGTCTGCCGGTACGTGAAATACGCTTCAACGTAAAAGCCATGATGTGCGTGCGCAGCCAAGATCATCTCGGAACGGGGGCCCGTGGTTGGGGCTGACATGTGAGTCTGCGGATGTGTTCCGTTCCTGGACGTCTTATTTGTTGAATAGGGAGGGATAGAGACTATCACGTACTCGTACCTGTAATAGGGGGTTTACCCGAAGTGTGAGTCGTTGGGCAATGAATGGTTGGCTTCTATCTCAAAAGGTGTGCTGCCAGGCACGATAGTAGGTATTAAACTTGGGCATTGCTGCCATCGTGAATGTTGCATGAAATCGGACATCTGAGCTGTCATTGTTCATGCTGGGCTCTAGCCATGGAACCACTGCATCGCTGGCTCTGCATCAGTTCATGGACCCAAAGCTCGTGTATGTCATGTGTGTGATGCGCATAGCATGGCCTAAACCATTTGGCCGGGAACCGGATTCCACGTTCCCTGAGCTGCTTACATGGCTACCCAGGCACTAAGCAATATGGCTGCCCGGAAAGCCCGAGTCAAGACGGGACGGGATAGGGATCAATAGCTCTGTTGCTTGGTCAATGGATTCCCAAAGGGGTCATTTGTGACGAAGCGAAAACCATCTCCATCTCTTACAGTAGAGAGAGATACGAGCATCTGTACTTGTATGTACAACACAGTCAACAGTACATGTATGACGGCCTGGCATGAGCTGAATGCGCAAAAGACGCAGCAGGCCCTGGCAGATGAGCACAGTAGGTACCGATTCGATTGATTAAGTGTCCATGTACGATACGGCATAGTCCGATCTAGCCTGACTCCAGACACGGCGGGACGGGCTCGGATTGGAGCTAGCACGCATGTACGTGTTCGAGTAAGTAAGGTAAGCATGAGACGCAGTAGCAGAAGCAGTAGCAGTTCGCTGCCCAATCCCACCACCTCAACCACAGGCCGACTTGTTGGTGGTGATAAGCTGGCGGTGCGACGTCGAGGGCGGTCCCACGAACTAGCCAGCATTACCCGGGGCTAGATTTGTTGTTTGATTGCCAACTCATCTTGGATGATGCTGTGCTCGTACTATCTCTGCTCCATCCAGGTTTGTAGACGCTGTAGTAGGCAATTAATCTACTCAAATTCGCAGGCTAGGGATGCCTGGCTGGAGCTCGCTCTCGGAACTATTACTCGTGTCCCCGGCCAGCAGCCAGGCAAAGCAAAGCATGCGCGAACGCACACACGTACATGCTCGTGCCTGTATGTACACATCACATCACATCAATAGCAGCAGTTGCCATGGCAATCTGGAGCATCCCATGACTGGCTCTTTTCTTTTTTTCTCTTTGCCCACTGCTCTGTCTCTCCGCCTGTAGGGCTTCGACCCGAAATGGACAAGCGAGCGGAGCTGGGACAGGCGTCGTCGAATTGGCGGTCACGAAGCTGGATGGATGCAAGTGGTCGATGGGGCAACCCAGGATGCGATGCGGTGGTGATGCCATGGTGAGCCCTTTTTTAGTGCCGTATCTGACTTGTAGAGCAGCTGCAGGTCTGAGATGTGAGAGATCTCTCTCCCTCAACCGGGTTGGGCACGAAGAAGTGAGGGCGATTGCAAGTACACGATACTCTGTACACAGAGCAACTGGAAGCGCGCGAGAAGATGGATGGAAGAAGAAAGATTGCGATCAAGGCCAGACGCCATCACAACGGCGCCCCACTGTGACAATGGCCTGCCCCTCGTCATGCCACCGCCCAATTGCCCGTTTGGGGTCAACTAACCTGTACATGTACCCGGGTGCTACCAGTAGGGTGCCATCCAGAGCCCGTCAGTCGCCCGTTTTTAGGGGCCTTTGGCAGCCCGAGGTACCCTCTCGACCTCTTCCAGCGAACAGGAAAAGGAGGGGTCCAGCGACAAGAGAGCCCAACTGGACCTTGAAGGCGGGTGACAGACAGCGAAAACCCCTACCTAAGTACCTAGCAAGGGCCTAGCAGTAGCTTAGCAGGGCCTAGCCAGCGCCGGTACCGCTAAAGTAGCTCGACGGGCCTCGGGCACGACCAGCGGCATGAAGCCTTAGTCGCTTTTTAGCAGCGTCTTGGGCTGCCAGGGCGCGGGCCACGGCTGTGTGTGGCTTTTTAGGGGATTTGGAGCTGATGGCATCAAATGTGCAAATCAGCATCAGCTCAAGTATACTGGACGGACCAGAGACTTGCAATCTACAACCTGCAACCTGTACTGCCTCATCAATACTCAACTACTACTGTCAATACACACGGCTGGGGAAGAATCCATCCACCCATCCAGCCCTCCGCTCGCTTCTGCCGACTCTCACCGTCCGTCGGGTCCAGTCCAAACCCAGGTAGCAGGTACCAGCCGGGTACTGCCGCTTGCTGCGGCCAACCTGGTACGAGTACATTTTAAACCTGGTCACGACCCCAGAAACGACCCTTGTTCGTGCGCCTGTGCTGTGCTGTATCGCCTCCAGAACAGACACATGTGCACAAGCCGACTGACTGATTTGATTTGATTTGATTTGATTTGCAACACCACAGAGATCATCGACTTTTCCAACCTCTTTTCTTCTCGCTCTCTCTCACCTTACATACGACGCTCCACCTCGACCTGCCCTTGTCTCGCCTGTCAAATCCAGTCCACTCCCGGCTCGTCTTCGTCTTCGTCTCGCTGCCTCCTTTTCCCCCCTTCCCCGCCAGACCAGCCCATCGTGCATCTCCAGCCGAGCTTTTATTTGTGCCTCTTCGCCCCCATTTGCCTCGCCGCTCAAGCGGCTCTTCTCTCGACCTACCTAGAGACTATCCATCCATCCATCCATCCATCCCGCCTTTCCCCTCGCCTCGCCTCGCCTTTACCTACACTCACCTACTGCCAGACGGATCTCCCTACTGGATACCCAAAGCTCGCCAACCACTAAGAGCCGCTGCTTGCCCATTTCTGCCTGCTCGCCTCTCGACTCCCTTGTCTTTCAGCCTCCTCCGCGACCAGCATAACATAAAGCCGGCCTTTTTTTTCTTGACTCAGACGTCACTTGAAGGCGTCTACCCCGACATCTGAGCGTGTTCCAGGGAGGCTCGCCTGTTTTTAGCCCAAGCTGAATCACGGTGAATCAGTATATCATAACGACATCTATTTATATCCCGAGTGTCTGCTGCTCTCCATACCTACACGGGCCCAGCACCCCTCCTTTCCTCAGCCTCACGACTGGCTACCATCCCACGATAATCTGACAATTCTCTCGTTTCTCACTGGCTAAAATAAAAAGAGCGAGGGAGAATAAAAGAGAGACGGCTCTTTACATCAACTGCGCTATCCCTGCTACCTCTACCATCCCTGTTATCCTTCCTCGTGGTAGACAGCAGGTACCCGGCGTTGCGCAGCTCCATAGCGCATATCGACAAGTACACATACACACAATCTGCAGCTCGGGTTGCCCAACATGCCTCCGCTAGATGACCGGCCATGCACTTCGCCGTCTCTTTTGCAACCTCACTCGCAACTGCAGCCGTCGTCGCCCACTAAGCAGAGCTTTTTGCGCAAGCTGCTGGCCCGATCGGGGAGCTCCCGGAGCTCAAAGTCGTCAGCCTCGTCCGTTTCCGCCGACCAGCAAGGCTCCACGCCCGTCTCTGGCTCCGGCCTCGTCAAGCGCCTGTCCAGGAGAGTCGTGCCCGGCCTACCGCGATCACAGACGTTCAAGCGCCAGCTGTCAGAGAGCAGAGAGCACCTCGCTCCTGTAGAACCTTCAGCCGAGGAGCGGAGAGCGGCCTCGGTCGATAGACGTACTCACTTTCCGCAAAAGCCAGGCCGGCGAAGCTCAAAAGCTCACGTCGACCCTCGTTCCAGTGCGCCCAGCTTCTTTGGCGAGCCGCTTCACGAGACCAACTCAAACTATGCCCAGTCGCTGCCAATCGACCTTGCCGAATTGGAGGCGGCTGTCTCAAATTATTCAGAGAGGCCGCAGGACGCCGCCGCGAGCGACATTGACGGCACCGAGGCCGACGATGCTGACGACGAGTACACCGCTCAGGACGGTGCATCAGTGGCCGACTCCCGCTCCGTGACGGCGTCGCAGTACGAAGCCATGATTCACGACGAGCTCGAAAGGGAATGGATCCTCAACTTGAGCATGCACTTTAGAGATCGGTCGAAGCGGGAAAAGTTCTTTGTTACGTATCGCGAGCAAGACTATATGTGGCGCCGCGTCACCATATCGCTCGACTATCGCGATGCGCCCGAAAACTCTCTCGAGTGGGAGCTTAGCCACACCAAGTACCAGAGAGATAAGAGCGCCAAGATATACGAAGCTATCCGCGAAAGCCTGCCGGATATCCAGTTTTACGACACGGTGACTAACCTGAAGCTGGAGACGACGGATGGAAGACTACACGTTCACGTAGTGGAAGATGGCAATGTAAGTGACTGTCCATTCATGCATCGCAATCCCTCGTCACGAGACTAACAAGCCGCGCTCCAAAAGGAAATCATTCACTATCCGTCCGTCAGCCAGATTCGACACCTAGGGTGCAGGCGAGTCAAGGAACGCGACATTGTTTTCGACTCCCACATGTCTGGCTTTGTCTACAAGGTCAGCGTCAATGGCAACATGTTGATCAAGAAGGAAATTCCCAGCCCTGATACCGTTGAGGAGTTTCTCTACGAGGTCAATGCGCTCAACGGCCTGCGTTTCTCAAGGCACGTCATTGACTTTTACGGTGTTGTTGTGGATGACAATGACGAGCACGTCAAGGGCCTCCTCATTAGCTTCGCCGGCCAGGGCGCCCTGATCGACATCATCTTTGAGAACTGCAAGGAAAACAACATTGGTATCCCCTGGGAGACTAGAGAGAGGTGGGCAAAGCAAATCGTCCAGGGACTGGCCGATGTCCACGAATCGGGCTTTGTTCAGGGAGACTTTACTCTGTCCAACATTGTCATTGACGACGACGGCGATGCCAAAATCATCGACATCAACAGGCGCGGCTGCCCCGTCGGCTGGGAGCCTCCAGAGGCCACGGCGCTGATCGAGTCCAACCAGCGTCTCTCCATGTACATTGGAGTCAAGTCGGACCTGTACCAGCTCGGCATGGTGCTCTGGGGACTCGCCATGCTTGAGGATGAGCCTGAGACCCAAGGCCGGCCGCTGATCCTTGGCCCCGAGATCAACGTGCCCGACTGGTATCGACAGATGACGGAGATTTGCCTCAGCGACGACCCGCGACTGAGACTGCAGGCGGCATCGCTACTTCGAATGTTCCCACACGCCCTCCCTGGTGATGGACACAGCGATGCCCTGCACTCGGACCAGGAGCCTGTCCGCATGGATAACGGCGCCGTGGCGCACGACTATTCCTCTGAAGGCTACGAAGTCGACTCCCATCTTGCAGCAAGGGCAACGCGGCCTGTCAACGACTGGTCCTACTCAGGCTCGGCGTATGCTGAGAGCGGACTCATGCCCTATGACCAGAACTACTCCGCGCGAGGCCGGTCTCCCCCAAGCCCGATGCCCAGCGACGTGGACGTTAATGACCCAGCGTATAAGTCGGGCTGGGCAGCAAACAGGAACATTGCCCCATCATACAGCGATAGCGGAGAGAGCTATGTGTTGCCGGACGAATACGACATACGGCGACAGCCTACACCCCCGACGCCTTCGGCCGGGAAGTTTCTGAATATCAGTGACCGACGTTCGCGGCCAATTGAGCAGCTCAGCTCATACGAAAGCACCGACTACTTCACAGCAGTAGATGACGAGGCTGATAGGACAGCAATTGGACTTGTTCCAGGGGCCCCCGAGTCTAGTTGGGGAGGATCAGCAGCCCACGTCGATGCAGAGGACGAACCTACGCCAGTTCCTGCCGTTGTTGTTACCGAGTCGCCCCTAGACTCGGTAGCTCAGCCGGGAAGCCCCAAACCCCAGCACGAGAGATACCAGGAGAAGGTTGATCGTGAAGAAGACAACAAGCAAGAGCCAGCCGCTGATATGCGCTTCACCGCCCAAAGGACGCATAGCACTCGAAGTGTCGATGCTTCAACACCGAGGTCAAGGTCAAGTGGGAGACTCAAGCTCACCAAGAACGCTGCCAACATCAAGGTCAAGCGGCTCCGGAAAGCCACGAGAGTTGAAGATGGTTATGGTTCATCTTCTTCTCACCCAACGCCGCAGCATACAGAGGTGCCTAACACGCCCATATCGGCAGAGCCCCCAACAGGCTCTAGGCTCGGCGATGGGGTAGCTCATCGCGTTACAACGCCAGAAACGGAGTCGGAGCCTGACTATATCGCCTCGCGGTCACCAGGCTTCAAGTCTCCCGACCCTAGGCAAGGCTACAACGCCAGCGACGCGCAAAGGGCCGGGCAGTTGATCAACGGTGGCAACCAGACGGAATATCCGCGACACGGGCCCATGCATGTCTCGCTGACGGGCATCGGAGCAGCTCATTTGGGGCTTGAGGGAGAGCTGTTGCAAGAGAAGGGACTTATCGATGACGAATTTCAACTAATGACGCGGCCCGAAGCAGCGGCGCCGCTTATGATTACGACAGATGCTCAGACATGAAAAACCACCAGACATACACACACAGATACACACGCACACACAAGCGCATACACATCACGCACAGCATTTCGATTGTTATACAACCACAGCCTTTTGAATTTTCTCTCTTTTCCTATCCTGTTATTTGCGACTCGTTACCCATTTCCTTTTTTGTACAAGTAGATATGGCTGCAGGCAACTGACCTGGCTTTTCTGTTTTTTTCTTCTTGTTTCTGACGATTTTTGGATATGAGTATGGGATCATGACACTGAAATGACTATTATATGGCGGCGAGATATAAAGAGCGCTTAGCCTGACGGATATGAGATATGACTAGGACTACCTTGGTTTTGGTACAGACAAAACAGACAGACAAGCACACAAGCAAGCAAGCATTAAGCAAGCGACAATTGAATATGATCATTTTTATTTTTCCACTGAATGTATTATATGAGTTTGACTTGGGTAACTGGTAAACTAGTACAGGTTATTGTTTCCTTGGAGTATCAATTGCTGGAGCTTCAGAGCGGAACTGAGCAGATACGTCACATCAAAAGAATAGAGTAGCAAATTTCCCAACACGGCAATATTCTAGAGCACACTTTTATTTAGGATAACTGGTAAACAGGTAAAAATTCCTTTTTTATATCAAGCGTTGAAGCATCAGAGCCGACCTCAGCAGAGCTGAGTGCTTCATACATGGGATACGTCACATCAAAGGAGACTCTCGGGAGTCATGGCCAGCAAGAGCTAATTTCCCAACACGGCAATATTCCAGAACGCACTTAGAATCCCAAAGCACACCTGGTGGCTGCATGTCAAAAAGCTCTGAGTTGCAACGTTCAATGTGGCGGTGCGTATCTACAAGGGTTTTATCTCAGTGGCGCAAGTGGCGCAAGCTTTTCTTAGTTTTTTTTTTCTTTGGGGAGAGGTACGTGCCGGTCGCCTGTTGCATTACCCCGTCTAATGCGGATGAAGCTCGGCAGCCGGGAAGGACGGGGCCATTTTCTGTTGGGGATTATGGGGAGGGGAGGGGGGGAATGGATCTGATTAGTTCGGGGGTGTGTGTACGAGAGTTACTGCAGAGAAAAGGGCAAAGCTGCATATGGGGGGTTTTTGATTTGATTTTTTGGTGGGAGCCGAGGCATGTTTGATTGAAATGTGAATGTGAATGTGAAATGTATTGAGATGGTTGGATGGATAGGCTATTCGGTAGATTTCGTCTGGGGAGATGGTGACGTTAGATGGACGTGTGAGTTTTGAAGATGAACCGGTTACCTTATCTTGGTGGATTCAATGGACTAAGATTTGGTGAATTTACTGGATGCATGATGGTAACTCGTTGATTGTACACGTATTTGTATACGTACTACTACTACTGATATCTCTGTGCATTGCTGTTGCTGTTGTAGTTGGATGAATCTGATGCGAGTTGATTGGTTTCGATGCAAGCTGAAGATGCATGCAAGTCTCCAGGTTGATATCGTATCATACTACGCTAAGGAGTATGCAAACGAGTCGACTGAATTATAACAGCACATCACCAGCAGCATTCCTCTCTAATTACCGCTCTATCCTTTCATAATCATGCCATACATGCTCTCGCAAAGTAAAACCGCCTCAAGCGGACGACAGGCTTGATCCGTCCTCCCGTTTCAGGCCCATCGAGAAAATTGCAAACAAGTTGCCATTTGCAGCGATACACTGAAATAGAGTCCCCGGTTAGGTGGGGCCATTTCTTGGTTCTATCTGGGGCGGGAAGGTCACCTAGCACTGGTAGCGGTACAGTAGCACGCAGCCCCCAAAAAGTTGTTGGGGAAAGATTTTTTTTTGCAGAGAGACAAGTAAAGGAAAGAAAAAAAAGGTTGAGCAAGGTCCCGTTTCGGCGAGCGGTGATTGGCTGCGGGGGATGGCGTGTCGCTCAACCCGGACAAGGGAAAGCCGCTACCAGGATTTTTTTAGCCACTGACGGAGGGATTGGCGAGTTGTACCTGTACTAGGGGGGATTCAATATTGAGCAAGTATACATGGATGACATTACGGTTGTTGACGATGGATGCTGACGATGGGATGAGAGAAAGATTGAAAGAGAAAAGGAAATGTCAGGTCAGAATGAATTGCACATCTGCTGATTGAAGAACTTTGGGGCGAATGATTCAGATTCAGACTCGCCTTGCAATGTTTGTTGTGCAGCCTGTTGGGCGGCTTGTACAAGCAGCCATGGGCTGATGCGATGCGACTTTTCCCCCAACTGTTTCAACGACTCGCCTGCAGTCTGCAGTACAGTACAGTTGCAGCGAGCGGTAATCGTGCAGCGCCTGGGTACCTGTACCTGTACCTGTACCTTGACCTAGACCTAGGACCTGGACCTGGAACCTGGACCTGGTCGCACTGCAGCCTGCAAGATGACCGTCCGCTTCTCTGTTCCTCAACCAAGCTGAGCAAAGATCCAACAAACCGCGCTCGGCAGTCTATGCACGAGGCATACCGCAGTGAGTGCTCCGATGAGTACAGCCACCGGTAGCTGGTACACCGGTCGGCCCGCCATTGGCCGCGGTGGCGGCGCGTACAGCCTACCGCTGGGGACTGGCCTTTGACTCTTCAATCCCTCTCTTTTTTCTCTTTTCCCACCCACTTCAACTTCTCCACCAGGGGCAAAAAAAGAACGAACGACGGCCAGCCAAATGGTCTCTTTCGGGATTTCGTTTCTGCACGTCGTTTGTTAGTTTCTCTGCTCTTCTCCGCCTAGGATATCCGGGACTTTCAGGCTTGATCTGGGCTGATTCTGATTTGATCTCGGACGCCCCCCCGTCCTTGTTGATCAAACGCCCCTCCTCGGAATCTGATATCAGAAGCGACAAGCTTCACTCATATCATCCATTTTTTGCTCCTCACACCCCTCCCCCCTCCGCCCCTCTCGATAGCTCCCCTTGTCCTCCCTTCCTCCGAGACTCGACGCTTTTTAAAACAAGGCCTCTTCTCTCTCCTTCTGCTTTCCCCGTCCTCCTCTCTTTGTGTCAACCTCCACTCTTCATCTTCACATTGGTATTCCTCTTCTTCAACACGGAAGGGAACTCCAAAAGGACGTCGTTCAACATGTCCGAACCCACAGCCTCGGCCGCAAAGGTCCAGGCGGCAGCTTTCCCAGATGGCACAACCGACTATGTGCCTCTGCGGTCCGGCGCCAAGTACGATCCCAAGAAGGTGCACATTTCCGACCTGCCTATGACCTGGGGCAACTGGTACAAGCACATCAACTGGCTCAACGCCATCTTCATCGTCTTCATCCCGCTGGCCGGCTTTGTCTCCGCCTACTGGGTGCCTCTGCAACTCTCCACCGCCATCTTCTCCGTCATCTACTACTTCAACACTGGCATGGGCATCACAGCTGGTAAGTGAAAATGGTCCATCATCGATATCAGTTTGAGCTCAGCTTTACTTACATGAATTTCTCTTTTAAAATAGGCTACCACCGCCTCTGGGCTCACTCTTCATACAAGGCCACTCTCCCTTTGAGAATCTACCTCGCTGCCGTTGGAGCTGGTGCCGTCGAGGGCTCCATCCGCTGGTGGTCAAGAGGCCACCGCTCTCACCACCGATACACAGACACTGACAAGGACCCCTACTCCGTCCGCAAGGGTCTCCTGTACTCCCACATGGGCTGGATGCTGTTCAAGCAGAACCCCAAGCGCATCGGCCGCTGCGACATTAGCGACCTCAACGAGGACAGCATCGTTGTCTGGCAGCACCGCAACTACCTCAAGTGCGTCATCTTCATGGGCCTCGTCTTCCCCACCGTCTTCTGTGGCCTCATGTTCGATGACTGGCTGGGTGGTTTCGTCTACGCCGGCATTCTGCGCATCTGCTTCGTCCAGCAGGCCACCTTCTGCGTCAACTCCTTGGCCCACTGGCTCGGCGACCAGCCCTTTGACGACCGCAACTCACCCCGTGACCACGTCATCACCGCGCTCGTCACCCTCGGTGAGGGCTACCACAACTTCCACCACGAGTTCCCGGCCGATTACCGAAACGCCATTGAGTGGTGGCAGTACGACCCTACCAAGTGGATGATTGTCCTGTGGAAGTGGACTGGCCTGGCCTACGACCTCAAGCAGTTCCGCGCCAACGAGATCGAGAAGGGCCGTGTCCAGCAGCTCCAGAAGAAGCTCGACCAGAAGCGTGCCACCCTCGACTGGGGTACTCCCCTTGAGCAGCTCCCCGTCGTTGACTGGGACGACTTCGTCGCCGACTCCAAGAACGGAAAGGCCCTCGTGGCCATTGCTGGTGTTATCCACGATGTCGGCGACTTTATCCGCGATCACCCCGGTGGCAAGGCCCTGATTTCCTCCGCCATTGGCAAGGACGCCACGGCCATCTTCAACGGCGGTGTCTACAACCACTCCAACGCCGCCCACAACCTGCTGTCCACTATGCGTGTCGGTGTCCTCCGCGGCGGCTGCGAGGTCGAGATCTGGAAGCGTGCTCAATTCGAGAACAAGGACGTCACCTACATCAACGACTCTGCCGGTCAGCGCATCGTCCGTGCTGGCTCCCAGGTCACCAAGGTCGCCCAGCCCATTGCCAGCGCCGACGCTGCTTAAATCAGTTGTCGTCGCTGAGCATTTCTTTTGTTTTTTAAAGGAAACGAATGGAGTTTTTCCAAGCTGGGAAAAAAAGCTGTGTGAGGAGAAAGAAGCGGTGTGTGGGGTAGATCGGGGAAAGCTCCCGAACCAATTAGCATGTGATGGTTGCAATCCCATCTAAGGCTTTTTGAACAAACCAGAAAACAAACTATCACGAATTGGCGTTTCAAAGGGGGGACATTTTGTATTTCTTTATAAGGGGCCTGCTGAATGGGCCGGACATTAGGGGCGTTTGTATTTAAACAGAATGAAGTGAAAGAAAGGGAAGGCTAGATTCAATTCCACTGAGCGATGGGGATGTGGGAAAAAGACAACTCTCAATGATGATATATACAATTATATATACATGTTTCGTCTTACTTGAAGCTTGAAGAACGATAAAAAGACCCTTGCGTGAAAGCCGTAGCTGATAAAGTCAAACACTGATGCCTGCATTCGCCGTAACATTTGAACTTGAAAACAAAAACTCCAAGTCATCCCATTTCATCCACGAAACCCTTATATACTCAATTCATACACCCATCAAAGTCATCACTCCGTCCAACTCAAGGCGTCGCCATCCTCGTCTTCATCATGACCAGCTCCGAGCTCTTGGCCCACTGCCCGTCCGGCGTCTGCCGATAGCACAGCAGCCGCCCGTCGTCGCCCGTGCTGCCCAATATCTGGCCGTCGTCGTCGAAGCCCACGCGCCACACGGGCGTGCGGTGGCTGTCGAGCCGCGAGACCTCGCGCGCGACGTGCTTGATCTGGCCGGGCTGGCCGGTCCAGGCGCGCTCGTGGACGGCGCTGGACTTGGCGAGGCTGGCGCTGAGCGTGGAGGACGGCTGGTGGTGGTGCTGGAAGTTGTGGTTGTTTGTGCTGGGGCCGGGCGTGTTGCTGTTGTTGTTGTCGTCCTTTGATGATGATGATGTGTCCTTGGGCGCGCGGCTGTCGGGCTTGAGGAGGTGGGCTGCGGACCACGACTTGCCGTCGCTCTCGGAGTAAGGAGTGTCGATGCGGAAGACGCGCGCGTAGCCGTCCTGGCAGGCCGTGGCGATCATGTCGTAGCCCCTGATGTTGCCCGGCGCCCACGCCACGTCCCTGACGAGCCCCCTATGGCCCTCAATCTCAACCGCCAAGTAAAACTCCTTCTGCAGCGTGTTGGCGCCGAAATTCGACGACGCAATCTCCCGCGTACGGTACACCTTCACCGAAGTCATGCCCGCCACCACCAAGCCCAGCGAGTCCGACTGCACGCCCGCCCTGAGCGCCGCGTAGCACGGCTCCGGGTTCGGGTCGAAGCGCACCTTGAAGGCCACCTCGTCCCCCCGGCCCGGCCTTGGGCAGATGCTGAACTCGTCAATCGAAGTGTACTCGGCCAGGTTCTCGGGTTGGTCGTTTTCGTACACGGTCAGCCGCCCGTCCGTCGCCAGCAGCGCCAGGTACGTCTGCCGCGTCTCCTCGTTGTGCTTCATGGAGAAGGACCGGTACGGCGCCCGGGTCGACCGCGTGTCGAAGGCGGGACGGCCATTGACCGACCGCGCGGCGCAGAAGCGGCGGCCTGGAGCAGCTGAAGGGTTCTCAGCCCAGAGACGGAACCAGCCTTCTATGCCGAGAGAGGCGACGAGGTTGGGATATATCGTAGATGGGAGCCATTGCAGCTGTAGCAGTACCAAAGACCTCAAAGCGTCAGCTTTCTGTGATAAAACAAAAGGGTAAATATGATAGATAGAGACAAACCTCGACAACCTCGCCTCCATGCGCGCTCCACGTATCGCACAACCTCCACGTCCCATCCCGATGTCGGTTAAACACCCGAATCTTGCCATCCACAGACCCCGTCGCGCACCGGTCGCCGTAAGCGTTGAACGCAATCGCCTGCACCAGGTCTCTGTGGCCGTGCTGCAGGTTGAGGTCAAACGACTTGTTTTCGTCGTCTGTCGGCGACTGCGGGATCGAGCTTGTCATGTCTTTATGTTGTGCTCGAGCTTGGCTTTTTGGAGAGCTACTTGGATATGGGGGAATTGGTGTCTTTCCGTGCGCAATCAGGTAGAAAGCGCTTGTTCAATTGATCTGGCTCTTGATTTTGCGACAGGGGGCCGAGTTGCTGCTTTTTGTCGTATCCAGTACAACTACTGGATACATGGGCTTTGTTGGGGTGAAGTTGAAGTTTAAGGTTGCATGTGAAGTGATAACGGACGGAAATGGCAGCAAGATAATCTCAAGCTCGAGGTCACTTGGCGGGGCAGCAGAGGTACCTGTCTGTGGCTTGCCCTGTGCCCGCTAAGCCACAGTGGCTCACCATCAAAAGCTTCAAAGTCTTCAATTCGAACTCCGTCTCAACATCTCCTCACCATGGGAAGTGGATCACCACTTCAATCGGTTCCATGGTCTAACGGTTATGACTGCGGATTCTGATTCCGCCAGCGAGGGTTCGACTCCCTCTGGAACCTTTTTTTGTCCCTCTGTTATTCTTTTTGAATGACTCAGTCAGTTTGGCTACATCACAAAAGCACATTACACAAAACCGGCTTTGATCAAATGTCGTGTATTTGTAAGATATATATAGACTTTGAATCGCAGAGCATTCTTTGAGCTCGCTGCCTTCCAAGCGCATCTCTGAATGGAGAGGAAAGGAGAGAGAAACAGAGCACGCATGTAGGTAAGTGCCCAAGCCAACCAAATCATCAGCCCACCAAGTTGAAGCAGGATATTATCCACTAAAGAAAACTCCTCAATATGTGACACTCGTGACCGTATGAATAAAATGCAACCCCCATCCGTGCCTGAAAGCAACTCCAAAGCCAGTGCATTCTGTAAAAGGAGAGAAGAGAGAGGGAGGGTTAGGAGAGAGGGGAAGAAAGGAGGGAAGAAGAGGAAAACAAAAAGAGGTCGCTGCCCATGTCTAAAAACTCATAAAAACCAAACCGTTCCAGGGCGATGAGGGAAACGGTTTCTTTTCTCCTTCAGTCGTTCGCCAATTGCGCCACGAGGCCAGCTTCTGCACCTGAAGCGCTCGTTTGTGTAGTAATCAAAAAGATGGGAAAGAATAAGGGGTATATATCATACGTCCAAAAAAAAAAAAGAACAAGGAATCAATCGTCCGAGTCTGGTGTTGATGGTGTTGATGCCGCTGCTGCTCGGGATGGTGGCCGATGAGCGAGCTTCATCAGATGAGGAGTTGTAGGAACGGGCGTCTCCGCGTCAGGTGTGGTTGCGACGGGGACCTCGACGATGGGCTTCCGGAGCTCGTACAACTGCCGTCTCAGTTGTGGGCCGTCCCACAGATCCTCCCGCCATGGCCAGCTCTTCATCATGTCAAACAGCTTTTCGCTCATCGAGACCGTGTAGCAGTTCGATGCCGCGATATATAGCGTGGTGACGACTCCAAAGTCCACGTTGAACCACGGCGACTGTCCGGGTACCAACGTCGCCCGCAAGCCATCCTTGATCATCTCCGCAATAGAGGCCACTTCTCTAAACTGGCTCTCTTCTTCGTCGGGAGGCGTATAGGCCAGACCCTGGGGCAGAGGCATAAAGTTAAGACCGATCGTCGCGCCGCGATGTTTGAGCAGGCAGCCCATATACTTCAGAAAGTCGCGCGGGTTCGGCGCCCGTTCCATGTCTCCGTACATACTGTTTGCCTTCTTCAGCAGCTCTCTGATATGATAGCATCTCTGGTGTAGCACGTCGAACTGGAACCGGGCGGCCTCATGGTCCCAAGCAGTGTCATCACCATTGTACTGTCTGCACATCCAGTTAAAGGCGTTGACATCCTGAAACAAGTCATCGACAACCTCTTGGAGCTTCTCCAATGATGTAAACTGCTTGGGCCCTGCGGCGTTGCTCTTCCTTGTCTCATAGGCTTGGAGAGACAAGGAAGGTGGTGAATTGGTCCTCATGAATGCTGCCGATCCTTCCCATCTGCGAAGCAGCTTCGTCATGTAGGTTGCCCTGGCGTGAGAATTGTCGTGATCGTGGCTGAATATTTCTGGGTGGCGGAAGACGTCTTCGACCTCGTCTGGGAGGTTGGACATTAACCGGATGCCGTTGGCGAGGTGCATCATGGCAGTTGGCCAGTTCCCTCGCAGAATCTCAATGTAGAAAAACGAGACGCAGCATATCATGATGATTCCGTAGCGTTTCCTCATGGGCAGCCCGTTCAGCTCCTCGGCCATCCTATTCAGCGACAGGTTATACTGTCTGATGATGTAGCGCTCGCTGTTAGTTGGCGGGCCGATGGCAGTTGTGCCGGATCCCGAGAGCCTAAAGTCGTGATATGCAGAGCTGAGAGCGACCATGGCATGCCTCACGGCTTTAGACGTGAAGCAATACTCTGGTACGACATGTCCCCAGAAGAAGGTGTTGTGAACATGCGTGATGCCCACCAAGTCCTCCGCTAGAGGAAGAAATTGGGAAATGTACTGACTCTCCACCGTGTCGCCGCTGAAGTTGGTCACCAGGGGTCGTAGTTGCGTCAGAGAAGATGATGAT
This sequence comes from Trichoderma sp. IMV 00454, assembly GCA_001931985.1. NCBI lineage: Eukaryota > Fungi > Ascomycota > Sordariomycetes > Hypocreales > Hypocreaceae > Trichoderma > Trichoderma sp. IMV 00454. Next base: position 454,183 of record MSJK01000149.1, on the reverse strand, counting down.
GAATTAATCGATGAAGATGATGAGAGCTGCTGAGAGAATCCAGGCTTTCTCGTCGCCTTTGGCTTGGCGGTGGTTTTGTAGCCATCGCAAGTTCGACCTGTCGAGATGCATCTCTGGCATGCCGGTTTCTGCTCGTCGCATTTGATTCTTCTTATTCTGTAACAGCGAGGCTCACGGTTAGTATGCGGAACGGAAGCAAGGAATATGGGGAAGAGGAGAAGTTCATCTTCATCCTCGGTTTGGTGTATAAGAATGTAGCTCACTTGCTGTTCCCCTGTTGTTAGCTGCAAAAGGTTCAAGTTATGGCGGAGAGCGAATGAGAAGAGGCGTATGTAAGGGGCCTCGCCCTCACACAAGGTCGGGTTACACAACATACCAAGTCACACAGCCCGTCCGAACCTTGGGCTTGCCGGCCCGTCTTCGCTTTTCCTTGACCGGGGGTGTTTCCGACTCCTGCGGTGGTGTCATGGGAGTAACGACGTTGGAAGCCGTGGGAGAGGGTTTTGGGGGCGCCATGATCGATGCATTGGCTGGAAATACGAGGTGCGTTACGGCTTGGAGTTGAAGATCCCACGCCTCTCCAATAAAGTGATGGAAATGAAAAATGAAGCAAACAATTTAGAAGCCGCCAGTATCGATGCGAGCACTAACGCAGTGCAGAGGAGATGCGCCGAAGTACGAGCAGGTCGACCCAACGCAAGAGAGCGAAGACCAACACACGGCCGGTTAGAGTGGAAGCCAGACGGGAGGCTCTTTGGCGGACGAAAGAGGCTCGAAGCCCCCAGCCGGCGAAGATCGTTGCAGACTTGTCTCTGGAATATTTTTTCCCCCTTCTCGTGTGCGACCCTGCTCAGCAACCAAACGGGGGCCAGTACGTGCTTGACACGGCCAAAATGGCGGGGAGCAGGAAAACAGCCAGCACGAACAAATATTAAATGCTGACAGCAGATACTTGTACAGTCAAGTGGGCTGTCAACGGCCTTGCAATGCTTCAAAGCCCACTCCTGTCGCCCGCTGGCTCGCTCTCTCGCGCTCAAGTCCAAGCTGTCCAGGGAGTCAATGACCCGCGGGCCGGAATGCGGAGCCTGACCACACTAAGCAGAAAGAGAAACTGGGAGGAGGGCGATGGAAATGAGCCAGGGAAAAGGCGCTGCAGGGAAAGGACTTTTTTCTTCCCAGCAGTCCAAGTCTTGGAATCAACAGACAAGGATGTGGCTCTTGTTTTCTATCGAGCTGGTCTTCGGCTCGTCACGGAGGCACGTCGCCACTCCACGCCGAAAGGAGGCACGGAGCGAATTAGATGATTTGAGTAGTTGCGCCTTGGGGGACTCTGGCTGGGCTAGGCCATCGAACGGGCTCGAGAGGGGCGTGCCTAAGCTGGGCCATTAGCCATTAGTCTAGTGGCTGGCCCTTTGATGCCATGCCCATCCAAGCCCATCCCCATCGGCTCTCGCTGGGCTGAGGCCAGGTGGATTGGCAACATTAGCCTGGCATCGACCTCGTCGCACACAGACAGGCACATATGCAACCTAACAGATTAGCCCCAGCAGATTACAGTAGTCCCAGCGCCGACGGCTTGCTCTGCCGTAGTTCCCCCCCTGCAGGCGTCGCAGCGTCGCAGTAGCTAGCAGAACTCGTACTAACCTGCTCTCTTGGCCACAACCTTCAACCGCCCGTTTGCAGCCGCCTCTTGCAGGACCATGTCATTGATTGAAAATGCCGACATAGGGGGGGCGCGTAGCTTGCCGGCCGCGGCAGTTGGTCACCGACAGCGAGAGCGAAAGCGCTGGGAATTGCTGTATGTGGTGTTTTGGCCAAAAGTCAATATTAAAGGTCCGAGGAAGAAACATGAAGGGCTGCCACATGGAGGCTTCAAGTTGAGTTGAGCGCGCACGGCAGGAAGCGGCCTCGCGCCCGCCATGGTTCTCACAAAGTACCTCATCGTACTGGGAACGCTTCAGTTCGTCACAAAAGGCCTTTTCCAGCCTGCCTAACCCGTGGCGGCTGTGCTTACGGACCCCGTAGGGAGTACATTGGCTCTACTTTGGGCGCAGTACCTGCAAGGTGGTGTCGAGTACCGAAGCGCGAGGTATTGCCGCCCACACCCGACGTCAAAAAAGTACCTGCAAATAAGCCGACCCATGTCTTCCAGCAGCAGGTTCGAGGTAGCACTCCCAACCGATTTTCCGGGACGCCTCACGAACCAGAAAGTGGGTTGATCCATTTGGCCCAGGGTAAAACGAGAAGCGTGAGAAAAAATCTCATCACCAACCTCGATCTGCAGCAGGGCAATGTATTACATGCTGGGAGCACTGTATCCCTACAGTAAATCCGAGTACCGCTACGGAATCCCGGGTGCCCGCAAGCTCTTTCGGAGTTGATAGGGAATAGCATTTTAGGCGTTTTCCATTCGGGATTCTTTGTCATGGCCATTATCTGCGACAAGCCCTCAACTCCTAAGCCAAAGTGGCTTTAGTGGTACATACAATTGCCAGCACCCTGGCAGGGAGCAAAAAGTGGCATTGAGGACTTTGGCATTGCATGTGCCCTGAAGGACAGCATCTGAGGCACGCACAGGTACACGTGCCCGGCATGGGTGTTTGGACAATCGAGCACTAAAAAGCCGAGACAATGAAGGGGAGAGCGCAGAAAAAGGAAAGAAAAATGACCCCACGCCGCACACCTCACTGCAGCACTGCAACACAACACGAGATACAAGACGAGCGAGACGCAAATAACCCGGCTGACAATTCCTTGGACATGTTGGTTCGTTGGTTTGCCCCGTCGATCATAAGGTATCATGGCGCCCCGGGTCCGTGAGGCCGGTACCCCGATTAATAGTTGGGTCCCAGATCTAGCCGGCAGACCCTTTCCAGAGGATTTGGGCACCACTAACGAGTTAGAATCCCCAGAGCCAGCTCAGTCCATGACTCGAGCAGCCACGAGGTGGAAAATGAAACTTGCAACTAGTTCCTCAGACTAGCTCACAGCACTGGCTCGTCTTCCTTTCTTGTTTTGGCCCTCTTCGCAGATGGCGATTGTGGGGGCCAAACCCGGTTCAAAGGATGGACATTCGATAGATTGCCTCGTTCCATCCAAAGTCCAATTAGGGAATAACGGATTGGATACCACTATTGGCAAGAGGCTTGCAAGTATTACGCGGAATTTTTCATCCGAAGGCACTGGTTCGGCGGATAGACGGGATTACTTTAGCATGGAGCGTTCAGGTTTCGTTGCATCTGCATCCTGCCCTATGCCCAGAGAGTGTTTCAGTCAGCATCATATCACATTGAATCCTTCGCCAATGCTTTGCGCCTCCCTGCATGTCGAGGTGCATTCACGCGCAACTCAATCCAGAAAAGACCGCAGCTCTTTGCCTTTTTGACGAGGTATGCCAGTGACAGCTCCAAGCAGCTTCAGACGACCAAGCACGAAATTTAGTCGCCCTCCTCTTTCCCTCTTCTACCCCCCCTTCCAACAAAACAACGTGATAATCGGCGAGCCACGCTGTCACTTTTCTTCTGGCCTTGTAAGGCTGAACAGCCGCCCGCCATTTCCCTTGGTCTACCCAAGATATCAGTGGTCAACTTAGACGGCGAGGTTAGGAAGCTTTGGGGCTAAACGGCTAGTGCTTAGGCACCGTCAAGAGGGCTGGACGTTCGGACCCGAGCTTCAAAGTTGTTGAAATCGAGACCGATGGGCCAATGAGCATTTCGCTGTGGCATTCAGCCCTAACTAGCTGAAGAGCGCCCTCTTGATAGTTTTGCGGACTTTGTGTCATTCATGCGCTCAATTGCTAGATCAGCTCGGCGAGCGGGTAGCAAATTACCCCCGTCGCCATTGAGCCACACGGGCATGAACATAAGACACCAGTGTTTAAAGCCACCACGTTCGCTTCGAAAGGCATATCAAATGCCAATATAAGAGAGATAGGCGAGAACTTTGCAGGTTCTTGAATGGCATCACAACTTGCAGCCAAGTAATATTTTAGGGATGCCATTGGTCAGACTGGCGTGACACATGCTCTCTGGATACGGGAAGTCCATCTGACGCCCTGTAAGCTTTTTGCCAGAAGCAGAAATTCTTGCAGCCGGCGTTTACAAGAGATGAAATCCGGCTGGATTACTCATCCGCATGTCTCCGGGAATTGGAGTGGTGTACTCCGTATTAAAACCCGAGGTAAGGAGAGCGGCAAGCGGGTGGCGAAGACAAACTATTTCGAGTCACATTTTAAAGTAAGATAACCTTCTCGAATGGATTACCCAATGATGCAGTCATCCACAGTAACAAGCATATCCCGTTTAATGAAGTTTAAGTGCACGATTCAGAAAGGCTCTTATACTAATATAAGCTTGTAAGCTTACCAATGGGAGCGTCTTGCGCAATGATATGCCAGTCGAGGAGAAAGCTTCTAGCGCAGCTTATGTTGTTGGAAATGCCTTAGTAATGTCGACTTGATATCAACGCCAATGCAGACCATTTTCGATTTTCGGCTACTTGAACCACAAACATGCTGGATTCCCAGATCCGCGGACCAAAGCACAGCATCTACTAAAGTGAGTAGAGGCAGTATAGACGGGTATATCAAAACTTAGTGGTATCGCCTCCTTATTACTGGTACTCGGTGTAATCCACGGATGCAATATTGGCAGTACTCAACAAGTACATCACGCCAAGCATTGAGCACGCACCTGTCACATGTATACGCGTGTACTGCGGCGGCAAGCTCTGGTGGGTCGCCGGAGCTCAATCGCGCATCGCATCCAAAAAGTTTCTTGCCTCTCAAATATTTGAAATCCCCAAACCGCTTCGCACATTTTCGCGTAATCTCTCCGCCAGGGTCAGCCGGCATCCCACTTTCTGGTGAGAAAAAGCCAATCCGCCCTCGGCAAGATTTCCGGACTCGGCTACCGGCTTCCAGCAATCGAATCGCATATCGCATCCGCAATCATGAGCCTCCTCGCAAATCCGCTGGCGACGCCATCGCAGCTGTATCGCCGCGCTTCTTCCGCAAGCTTGCCGCGAGATGTCGACGAGGCTGTCTATTTTGCGACGCAATGCCTGACGCAGGCGGCGGGCCGGTTGTTGCAATTGCCTCAATCGGTAACGGCGCAGGCTAATGTCTTGCTGGCGCGGTTCTGGCTGGCAGAGTCGCCAATGGCTCATGAGTTCAGCGTAGGTGCCTTTGATGGATGGCTGACGAGGGCGAATAGAGATGACTAACATTTGGTATTTGTCACAGGACGTCTCTGCTGCTACGATATATCTCGTCTCCAAGCTGGGACCCCTCCCTCGCTCTCCACGAGATGTCTCCAACGTCTACGCCTATCTATCATCCGCCAACTCGGCCCTTTTCCCCAGTGGCGAGCTGCCCAAGGACGACCCGAAGGCGTACTATCAGACCGAGGCGGACTACTATGCTTTCCAGCAGCGGATGCTGGGCTTGGAGGCTCGCATCCTTCAGTCGCTTTCTTTTGATACCCAAGTCTCTCTTCCACATCCGCTAGCTATTACCTATCTCCAGACTCTAGACTTTTTATCACAGCCACGAACAACAGTCTCTCTACGAACGATTCAATATCTCAACACGGCTTTATTGTCACCCCAGATGCTTTACATAACGCACCAGCCTAATGCCCTAGCCACAGCAGCCATATACAATGCGGCGCGTGATCTAGGTGCTAAGATGCCGGAGCATGAGTGGTGGGAAGTCTTTGACGTTGATCGTGAAGAATTGGGATTCCTAGTGGTTGCCATGCGTAGCGTCGAAGGATGGATGCAAAAACTCAAGGAAGATTTTCCGAACTTTGGCAACAGCATGCTAAAGAGAAGCATGGTGGAGGATGAACTGCACAGGAGAGGCCTACAAGTCGGCAACGGGGACAATGGACCTCGAGATGAAGAGGATGAAGTTATGCGAATGATGGACAGCCGATAAAGCAGCTTTCCTACCATGGATGAAACTACAAAACTAGGCTCATGCATGAAGCTGTCCGCCTTGAAGCGCCAAGCTTGGAAATCCGCCTCAAGCATCCAGATGCAACACGAGTCAAAGGCCAGCATCAGGCATATTAGCCTTAGCTGCTCAAGGATTCCCGGAATTCGTCATCCGGTGATTTATCATTCGATTATGCGAGGCTTACCTCAACTAAAACCGCTGTTCCTGTCACAAAAGGCCGACACCAATATCGTCAAGGTCTTCTTTTCGGACCCCACGAGGCGTCGCTTGGCTGAACAAGGAATGGGTTGAGTAATGTCCCAGGCGGAATAGTCTCGATTTGGAGCGCCTTGGCTGAGCTCCTTGAGCTCCTATATGCTGACAGTGGCTTTGAATCCTTGCAACAGCTCTGTATCGGAGCCATGGTGCTTGGCAGCATTCTGTGCCATCGGAAAACGGTTGCCTGCATGATCGTTTCCTTGAGTAATGCAACGACCTAGTCGGAGTTCGCAGTGCCTGAGATGGCCAGTCGGTGCTCCAAGTAGACTATCGGTCAAGTACGAGGAGTGCTATGGTAGCGTGTAGAGATGATAATGCATTTCCTATCCTCTAATACAACGGCCTCATTACTCTACGCATCATCTGATTTGATACTCTAATATCCGTTTCTCACGAATTGTGTCGATGTGGGATATACAAGGGATGACACGGTATCGACACTAGAGGTAGGGATAAAGCAGCCAAATCTACTTTCAGGTCTTAGAGTAGATTGACCACCAGATTAGGATAACGCCGAATCAATATTCTATCTTCTCGAGTGTCTCGCAAACGCGGATTCTTACGGCCACCTCTTTCTGCCTATTACATAGCCTAAACAGCACCGAAGACAAATATACGAATGCAATCGCAGAAAACCACGCTTTCTGTGACAGCTAGCTTCTCTTAGCTGAAGCACCACAGCAGCAATGACCATCCGCCATCCCACTTGAGGAAACCCGTGGGGATCTTGGCTGAAAAGACCAATACGTTGTGATTCATATTATTAGCAGCGGTGAGACTGAGACAATCCGGACTATCAGTGCTGCGTGGTTGGTTGATACTTGTTCCTCAAGGTCAATCGGCACGTCATTCTATCACGTCTCAGCTTCACCGTGGGGCCCCAATGTGGGGGAAGACAGCAATAAGACGGCGATGTGGGATGGATTTTGCTGTTAGATGGCAGCGCCAAAAACGGACTCAGACGGCCACCGAATAACCCCGAATCCTGATGGAACTATTGAGAGCTATTGTGTAACGTCATTTTATCAGAAAAAGGTCTTTCTCGCTTGTGTTGCATGGTTGCATTGGATCCTAATTATCGAAGCCACCTGGAAGAAAAAAAGGGACCACATCCCCAGAGTATTGACTTTCTTGGCCGCCTCTTTTACCCGTGAGAGCATGTGGCACGGAGATAACACGCCTTTTAACTCGGTTGCTGTGCTTCTCTCTGATGAAAATAGTAAGCATAAAACCGACGAGCCGAAATCTTGTTTCCATCTTGTTTCCATCTTTCAGCCAGGGAACCTCGAACCATTTTGTCGGGCATCTGCCGAACGGCGGCGCCACCATCTAATCATTGCCAAACCCCAAGCAATGAAGCCGAGTTATCCAGAGCCCAAATGGCTTCTACCCAGCCAACAGCTAGCTGGCCACTGAGACACGATTAATGTCATATCGGCGGTGTGGGGGGCCGCATGTGTGTGTGTATACCTGCATGTAGATGGCTTTCGCTGTTCGCTTTGGCAAACCGATCGTCGCGCCTCCAAAGAAACATTTACATCCAATCAAATCCCATATATAATAACGAATGTCTTGGAAGCCTGACGGCGCCACCAACCTTGTGCTTATGAGAGCTGAGCTTTTGCTTCTCCGCCGTGCGACAATTTTTGTTAAACCCCAATTGTTACTTTGGGGGCTGGTAACGGAGTTTCTCAATGTTTGATAACGTTTTCTTTTTTTGTATCGCAAAATGTAACCGCCAAGACTGATGGATTTGTTATGTGCATGTGGCAAAAGTTAGACACACACAACATGGCTGTTTAAACGAGAAGTTTCCATGTCACCTGTGAAGAAGTCTTGGCGGCGGAGTGCCGGCTTCTAGAAGACTTGGCTGCAACGTTGAGTGTGCAACGACGTCAAAGTGTGTGCAGTAGCGTGGCTGTTAAGAGTTTTTGCTTTGACCATGGGATTCATCCTCATCACCGCCCTTGCCGTAGCACATTGAGAACCAATTCCAACATCTGAATCATGCCTAACATATACAAACAGCACCAAATGATGGTCCTGTACAAGTACTACTAGGTAATGGATCATCATTTATGCCATTATGTCACGGTGGGCCACTGAAACAAGAGCAGCATCTGCTTCTGCATCTCCATTTGCATGTGCATGTGCGGTCCTAATTTCCGGGTTCCGAACCGCGCCTTTGACCGCTTTTGCCGACCGAACGACCTTCTTGCATTGAGCGGCCATCTTTTCAGGGCTCGGTGAAGGAATACCTGCTTGCTATTTGGTGCTTTCGTGCTGCGCTAGTCTAGTACATGCGTTGATGTGCAGTGAAACGATTGACACAGGGCGAGCACCTGATTGTCTGGCTATCGACATGTCCACGTCTTGTGATGCTACCTTGTCTGTCAGGAAGATGCTGACAAAAGAGCCTTTGTGAATTACATCTATTTGATTTGTCCTGAATAGGGGGTAAATAATGATGGCCCTGATTCAGTACCTTTTGCGTATTTTGAGTCCTGTCTAGGCCAAGGATTGGGGGAAAATAAGAAGCATGGACGTTCTGTAATTAGTATTACGGAGCACCCACAAACTCCACACATATCAAAGCATTACATACGAGTACGTCCGTCCAACAGTAGTAGCAAAAAATAAGGCGCGGGATTAAATAGCTCACCTACCTTATCCAGCTGGACCCCCAAACCTTGAATCTGAGATAACCTGTGAAGGTTAATCTGCGGCTCCTTTTGCCTTCAGCTGTGAATCTTGAGTGAATCCTTCGGGAGAGCGTAGAAGTTGAATATTGAAGTCTAGATCGGCCACTTGGGGGCCAGCCCCATAGGAAGAGTAAGAATAGAAAAAAATAAAACAGCCAAAAGGGGGAATGACTTTTAATAATTTGATTCATACACGGGATTGGCAGAGTCTATCTGTGATAGGCTGGACTAATTCCCCGTAAATGGTGCCGGTATCAGGTCTCCCCATGGAAGTTACGTGTATCCATTGCACCGGGCCGAGTCTGATCGCTGGATCTCCGTTCCCGCCTTTTTTATTTTGTTTCTTATAGTTTACTGGGGATCTATAAAGGCAGCCCTGCTCCCCCCCGTTTGTCCACACTTGGCTTCCTCTTCTTCCTCCAAAACGTTTCTCTTACCTGCTGAGTTCTCTCCTGACTATTCGACTGTGTCTTACACTTCCGCCAAAAACCTTACCACACCTACAACATCCAAAATGCCTTCAACTTCTTCTACTCCTCCTGCGGCCGCTGCCGCTCCCGCTGGTCCTGCTCCTGCTGGCCTCGGCGAGAACAAGGGCATCAAGTTCCAGATCAAGACGGGCAATGCTCGCTGGGAATGCACTCTCCAGGACCGTGCTCATTAGTATGTCTGCCCATTACCATTACTCTGGCGCAACACAAGATTCTCGTCATATCGTACGTCACACGGAAGCATCTGACATACAACTACAGTGAGCGCAAGAAGGCTCAGCGCACCGATTCCACCGACTCTACTTCCACCACCGACTCTTCTTCTACTGCCGAGTCGAAGTAAAACGAAGAAAAAAATAAAACAAGACCCAAAAAATCCACCAGAGCTATACTATGGCGTTTAGGGGAACACTCCCGCGCTCTTGAAGTCGCCCTCGTTTCCACGCCAGGGATTCAGAACAACTGCAGGAGGAAAATCGTGGAGCTCCGTTTCATACTGCCTCACTTTGAGCAGTCGGTGTTATAGGTGGATGCGTGCTTTTAGCGATTGGGATTTGTTACTTAGATCTTGGGGCATTTTAGAAACCCGAGCTGTCCTTGCAGATTAGAATCATACTACCTTGATTTATTCCATTTTTTTCTGTCTCTCGTGCTATAAATGAGTGAGGGAGATTCAATCCATCTGCAGCGCTTCTTACGCAAGACAAGCTTCCAACGCCCTAGCCAAGAGTTTTAGAGCAAGAAAAAAAGGCTTGTCCGAGAGGATTGACGGCGTCATCGGAACCAATTGGACAAGGGACCACAGGCTTCCAATGTTCTAGGACACGGGCATGGCTTCCAGATGAGGACGCTCGAGTCCGGAGCTGTCAGCTTGGTAAACAAGGATCTAATCGAGCCAACAGCGAAGCATCGCAGCTTTGGTAGAAACATTGCCATGCGTGACTTGCATGTCGGGGAGCTCGCGTGACGGAATGCTAGGTTGTGCGATGCGATGGTTTGTATGACCTGATTTTGATAAGCTTTAGCAAAATTAAAGTGCAATTTTGCTGTGCTTGAGCCAGGACCGGATCGGGCCGTTATCGGGGAGAAGAACGTTGAAGTTCGGAGTAATACTCGCTGTTGGCACCGCACCATTATCTTACCTTTTTTTCTGTCTCTCTTCTCTTTGCCATTGTGATTTCTTGGCGTTTCGATTCCTCGGTGTCTCGATTGGGATGTTGGTCGATAATCAACGTAAAAAGAATGCGGGTTAAGATTCCATGCCGTAATTAGTTACGGGGTAGCGTATGAGGCGAGCACTCACATATATCGTGTGTCGCGTGCTCACTACCAACTAAATAGTTAGGACGGGATATATGGATATTTTCAACTCAATCATCTACCTTCTGCTCATCATGCTTCACATCGATCCGGCGCTCAACATCCCAGAGATGACTTGACCCTTGTCAATTTGCATCACCTACTGGGATTGCTAGGGCTGTGATTCTGCTGCATTGAGAAAGTGGAAAGCCAGCGGCTAGGCAAACCCTGTCAGCATGTCACACAAAGCGCCGAATCGACGAATTTGGCGATTCTCTATTACCAAGAGAGCAACGTCAAGATGATTCACATGGTGCCTGACAGGGAAATCCCCAGCTTCCACTTCTTGGAATTTGTCAACTTGATGCGCCCACAAATGACTGACAGCACATGTACCTAGAAGCACATCTCCGTAGCAGCGCCTTTCTCATGTACATGAAATAGGTATCTACTACTCCATATGGGATTCCTTTTCAAGTTCTTCAGACGGGAGCGTTATCAAAATTCCCCCACAAATAAACCGTCCTCTGTTAGTGGGGGTTCCATCATCGTACATGAGCTTGCGTTTGTTAGTGCAGGCTGTCACGGCACTAGCATTATAGGCCTTGCATATTGCTGCCAGATGGCATCTGTTTCCGCTTGACACATCACGGATGCCAACGTTGAGCCTGGGCTACCGCCATGCAGTGCTTCCTCAGCACATTATTGGGCACCTGGATATCAGCACAGCACCTTTGGCATCAGGTATCAGCTATCAAGTCTCAGGTATAGGTACGTGATGCGTTGTCATGACAGGTCAGAGATCAGATCATGTGACGCTTCAGCCCCAGGTTAGCAGTACCGAGTACCTGCACCCAGGCGCCCACCCAGGCCGCGCATGGCGTTACGAATACGCCAGCAAAAAGCGTTGAGGAAGTGGCAAAGCTTCGCCCAGGACCACGCAATCAGGTCGCCTTGGGTTGCTTCATGTGGCTTGTCCTGCTACTCATTTACCAGCTGTGGCGGTGACATCTTTGACTTTTCCCTCCATTCTTCCTCTCTCAACTCTTCACAGACCGGGTCGATAGACTGAGAGCAGCAGAAAAGGACTTGTCGCTCATTCGGCTGCCTTTTCCCTCTCGCTTCCGCTCTCTCCTCCTCCTGCTCGCACGCAATTGCAGAGTTGCAGCCGCCTGCTGATCCGCATTTCCCAAGTCAGCAGCTCAGGCGCTCGTTGCCTTGTCTGTGCCTTAGCCGCCCGTCTGCTGCCCCTCTCGCTCTCTTGCGCGGACCAACTCAGAACAGCTCAGACCTGCTTCTTACATACATACATACACCGAATACCTACTTAAACCCGCCGATCCGCCAACATGCCCATAGCTCATCATATGGTCCTGGCCTCGGGCGCCGTCGTCGCCGTCTCAGTGGCAGTGGCTACCTTCATCGCCATCTACGAGTCCCCCGAGCTGCGCCAGTACGCCGACGACGTCCGCCGACGCATCGCCATGGCCTTCTACTCTATGGGTGACGGCATCACTCCCCCAGCCAGGGAGCCCCGCTTCAACAGGCCCGAAGACGCCGAGGGTTTCCTCCAGTCTCGCCGTGGTATAGGTGCAGAGCCTGGCGTCGATGCCGATGACGAAACCCGCCGCCGGCAGAGAGAGGAGCTGCTGTACTGGAATGCGGTGCGGCTCCAGCAGCAGGAGCGGGAGAGCCAACAGCTGAATTCCTCCGACCCGCCCCCCAGACCAGCCAAACTACCTCGCGGGTCTACCTTTGACGATTTTTTGCAGCCGGATACCTCTGCCGAGCAAGAAGGTGCATATGTCTTCAACTCTGGTGCCGACACTAGAGACTTTGGCGGACTGCGGCGTCGCGGAGAAGGCGCCCGAGGCTTCATGTCGCCCGCTTACTCCAATCCCTTTGCAGACGAGCATCACATCGAAGCCGACGAAATCCAGGACGCCCACATTGCTCGCCAGCTCGCCCCAGAGCAGGGCGAGGTCATGTCAGACATTTACAGCGCAACTACCCGTGATGATCATGAAGAGCGTCAAACTGCCACTCTGGAGCCTGTCTCACCAGCTCCGTTGATTGATGTCGCTCCGCTACCCATTTCATCACAGTCACCGCCACCTACCCTCGAGCGAGAGCTTGCTGAAAACGAGTTCATGTCTGCTGGTCAAGAAGATCGTCGCGACGTCCATGCTACCATCCAGGCCTGGGCCCAGGAATCGAGCCGTGACTTTTACTCCCCCCTCCCCGTGACTCCCGTAGCACCAATGTCTGAGCCGGACGTCATTTCTCAAGGAGAGCTTACTCCCACCGACTCCATTTCCCTTGTTGGGTCAGGCGAGGATATTGCCAATGATGCTCACTTTTCCGAGCATGACAGCAACGGACGGTACATGGACGTGATGAGTGAGAGCGAGGGCATGGCCACCCCGGCCAGCTGGTCAGAGGTGGGTAGCGTCATCAGCGACAACGACGGCCCAATGCACGCGTGAGCGTAATGTGTGTAACTTGGCATATGCATATGCGGTCTGTCACCATACAAAAGAGAGCCTAAACCGGGATCCTGTTCTATTTCCTTTTGATATGTTGTTTCCTTTTTGGGTATAAATGGTGTGGCGTTGAGTTTTGGCGCTCCGGGATCTGATTTAACCAGACATGACACTACTGCAGGTAGCCCCTCTATCGTTTACGGGCGTGTATATTCTATTCATTCTTGTCGAATTTTTTTGATGTCATGGAAAGGTTAATAGTCAAGTGTTGTGGCATCTTGGGGCAAGATATACGTGTTCAGATTTCTGCTATCCTGTTGCGCTTCTTCAAACTACCTAAATACCATTGCCTGACTAGGTATCTACCGATCAATGAAATCAAGCTCGAACCATCCTCTCTATCTACACTGGAGTCTGTGCTTTCTATCTTATTATGGGAAATACTATATATAGGTTTATATCTGAGACATGGGGGCTGGACAGCCAGGTTGGAATGCTGGCTACCCATGTTTCCCCCCGTGATATGGCCCATATGACGACGCCAGCCTTGTGATTCCAAATGTACATATCTCAAGTCTAAATATACTCAATGTTGCAATGTTTTGGTATAGTCTGCAAACAAGTCTTTAACCTTTCTTCCAAAAAGCCCAGGCCAAAAGGTATCCTCGACATATCTGCTGACCCTTAGTTTCTCGTTTATTCGACGAACCGTCCCTTGGCCATAGAGCTTTTCAAGATACTCCAGGAAGTAGGCAGTGTGCTGGTACCCGGCATCCCAATTCGGTTTGATCTCCTGCTTCCAGTGAGGAGGTGCAAGGTTGGCGTGAAGACGCACCCAGTCTGCGATGCCCTCAATGAGCCCACCTGGGGCAGCGCCGAAGCCATTGTACTGGAAACAGTGGACGAGCTCGTGGGTTACGACGCCGTTGATTTCGGGGGCCACGCGAGAGGGAGGGTTGATTTGCGCAATGTACGAGAGCGAAAAGTGAATCTCCTTGATGTTGTTGTTGTCGTTATGGCCAACTGTGTAGGCCACGCCGGGCATGTCCTCGAGGACGAGCGTCACGGAGCTGGTTGGCGGAACTGTCGTCTCCGGGTTAGGGGGAGTGTTGTACAAGAGCTTGAGGACGTTCAGAGTGCCCGTGGTGAGCAAATCGGTTGCGTTGACGGCGCCGAGGAAGCGCTTTGAGCCGGGGTGCTTGAGGTCTCGGATCTGGAGCTGGATGTTTGGCACGGAGAAGGTGTCCAAGTTGTCCTGGTGCTCATCTTGAGATTCTTCTTGGTGTTTCTCAGCGCCGTTTATGTGAGCTGAGGGGGGAAGCGGCGTGGGCTCTGCAATTCGGGTCATGGCGTTGATGCTGTATGCTGTCTACCTTGGATATTTGTGATATGTAAGAGGACAGGCTGTGAAGAAGGGATAGAGACAAGTAAGACGGGATATATATAAGTAAAGATGGGATAGACATAAGTGAAGGCGGGATAGAGACAAGTGAACACGAGGTAGAGATAACATTCCACTACCGAAGACATTAGTGATCACATGGCTAAATGGAGCTGAAGAGTATAAGTGCCGGCCAAATCAACGCCTCTGCACCCTATGACTTCGGTCTGTGTAAGGATCCTTCTCAATACCTACCCAATCGGGTGTTTTACATTCCAAGGTAAGCAGCCATGATATCGATAATGCATCTGATCAGCTTATTCCTCGTCGTGTTCAACCTTGGAGGTGCTGGGCTGTTAAAAGTCGCGGGGCAGCGCTGTAATGCCGTTCGCGATGGCGGGGTAGGGGACCCTTGGCTTGAGCACTCTAGGGGTTCTGGGGCTAATCTGGTGCCCAAGCCACTGCCCTGACGCTCTCCCAGGGCTCCGAGGTATCCGGAACTTGTGGCTCTCAGGGGCTTCGTGTTGGTATATCCGCTGGTAGCCCCCTGGAGGAGTCACTGGAACCACTAAAGCGCCCTCATCTAAGCTCCCTGTCAAGTACCCTCTACACGCAAAATCAGCCCCTCTTCCCCCTCCAGGGGCGGCTGCTCACTTGCTCAATTGCACGCACATACCAGCAGAAGCTCCAAGCTCCCGCCAGCGCTAAGCCACACGTGGCGCACTGGCGACCGGGGCAACAAGCATGGTCACGTCACGCCGCAAAAACTCCCTCCTGATTATTTTCTTTCTTTGTTTGGGCTGGAAATGAGTCGGACAAAAACACAACACAACTCCACACACACACTCACACTTACCACACATCAACACACGCGCCCGCGCCCGCTAACTAGACGGCGATAAGGGCAAAAAATCAACCGCAAAAGGGGAAAAAGAGAGAAAAAGAGAGAAAAGAGAAGAGGCAAAAGGAAGAGCGAATTACTAATTCATTTGCGCTGCCCCTCCAAATGCCAGCTTCATTCCAACGATACCCGCGCATACACAGTCTGAGACCTTAAAACGAGAGAAAACAAGGAGAACAGATAAGGAGATCGGGGAGGGGAAATCCTTTGCTGAGACGCAAAGAACAACCCGCTTATTGCTGTGAGTAACAGACGATTATCATTATCATCAGGAGTTTGCGCTGGCTCTGTTCACTCTTTTGCGACAGGCCAGTTTGTCGCAAAGTTGACTCGCTACTTTTTGCACACATGGCTTCCGCTACTCTGTGCAACAGAAAGGTTCTAACAAAGGCGCAGATTGTCCAGCAGCAGATTCGGTCTGCTACCGAATCCATGGCCGACACAAAGCTTACCGACGACCAGGTCAACAACCTGACGGCCGTCCTGCGAAACGACAACACCCACCTCGATGTCAAAGTACAGTATGTGAACACCATCAAGACCGGCATTAAGCAGCACAACGTCCCGGAGACGTGCATCCCCCAGCTCTTTGAAGGCCTCCGCGGCGCCTCCAGCTCCCAACATGTTGCGTTGGCCACGGCTGGCTTCACGGCCCTCAATCATCTCTTTACGCGCATGTCACGCCAGGAACCCAAGTATCTGGCCAAAGAGGCAACTCGGACGCTCCCTCTTGTCGTGGAGAAGCTGGGGGATTCAAAGGACAAGCCTCGCGCATTGGCAATGCAGAGTCTGAACACATTGTACGCCGTTGCCCCCGCCGATGTCGAGCGCTCGATTCGAAACATAGCCATGGCCAGCAAGAATCCGAGGGCCAAGGAGGCGTCTATGCAGTGGCTTTTGGAGGTAAGTTTTATCAGGCCTATAGGCGTGTGCATGAGCTAGGCCAGGACTGATATCGCTCTCTAGACTCATCAACAGCACGGTCTGCCATTTCGAGGATATGTCCCCAATCTGATGGAGCTTCTGGAAGATGCAGACGGAATGGTCAGAGATATGGCTAAGAACACCGTTATTGAGCTCTTTAAGTGAGATTCATCTTCCAACCCCTTTACCATAATGACTAACCCAACGACCAGGAATGCTCCCGGTGCTGCCAAATCCGACTTGAAACGACAATTGAAAAACTTCAAAGTCCGCCCTGCCATCGAACAAGCCATCGTTAAGGCCCTTGCCCCCACCGGCCCTCGCTCAGTAACTCCGTCAGATGCCGCACCTGCTCCTCGACCCGCCCTGTCAGCGCCCTCGTCCTTTGCCGCAAGCGAGCGACCCGTAACGCCCATGGAGGTTCCAGCCGAAGCTGTCGAGCCGCAATATGTTAACACCCATCGCGAATTGGACGACATCATTAAGGAGATGGCCCCCCATTTTGAAGGAAAAGAATCTGAACACAATTGGATGAAGAGAGAGAAGGGCATCGTGACATTACGGAGGCTGGTGGCTGGCAACGGCCCGGCAGACTTTTTGGATACTTTCATGCCTGGGCTCAAGGCGCTGCTGGACGGTATCATCAAGGCCGTCAACTCACTGCGAACAAGCTTGTCGAAAGAAGGCTGCAGTTTGGTTCAAGAGATGGCTGTCGCATTTGGGCCCTCTATGGACCCCTTGGTTGAGCTTCTCATGCAAACGTTTATGAAACTGGCTGCCAACACCAAGAAAATTAGCTCCCAGATGGCCAATGCTGCCATAGACGCCATTGTGAGCAAGGTCACATACACTCCCCGTATCATGCAGCACATTTGGGGTGCAGTTCAAGACAAGAATGTACAGCCTCGAACCTATGCCTCTGGATGGCTGATGACAATACTGAGGAAAGAGGCTCATCACAAAAGCCATGTTGAGCATTCCGGAGGCGTCGAATTGATGGAGAAATGTATCAAAAAGGCCCTGGGTGACGCCAATCCCGGTGTCAGAGAAAAGATGAGAGCGTTCTACTGGGCATTCTATGCTGTATGGCCAGCGAGAGCTGATGTGTAAGTCTCGTCTCAACAAAAATCTTGACATACAAAAGAAATCCAGTCTAACAAGCATAACCAAATTACAGAATCATGGCAGACTTGGATACCACCGCCCAGAAGCTACTGATCAAGGATCCAAACAACCCCAATCCTGGGAGGAAGGTAGAGGCACCAGCCGCCGCCGCCAGGCCCGGTGCAGGATTCTCGAGGAGCACCACCGCAATCGGTAGCAAACCAAGCCTGCGGGAAACCGTGATAGCCCAGAAGAAAGCCGCACTGGCTACGAAGAACCTTCCAAGCCGGCCTGGATCAGCCATGTCTACGTTTACTACACCTTCGGCTCACAGTTCCAGCACGCAACTCCACACAACTGCCTCGAAACCACTGGCCCGGCATAGGACTGAGACTAACACGATATCAGTCAACGCTAGCGGCATGTCGGTAGCTCCGATGAGGCCAGTCAAGAGACGGCCAGATGTTGCTCGTCCTGCAACAGCAGGCCCTTACTCTGTTCGAGATCAACCTTCGTCCAGGGAAACTCATAGCCCAGAAAATGATCAGCCCAAATATCCGTCATCATCATCGTCGAGGCCTGGGGGAGCTACTACACCAAAAAGGCCATCCTCAAGGGCTCATATATCTCATGCAAGCGAGTCGGGCATGATATCGCCAACCAATATCCGACCGACTGGCATACCATCACCGCGAGGTAGCCCGGCCAGGCTCAGGCACTCTCAGACCATGATGAGCCCAACAAGAGCGACCGACGATCTCACACTGGTGGTGCCAACGCTTTCTAGTATACAGTCGGCTTCACCTAGATTAGAATCGTTAGGTGCCTCACCAACTCCTATTCTCCCCGCCGAAACCTCGACATCACCTCGGAACGAGCCATCTTCTCGGACGCTAAAGGTATACGAGGATCCCTTCACCGAGGATCAGCCAACACCAACAGCATCCCTTCATACTGGACCTGTATTGGAAGAGAGGGCAATCAATGAGGATGCGGCAAACATTCAGAGACCTTCGCAGCCGCCTATTTCAGACGATTCCGAATCTCAAGATAAGAATGGACAAAACGCTCGCCTCCTGGATAGCGGCATAACGAAGATCAAGGCCAAGACTCTGGAGGTGCACGGCTTCCGAAAACTACAGTCTCTGATCCGTGACAGCAGGACCGTCTTCACTGACCAGCGATTCGAAGCTCTGCTGATCGGCCTGTTCCAGTATCTGGAAGATCCCCTACCCGATCTCTCCGCAGACAAGGCCCAGGACGTCAAGGCCCAGATTTTGACAACCATCAAGGTGCTCCTGAAAAAGGAGCGGAGAAACTTCCAGCCCCACGTATCAAGGGGCCTTGAGTCTCTTCTCCAGACGCGTGGCGGCTACGATACCCGAGCACACGTAGTGAGCGGCCTGGAGCTTCTGGCCGATGAACTTGTCACCCTCGGCAATGGCTCCGAGACAGCTGTCGTGCTGACCAAACGTCTGCAGTCGTGCAGCGATACCACCACCGAAGGCTGCCGTACCCTTAGTATGGGCCTTCACGTTCTCAAGGAGATGCTTGACAAGAGGCCGGAGTATGTGCCCACTCACAAGGAGCTCCTGCAGCTCACTAGCATGGCAGGCCGGTGCCTCGAATCGGCTGATTCAGGCGTTCGCATGGACGCCGTCAAGTTCTGCGTTGCTCTGCACGCTCGTGTCGGCGAAGCGGCGTTCTGGGAGGCCATGGCTGACATCAAGGACGATCCCAAGAGCTTGATCACGTATTACATTGTCAAGAAGCAGCGTGAAGATAGCATTGCCGCATGAGCTTTTACCACTTTTTTTTCTCCCTTGATCTTTTTTATACTTTTATTTTTCTTCCGGCCGTTCCTAGTTCACGAGTCTGCAATCACGAAGTCTAGAGATGAGGCGTGGCGTCTGGAGAATCTGACAGCGAGGAGTAAAAAGAAAGTGTCATCTTTTTTTGGGAGAGGCGTCAGGCGGATTGTTCATGAAGCAAAACTTGAAGCAGGCCTATCTCTCTTTTCTCTCTCTCTGTCTTCGAAACGTGACTTTTGCATACATGGAAACGCGGCGAATGTCTTTGTGTGGAATAGATGGAAAATAAGAGGAGGGATAAAAAGTGAAGGGTTGATTTTCTTCTTCTTATTTTTCTTATTCTTGTCCTCTTCTTTCTCGTTTTTTTCTCACTTGGTCTTATTATATTCCCGTTGTAAACCAAAACATCCCCCTTTTTCTGCTTCTTTGAGACAAAAACTTGCTTCCCCACCCCTTTTTTTGGCCTTTTCATTGTTTTTCGACTTGTTCACTTCTTTTTTTTTTCCTGTGAAAAAAGGCCCCCTTTTGTTTGGACGGCCCCTGGTGGTTCCGCATCAAGTTCCAAAGTACATGTAGTTATTGTTACACCATTTTTGTTAAGTTAGGCAGGCAGGCACCGCGATTATTAGTTAGGCTTTTTTGTAGTTTTTGTAATTTTGGAAATTTATATTCTCACAACTTATGTTTACTTCGTGATACAGTTTGGCGATATTCACATACGTCGAAGCAGCTAATATGATGCTGAAACTCAAATCACGACCAGCATCAAGAAGCGAAAGGTAAATCAAGTACAAAGAAATTCATTAAACTTTCATATTTTCTTTTCTCTCACTCTCTCATCATGCTAATCAAATCAGTTAAGCATCACTCAACCATTTTAATCATTTCATGCCCGCCTGCCTTGCTCAGTCCAAATATAAATCGTAGCTATATAATGATAAAGGGGGATGGGGTATGAAAGAACAAACAGCAACGAAAAGGCCATCCATTCCTAGATAGCTCCTCCTCTGTTTCTCTTTCTCATCAAACTCCTCTTCAACGATGCTGACAAAATGCGACCAAAACAAGATTCGAAAAAAAAATAAAAAAGTCATCAGCTGAAGCATTTAGAAGGAAGAAGAAAAAATCAAGCCTCAGCCTCTGTCATCAAGCCATATGAAGCCAGCTCGAGTGAAAAACAGTTGAGATACATCAGACTTCATGCCGCCCAGAAGAAAAAACAAGTTCAACATTGGGCGGGTTAAACACAACATAGCACTGCCATCAAGCAGTGCCTGGGGAAAAGTGAAAATTGGTTGACGAGGGGAGATGGTAGCCCTCCCCGTCAACTGCAATCTCGATCTTGATCAAAGCCAGTAGAAAAAAGCCGACATTACTTTTATGGCCAAGCACAAAACGCCGTAAACATCGTCTCGCTAAAAACCGACAAACCCAAAAGCAAGGGGATCGAATCATGACGAGAAAAAAAACCGCCAGAAGCTGTAAGCCCACAATAGTGGGCAAGCAAAGCCTCGAAAGCCCACATCATAACCAAACAACATGAAAAAGGCCATTGTCAAGTGCATGTATGGGATGCTTATTCATCCTGGAAGATTCTGTGAGTGTTTTCAATGACGAATTGAACGGCAAGGTTCTTGTTGTGCATATCAGTCATTTCACGCTCGATGCTGAGATCCCGCATAATGGTTGGAGCAAACACGACGGCCAAGTTCTTGGGCGACATCTGATACGTAGGTTAGAGCAAAGCTGATGATGAAGTGTACAGAGGAATAAGACTAACCAAGTTCTCAGGTTCTCTAATTGCCACGCGATGAAGGTGGAACATGAGGAATTCCAGGCAGTCTCGGTGGGCCTGGGGCATTGAAGTAAAGACCTTGTGCAGATGAGAGCAGCGTTCGGCCTCGTCGGTAATAGCTATTGTATAAAGGGTCAGAATATGCGATTGGAAATTGTGTACCGTTACAAAGGAACAAGATGAATAAAACTCACCATTAGACTCCAGCACTTTCTCATAGACATCAAACGTCAGAAGGGGGTTGGGCAGCTTTCGGAAGTACTGCTTCAGGACACTCGTGACGGCAGTAATGTCCATGTCAGGGTCTGAAATGTCATAGTCTTCGTCCTTGTCGAAGCCATCCTTGATTTGGTTGATTTGGGAGTTACCGCCAGTCTTTCGGTAAATACCCTCCTGGTCCATGCCTCTCAGCTCAACCTCTTCGATACATCGCGTCACCACACTAGGGATCTGGCGATGCTCGTAATCGCATCTCTCTGTAAGTTCGGATCCGAACAGAGTAGATGCAGGCTCTGGAGCTGCTTGCGCCACCACAATGTTGGCCTGTGTAGCTGGTCCGCCCTTGGCAGCTGCGTTCTTTTTGCCAAAGAAGCCAAACTGTTGTTGGTGCTGTCGTCCAGCCGGAGGGTTGGCCGACGTCGGGTTGGCGGACTCTCCTTGGGCCACAGTCATGTTGTATGGCAGGCCAATGCTGTCACCAGCCAAGCCTTGCTGCTGCATCCTCTCGCGATCGTTCTGGAAAGCAACGACAGCACGGCCGACACCCTTTGTGATGTTCTGTGCCATTGTCTTGGAGCCCTTCTTCCAGTTGAATTTCTTGACTTGGCCTTTTCTGACATGAACCACAGTAGGCCCGTGCTCAACAATGGTTGGGTCCTCGTCCGCGATAAGGGTAGTGCCAGTAGTAACGCTTGCACTGTCAAGGTTGATGGATGAAGCGCCCTTGTGCTGGCCGTAGATGCCCAAGCCATTCGACTTGCCCTCTCCGCTATGGGACTTGAAGCGTTCCTGGATCTGGTGCGTGAGATCGTTGTTCATGTCTGTGAGCTGAGCGTTCTTGGAGGCCAGCTGCTCAAACTCCATGAGGGCACGGTCCCGGTCCGTGACAGCCTGGTTCTTTTCTTCAAGAAGCTGATCACGCTCCTCGTGCAGGCGTTCGAGTTCCTCGGTAAAGGACTGCTTGACCTTTTCGAGCTTTTCAACGAACTCCTTGATGGCGGATTCCTCCAACTCTTGGACATTAAGAGGAGCCTGTGTCTCCTTTGCCCGCTCAACATATCCAGCTAGGACCTCAAGCTGTCGAATCATAATCTCAGTCTGGGTGTCCAGTACGGAAACGGTCTTTCTCTTTTCAATGAGCTTCTGGTTAATGTTCAGCAGATCCTTCTCGGCGCCAAACTGCCTCTCCAACTCGGCCACTCGCAGCTCAGAGGATCTAAGCTGTTGCTTGAGCACGATGGCGTTATCCGGAGATGTGAGCGAAGCAGGGCTGCCACCTTCCTGGCCGTTTGCATCGTCCGTCTTGGGCCAGCGAGGCGAAATAGCACCACGCGTCGTCTCGCTAATGCTTCGGGTGTGGGAGCCTCGAGAGGCGGCAGGGTTTTGGCTAGATTCAACGCTGCTTGTACGGCCGTGGCGGACAGCGTTGGAGACACGTCTAAGGATAGATGACGAGCCCTCATCAGAGCCAAGGATCCTGACCATGTCCTCATCCATGGTGAAATCTGCGCCGCTGCTCCACCTAGGAAGCTTCGGCGAAGTAGGTGAGGCGTGAGAACCCTTGGCTGCAGGTGTACCCTCCTTGGGCGGAGTCTGGGCTTGGCTACTTGGGGGCACAGGAGCCGCTCTGGGCTGCATGTAGGTGTCAGTCAAGGGCTTGTCAGCTGCACCAGACCGAGAGGGAGGGCTCTGGCGTGGGGTCGAGACGTTGGCATCTTCAGAAGTGGAAGATTTGCCCTGCGCGGCACTTGGGCTGCCATTGACTGAATAGAGTTGTTAGTGAAACGAACGTGAATTTATTGCGTGGCGGATATGAAAGGGGGTGGAGGGGGAGGGTAATACCAGGACGGGTAGGTGCCGATGGAACCTCCTTTCGCGGAATGCTCTTGACACTGTCAGAGCGTGGTCCAATCTTTGGGGCGGAATCAGCTTCATCTTGCGCTTTGGAATCGTAGGAGCTTCGCGATCCGGGAGTATTGTCCATGGCCTTCTGCGAGGTACTGTCCTTGCGTGGAGTACTGGTACCAGTTCGACTGGGGGTTTCCTGTTGCTGAGGGACAGATTGCGAGCTGTCAGTCCGCGATTCTGTAGGTCTTCTCTTCCTCGGGGCCTCATCAGCGGATGCCTTGGCCGGGTCCGACTTGGAAGTGGAACGAGACGAAGACTTGGTCTGCGAAGGGTCGGGAGCTGCGGCGGCGCCCAGGAAGGCAATGTGAGTAGCGGAAGAGTGCGAGTCGGCGCGCTTGTCAGTCATGGTCGGTCGGATGTGGTCCTTGTCCTTCTTCTTCTCACCAGTGCTCTCCTTCTGGGCACCATTGGGCGTTGGGCTCGTATCAAGAGCCACAGATATCAAAAAGCCGTCACCACCATCACCGTTGTTGGAAGTGATGGTCGAGTTGCGGTTTCTGCGATATGTAGTTGAGGGAAGGTTAAGGCCGTCTTTGGTCGCATCAGCGGCTGCACGCTCCGGAGAGCGCGAGGCCTTGGAACCGCCCCTAGACGACGACTCATTGTGTCGATGGCCGGTGCGAGGCCGAGGAGACAACTCCGTGGGCCCGTCGGGGTCGACGCGGTCGTCGGAGAAGGCATTGTTCGGAATCGCACCGGGTGGGAGGGCCGGAAGAGACTTTTCTGGCACCGTGGGCGCTTGTTCTTTCTCTCGAGCTTTTGCTGCTGCGGCCGCTTTGGATTTCTTCCTTCTCCTAGCCATCAAAGTCTCGTAGCAGTCCATGCAGAAAATGCCCTGAGACGTCCTCGCATAACGCAGGTTTTCGATCTTGCGCTTGCAGTTTCGGCACCGGAAACATGTCGAGCAGAAGGCCTGGTCGCCTGTCAGGATGGCCAGGTCCTCAATTTTGTTGCCACACGCAGTACAGCTGTATGTGCAGTTGTTGCAGATGAGGGAGCCATCGCCGAGCAGGAGAAGGTTGGCATCGGAGTCGAGGAGAGAACCGCACGAGGTGCAGCGGAAGCAGTCGAGATGCCATCGGTTGCCAGCTGACAAGATATTATGTTAGTATGTAGACACTCTCACACACACAGAAGACGAAAGGATCCAATCAAGATAGGGTCATGTCACAAGTTGTGTGGCGGTCAAGAAACAACGGGGTCCCGTTGAGACTGCACAGCGGTGTCCAGCAACTTTGTAACAACTTTTACCCTCTTCACAGGACAGAGCAACGAGACTTACCCAACTCAAAAGCTTTGCCTTCTTCTAGTATCTAAAGGGCGAGCGCCGTCAGTCGAAGCTACAAGCCAGGAGCATGTCCCGCAGCGCGGGTGGCATTACAAACCTCACCACAGCCCTTACAGGGGAACGCATCGTCGGCCTCCATCGGCGTCTCCAAATACTCGTCCACGATAGCGGAAGCCATGGTGGGCTAGAGAGTGAATAGAGAGGAACGAAAGGGGGGAATGGCGCAGCTTAGAATGTGTCAGGGCGGCGTTATATATGTGTATATATACAGGTCGAGTTTGTATATGTGCGCGAGCTCGCAGGCGGTGCGGCGTCCGACGTCTCGTCAGCAAAACGTCGAGGGCCGGAGCGTTGGAGGCGGGCAGGTTTGACGGCTACGGGCTGAGTAGGACAGGCATCGATGGCGATACACAGGGAGCAATCTGGTCCAGTCCAGTCTGTCGTCTCGTCGTCTCGTCGTGGCTAGAGTAGAGCAGAGGGGAGGCGTCTTTGGCGCAAGCTCTCGCAACAAATCGCGGACGGCTGGCTGGGGCCGGTGCTACACAGAGCAATGCAGTCGTTGCTGCAAGACAAGGGATCGAGGCACCAGCGGGACAGCGAGCGTCCAAGGCGTTTGCGTCTAGCTGTAGCAGAGCTGAGCAGAGCAAAAGAAGGGATCGAGAAGAAGAGCGGCGGAGGAGAGGCGGCGAGATGGAGAGAATATGCTCCAGTCCAGGATGGCCACGGGGAGGGGATGTGCTGGCCGCCTGTCTGTACTCGTAGAAGCAGGTACCAGGGACTGCCACGCCAAAAGGACCCCCCCAAAAATAATGGAGGACCCCCCATAGAGCAATCCCCAGTGAGGGTTAGAGGATTAGAGGACCCCCCTCCCCCCCATGGTCCCCTAAAACAGGTACGGAACAGGTACATTGTCCAGCAACTGACAGGGTGTTACAAGTTTGCGCCATTGCTTGTTAAGATGGGAAGTACATGTACCTAAAATTAGACGGTGCAGATTCATGACCAAAACGCTCTTTAGCACATGATTAGCGTCAAGCCACGCAAATCAGCATGCGCGTGATGGTGAAGGGAAGTGTGATGAAGATTTGCGATGATGCGTGGTGATTGGCCGGGCAGTGAGATTGATTGTGTTTGCTGCTCGGGATTGATTTTTGCTGTAGATGCAGTTATTACATGTGCGTGCTTCTATTGACGACGGCAACCACATGCCGGTGTTTGGAATGTATTTGATGGGATTGCCTTGTACCTGCTTGAGCTGAGAACCATCCATTGGTCCCAACATGTACAGGTACATGGCCCGATATCCAGCATCTGCATGCGAGTGGTTCCCCCTGTGCCCACCAAGACTCGACCGCCCAACATCCTCAGCCACCTCATAGGCTGGTAGCTGTACTTGGCATCAGCTAGAAAAACGTGTTTGGGTAATGCTGGACAGAAGCAATAAGGAGTTGGTTGCACTACGGGGCGTCTCTTGGGTGCATCGAAGTCTTCAATTCGCAATCACTGTGGGATGGAGGTTTTTGCCTATGTTGGTACCGGTACCCGTACCTGGCAGGAGACGGGGCGCAGCTTGTCCAACTGCAAAGCCAGGCAAGGTCAGGGGCTGCTCTTCAGGAACATGAGCATCAATCCATTGATTGCCCGTATACATGTACGTACTCGTGCCTGAACATCCACAAGGGAGGCGGGCTGCTCCCTATGTTTCCTTCTCCGTCGATTTATTACCTCGCCTCAATCATGGCTCGTGGAGGGCCGGGATCCGGCTGAAACATGAAACTTAAACTGTGCAGCTCCATGGGGCAGCACGTTGCAAACAAGGCCATCAATCCATCTCACATGGCCTGGAAGACACGCTTCTGGGCAATTACTAAAGCACTACTCCGTACAGTTAGAGGCAATTCGCCGTTCCACGTACATGGATCTTACCTTTAGGTGCGAGTATGCACCAAGAATACGGTACTTTCTAGACTTCAGATGGACAAGTCCCTGCCAAGGTACCAACAACGTACACAGACCTAAAATGAAGGGAGCTTCTTAGTCTCTCTTAGAGCAATTCAAGACTGCTTGAAGGTGTAGCCGCTTAACCGCCTCCAAACGCTGTTTCGCGGTCGCCAAGCCACTGTTGGCCATGAATCCTAAACTCCAGCGGGTGTAGCGGCCTGCCTTGGCGCTGTCTGAGGGATCGACCGCCTCGCACGATTTGCTCAGTTGAGTCGATGCCGCTCGAACAATGCTGAAACCAATTCGGCCTTGAGAGTTTTGCCGATGGATTTGATGTTGCGTAGGTACATGTACGAGTACATGCGAATACTTGGATGTGCAATCATTCTGCCAAATTGACGTGTTACAGGGAAAACTGTGGCTCTCCTTTATTCAGCTGAGCCAACCTGCTTGTGCGAGCATCCATCAAATAATTTGATTGTATCAATTATAATCTACGTAGCACGTATTTCCACATCTGCAGCGGAACATCCGTCGACAAACGGGTCCAGAGGTAACCTGCAAGTTTTTGAAGGATGGTAGCACGAAGACTTTTCCAACAACAGTCGCACACTGCCTAGCCAGGACTGACTTGATACGTGTAGCTTCTTCTTTCTCCTCCAAATCGTCCAGGGGGGCCCTCGAAACTTGCCTCTTTTGTCTCTACACACATGTGTCTAGTCTTTATCTCTACGTACCTACTCGTACATACGATCCATACTCCGTGTGCGTGTGAGACTAACACGACCAGGGGGGATCCCACCGCCAAAACAAGCCGTGGGGATATGGCTCGAATGATTCCACACATCACACGCCTCTTGACTCGGGAGTGATATTGTGCCATGCGAACCCATTTCATCGTTGCAACTCAGCCCTTGCCCGTTTCATCTCTGCCGGCGACTTTTCTTTCTTGTTCTTGTTTTCCCTTGCTACGGAGTAGTAATAACTTGACAACGCCACATTCCAGCCTTCAAACCAAATAACCACAGCTTCCTTAGTCATCATCCCGCGTGTGTTTCACGGCATGACTTTGAACCCCTTCTCTCCACTAGGGCCGTGTTTCACCTTGATTGGGCATTTCCAGCTCCTAGGACGAAACAGGACGGGACGGCTCTTTTTTTGCCTCTTTTCCTAGCAAACGGCCTTTAATAATCCAAGGTGAGGTGATGAGAATTTGGGGCGGGCGTTGGTTGCTTCACTCAAAATGCATTTCATGTCCCATGGCATTGAAATGAGCACCCGGCTGTTCCGCGTCGAATGACATCTTCATTAAACATTGACAGCACTAGAGTTCTCCTTGATGCACTAAATCCTACCTTTATACTTCGTACTTCATCTCTCCGTGGAGATGGTGGCTTTCCTTCAATTTACTTGCTTCAAATGCAGTACCAACCAACCAATATACATAGTAATAGACCGAGTAAATGCACCGAGTAACAGCCCTTTTGGAAGCTTCAATCATCCAGCAATCCTCCCATTCACTCGTTACACTCGCTTTTACATCCCAAAGACGGCAGTCTTTTCCGCCAGACAAGACGACGAGCCCAACAAGGCGCCTCATCTAAATGGAAAATCCCCATCAATTGGCCGAGCCAGCTTCCCGATCTGTACCTTGTCGCAGCCCACGTCTACCATCACAACCTTGTCCAGTCTTTCTGCTGTAACATAATCAGTCAAATGCCGCCTCAGGCTTCATCGTAGCCTTTTCAAACTTTTCTACACTGCCCTCAACGCTCAGCTGAACAAAGTAAAATGTACAAATTTTATCAGGGATTCCAAGTATCACAGCCTGCCCACTGTTTCAGCCCACCCAGGCATAGAAGATATAGACAACGTGAGCCAAAGCTTTCCAGCAGACGTGTGAGACTCACCCATGACATGTACCCGACCCTTGTCGAGCTGTCGATCTGCCGTCACAGCCCTGCTGTGCTTCTTATGTCGACCGCAAATCCAACCAGGTAGTGGTAGTATGGAGTAGTTTTTGTGATTAATAGGCTATGCCTCCACTAGGCAGGCAACTGTGTGTCTCGCTCTACCCGGTGTTTCAATTGAGTTGATCAATATTGGTGTTTGTTATACCGTGTTTTCCTCTCATCTCTCTCTTTCCTAGTGTCTCTTTACTTAACTGCGATTTTCACAATTTGGGTCTGTGTGAATGTAATATGCAATCCCGTGGCTGCTTTACTCGTTCGACTTGATATCAAAAGTCTTCATTCCTTTGCTCCATTATTACCGTAGGGTGCAATCGCAAAATCTGATATGCCAAAGGTATCGTAACAAAACACGAACAATGCAAAACTCCAACCTGCCGCCTCATTTCTGAGCAACAAGCCTCTTGACCTTTTCCAACAACAATGAACTCTCCCTGCCCAGCTTTTTCTTGCCGTCCTTATCCCTCGTCTTGGCCATGGCCTTTTTAAATCTCTCCCGCTCAGCCTGTTTCTGTGCTCGCTCTTCCATTCGTCGCTCATACTCTTTTCTCTTGGCATCGGCCTCTTGGCGGCGGTCTGCAGCCTTCTTCAGTTGCTTTTCATAGTAGCCTGGGCGTCGAGTCCTCCGCCTCTGACCGTCACTGGGGCCAGACGCCTCAGCTCCAACCTGTGCCATGTCTTCATCCTTGATCATGAGCTGCCTTGTGGGATGCATCTTTTCTCCTTCTTCTTCATTGTCCTCCTGGGCGTCGCCTTGTGCTGAGTTCACCTCATCCTTGCCATCATCCTCATCATCACCATGACTGGGCCGGGCTTTGGCTTCCTCCGCAGCCTTAATCTTGGCATACTCCTTTTTGACTTTGGCCCTGTGAATTAAATCACGTTTCTTCTGATCAACTACATATAAGACAATTGTGTGAGTTTCATTGTTTGAGCTCAGGTCGCGGTCATGTGAAGTGAGATGAAAAATTCTAATGAAAATTTTTTGAACATACCTTTACGGCGCCATGGCCCGTCTGGCAGATTCTCGGGTCCGACTCTGAAGCCGTGCTTCTTCTTTGGGGCTTCTGTGCCTTCGGATGTCCCTTTGGGGGTCATTAGAATCGTCAAGACGAATCAATATCGTCTTTGCGTATGTCTTGTTTTATGCCCTGTACTGCTTTTTGGAGCAAAAGTGAGTATGCCGGTGAGGCGCGAGGTGAGAGCAGGCCGCTAGCCCTTTTGGTGCTGGACAGTGGGGTGAGCGCGAGTGTAGCGCCATAATCGGGGGCCCCTCACAGGTGAGCACTGAAGGACACGCCGGAACAGCGCACGAATCTCGCTATTCTAGCGGCACTGCCGGCAGGTGGGGTGCTGAAGCCCGCTGTACATGCGAGTACAGTAGGCGAGTACAAGCTGAGAGCTGCGTGCGCCTGTGCTGGGCCAAGTACCTGATCAACAGATGGGAGCGGAGCCAGATGCAAGTCATGCGACGACATTCCTGGTGAGACAAGAAGGGCGTGTTAACGAACATTTCCAGGTTATGAATTTCATTTTCAAGTATTCGGTATTTCAGCTAGAATAAGACCTATGATATAGATACATTCCTACAACTTATCATCATCGTCATAGAGAGGCATTATAGAGACATAAGGCCGTGCTCAATATCATCCATCTCAAATCCATCCATGTGAATGCACCTTATCTTAGGCGCATGCACCTATGGCCTGTAAATGATCCCCAAACTCCACTAACGTGCGCTATCCGGCGTCCCGCTATCGGCATTTCACGGGGTCCTTTGGGCTCCGACGTAATGTTTGCGTGATTCACCGCCCAACGACACCCCGGCAGTATGTAGACTACTTGAGTAAACACAAGAAACTTTGTTCCCTTGTCCATCCAAGCTGAAGCATTTCTACTCGCCCCCAACCGAAAGCAACGCTGCCCTCGTCTACCTGCAGCGACCCTTGCTACAGACGTGCAGCAACCGAAGCAAGACACCCCCGTAGCTCAGCTTTTCCGGCATCTTCCCTACCTAGCACGAGGACATCAGCACAGCGTCCCGCTTGGATGAACAGCCCGGCCAGTAGATCGATTCCGATGGTGACGTTTCCGGCTGCGACTGCGTCCATCATCCCGGCGGCAGAAATTTTCGATACTCATGCTTTCTTCTGCTCATGATACGGTAATTTCCAGCTGCTTTGGAGCTGCTGCGGAACCACCGCCATAAATCAGCCGCAAATGCCCATCTTCCAAGACGACATTCATCATGAATCGCCGGCCTCTAGCCCTATCGCTATTGAGCCGGCACCCTCGAGGAGCCGTCGCTTGTCTGAGGAGAGTCTACGAACCGAGCTTTGCGAAGGCCCGGTCCCCGATAGCCCTATGCATTCATCAACAACAAAGGGCGACGAGGAGAACAGGATATCGGATAGAGCCGAGCTGATAGAGAGGTTGAAACGGGGAGAGAGCCCAACTTGGGTCCCCAACCGACATGTAAGCCCAAGCATAGCGCATATCTCTAGAGGCTTTTCGTACTTGTTGCTAACCAAATCCTCTCCAGCTTGAGTCGATTCTTCAGCATGAAAACTCCCATAGCGCCCAGGAGCAAGGCAGAACCTCACCCGAGTCGCCTAATCTCCTACCGCCAGCGCCGATTACACCTGACAAAACCAAGCTGCCAGAGTCGGCCGATGCGAGACTACGAGATGGGCTGAGCATCGAACGACCGAGATCAGCCTTTCATAGCGGCGATTTCACGAGCGACGTAACGGCATCTGAGAATGGGCAGCACAACGACCCGGGCAGGCCTGGTGCCCAAGGACGAATGACGTCTGAGCATGCTTGGTTCGCAACCTCACCACCTAGACACTTTACGCCGTTTCCCTACGGAGTAAGGGCCCATGGTAGGAGAACACATCCGCTGGATACAGATGTCACCGATGGCTTCAAGTCCGATACCTCTCCTCTATCAACATCATTGTCCAGCTTCGCGTATCAACCTCCGACTAGTCCCCTTGCCCAGTCTGAGACGAATGAAGATGTCGACTTCTCTACGCCCCCTGAATTCCCCTCCATGAAATACAAGTCAACGTGGCGACACCAGCTCAACTCCAATCATTCTTCGCCATTTCATCCTCCCTCCTCAAGGTCACGGCCACAGTCACGATTTCCGCCACGACGAGAGGGTGCTCTGCCATATCAAGCCCACCAGCCTCGCCGTTCTTTGACTTCTACCCCTACTTTCCCCCACAGTCACCACCACTTCTCCTCTCCTCAGACGCCAGCCTTGCTGCGCTCTCGACGACAATCCTTTGGCCCAGACACCTCGCCCATCCAGCACGCCTCCATGGTTGGTTCATACGAGGAAAGCATTCTACGTGGCCGCATGTCAACAACACCATCAAAGCCATTTGAGTTTGTTGCCCAGATTGGCGTAATGGGAAAGGGCAACTGCAAACCCAACCTCAGATGCCCGCGACATGTGACTCTCCCCTTCCCCGCCGTCTACTATAGCTACGGTGGTGCTCCCCATGGGAGATCCCTCCTTGACGACGGCCCGAGCCCATACGTCGGCCAGATTGATTTGGAGAACGGACTTTCTAACCCCGAAGAGGAGTCGAGGTCGCGAAGAAAGGCACAAAGCCGGTACAGTGACAGAAAGCAGCAGGCCAGCAGCGAAACAGCCGGGTTGAGTGTCCAAGAAACGGAGGCGGATCGAGAGCGGCAAAAGGCTGCCAAGTCCAAGCGTCTACCGGCTTCTCCGAGGGCGCCCCCGGGAGGAAGCTATAGAATCCCTGAAACAGGGCAGATTCAAATCGTCATCAAGAACCCAAACAAGACAGCAGTCAAACTCTTTCTAGTGCCATATGACTTGACCGGCATGATGCCGGGAACCAAGACTTTTATCCGCCAGCGCAGTTATTCTGCTGGTCCCATAATTGATAATGTACCAAACATGTCCCAGGCGGACGGCGACCGCCCCATTCTCCGATATCTGGTTCACTTGCACATTTGCTCGCCCGCCAAGGGGCGCTTTTACCTGTACAAGAGCATTCGCATCGTTTTTGCGAACCGGGTGCCTGACGGCAAGGAAAAGCTGCGTAACGAAACAACGTTGCCCGAACCGCGCTTCTCTCCCTACAAGCCCATTCGTGTGATGAATCCTCCACTTTCAACTTCTAGTGGCGCAGGATCCATGTTGGCCAGCGAAAAAGCCTTGCGGCGGCGCAGCTTGGGAATCTTCATGAGCAGCAACGCGTCGACCTTTGATGGTATGGACGGCCTTGCATCTCCTGAGGAAATGCCAATGACGGCTCCGTCGCCCAGCTCTGGTCGCGGCAGCGTCACTCCCATGGAATTAATCCCCCTGCGTCTTCCGCAGCCTGACACCGCTGGTAACGAGAGCAATGGTGGTTCTGATGGAACCGTCGTGGAACATGCTTCGGTCAATGGTTCGTCTTCTCCAGCCAACAGCCGCCCGTTCACCAAGGACTCGGGAGGTGTTGACACCTGGGGCCCCTCGCAATACGAGAAGCTCAACAGGGGCGATGCCGGCTACGGAGGAAACGCTTTTAGCCGCTCTTCTTCTAGCAGCTCTCCTGGAAATGCTCCTGAGGGATTGCTCTCTCAGCGCCTGCGTGGCCTAGGTGTAAAGCCTCAGCAGACGGATTGAACAATGAAACTTATCCGTCTTTCCGCTTCCGTGCAAGATTGAACAGTGTCTTCGCGGTCATTTGCTTCAGAGCATGTACATCATATTCACTTACGTTCTATTTTCTTTTTTTCTATCCTTGTTCGTCATGACATACCACACTCATCCCAGGTGATATTGGACGTTGGAATACTAGAAGACACAGGATTGAGTCCTGTTCAAAGCTCTTCTCGATTGGGCGGATTATTATTTTCGGCATAGATTACTGCTTATCGGTTCTTTTTCCCTTTTTCGTATTTTGCATGCGATTAGGTGAGTAGTTGTTATTTTGACGCTGCGCTCTCCATTCTGTGACTTTTCAAAAGCACGTGTATACTCAACTACACTTTTACTGTGCGCCTTATCCTACATGTATCAAGACATGTCGCTGGCTTTCCATTAATGCAGAAGATGAAAAGTATTTTTAAAGCTTCAGTAGCTAAATATCATAAATATCTTCAATTCTTTGGACAAAGCTGAAATTAGGTGTGTAAATAATTTGAACGTTCGTTCTACTTGCAATACAGACAGCTGTAGCTCTATATTCCAATAAGCGGTTCTGGTGGGATACGCCCCGTTTACTGAATACAAGTCTCATCTCAAGTCAACCTCTCCCAATGTTATAAGACGGGACACCAAACTCGAGCCTTTTGATTCATGACGGACAATGCCACGCTATGGCATATTCTTCAATGTCACAGGCACTATCCGCAATCATGTTGCCGTCAAAATACCCCGTATGATTCCCGCTGTCCGCGGGTTTGCAAGTGCAACAACGTCTACAAAGTCCAAGCCGAAGCAGCATAACACTTCTTCCTCCTCTTCCTCCACGCTGGTGTCCCAGCACTCTGATCTCGAATCCTTCCTCGAGGACGCAAAGAGGCGTGGATTGGACGAGAAATCGCCCTTCTTCACAGGGACGCGGTACGAGTACCTCGTTTTGGAGCGTCTAAGGCGATACGGCTTCTCATTGCGCAGAATAGGCGGCGCATCAGACTTCGGCGTCGACCTAGTAGGCGAATGGACCGTACCATCATCAACATCCCCAGCAATCAAAGTCCTAGTGCAATGTAAAGGCGGGATCCAGCGGGTAGGCCCGCACATGATCCGCGAGCTGGAGGGCTCGTTCGCCGGAGCACCACCGGGGTGGAGGGGGCAAGGCGTGCTGGGGCTGCTTGTGGGCGAGAAGACTGCGACGAAGGGCATGAGGGATGCTCTGGGGAGGGCGGGGATGCCGATGGGGTATTTTTGTTGTGAGGGGAGTGATGGGGTTGTGAGGCAGATGCTTTGGAATCAGAGGGCGGAGGAGGGCGGGTTGGAGGGGGTTGATGTTGCGTTGAGGAGGGGAGGGGGGAGGGATGTTGGTGAGGTTGTTCTTGTTAAGAATGGAGAGCCGCTGCCGTTTGTTTAAAGAGGGCTTCGTGTTTGCTCGCGTGCTGTTGAAGTTGGAGGGCTTCATGGGCAGCATGGGTTTTGACTCATATACGTTGAAGCCAGTCAGGTCAAGGCTACGCTCCCGCTGGCATGTCGAGTCCCCTCTTATCCTTAGAAAAGAAAAATTGAAAACCCCGTAGATTGAAGCAAACCCTCCGCTTGATTATAAGCATCAACATATACACCAACATCTTGAGAAACTATCCAAAACAAAGATACCATCCATTATACTCCGTACACAGCAAAAAGATCAATCATCCCACACAGCCGCCTTCGCCTTCTCCGCCAACTCCTTCTGCCTCTCCTCCTCCGCCCTCTCCGCATCCCGCCTCTTCTTCTCCTGCTCCCTCACCGACCGCTGATACGCCCGCTGCTCCTCCGTCTGCCGCGGCGCCTTGAGCCCCAACCCCGCCGCAATCATGCGCCTCGCCACGGCGTCCGTCTTCTCCGGCCTCTTCGCCGGCGTCCCGGCTCCGCTTCCTGACGCCGATGTCGCCATCGGGCTTTGGCTCTGGCTTTGGCTTTGACTCTGGCTGTGACTCTGGCTGCCGAGAGATGCCCATTCGTGGGGCGAGTCGTAGCCTAGCGGCGAGGCGGGTGTTGGCGGCGGGACGGCGGGTGTGGCGAGTGATGATGGGGTTGATGTGCCTGCTTCTTCTGCTTCCTTGTCTGTGGCCTGGTCGTCTTCATCTTCTTCGTCGGACACGTCTTCGTCTTCCCATGAGTCTGCTACGGGCTTCTTGGCCTTGGCCTTGCCTTTTGGTGCCGCTTTTGCGGAGTCAATTGCGAGCTTTGAGATTGCGGATTCCATTTCGTCCTTGTCTTTCAGTACTGAGGCCATGATGAATTCTGAGATGAGAGGTGATGAGATGAGGATGAGTTTGTTATATCGGATGCGAGGTTTCCTTTGATCTCTTATGACGCAAAACGTAGCCGGGTGGGCGTATAAGCGCAACTTTGTGGTGAGATGCCCCGCGCGATCAGATTTGTTCTGCGCTGGCAACCCTCGCTCGAGTTGGATATTCACAAAATGTCAAGTTGTGATAAGAGATGGTTAGAGGGATTGAATGAATCGTATATGTCGTCTTTGTTTTGTTTTTGCTTTAGTGTTTATGGATGAACTGATTGAATGGTACGACTTTATAATAGAGTTGTGCTAGAGTAGATGTTCCAACCTAAATGCCCACTTGCGGTCACGTGCTTCATCTTTCTTTGCATCAAGCTTCCAATATTTCACTGTGAATGCTATCGCTGCCATTCTCCCATTATCGTTGTTGTTACTACTATTGCTGCTCTATACTGACTTGCAGTGTGTCAAATTGTGTACAAATCACATCTCATATTGTAAATTTGAGATGTCGGGAGGCCAAGTTTGGACGCTGGCTAGCCATTCCGTTCCAATTACCCTGTAATTCGCTTCAACGATATAAAACTTCTTGATTCTATCTACCTTATGTCTAGATCCATGGTTGAAAATGATCATAGATTATTTATAGTAGCTTAGTGTTTACTTGGG
This sequence comes from Trichoderma sp. IMV 00454, assembly GCA_001931985.1. NCBI lineage: Eukaryota > Fungi > Ascomycota > Sordariomycetes > Hypocreales > Hypocreaceae > Trichoderma > Trichoderma sp. IMV 00454. The sequence goes on along the minus strand of MSJK01000149.1, from coordinate 418,127 downwards.
ATACTACCTAGCAAGGAATAATGCTCACCCAAGTTCCATACTACTGACCTACGGCGAACCTGGTAAATGCGCGCTTCGCTCCATATATAGCAACAAATATATATATATAGGTACATCATCAGCTTCTAAAAGCTCATCACAATGGCTAAAATCATCTCAAAAGACCAACCCCATTACCATTTTCACATTTAGAGAAAAATAACTATTATCTACTTCCCCCACCCGTACACATCCAACTCCCTCCCTCACTCCAACATCCCCCTATTTTCAACTCACACCCCCCATCACATCCTCACAGGCATGCGCCACTGTCGCCCTGTTGTTTTCTCCTTCTTTTTCCCAATTTTTATAACAACTGCCAAAAGGGTATTATTTGCTTGTCAGTGACTCATACAGGTTCATGTCCATCTATTTCCCATTTTCAGTAACATCTCATCTCATCTTAAACAAAACTCCCACATGCCTCATAACATTTCGTAAAAATAATGAAGGAAAAGAAATATAAGTAAAGGGAAAAAACACCTCTATATAGCTTTTGTTTTGTTTTTGCTTTCAACCAGTAATTTTTTTGGTTTTTGTTTTAAATAACGTCGCCTTGTCCAGGTATATTCGTCACGTATAACTTGCTCGACATCTTGGGAACCGGCTGCGGCGGCGCTTTATCTCTCTGCCGCTCCCGAGACCTGCTTGTGAGGCGCAAAAAGTTTGGGTTCGGAGCTCCCTGTCTGTTGCTCCCCAGTGAAAACGATGCGTCGTCCATGCTCCCCAGATCGATCCTCTCGTCGTCTGCGTCCGAAAAGCCGCCCATGACCAGTTCGTCATCAGATGCAAAATCATGCGGGTAGTGAGACGACGGTGCCGAAGGCGATGTAATGGATCGAGCGTGGAGACCGGGGCGAGTTGGGGGCGATAGAACACGGCCAACTGTAAATGCCCCCGGGGTCATCGTATTGGCAGCGTGCTCTCGAGAAAAGACCACCGCGGGCCGATCAACAAATCCGTTTTGAAACGAAGTGTTATTGGTGGACGCTTCGTGCAGGATTGGCAAGATCTGTTCGTCGTAGAGCTCGGTTCCCGTCTCATATGACTCGGGAGTAAATTCGGTAATAGTAAGAGAGGAGCGTCCATCATCATCCGTGTGAGGACTTGCAGGCTCGTCAAAGAAGTCATCAAGGCTATCCAACTTGGTGACCAGATCGCCCGGGTGAACATCCACTCGGGCCTCATCAGACAGCATTGTTTCCGACCGCTCCAAGGAATCAAAGTATCCGTAGGGGAAGTCTTCCGAATGGAATTCAACTTCTGCAGTGGGGGTGGGTTCGGTTGACGAGCCTTCAGCGCTTTGACACATGTAAAAGGCGGCGTGGATATTAGCTCTTGTAGCCTCCGTCTTCCGAGCGGGAACTGGAATGGCCCATCCGGACAATTCTGGAATACCAAAGAGGCTCTGAGCGCGTTCGTACTCCTTCCGCACAGTTCTGGATGTCAAGCGAGCCATGCTCATTCTCAGATGCTGCTTATCCATGTGGCTTCCAGACATGGTCATGATGTTATCCAACACCTCGAGAGCCCCCATGCAAAACTCGGACTGCAAAAGGCGCAACAACGGGGATATGAGATCAGAGCCGTGGACTGCAATTTCTGGGTTGCGCATGTCGATATCTGGAATAACCAGGCAGAGGATACGCATGGTTTGAACCTTGACCCAAGAGAGCGAGTTGGTAAGCAGCCCAATCAGAAACGTAATCATCTTAAACTCCATATGCGGCAGATAAAACTCGCGAAGTGCTCCAAAGAGCTGGTTCATGAAATCTTCGGCGATTTGGAAGTGGTCGGAAATCAAGCCGTCCATAATAAGCGCAATGCCTTCGAGACCCTGCCTATCGGATTCGGCGAGGAGTATCCTGGCCGTGTTTGTTGCCTCTGGGCTGAGACCACCTCGTTCTAGCTCGTCCAGAAAACGTGGAAAGTTGGCCAGCAAAGCAAAGAATAGTCTGTTGTCATCTCCAATGAGACCATCTCCGGGGAGCATGACCAGCTTATCCATAATATCGAGCGTTGGCTGCCAACAGAGCGACGACCTTAAGCCTTTGTGAAGTAAGGGCTGAAGCCCTTCAAACTGGCCCTCCCACCGACTTGGTTGTCCGTCTGCAATCAACTTCCTCACATGGGGGGCTCTGAAGTCGACTTTGCCAATAAGCTCGTCCAACATCTCTACCGCCTCGAGGAATTCACGCTCATTGATAGACTCTAAGCACGCGCATGTAGTCCAGAACAGCTGCGGGAAGGTGATGAGTTTCTCAGAGTCCAATTTGACGATGAGTGTCTTGAGAGTCGTCAGGATCTCCATAGAAAATGCTTGGATTTCAGGGTCCTCGTCCGCAATCGTATTTGAAAGGCGGGCAAGCATATCTCCAAGCATGAACTGATCCAGGGACGTGAGGACGCATCGGAAGATTTGGAATGAGCGACATGCCAAGTGTCTAACCGGGCACGAAGTAGCCCATGTCAACGATAACCTGCCCCATTGTTCCTTGATTCCCGGGAACGATACCTCAAAGGTTCTTACGACCTCATTTGTGAGGTATTCCATGCTTGGGGGAACTTTGTTCTCATGATCATTGACTTTCCCATTGCTGTCTTCGTAACTCCACACAACGGAACGGTCATGCCGACGAACCAAGTCTATCAGTTCCTCTATGGATTCCTTATGGTGAGGATCCGTCTGGTCGTCAATGCGCGACATGACCAGCTCGTGAATGAGATGCACCAACATCTCGCGAGCCTGCTCCTGGACCAACGGAGTGTAGTGATCCCAAAGCACGGTAACAACATGCAGTAGAAGCGGGACGCTCTCCTGTGTAAGGTGGACTGGAGACACCATGAGATCCACGAGCAAAATTAGCGAAAGCTGACCGAGAGAAAAACCGGCCTGCTTTGTGCCCACGGGGAGAGCCTCCGCCAAATCTGCACAGTAAGGCAGGCTGCTGGTGTCAGGCGGCGCCTGTGATATCCCAGTCTTTTCGATAGGGACCATGGCTTTGGGGTTGATCTGCATCAACAGAAACTCGACAACTTTGATGCCAGGCGCGCTGTTGGATGTGGAAAGGAAGACGACGATCTGTTTGGCGTACTCGACAAAGTTCTGTTCGCGCCGCTCCAGGCACAGCTGCATGATGAAATCCAGCACGAGACGCACGTTACCGAGATGCGGTCCAGTAGCAAGCGCTTGCCATAGGGCTTGAACTTCATTGTGTAACGCGCCCCCTGACTTGATTGTGATTTCCAACAAATTTGCCAAAAGCACGTAGGATTGCGCCGTAGGGCCACCATTCGGATCCAGCGTCAGTTCAATTGCCTGGATCCAGGGCAAAACAACCGCAACGACATTTCGCTGCGCTGCCGGTTGAAGGTCCTTAAAGTACAAAGTAAACTCGGAGATAACATGAAAGGCGAGTTCCGTATACTGGTTAGCGAGTCGCTTCGAGATCTCAAACTGGGCCAGCTTGTACACAGCTTGAGTTTTATCAGAGATGCTAATGTCAAAGTCTTGGATCTTGGAGTTTCTTTGTTGGCGAGTCTCCAATATCCTCAGTACAGTTGAAGACTTGGACCTGATTTCGCTTTGATCATTTCCCAGCATAAATAGGCACAACGCAAGAAGCTTCCAGAAGGGGCAAGGGTAATCGCCATGCTCTTGCAGCACTTCGACAGTGACAATGAAGTAACTCTCAAGAACCTTGGGAACGTCAGCTAGGTAACAACGCGCGATGCAATGCTCCAGCAGATACGGATACTCTTTGTTGTGAACTACGAGATTTTTCAGAGCTCTCCTGCCGATGACGTTCATCTTGTCACTACCCGAATTGAAAATGGCCTCAATCCAGGCAAGCATTCGGCGAATATCAAACTGCAGCGTAGCGCCGCTCTCAGTCGTCAAGGTGATAGGCCCACCACACAATGCAGACATGGCACTCAAGGCTGCAGTCCTCAGGTTGCGTTTCTCGATTTCCATGGCCGCAGTGGCCGTGCCCCGTTCGCCCAAGGATTGCTGATCCATCAGGCTCTGCCGCATATTGTCTTCTCTAGCCCGGATCTCATTCTGGTTGGGAGAGAATCCACACCAGTCCTCCATGAGAGAAAATGCTGATTTACGAGATTCAAATGTCATCCAGCGAGTTGGGTCGCTCGTCCGGTTGATTCCCTCAAACAGCGACTCCATGAGTCCACAATAATATCTTCTCAATTTTTGAAAATCCCAATCCATCTGCACCTCTCCGTCCATTAGGAATAACTTGAGGTCCTTAGCGTACGCGGTCAAGGTGTTGAGGAAGAATTCAGACTGATAAACAATTGGATCCTTGAGGAAATGCGAAGTGAGTTTGAAAACATGTGTGATTTCCGTTCTCAGAAGATCCATTTTGCGATTTCTGCGAGGGCTACTGTTTGTTCGTTGGTGAATTCTCGCACGAGCGTCATCGTTGCAGCGAGATACCTGGCCTTGGAGTTCCTCTAGTAAGGTCTGATATATGTGAATATTGCTCGATCCCATGGCAACGACAACGGCATCCCGTACAGATACTGATGTAGCAGACAAGAGCGGGATCAAGTATTTGAAAAGAGTCCTTGCCGTCACGTTTTTATCAGCCCCAGCGGGCTTGGAGGACTTGCGCGTGTGCTGAATGGCATCTTTGGGAATGCTCTGCGGCACGCTCCCTGGATCTGCCAGAGTGGTACATGCAAAGATGAGATACAGCTTCCACTGCTCCACTATCGATTCCGGCTGAGTAGTGGGCGACCTGGGCACGGGACGGTTATTGTGAATGCCCTCGCCGGTGTGATATGGGCCTCTTGTAGGTTCAGACAGATAGACAATGGGTTTGTACATTTGAAGTACGCGGTTGCAGATGAGATCTCGACAGATTGTGACCGCTAATGGGCATTTCTCAAAGGCAATCCGCATCAAGTTGGGGAATATCTTGAACCACAGTGTCGTATCGTAGGTCACCTCACTGGTACAGAGCTCAACGAGGGCGCCTTTGCCATTGCCATTCTGCAAGCCTCGCTGAAGCCTGCTACGCTCAGCAACAGATAGGTGTTCGTCGTCAAAGTTCATCACTTGAGACGAGTCATTCTCAAGAACATTGATCAACCTCAACGAGTCCTTTTCTTCCGATGTGTCTTTCCCAAGAGCCTTGTCAAACTCGGTAATGAGACGGAGGACTGTAATGGAAAAGTATCGAACGCGACGTGACTGGGAACAAAGGAAGAATAATCCATGCGCCTCAGCCTGGTCAACTTCGGCCCAAATGCCAGAGAATTCTAGAGCCCGGTCACCGGGCCCGTTGGCCTCGGACTCACCTGCCGCAGCGGCGTCTCTAGCCTTCTGCCTAATCTCTTCTATCCATATTTTCAAAAGTTCGACATAGAGCCGTAGCGTGTTCTCAATATGATTAGCCCCAAGCATTCCTCCGTCAGACATGGTCGAGTATCGGTCATCAAAATTAAAGATGAAGCGGGCGAACCCCATGGTGACTTGCTGCGCGCGGGACTGGCGAGCAATTGCCTTGAGGGAGTTGGCAGAAGATTCCGCAATGTTGTATTGGACGTGAGCAGTGCCTGTGCATAAAAGGTTGATTAGGGAATTGAAGGGTATATCAACGGAGAGGCAGCGCGGGAGTGCTTGGACGGCAACATGTAGCAGCTCGTAAAACGCCTGCTTTTGGTCTGCCGCAGTTTGATGCTCATCCCTCCGAGAAAAGGTGAAGGATTCTGTGATTGGCGTCTTAGGTCCAGGGCTACCAAACTTTTCGTCCAGGGCGGCCTGGCCACCAAATGTGTTATCGCACACAATGGTGATCTTTCCAAGAATTTCGCAAAACTTATTGTAGTACTCTCGGACACCATCCGTCAGCACGTGCGTGAGGACGGGACGCGAAACGTGGCTTTCTCGTATTGTCGAAGAACTCGCTACAGATATAGAAGCGCTGCGAGGCGGCGCCAACATGGGTGATGCTGGGAATCGTTCTGCGATGGTTGGCGTCCCCGAGTCGTACAACTGGGGAAATGGTGGCCTGCCTTGCTCCCCCTTTTCCAAATCTGACATGATGCACAAGAAAGCTCTGATGCCAACTACAATTCTGTCCGGGTCCAGCTGCTCAACTCTCAGCTCTTTATTAGCAATGAAAAGCTCGGCATTGATGAGAGGAAAGATTATGGTGCGGAAGCAAAACTCGGGGTATTTGAACCCAATGATGCGAATTATCTGGATTAGGGGCTCTGTGATGGTGGCATCAGATGCGACGACGCCGCGCTTGGAGGGTGGAAGCACCAGTTTGATAACATCATCCAGCTTCCGCGCCACACTTTGAAAGGTATCGTTGGTACGATAGAGGTAAGTCCACACCAAGCGGGAGATGACTTGTAGGCACAGCGGCTTCATCAATCGGTCCTTTATCTTCGTCTGCAGAGGCAAGACCAGCTGTAGCCACTGAGCTCCAAAGTTATCTGGCGAAGAAACACAAAGCATCGTGGCTGTAAGCGGGAATGCGACGGCCCAATGTCGCGGTTTGGTAAACATTTGTGCCAGCCGTGGTCCAATAGCTGCCACGACCTCCATCCACTTTGGATGCATCAGGTGGCTGTTACTCGCCTTAGAAGCAATCCCGAGGAGCAACAAGTCGATAATCTGACAAAAGGCTGTTTTCACTCTTTGGCCATGAGATCTATTGAAAAGGCGGCCCAGAGCAACGAGGAAATCGCACGATTGTTCCCAGGCATCTTCAGGTGAGATTTTGATGCGAAGGTGTTTCATACCCCCCAGAACAAGATCCATCTTTCCGTCATTGACATCTACACGACTGGACAAGGAGGTGGGACTCTTGGCCACACGCTCACTTAGGGAATTGTCGAGATCTTCGATAAACCTCTTAGTAACGCCGGCAAAGTTTATGTCGCTCATATGGCCAAGAAGAAGTGCAAAAAGATTCCAATTGGCCATCTTCAAGGGCGAGGCCAGCAGCTGTTCACTATCGGCAATCTTGAGTTGGCCAAAGATGATGCTCTCAAGCTTGTCTTCTACTTCTGGGGTAATGGCCGCCAGGCTGCTCTGGCAAATAACCTCGAGCAAGACGCGGCAGAGGATATAGATGGAAACAGTCGAGCGGCGCTCTTGCTGGGCTACAAATTCTTGCTTTGAAGCTAGCATACTGCCTCCGGAGAGGCCACTGTCGGATCCATTAGAGATGACGGGTCCAATTGGGACAGGTTCGGTGTTTCTGCGCAGCAGAGGTGATAGGGGCTGACCCTGAGCCCCTCGCAATTGTTGCAGCTGCGTCCTCGCCTCGTTGGCAGCATCGCTTTTACTCTTCCTCCAGAGCATCATCGAGTCTATCAGGTTTTTGGGCTTGGGGCTCGCGATATGGCCAAGGGCAACAATGAGTTGGTCAAAGGCCGGGTCCACGCCAGGGCCGCATATCTTGTCAATCTGAGGCTCGGGGTCGAACGGAGTGGTTATACATTCGTTCAGCTTCTCTTCTGCTTGAGCAATAAACTGTTCCAGGTGCATTAGCATATCATATCATATTGTCATGCCTGGTTCGGTTCATCTCACAGATGTAAACAGCACATGCAGCGCATATTCGCCCACAGTCTTTTGCTCGTCTCGATGGTGGCGGGATGAACGTGATGGATGGTCACGCCTCGACTTGCTATGCATTCTCTCTGCTCTTCGCGAAGGAGCCGTTCCCGGAGGGGTAACGGCGTTGCCCGAAGGCGATCGCTTCATCGGATAGGTTCCATCGCTGGAATTTGCCTGCTGCCCAGTCGGTGTAGCAACAGGTCTGGGGGGCGCAGTATCTCCTTCTAAGCGTGCTAGGGCCGTCTGTAAATCTACTCGGTCAAGGCCCAAGCCAGCAGCCGCAATCATCTGGGGACTGAGCGGGTTGGACGAAGAGCTCGCGCCGCTGCCATTTCTCGAATGCTGGATGCCGTGAACGATGGATGTCTGGCGATGATGGCCATACGTGGCCTTGGCCGAGCTAAGAGGCGGTTCAACGACGGTGGACCGCGGGGGAGGTCCGAGAGTTCGTGGCGATGTCAAAGGCAAAGGTAGAGGAGTCGTCTTTTCGGCCGGGTCTGCAGGATGGCGCAAGGCCGGGTCCAAGGCCGGAGGTGGAGGGCGATATGTCTGATCCCAGTCGGATTCCTCATCGAGCCTCGCCGCAGGCCTCGGGAACTTGGCGGACTCGTGAGCATTGTCCGGCGCCGATTGCGATGGCACTGGGCGCGTTCATCTGTCAGCAGCTAGACTTGACAAAAAACGAGGCTTTTGGTGCGCCCGTCATGACACACAGACGCAAAACAAGCAACACCATTCGATTTGAAATTGTATCAATCAATCAACCAAGCCAACTCCAACTGGAGCTTGCTAATCAGGGTCAGAGGCAGAGGCAGAAATGTCGCTCTACTTACCCATCTCGAATCGGACCGCAGCCCAATCCCATCATCTGCCTACGGTAGCATGCGCTGTTCCAACGATGACGCCAAACAGCAAGTCTTGGAGCTATCAGCCAGTACGATGACACGGCTGCAGCCGGGAAGCACAGAGCAGGGAAACACAGCAGGATAGTCAATTTAGCCTGGCTCCCCGTTACGCTGTCCGAGCGAGACTAATTCCTTATAGGGCCCGGCTTGGGCTCTTTGCTTCTTTTTTTCCCCAGCCGCCTGGGCTTAGAAGGTGTCTTGCGAGAGCTGCAAGGGCATTTGGCTGGTCCTATCAGCGGCGGCCATGATAAAGGGAGGGGCAGCCGGCGGGCAGACGATTGGCCGCGGATTAAGGGTCCTCCGGGATGCGAAGCTAGGTCGAAATCTGAATAGCATTGTCTATCTCCTTGAGTTGTCTTTTTTTCTCTTCTAATTCTCCCTTGCCTTTGCCTCTGAGCCTTTTCTTTTTTTTTTTGTGGGGAGAACTTGGACCGGTGTCAATTAGATCATGTAAGGGAGATTTTGAAAATGCGGAGAGCTCCAGGGTAGCGCCTTGGCTGATGTCTGTCTGGGACGCCACGGCCATGCGGAAGAAAGCATCGCCCAATTTTATATATGCATGTGATCTCTCCTTGGTGGTTGGTAAGAGGAAAAGGAAAAAGAAACGAAAAAATACGGAGGGAGGGAGAGTCCCCGCATTCTGCCGTCCGAAAGCCGCAGGGTCAAGTCAACTTGAAGCACACGCACAGTTGCCGCGGATTTCTAGCTCGATGCCGAATTGATAGACATTGACGACACTGCACCAAATGCGGTATGTTAGCCCTCCCAAATAGCGTCGGTGGCGCGTGCTCTCCAGCAAATGGACCAAAGCGCCGGCACTTGGATTTCCTGGGGAATCGGAATCGGCAAGAAAATAGAGGCGGGGAGTATTAGATCTCCTTACTTACCCGTGATATTCCTTTCCCCAGCATTTTGATCTATTGCGCGCCTATGCTCGGGATATTTGGACGTCTTTTCGTCTCTCATAAATTCGGAAGAGGTTCCGACGGATAGCAGCTCGCAAGCCTCGCTTCCGCGGACATCCCGAATACGCGACGACCGAGACCGATGCCCACGGGAGAAGACGGACAGGGCCAAAGGTGCTCGTTTCCGGATCAAAGCCTGTTTACTGCGAATATACTATTGGAAAGGCTACCGCAGTGTGTCATTGCAGATGCAGTCCGGAGGGTTCCGCGGTTGTATGAACACTTGTCCTGATATTAATTGTGTACGCGAGGAGGTGAGCATGGGGGCCAGGGCCAAGCATATTGCAACTGGAAGACGAAAAGGATCTCGGTAGTGTGGTGATCAGTTATCTGCAACCAGGTCTAGTAATGGCTGACTACTCATGCACGAGAGCATAAAGTGTAACCCTTCTTGCCATCCACATCCAGTGCCGCATGGCTGAATGATAGTGTTGTATCGTTTCCATCAAATTCCATCACCACAACTCTCCTTCTTCCGGCCGTGTCTCTTCTTTCTTTTTATACCCTAGGATGCAGATGCCCATCAAGGTATAATAGAGTTGCAGCAGCCTTGTCAATGTAGTATTTGGAAAGAAAACGCATCGTACATATGTGTTGCTCGTACGAGTAGAGTAGCTCGTACGAGCTGATGCGCATTATCTTAGGTACCCGCATGGTACTTGGTTGTCCCCCAGAACCACAGGCCCTGGCCCCGTACCTTGGCGGTGCCACCATTTGATCCGACGCCGCGCCGACGCCTCGGACTCCATACCCCGTACTCGGGTTTTGCACGTCGCTCGTCCACGACACGATGGAATCAGTGGTCTCAGGTCATTTGCCCCGCTAGGAGCATGCCGGGTACGAAATTAAGAGGCGACCAGTGCAAGAGTGTCCTGGCTGTTGGAAAATGTCGCATGGGCTAGTTGATCAAAGCTGGCTGGCTTGAGCGAGATCGGGTTATTGGGGTTTCTTCTTTTGGTCTCTTTAAGAGTTGGCGGTTGTTAGAACCTAGGACTAATAGCAAATAGCCTCAACTTGTTGCCGAGTTTTCTCCACGCGGTAGAGCTGGCTATCATTGATGTTGTATACAATGTTATATAGACACACTGTTGGTTGTTGCATCTCTTCTAAGTCGTTCAACGTCATATGTATTACCTTGTTGCAAGCTGTGCTGCTCACCGATACCAACCTACAACGTGGCCTCTTATCACCAACTTGGGCATTGAGTCTCTGATAGGATGCAATCTCGATGGGATTGGCACAGGTAACCCTGACAGACTAGTAAGCGGATGCAATGCATGGAACTAGACGGCCTTGCACTCGGAATGGTTTCACTCTCTCGCACCGTCAACATTGAATTTGCACGCGGGCTGCACCACTACTCCGTAGTCCGTCGCCGGGGGGCGGAGCCGGCACTGGGGCGGAATTCCTCAATCAGATTTACACGTACACGGAAAGTACATGTAAGCTGAGGTTGTTGTTGAGCAATGCCTGGTCGTAATCCCGAACTCGAATCATGTGAAAAAGAGGCTGTTCCCCCCTCCAAGTTCAACCAAACTCGCCCAAACTTTCTTCTTTTCTTTTTTTTAATTTTTGTTCCTTCTGAATCCCTCCTTTCCCGTCTTCTTGCCCAGGGGCTGAGAACGACATCGGGCTGACTTTTGCCCGCAAACAAAGTAGGGCGATACCAAGCACACGTTAGCATAAGCCGTGGCTTCTCACCCGCCAGGCTCCGTTATCTGGCTGGGTTGGCTTGATTCTTTTTTTTTCTATTCCGCGCCACGGCCCACCCCTCTCTCTCGTCCGACCCTCCCCCGTCCAATTATTCCGGACTAGGCCGCGCAAAACCGCCAGACAGATCCAGCCTTAAATCGACAAAAGCCAACACCTTTTTGTTGCTGCAAGGGGGACCGACTTGCGCGACACTCTCGAGCACCTGGTTTCTTTGCTTGCGTTGTTTCGCTTCTGATTCGCGGGAATCGCTTGATTTGACTGAGTGAAGAGCAGAGGCAGAGCATCGCTTGTTGCTGCTGCAACCCCGCCACCATGGCGGAACTGGACACGTTGGACATCCTGGTCCTGGGTGTCATCCTGCTGGGAACATTTGCCTACCTGACAAAGGGCACGCTCTGGGCCAAGCAGAAGGATCCCTATGCCAACGCCGCCTACCTCAACGGCAATGCCGCCAGGGCGGGCAAGACGCGCAACTTTGTCGAGAAGATGGAGGAGTCTGGCAAAAACTGCATCATCTTCTATGGCTCGCAGACCGGCACCGCTGAAGACTACGCCTCTCGTCTCGCAAAGGAGGGCAAGAGCCGCTTCGGCCTTGAGACCATGGTCGCTGACTTAGAAGAGTACGACTTCGACGCTATGGATACGCTACCCTCGGACAAGATCGCCTTCTTCGTCATGGCCACCTACGGCGAGGGCGAGCCCACTGATAACGCCGTCGAGTTCTACGAGTTCATCAACGGAGACGACGTCGCCTTCTCCCAGGGCGGCGAAGACGCTCCTCTCGACAACTTCCACTACGTCGCTTTCGGTCTCGGTAACAACACCTACGAACACTACAACTCCATGGTGAGGGATGTCGACAGGCTCCTGACCAAGTATGGCGCTCACCGCATTGGCAACGCCGGCGAGGGTGACGATGGCGCTGGAACCATGGAAGAGGACTTTTTGGCTTGGAAGGAACCTATGTGGGCCGCTTTGGCTGCTCACATGGGCCTGGAAGAGCGCGAGGCCGTCTACGAACCCGTCTTTGGCATTACTGTCCGTGAGGGCCTGACTCCTCAGTCCCCCGAAGTCTACCTCGGCGAGCCCAATAAGATGCACCTTGAAGGCGCCCAAAAGGGTCCCTTCAACGCCCACAACCCGTACATTGCCCCCATTGCCGAATCCTACGAACTCTTCAAGGTCAAGGACAGGAACTGCATCCACCTTGAGATTGACATCAGCGGCTCCACCCTCTCGTACACTACTGGTGACCACATTGCCATCTGGCCTACCAACGCTGGTGACGAGGTTGACCGATTCCTGCGCATCACTGGTCTTACCGACAAGCGTGAGCAAGTCATCTCCGTCAAGGCTCTCGAGCCCACTGCCAAGGTTCCCTTCCCGACTCCTACCACTTACGATGCCATCGTTCGCTACCACTTGGAAATTGGTGCTCCCGTCTCCCGTCAATTCGTCTCCACTCTGGCTGCTTTTGCCCCCAACGAGGAGATTAAGACTGAGATGACCAAGCTGGGAAGCGACAAGGACTACTTCCATGAGAAGACTGGCTCTCAGCTCTTGAACATTGCTCGCTTATTGGAACACGTCGGCAACGGAGAGACCTGGGACAAGATCCCCTTCTCTGCTTTCATCGAAGGCTTGACCAAGCTGCAGCCCCGCTACTACTCCATCTCATCCTCTTCCCACGTTCAGCCCAAGAAGATTTCCGTCACTGCCGTCGTCGAGTCGTCCATGGTTGTCGGCCGACAGGACCCGTTCCGCGGTGTCGCCACCAACTACCTGCTGGCTTTGAAGCAGAAGCAGAACGGAGATCCCGAACCTTCGCCTTTTGGTTTGACCTACGAGCTCCACGGTCCCCGTAACAAGTACGATGGTATTCACGTCCCGGTTCACGTCCGCCACTCCAACTTCAAGCTGCCATCCGACCCTGCCAAGCCTATTATCATGATTGGCCCTGGAACTGGTGTTGCTCCTTTCCGTGGTTTCATCCAGGAGCGAGCTCAGCAGGCACGCGAAGGTATCAATGTTGGTCGCACCATTCTGTTTTTCGGCTGCCGTAAGAGCACTGAGGACTTCATGTACGAAGCTGAATTCGAGGTATGTTTCCCCCGTTCTATTCATATCTGATTCTCACTGACTAATCATTTTTGCCATGTATAGGAATACAAGAAAGCCCTTGGCGACAAGTTCGAATTGGTCACTGCCTTCTCTCGAGAATCTTCCAAAAAGGTTTACGTTCAGCACAGACTCAAGGAGCGGTCCGCCGAGATCAGCGACCTGCTTTCTCAAAAGGCTTTCTTCTATGTCTGCGGTGACGCTGCCAACATGGCCCGTGAAGTCAACACTGTTCTGGCCCAAATCATTGCTGAGGGCCGTGGCGTCTCAGAGTCCAAGGCAGAGGAGATTGTCAAGAACATGAGAGCAGCAAACCAGTACCAGGTATGTTTCATCCCCAAGCCCAACCAAGGAACAAACACCCACTAATACATTTACAGGAGGATGTCTGGTCATAAAAAATTGCATCTAGCACAAAATGATTTAATTTTTTTCTCGAGGCCAATTGTACGGGACCAAAAACCCCCTACCACTCGAAAAAAATCAATTTTGCATAAATACTTTGTCGGGAAGGGGGGGCCGGAGTCATTTCGACTGCGAAAGCACATCGCCGGCGTTTGTTTATGAAGCCATGCACAACATCTGACATTTGCTCTTACTTAGACGGATCCGTTAAATACCTGGGCTATCGGATCTAGAGGTTATATCAGGGAAGGCCGGGCCCATTTTCTGCACAGAGGTTGTTTTTATTTTACAGACCTTGGTAATTATTCGTTGTTGTGCGGGAAAGGGTAGGCCGGCCGGTAAATAGAGATGGATGGCTTGGATATGTATGGTTTTGGTGGAAAAAACATGTGCAGGCTGGGAAGATACTGAGAATATCACTACACATTTTTGACATAATTCTTCTTTATGCCATGTGCATCGCCGTTGATAGTATGTATTAAATCTACTAAATCTACTAAATACTCGTATCGTACGAGACGTTACTTGGGATAATAATTGTCTTGAATAGGGTCCATGTCTCAGCCAGGGCCATTATCGCACTTAGTCAGCCGCTCTCAACACAGATACTATGTGAGACGGAGATAATGACAGGTCATGATTCTGGTTTTAAAAGAGCCACCCCCAGGAGTCTTGGTTGTAAGTATGTTTGTGGCGCTCGTGACCCCTGATAGTGAAATTAATTTTGGTATCAGGAAAGAAAAAAGCAATTATGAAGCTACCGTGGTTGGTGCTTTATGGAGCAAAGGCATCTTGGATTGGCTGTTAGTTGGCCAGGGAGACAAGCGGAATTAGCACCATCCTCCTTGCTTTCTTGTCAGTCGCCCCAGAGGGGAAATAATATCCATCTCTGGTGGAAAAGATTGATAGTCTGAACGCCGTGCATAGGAGATCGTCTTTTATCCGGAGGTGGGAGTAAAAGGGCTCTAGTCAGTTGCCTGGGAGATGATCTACCGAGATCCGATCCATACAGTCGATATCCGCTCTTCATCGTGCGAGAGATAACCGTGAGTGAAAACCTCTATTCAAACCAAAAAGGCGTAGCATAATCAGTACACTTGTGGGGGGCAATGGTCAAAGGGTTTTGAATGAGCACCATAAAAAGCAACATCCCGTAGTCTCGGTCCAAGCACAGGATCGGCTGCCAGACAAACAACATGTCTTAGTAAAATGGACCTCTGGAGCCATCCGAATCTTATTCCCAACTAGTCACTTGCGGGTTGAGACAAATTCAACCACCTTCCCGCCTGCCCCGTGCTCCTTGCTGGGGTTGATAGGCACAATAATTCGGACGAGTGGATTCGGGACCCTTTGGCGGCCTTCGTACGGAGTACAGTCTGGGGGCTGCGTCCCGTCCAAGTATGGATCTGGTCTCATCAAGGCCAGAAATCCGGTTGGCCAGTACCTTGGCTCTGGGAATAGTGAACCACGGCCCTCTGTGCGCATGTCTGACAGCGAAGGGGGGAAAAAGGAAAGACTGTTGTTGCTGGGTGCCATCGGTGCCAGAGGGATGCACTCTGTTGGGATACTTACACATCTTGTCGTGGTAATGCATTGTTGCATCCACCCTATTATACGAGTAGATCCATGGCACTTATAAGAGGTGCGTATCCCAAAACGAAACGTGACAGTGGTTGTGCCTGTCCAAGTATTCCATGATCATTCTGCTCCCTTATGGCATGTCCTTCTATACGCTCGACTGTATATCTCTATCGCCCCTAATCTGCCCGGTATTTGTCGCAGTGGTTTGTGCCTTGATCGTTCGAGTGTCTCTGCTAGATTTTCGAATTTGGTAATGCATGTTTGGAGCGATAGCGTTCAACTGGTTCCGCAGATGAACAGTGCCTTCTAGGGAGGTTTGAGCAGCGTTGTTGGCTCAAAGCGAACGTGTGGGTGTCGACAAAGGCGGAAGATATCGTTCTTCACTGCATCGCTGTTAGAGACGAAGCCAAGCTCGGAAGGAGTTTGTTTGGTATTGGGAGGAGAAGAGGCCTAGGCCAAAGCTCGTTGGAGCAGATAGGATCACGCTTGTGAGAAGAAACGAACCTACCAGACTACCACCGAGAATTAATCGTTAACACAGGTACCAGCATCGACCTTGTCCTTGCAGAAGCAGAGAAGCAAACAGATATCATCTTTTGCAACAAAAAGGATCAAGACTAACCTCTCAATCCTGCACATCAATATCCTTCAATCCGTCGGCCTGGATATAAACGGCCCGAGCTGAATCATCTGCACTGGCGGCAGACAGACCGACACCTGGCAGCAGCAAGTCAAGTCAGCTGGCAGTTGTTCAGCCTGGCCTGCCAATTCAACGCCGCGAGTATTTCGTCATTTCTCGCTTCCTTTTGCCCTGTTGTCATTTCCTCCTCCCTCACACGCGTCTCTCCTGGCTTGGTGGTAATTCTAGTCTTTAATATCGCGGCCATCACGCCTGCACCAGCACCGGCATCGGCTCCCCTTGGCATAGCTTATCATAACGACTCCTTCCTTTTCTTGGGAAAATAGATTTTGTTGCAGCTTCCTTTTCTGCAGGGCTTAGGTAAGTCTCGTCTACGCCTCCGCCTACTTCTCTGCTTCTCTCTTCTTCCTCTTCAATCTCTTCTTCCTTTTCCTTCTCCTCACAGCATCACATCCCACAGTCCTCGTCACTCTCTTGCAGTCTTCTGCCTCGATCAAATCTCTTCGAGACTTCATCTTGCTTGATAGCTTGTTCTATCTTAATTACTCTCGCTTCATCTCAATCAATTGTCTTGGTAGCACCATTTGCCTTTGGCCCTCGAGCTTCATTGTCTGCAACACCACGTAATCCCAAGACTGGGTAAGGTGAGCATACCTTTTGATAGTCTCGTCCTATCACCTAGCCTTCTGCTTCTCTTCGCATTTGTCTCCATTTGCTTGAGCAAATCTTCCCCTCCTGAGCTGTCCATCTACAGCCTGGTAGATGAATCTCCCTTTTCTCTACACATCTGCGAAGTCATTCTCCATTTGTCCTCTCCATGGTTTCTTCTTCTCTCCTTTTCAGGCTCTTCGCCAGGCTGCCTGATATTCGTCTTTCATCATCCCCAGTCGGCTCTGCACATGAATACCACTTCAGCACCGCTATGCTTCATCTTGGTTACATTGCTAACTCTTAACTGATTCCAGATTTTCGTCGTACTGTCGAATCATTTGTCATTTCTTCGATCACCATTGTGACCGATCTGCTGTTCTTTGGGTACGTTGCCTTCTTTCCAACTTCATCTCTTGAATCACTACCACCTGAACAACCTTCCCACTTGCCTCCCACTCCTCTCGACTTGGGTTTGATACCCTGAATCATGGGCCACTTGTAATTGCCAGTCGGGGCATCAGTCACAACCCTTGGATATCTTTTGGTCATGTCATCTGCCATCTTTACCACCAAAACGCTCTACGTCACCGCAAATCACTGACCGAGACAATGACAGGCAAACACATGTCTTACCATCTTCACACTGTTGCCGAATCCAAAATGGAAGCCAACGGCGGCGTCGCTAATCCTTATTACACCGGTCGAGCCGCTCATGCAGCTGCTGATCCCGGCAGCCTTATTAATCACTTCAATGGATTGACCCTCGGCAGCTTGAGCATGCCTAGCAATGCTGCTCCTGTCCCAATGGGACCAGGTCATGCGTTCATGGTCAACTCGGACAGCCAGTTCGTCCTCACGCCTGTGCCAACTGCGCAACCCATGGGCCTTGGCCATTCTAATGAGAACCCTTATCTCAATTATCCGGGTGCCGCAGGCGGCTATGGTGCCTCCTATGTTGGCCTTTCGATGCCTCTTATGCCCTTTACCCCTGGCCGCCCAGGCACGGCCCAGCCTCGTGCTGATCGTGGCCATTCAGATGTTCCTGGCCTTGAGAATCGTCGCGGTTCTTACTCTACGACGGAGTCTGCTCCTGCTACCCCCTACTACGGCGGTGCCTTCTCCATTGTCCGCGATTATCCCCCTCGTGTTGCTAGCCTTGATCGGTCTTCATACACGACCCCGTCTCCTAATGCTACGGGCCTTGCACCCATTGAGACCACGAAGCCAATTCCCATGGTCATTTCGGATCGCACCATTGATGAGCTCCTCAAGAAAGATCCGGCCATTCCCAAGGCGGTTCCAGCTGTCTTCACTCCTCCAGGCCAGATGAAGACTCTTGAGCAAAGTTTGGAGAATCGCATTCCCGGTAACCGCAACGTGTACATTCGTGGTCTTCATCCCACCACGGATGATGAGCTGCTCTACCATTTTACTTCTCGCTTTGGTGCTGTTGAGACGTCCAAGGCCATCATCGACACTAACACTGGAGCTTGTAAGGGGTAAGCTCTGCTCGTCCTAACACACTCAATTCTCTACTCGATGCTGACTGGCCATAGATTTGGTTTCGCCAAGTTCTACGATGTTCGTGACTCTGAACTGTGCATTCGGGCCTTCCACCGCCTCGGCTACGAGATCGGCTTTGCCCGGGTACGATTCAACCTCTTCCCCCCTTCTCAACTCTTCTGAGCTAACAACTTCTAGGAGTCGTTCAATTCTCGGCTCAAAGCTGAGGGTGATGACGGTTCAACTAACCTTTACATCTCCAACCTGCCCAAGAGCCTGAACGAGATGGTATGTTGGTTTACATGGCTCTTCTCTCGCAGCTGGTGTGGCTGACCCTGACTTAGGAACTCGCTACCATCTTCCTTGGATACCACATTCAGTCCAGCAAGATCCTTCGCGATAGCATGGGAAACAGCCGTGGCGTCGGCTTTGCTCGGTAGGTTTCTCGAAGCCCCTGTCGGCCCTCACAACGTCCTTTACCTTCTGACGCAGTTTAGATTTGACTCTCGCGAGATCTGCGACGAGATCGTTCGCAAGTTCAACGGCATCGGCATTGGTGAAGAGGGTCTTCCAATGAACATTCGCTATGCCGACACTCCAGCTCAGAAAGAGCTCAAACGAGTTACCGCTGAACGTCGTCAGTTCCGAACCAATGAGTACAATATTGGCGCCTACGGCACTCCGCTCGTTGGCCTGAACCCTGCTCTGTACAACCAGCAAGCCCACTGGCGACGCAATCTACCCCAGTCCCGAAGGTTTGCTTCTGGTGATTCCGGGGTAGACATTGACTTGCCACTAACATCTCGCAGCGGCCTATCGTCCTCGTCGCTTGACGACACGCGAAGCTCAGTGCCCCGTGCACAGTCTGCGTATGGATATAGCCGCAGCATTTTTGCTAAGTTCTAACTTTTTCGGTAGGGCGACCACGAGCGCGGACGCTACGATTTCGACTCCCACCACGTCTGAGTGCGATGAGAGTGTCACGATTCGAGCGGACCCAGCCGTCGTCGCCGCCGCCGGCAAGGAGAACATCCAGCTGTCTCCCTCGGTCAAGAAAGAGGCCTCGAAGAAGGACTCGCTGTGAACACCCATGCAGTCTTCATTCTTTTGCTTTTTTGTGTCTTTTTTGTCCGCACGTTTGTGCCATAATATGATGCCGGCTGGTTCAACATCTCTACCACTACTTGTTTTGGACTTTTTTGGGACCACTTACCCCAACAGTCACGGTAGCCTTTACGCCACGGTTGAAACATGTTCTAGGTCTGGAGGTAGCCAATAAGTGGGATCAAACTGTGAAAAGGGATTATTTTATGTGCGTTGTACTTTAGAGTCTAGATAATGGCAGGGTGTGGCAAAAGTTGGCGGCGTTAGCATCGTTTTTATACACAATGATGAGATATTATTCCATCACATAATGAGAAATTCTTTTGTTGTGCCTTCTTTTCCCGTTGATCATTTTTGAACAACGGCTGCTAATGAAATTCAATTTTGTTTTATCATGTCGAGTCTTGGTTCTTGGTATCAGTCATCCGGCCACTATACTGCCAGTTTTGCCATTTCGCTGTTCGCCTTGTCTATCGCTGGCTCACCACTCAAGAGACCTTCAGAGAGTCCACCACTCAAAAGAGCTTCTTGTTTTCCCTCGCCTTCATCCTCATTATCGCCCTCTTCTTCTTCCTCTTCCTCTTCCTCACTATCCTCATCGTATTCGTCATCGTCATCCTCGTTTGCTCCCTCTTGGCCCTCCTCGACCGTCTTTTTGTCTTTGATGGCGGCCTCAAGATCTTTTAACATCTTCTTGGTGAAGCCTGATGCTTCAACGGTAGCATCCAATCGCTTCAGACCACCCTTTCCGACAGTCTTCTTTGCGTCCTTGAAAAAGGGTCCTGGTTGGGAGGGTGTGAAATGAAATCTTCGTAAAAAGAAACGCTTAATGCAGTTTACATCTCGGTCAAAGTACATCTCAGCATTGACATGCTCCATAGAAACCATCTGTGGAAAATCGATGATAACTGGCTCGAGTACAATAGACTCTGTGCCATCCTCGGCCGTTGATTTAATCTCCTTGACTAGGATGTTAAACTCGTTATAATCGCCGTGGATCAGACCATGGCTTGCTAGGCGTAGGATGAGGGAGATGAGATCTGCGTAGAGCGAGGCTGGGTCGGGGACCTCGCTGATTTGTCGGAGAGGGAATGCGTCTACCAGGGACATGACGATGGTATGTCTGGATTGCGCCAGCGGCACTGGCACAGGAAAGCCTTCCTCGTGAAGCGCATTCATGAAGGCGTATTCCTTCATGGCAGCAAGTCTTGAGAGATACATCCACGACTGGGCATTGCGGTTCTTTAGGTAGTCTCGGTTCGATTTGACTGTTCGGAAAGATATTCTGCCAAGACGATGGATCTTCAGCACACACTGCTTGCCGGAGTGATCGGCGACAACCATGATGTCGCTCTCTTTTCCCACGCCGATTCGGTTGCCGACGCTGTAGACATCTTTGCGGCTAGCATGGGTGTGTAGCGCGAGGTAATCGAGACCTCCGTATGTCAGGCGATATCCGTCGTATTTGGCTTCCTTGACACGGGCGATGAGGCCGACCTTGGCGAGGGCTGATATGCTCCTGTGGACGCCGCTTACGCCGCCTCGAAGGCGAGCCAGCTTTTCTATTAGAGGAGTGGGGACGATCTCGTGATTTTTGCTACCCATTTCGACCTGTTATAGAGAAGGGGTATATAATTAGCGAATCTTGTGTTTGTATGTTATATCGGGTTTGTTTGGGCGTACTGCTGTGAGGACTCGCCAGTCCTCGGCCGCCAGATGGCGCATTGCTCTGGTGTCCAACTTCATGGTTGGCTATGTAGATGAATTGAATATGGCGAACTTTTTAAATACGTTTGCTGAAGTTGCTAAAGCTAAACGCTAAATCTCAAGATCTCATATGTGAGTATCTTGAATCAACTTAGATCTTCGACAGATGGGGTTCCGTTGGAAAGTTGGTGGGGTCTACGAAGCAGCAAACAACCTGTGATGAAAGAAAATTGACCAAGATCTTATCGATACCAGAGATAGAGATGAGAATGGTTGCGGCTAGCCCTAATTCATCCTAGGACGAATTCTGGGGGTCATTGCACGTGATCATAAGGCTGGGGTTCAGAGTACGTAGCTGGTTCTGTAGGCGGCAGCGCCTCGCGTAATACCTGGTACCTAGCAGCCCATGGCAGCTGTTGAGAGTAGCGCTTCAACCCAGCCCAGAGCTTTACCAAGCAAAGTCTCCATCAGCACTTCCACTTGATTCCGCCCGCAACTTCGACCTGCTCAACCTCCCCGGGGGCTGCGATACTGAGCAATTCTAATTCTAACCTGCCAACAATCTTTCAACGACTTCCTCCGCATTCATCCATCTTCGCCCCCGACGTCTTTGCTGGGGGGGTTCATCATAGACGCCTAATCTCTCTACGTCACCATGGCCCAGGACAGCGATTTGCCAAAGCCGGCGGCGGCTGCTGATAAGGGGAAGGGCAAGGCCGTGGATGAGGTCAAAGATGACAAGGCTGTCGCGGACGGCAAGAAGGAGGACGACAAGAAGGATGGTAAATACCCCACTCCCTTGGAGACGTCCGATATCCCGTGGTTTTCTCGACAATGGCTGACTTGAGGGGTACCAGCTGCCGAAGAGGAGCTCAATGAAGAGGACCAGCAGCTCAAGAGCGAGCTAGATATGATGGTGGAGCGTTTAACAGTGAGTATTGCCCGATAACATACAACGAGAGGAGGGGAAGATGAGGGAGGGGCAAGCTGTGCGTTTGTCCGGTGAGTTTTGGAAGCTTACATCTTTGTCAGGAATCCGACAGTTCCCTTTACAAATCCGCCCTTGAAATGATGAAGAGCGCAATCAAGACCTCCACATCGTCCATGACAGCAGTACCGAAGCCGCTCAAGTTTCTCCGACCACACTACGAGACCCTGACCAAGCTGTACGACGAGTGGCCCAGCGACGAGAACAAGGTGTCACTAGCCGATGTTCTGTCAGTTATTGGCATGACCTTCTCCGATGAAGACCGACAAGACACACTCAAGTACCGACTCTTGGCCCCCACAACCGACATTGGATCATGGGGCCACGAATACGTCCGACACTTGGCTCTCGAGATCGGCGAGGTGTACAGCAAGCGCATCACGGCCGATGAGCCCACCAAGGACCTTGTCGACCTGGCGCTGATTCTGGTGCCGCTCTTCATCAAGAGCAACCAGGAAGCTGATGCCGTGGATCTGATGAGCGAGCTGGAAATCATTGAGGAGATCAGCAAGTTTGTCGACGAGAACTCCTATCCCAGAGTGTGCCTCTACATGGTCACCATGGTGAACTTGTTGACATATCCCGACAACGAGACCTTCCTCCGTGTCGCCCACGATATCTACATCACCCATAAGCAGTTTACTCAGGCAGTCATTCTTGCCATTCGATTGCACGATATTGACCTGCTTCAGGAAGATTTCGACAAGGCGGAGGATCCCATACTCAAGAGACAGCTGGCCTTTTTGATTTCACGCCAGAAGATTGTCATGCCAATGGTTGAAGATGGTGAGGGCGATGACCAGGAGCTCTTCGAGTGTCTACACAACATCAAGCTCTCAGGATATTTCAAGGGTCTGGGCAAGGAACTCAACATCCTCGACCCCAAGTCCACCGAGGACATCTACAAGAGCCACTTGGAGAGCAGTCGAGTAGCCGGAATGACCAACTTGGACTCTGCCAGGCATAACCTTGCCGCTGCCTTCGTCAATGCGTTTGTCAATGCTGGATTCGGCAACGACAAGATGATGCTCGTCGACTCCCAGAAGGAGGCTTGGGTGTGGAAGACCAAGGGTGAGGGCATGATGTCAACTGTTGCCTCTCTGGGAACCCTGTTGATGTGGGATATTGAGAACGGCCTTGACAGCGTCGACAGGTACACTTATGCCACTGAGCCGGAGATCACAGCCGGTTCCATGCTTGCCATTGGTATCATGAACTCGGGTGTTCGGCTAGAATCTGAGCCAACCATTGCGCTCTTGGGAGATGCTGACAAGCTGCACCATGAAAACCCTCTTGTCCGTACTGGTTGCCTGATGGGTCTCGGATTGGCCTATGCTGGATCCAATAAGGAGGATGTTATTGATCTGATCATGCCCATGATTGTCGACTCTAAGGAGGACATGCAAATCTCGGCCATGGCAGCGTTGGCTTGTGGTCTGATTGCTATTGGCACATCTCACCCCGAAGTGAGCGAGGCTATCGTGACGACACTTATGGACGAAGAGCGCAAGAACCAATTGACCGATAAGTGGACGAGGTTTTTGGGTCTGGGCTTGGGACTCCTTTTCTTTGGTCGTCAGGAAGAGGTGGATGTTATCTTGGAGACGCTCAAGGCTGTGGACCACCCCATGGCCAAGCCTACAGCTGTTCTGGCCGAGATTTGTGCTTGGGCCGGCACCGGTGCTGTCCTGAAGATCCAGGAGCTGTTGCACATTTGCAACGAGCACCAAGAAGAGTCGGACGATAAGAAGGGCGACGAACTTCTGCAAGCGTACGCGGTCCTGGGTATTGCGCTCGTGTCAATGGGAGAGGACATTGGCCAGGAGATGGTCCTGAGACAGTTTGGTCATCTCATGCACTACGGCGAACCCAACATTCGCAAAGCCGTGCCTTTGGCTATGGGCTTGATTAGCCCCAGCAACCCGCAGATGAAGGTCTATGACACACTCTCAAGATACAGCCACGACAATGATCCGGAAGTGGCCATCAACGCCATCTTCGCCATGGGTATGCTGGGTGCGGGCACCAACAACGCTCGATTGGCTCAGCTACTCCGACAGCTTGCCAGCTACTACCACCGAGACCAAGACGCCCTGTTCATGGTCCGCATCGCACAGGGTCTCTTGCACATGGGCAAGGGAACGCTCTCCCTGAACCCGTTCCACTCCGACAGACAGGTGCTCTCCCCCGTCTCGACCGCAGGTCTGCTGACCACCATCATTGCCATGCTTGACCCCAAGGACTTTATCGCCTCCAACTCGCACTACCTCCTCTACTTCCTTGTTCCTGCCATGCACCCCAGATTCCTTGTCACTGTGGATGAAGACTTGAACCTCTTGAAGGTCAACGTTCGGGTGGGTCAGGCAGTCGATGTTGTCGGCCAGGCTGGTCGGCCCAAGACTATTACCGGCTGGCAGACACAGAGCACGCCGGTGGTGCTAAGCTACGGCGACCGAGCGGAGCTGGAGGACGAGGAGTACATCAGCCTTAACAGCACCCTCCTGGAAGGCATAGTGATTCTGCGAAAGGTGAGCCTTCCTTTGATTTGACTCTATCCGTGAGAACATGTTGACTAACATTTTACGTGTGTATAGAACCCTGAATGGCAGGCGGAGCAATAAACAAGGCAACTAAATAAATAAAAAGGCATTACATGAGGTCAGGTGAGAAACCACTGGTATAGAAATATTTCTTGGGCCGGGCGAGAAAGGGAGGAGGCGAAACTGCTCTGTATAGTAATTTACTTGAACGCCACAAGAAAGCAAATTTCAAATTTAAAAAACACGGTCATGAGTAACTAATACTTTGCATTGATAGAGACATTTGCTATTGTCTCTTTACCTTGTTCTTGGGTCTAGTAGATGTCTTATGATATTGTGCACTGCTTATATGTTGAAAATGGTTTTTTTTTTAGATTGAGATTGGTAAGTTCTATTGCTATTTTGTCATTGATATCGTCAAATGTGGTTTGTAGTAAGTAGTAGAGTAATTATATGCATGACATCCAAAAAGAACATCGTAGACAGATGGACAGAAATCTATATATCCAACAATAACAAAGGGTCTGTATGTAAGTGAAGTCTTTCACACACTTCACCAAGATTCAGGTCCAAAATGCTCCCCGTCTTTGACGGTTCTGAACGAGCAAGCCTGCCAGTCGCAGCCCTGCTTGTACACCTCGGTCCCCCACCAGCTGAAATTCTTCATCCAGCCGGGGTATATGAAGACGAAGAAGACAATGACGATGCCGAACGCGAGGCCCGAGTCGAGGGCGGCGCTGAGGGTCATGGTGTACTTGCCCCACCAGGCGTTTGCGCGTCGCTTAATGAGGTAGTTGAAGAAGAAACAGACAAGGGCCCAGACGGAGAAGTTGAGGCCCGTGGCGGGCGGGATCCAGCCCATGGCGCCGAAGATGACGGGGAGGTTGACCTTTCGAAAGAGGCTGTGCTTCTTGTGGCGGGAGTAGAGCCAGAGGGGGATGGGCAAGATTGCGCCGAGCGGGAAGCACCATACTAAGGAACGGTATATCGCGCGAGCGCCGAAGAATTCGCCCGGCCCGACGACGCCCCAGAGGATGGAGCCGTTGAAGTGGACGCGGGCGATGGGGCAGGTGAAGCCGTTGACGGCCTCGGGGGTGCAGATGCCCCTGACGTTGGCAAACATCCAGTTGAGGACGCCGATCTGGGTGACGGAGGAGACGAGCGTGGCGACGATCTGGACGGAGAACATGATGCGCGGCGGGATCTTCATGTAGTGGCCGAGCTTGAGGTCGGAGGCGAACTTGATGCCCTGGGCGGAGGAGATGTAGCCGTAGGTGACGAAGACCATGTTGGCGATGGGGCGGCCGGGGAAGGCGACGCCGCAGATGAGCTGGCAGATGAGGTAGATGCTGCTGTGCTGGTTGGTGATGGCCATGATGATGCCGTTCGGGATAAAGAAGATGGCGCCGATTGCCAGGGCGAGGAGAAGGCCGTACCAGGGGAGGTGGACGGGATAGCTGGAAGAAAGATAGGGTGTGAGTAGCAACAACTTTGAGGATATGTGAGAAATTCATATTGAGAGGGATAGCTTACTATTCAACGACAAAGATGCCAATGGCTGCCATGGAGACAAAAGTGGCAAAGTACCAGCTGATAGGGGCATCTTTGTAGCGCTTCATAAGGCGACTGTGAATATCCTCGTGGCTCATGAGGCCTTCGATAATATGGGATCCCGACATTGATACACGGGGAGTTCCTTCTGGCTGTGCGGCGGTGGCTGATGAAGGGTCGGGGGAGTCAGAGACTTGTTGATAGCCTTCCTTGCCTTGTCCTCTCGCCTCGACTAACGATTTCTTCCACGTGTGCCAGATGTCTTGGCCGTGCCAGCATAGGGTGTGTGTCAAGAGAGCAGCGAGACCGGCGAACTGAACGCCGTAGCTGAGCATATACGTGACTGGCAGGAACACGCGGCTATAGTTTGAGTATGCTTCCCTATCGAAGAGAAAGTCTGCAGTGAGGATTTTGCTGACATCGTAGACTTTGCCCGTGTTGTCGAAGACGGCCGTAGAAAGGATGGGCATATAAGAGGAGTATAGCACATTGCTGTAATAGAACAGTGGTGCTATGATCCACATGACGATGGCTAGACCGCCAACGACATTCATGGCAGCCCAAAAAGGTACCAAGAGAGGTGAGCCGACATATGTGATTTGGGCCCAGTCAAAGGTCATGGGAAAGAGGCCAAGGCCGGAGGACACGCCGAACAGGTTTGCGAGAACGACGCTCTTGGGCGCAAACCAGGTAATGACGTTGAAGTAGCTGAGAGCGGGCATCAGGAGACCCGGTAGGAAGTAGAAGATGGAGGCGCAAACCCAGATGATGTAGAAGAACTTCCAGCGGCTGATAGTCCAGCCATTGGCCGGCTTGTTCTCTTGCTTATGGAGAGTGGTAAACATGGCGGCGGACATGAGAGTGCCGGGCCAGACCATGCCGCTGGGGCGAACCAAGAAGCGGCGAGCCATTCCCGCGAAACCATAGCCAAGGATCTGCGTTGATATTGTCAAGAGTAGCTGGTAGGCAATGGGCGCCTCTTGATTGTAGAATTGTGTCTGCTCGACAATGACATCCGTAGCGAAGGCGAAGCCAAAGGCAACATTGCTGCTCACATAGACACATGTGTGCTCCTTTTCGTTCCACCTGCCCTGGGCTAGCCACAGACGTAGGGAGTCGAGCCGCTTCTTCTGGCCATGGCCGTCATGGCTATGCGACGAGATGGCGGTCCGTACGCCGTCGGTGAACTCCTCCTCGGGGTCGTACGACCGCTTTAGCAAATAATCCCATAAATGGCCCAGAGGGTGGACGAGTAACAGCGCAATGACGGGAGTAATGGCAACGCTGGGGTATCTCAAAGAAAAAAACAGATTGGTGGAGGAGCCAAGGATGGAGAAGAGTATGGACAGGCACCACATGCGCGGCGTGTTTATAGATAGAGTCGTATCGTCAATTGGCGACACAGAGGCTCGTACGGCTTCGTTGGGCGAGTTCTCGTCGGCGTCTAGGTCGGGGATCTCGGTCGAGGAAGAGGCTCCGTCGAGCAGCGGACCGTCCTCGGAGATGTCGTCGTCGAGCACAACGGTTGACAGAAGAGCCTCGGGCATGCCAAACCGGCCCTCGACACCGGAGACCAGCGCCGCGCCATCGAAGCTTCCGGACCTGCGAGACGAGCGCCGGGAAGCAAAGGATCGTCTGGAGACCTCGCCCCGGCTGGTTGAACGGGCGAGACGAAGCCCGCGGTTGCTGGAATCGGAGCCGGAGCCGGACCCAGAGGGGGACTGGCTGCGGTTCGGGGTCATGGCCGTGGAGCCGTAGGGCGACGAGTCGGATCGACGGCCATCGGCGAAGAGCAGCGGCGGCGTTGCTACTGCTGTTGCTGTTGCCGAAGCTGTTGTTCTCGTCGCCCTGCTGGAGGCTTTGCTGGAGGAGGCCATGGCAGCAGACGCAGCAGGCTGGGCTACAGCCTCTTGACGCCCAGGGAAGCGATCATGCTGGGTGGAGGACGAGAGAGGAGGGGGGAGAGAAAGAGATGAAGTAGTCGAAGTAGTCGAAGAGCGGGAATGGGGACGGGATTGGGATTGAGGTTGTGGGACGGGGATCCCTGTGGTTGTTGGAGAGCCCGGGACTGAGACTGAGACCGAGGCTGAGGAGACTGAGACAGCGGCTGGTTGTGAGGTGACGGATGACGTTGCTACTGCTGGTGCTATTGTTTGTGACTCCTTTGTTCGCGCCAGATTCTGCAGGGCAACGCCATGCTGCTGCGGAAAGGAATCGCTGGCCGGGGAGCTCGTTGAAGTCCTGGACTTGGATTCTCTGGATTCGCTGGCTCGACCCATGGCGGGGCGGTTGTGCGAAAAAGGGCGGATCGACTCGATGGTGATGGTGGGGGAGAGGGGGGCCGAAAATTCAACGAGGGTTGGATAGCGGGTTATAGCGGGAGAATGCACTAATGCGGGCGCTGTAATTGGAACACAGAGTACAAGGACAAGGATCGGGCAGTCAATTTGATGTGATGATAACCAACGGCTGAAACATTTTTTGTTTGTCTGGCTGATGCTTGCTCAACTTTGGCCCAATCCCCGGCATTAGATATCAAACCACCTTTGTCTGCT
The DNA here is from genome assembly GCA_001931985.1 of Trichoderma sp. IMV 00454. Taxonomy (NCBI): domain Eukaryota; kingdom Fungi; phylum Ascomycota; class Sordariomycetes; order Hypocreales; family Hypocreaceae; genus Trichoderma; species Trichoderma sp. IMV 00454. Next base: position 389,562 of record MSJK01000149.1, on the reverse strand, counting down.
TCGGCTGCCGTGTCCCGTTTGGGCCTCTCCTTGCATGAATAGAGCATCTGCCTGCATGCAGCGTGTCACCCGCAATCCAGCTAGTGATGCAATCAAAAGTTCCGGCTGGAGCTGGAGTTAGTCACACCGGCAATCTATATCAGATTGCATCCTCTGCCCTGTAGCCCAATCGGCGCGCCTGGATTTCCAACCGTTATGCCTCCCAGCGCTGCCATTCGTCTCTCTCATACGCAGCCAAGTGAAAAAATGAATCACTCCATGTCTTTCTTATCCAGCTATACTAGTGATATTTGTGAATGGCCTTCTTGTTACTTGTCCGACCTTGTCCGAATGCGGTTCCGAAGGATTGGTGACATACACAATTTGAGACAACGCTTAGCTTGGACGAGAAAAGCCTGGGAGGGACGGCATAGAAAGGATGGACGAAATGGATAATGCATCCCGTATGAAATATAATCGCATTGATTGGACCATGAATACACACACCATGAACAATCACCACCTCTTTACCCATACACACACGCTGGTGCCTGGAGTTCCTGAAAGCTATAGCGCTCGCTCGGGTAACACAGAAAATCTTCAGCTCTGCTCAGCTCAACTTAGTACAGCTCTACCAAAATGCTGTGTATTAATCGTCGTCATCATGCATGCAGATGCGTATAATTTCCCATCCATCACTGCCATGGCCCGAGCCGAGCCTCTTAGTGTGCTATAGCCATGGCCTGATTCGGGTCCTGTCGCCATGCAAATGCACCTTGGAACCTTAGAACGGAAGCCCGGCCGGATCACGGACCCTCCGATCCGATGATTCTCCCCGCCATCGGCGCTCACCAGATTCCACCTGCTTTTCATCTCACTCATCATCGGCCTCACATTGACTTTGCAGCTCTGTAATTTTCTGCGAATTTTGGGGCGTTTGCGGTTGGCTTTTACCATGGCGGCTCCATTGGCTACTGCTAAGCAGCAGCTTAGGCGGCTCCTCAAGCAGAGACTCTCAAAAGTCTCTCAAGATTCCGTTCTCGCTCAAAGTATGATGAACCCGACCCACATCAACATCCAATGACTCCTTATCAAATTTCAGATTTTCTCTCTGTTTTTTCTTTTTGTAAGATTAACACTTAAATCGCATCAGGCAGCACAATATTCGAAACGCTCAAAACCTTCAAGCCCTACCAAGACGCCAACCGCATCAGCGTATACCTCTCCATGCCCGTCGGAGAGATTCAGACAGACGCAATTGTCCGCCATGCTCTAAACTCGGGAAAGCAAGTTTTTGTCCCATATCTGCACAAGTCACCCCTAGACGAACCTGGAACCCCAGCTCGCGTAATGGACATGGTTCAGCTTCAGGATGTCCAGGACTACGACGGCCTTCAGAGAGATTCTTGGGGTATTCCCAGCATAGATCCAGCTACCGTCCATCTGCGGCAGCGCATCCTCGGAGGGCCAGATGTGCACAAATCAGATCAGTCTACCTTGGACCTGATCCTTATGCCTGGTGTGGCTTTTGATACCGATGCTGCGGGAAGTGTTCGACGGCTCGGCCACGGCAAAGGCTTCTACGACTTCTTTCTCAACAGGTATTTGGCTGCGAAACCTCATGATGAAGCCGGTAATGACGGCCCTGTACTACGATTCTATGGATTGGCTCTTACGGAGCAGCTTCTCAGCCCAGAGACGGATGAGCCGGTGCCCATGGGCCAGTATGACCGGAAGCTGCACGGCTTGATACTGGGCAATGGCGAGATTAAACTTTCACCCGATATTCAGACAATAAGCGCATCATGATACCATGTCATACCATTACGACTTTTGTTCTATTTGCTAAATGCTCGGCACCTCCTTGTGAGTCCACTTTTCAACAGCATCAAAATGACACCGTCTTATCAATCATAAAATCTTTGATCATTCCTTCGTAATTCTACTACTACATGCAATCTGTTTAAGCAAAAGCTCAAAGTTCAACGATAGAAAGCTGGTCCATAAACCTCCTCCACATCCCCGTACTCTCCTCCTCCTCCCTCCCGCCCGTCAGAGTCGCCTTGTTTCCCACAACAATCATCCCAAACTTGGCTCTAGTGAGAGCTACATTCATCCGACGCAGGTCCTTGAGGAACCCAATCTCTCGGCTCTCGTTACAACGAACGGTGACGAAAATAACAATATCGGCTTCGCGCCCTTGGAAGCCGTCAATACTAGAAATTTCGACGTTTGGGATTCCGGAAAGCGATCTTTGGAGAATCTCGGATTGCCGTGAATAAGGAGTCAACACGGCGATGGATGTGTTATTAGTGACCTGTGGGCTATTGGCGTCTGTTTCAGTCGATGATGTAGCTTTAGCTGTGCGTAGGAGTTTGCAAATGGAGAGGCACAAGTCTGCCTGCTCTTTGTTAGATTTGGATTTGTGGCCCAAGTCTTCCCTTCCAGAACATTCCACAAAGGTCATCCGAGGGAGATGAGTTGAATCATTGGCAGTTGGAGACGTTGGCCAGGGGAAAGATGAAGGCGGCATCGGCCTATCTTCATCCCTGAGCCCTGACAATAGCTTTGCCTCATAAAACTCCTTCGAGATGAAGCTGCATATGGAGGGATGCATCCGGTATTGTGTATCCAGCATCACCTTGACCATATTAGGTGTTGTTCTATCTCGAATATATAATCTCTCAAACAGTGAGACGTCAAAGTCCAACGCAAGTGCAATATTCTGTACAGTCGGCCTCAGCTGTACATGATCACCCACGAGAATTGCCTTTTCGCACCCTTTTGCCAGCGGCACGAGCGATGCGGGCTCCGTCTGCTGGGATGCCTCGTCAACAATCACCGTGTCGAACACCTGGTCCCTCAGCAAGCCTAATCCAGCTCCGATGCACGTCGTGAAGATGATCCCGGCGGCTTTGACACGCTTCTTAGCCTCACGCATGGCAGCATGGCTAGAGTGTACTTCCTGCCCAGCCAACGCATCGCATGTATACTTTCGTAAGTCTTCGCCAACTTTGCGGACTTCTGTCGCCACGCGCAAAGGATCCATGTTGGAGCTCTGCAGGAGACCTTCCTGGCTGATTCTCCCGAGATATCGCCTCATGACATTGTCTACAGCGTTGTGAGTTGGAGCAGTGACTAGTATCTTGCCGATGTTGGGGTCTAGCTGTAGTCTTCTGATGATAGCCACGATGGTTTGCGTCTTTCCGGTGCCTGGGGGACCCCAGAGACAGACTAGTTTGTTCTTCTGTGATGCCTCCACTGCGGCTTTTTGACTTGGGTTTAATGAAGCCTCTGTTGCAGATAGAGTCGAAGTTGATGCCACTTCATTGTTTGCATTTTCAGTAATAGTCGGTGCGCTGGCGACACCTTGGGGCTGAATTCCAATGATTTGATCGAGTACTCCACAGCAAGCGTATTCATAAGTCGCAAGATCACGCACGGCATCTAGCATCGTCTTTGCAGTCACAAACAAGCCGCACTCTTCCAGTATCCAAGAGCATTTTTCAGTGTAAGATGGCGGTGGATGAAAGCAACGTATCTTGGCAAACCCAGACCTGCTCTCGACAACTAGACCATCCATGGAATAGACTCTGTCTAAAATCGAGCTTAATGGCGGACTGGCTGCGATGAGTCGTACGTGAGTATTGGATATCGGCGTACCGCCAATGGCATCCATTCTAAAAGTAACTTCGACTGAAGTTCCTGGCTGTTCTGTGCTTGAGTTTGTTTCTTTCTCGTCATTGGCAATTCGGATGTTCAGAAGCTCGTCTCTCTTTTTAGCTTCTTCCTGCACCGACCCAATGTGCTCTACCGCGATGCCAATTATGTTGTGAACAAAATTTTGAAAAATGGCCGGCCTACCAGTCAACAGCCTGGAACTGTGTCTATCAAGGCCTTCGAGGAGAAGATCCAGTGCCGTACTCGACGAGTGAACGGTAAGCGAAATCAGCTCGACGAGGTCGGCAAAGGAGGACAACTTGAGCCAATCCACGTTATCCAAGATACTGTGAAAAGGAGTCAACACAAGGTCTCCAAATTCAGCTTCCGATAGGATAATGCTGCGGAGTAGTATATGGCTGCTATTCTGTAGAACAACGCTCAGTTCTTCGGGTAGTTCTCTCCACGAACCCAAATTGGCAAATGTAGCTGAGACGTAGGGCATCATCTGCAGGAAATCGGCCATGGTACGCAGAGTTTCCGCCGGGGCCATGACTTTGTCATTCCTGATGCTCGTAATCAAGTGTTCGAAGCAGCGCGTAAGCAGCCCTCGCTGCTCATGTTCCGCAAGCCAGGTGAAGAGTTGCTGCAAAGTCGCCGGATCTAGCACGTCTTGCAGAGCGGACAGATTGCCCCTTTTGACGACTTCAACTGCAAGAGGAGGTTGAGCTCCCAAAGACCAGTCGACGTCATGAAGCTTTGGGACATCGTACTGCTTGGGTTCGCGAGGGAATAGGGGCAAAACTTGCTCAGTGCCAATGTAGTCCTCCCATAGGTCCAGATTGCGCATCGAACTGACATCTCTGTTGCTGATGATGTAAATCTCCTTTAATAGAAAGAAGTGATTAGAAATCTTGTATGCCAAAACACGCCTTCGGTTGGTAAAAGAGAACATTAACTCACTGCAGCCAATATGCCCTGCCTCTGTAGCCTCCCAATATGCGTCTGAAGATTCCTGCTAAACTTATCCAGCGCAATACTCGCTCTGTAATCAACATTGGTTCCATTCGCAAGAGTCTGCTGCCTTGCCCTTCGGCGATCTTGTTCGTTGGCTGCATTCCGGTAGCTGCTATCGTTTGAGCCCCCACGACCAATAAATACCCACGTATTCCCCACGGTGCGATCAAACAACTGCAATCTATTCTCATCGCAAAAGAGCCTATATTCCTTCTTCGTCGGCAGAGAAAGTCGGCTTTGCGTCTCTCTTCCCTGAGAGTGCGGAAAGGCAAAAAGCCTAACCTTGTTGCCCACCACAAAGTCGTCGGCAGGCGTGATCTTTTGCGGCACGTACATTGCCAACGTCAGTCGCTCATCTGGGCGGAAGACGATTAGTTTCTTGTGAAACAACTCGAGATTTCTGCTTGCTGCTTCTAAAAAGGTGGCTAGTCGGTCTTCCTCGGACGTGTAGACGCGTTTCCAATGAAGGCCGGGGTAGTTGAGATGGAAATGCTTCAGTTCTGCTTCGGTGACCAAGCTAGACGTGGAGAGGGCGTTGAGAACTAGACTTGGAGCGTCAATGTACGCAGGCACTTGAGCCAAAATCCATACCTTCTCTTCTGAACTTAGAGAATTCAGGTCAAACATGTGCATCAGATCGTAGAAGGAGGTATTTGTTCTTCTACACCATCTCACAGTCATCCTGATCAATTCAGCCTCAGAAATGGCGATATCGTCTCTACACAGCAATAGCTGAACGCCGTCAAAGGTATACCCTTCCATATTATTCATGTGATTCCGAGTCATGGATTTTTGCTCTATGATGATTTTCTTAGCTGCTTCGTGAAGCTCGTCCAGAACAAACGGGGGCGCTTCTGCACCTGGTTCCGGCGGTTTCTCAAACTTCCTGAGCTGATCGTCCTTGATGCGATTACCATCAACGCACTGTGAGAAGAGACGATTGAGTTCTTGACACTCGGGGCTCATGGCATTAGTGGCCCTCGCCCACTTTAGATAGAGATTTTTAACACGACCCAGTGAGGCGTTTGTATACTTGGCAAAGTAGAGTAAGCGATCATCATCTGTAATTGGCGAGAATCTCAAGGGTTCACGGACCCCTGGATATTGTGCTGCTTGGGATACCGTCGACGGAATGATTTCTGGGTCCCACGTCACAAAAAAGGTATCGCCATCCAGATCGCCTCCTGACATCATATCCGCCGCTGGTCGCCGTCCTGTTGTAGGGAAGACAATGCAGTCAACCAGATGTGCAAGTTCGGGTCTTTCCACAACATCGAGCTTCTGTAGATCTCCTGGATGCAAGCAAGGATTTCTCGTTACCAGTACTTTCGTACCTTTCAATGCGTAAGGTTGCCCATCCCCGTCCATGGTGACTTTGACGGCACATTGGCCCGGTTTCAGGACGCCCCAAGCATCACAAACTCCAAACAAGAGCCTTGATTTCGGGATTAGTATACGACACTTTTGTTCGTCTCGCTTGTTCAGCATCTTGTCGTATTCCGCATTGATGAGTTTGTTGATTGTTGGCCGTACGGCGTCCAACGAATCGATAATGACCCGTTCGGCAACCTGTGGCATATTTAAGTGGCAGAGAATTCTAAATGCAACTCGTGGGTCTTGATGTGCCTCGGCGAGAAATTTAAAGTGCTCTTCCTGTTTGCGAAGGAGAGTCTGTCGACTTATGCCCAGCGCGTCGAGAAGAACAACCACCTCGTCGTTAAGATGTCCAAACACATACGGCTATAGTTGTATAGGACATTAGGACATTAGTATGCTGATGTATGATGAGATGAAATGACTTTACCTTTGAGTATTCTACGACCGAAAAAGACAAGTCGTCGCCGCCGCTAAATTTCTTCATCGATTTTCTCATCTTGAGCCACGGTCCCCTCTTTGGCAGGGTGGGATCCAACGTCACCACGCCCTTGTATCCACGATATCGTATCTGGAATACAGAAGGCGTGTATCTAATATTGCGAAATGAAATCTTGATGCGTCGCGATAGTTGACTAGCAAGGCCAGGTGCTATCAGCCCACAGCCATCTGTAAATATAAAGTCTCCCACTTCGATATCCGGGATGTCTTCGACCTTTTTCGGATCAACTTGCATTGCTGCGCGAGCAACTGAAAATAGTAGCCCAATTCGCTTTGCCTTTTTGGCTACAGTCTTCATCTTTGTAAAGTCACCTAATGCTTCCACTTTCTGTGTGATCTGCTCTTTAGAAGCTGCGCAGAGATAACAGGTCCGAGACTTGAGTTGACTATTGCTGTGACCGTAGAAGTTGTAATGCACTCCTTGTATAGTAATTCCTGTACGAAGAAGTCTGACTGCATAGTCTGAACATTCTCTGAAAGTCGTTGGTTGTACCACTTTGTCTGTGGCTCCCTCTGACGAAGACGAAGGACTGGCACCTTTAAGAGAGCGAAATTCAGCCAGCGAGATCACTAGATACCGGTCAAGGGGCAGATCTTGAATAGCACGATTCATATCCACAGGCCCATAGCGGAGTTCGAGCCGATGTTGAGAGTTCTTGGTCGAGAGGCTGACCATTTTGATGAGTTTCAACCCATTTGTTGCTTCGGCAGTGGGTAGCCGTGGGACTTGAAATTCCCATTTTTGATCATCTAGTGAGATCCTATCGAGCAGAACATGTTCAAAGGATTTAGGGTTAGACGAGGCTCGGGGAGGCATCTTTGAGTGACTGTATTTAGTTTGCTCGTTTCAGTACTGCGATTGGTGTATAGGTATGGATGGGATGAAGTGGAAATATTTCACCAGTATTCACTTGGGCGATATTGTGCTGCTGGTTCAATTTAAGAAACAGAAATCACTGTACGTGAATGTCAGCATCCCCGAGGGAGGGGAATGTGAATGTGCACGGTTGGTTGCACGGCATTTTTCCGCACTCGCACGAGGCTCTGGTGATACGTAGTACATGTACATATCGAAGGCCTCCCGCATTAGCCCTCGCCGATTACTCTATATATCGTCGTATTCCGCCAATGATGCCCTTGTTCTAGACCTTTCCACGTTTCTCACCCAGACACTTTTCACGGACGCAATTTGTGAGCAAAATGGGAGCTGTCGGCGTACCTCAGCATTTCAAGCCAAAGAACATATACATTGTCGGTGCACAATGTACAGGCAAAACTTCACTCGTCAACGCATTAGAAAGCTCCTTTGTCGATTTATTCAGCACCCCGCCTCCCATTGTTGTTAGAGAGGTCGCTCGCTCAGTGCTTAAGATTCATGGATTTACTGCCAACGATATCACCTCAGATCCTGGCCGTTGTCTGCAGTTACAGGCGCTCATACTGGAAGCTCAATTCAACAGCGAGCGCGATGCCTTGACTAGGAATACCTGGATTATATCAGATCGCTCGGGAATAGATCCCATCATATACGCATCGCGCCATATTGGAAGTGAGGCCGTGGATCTCATGACCTCGTCTAATTGTTGGCAAGAATTGAGAGATCGCATGTCGCAATCATTGGTGTTTGTCTGCGAAACTGTGGAAGATTGGCTTGTAAGCGATGGAGTCAGACTTATGCCACGAGACGTAGAGGACTGGATGGAATATGACAATGAATTTTGTCGTATGCTAGAGAGTGCAGAAATTCCGTACCAGATGATCCCGCGTTCGGTCAAAAGTCTTGAAGATAGATCTTCATTTGTGTGGTCGAGGTGGAAGGAGGCCGCATTGGCTTGAGCTCACAGTGCGCCGAAATGGTGTGAACTTTAGATGTTACTACATAGATGTACGACAGTTGCCAGGCGTATTCAAAATCCAACCTAATAGTACCTACTTCTTCTAAAGCCAGAAATCCCAAGGGACAAACCTAGGCTAAGTGCTGGTTTTATGTTGGCGGATAGGTGAGGGAGATTTATGGGTAACGTATCGAAATAATGATATGGATGGAAGTCACTAGTGGGTAAGGGTTAAATGAATACTCGAATCTTGATTCTGTGTTAACAACTGGCTATCTAAGTTGTTTAAATGAGTGTAAGAAGTGGGTTTGTATATCCATTTGAGGCGAGTGGCCCATTGGACTCATCCCAGTTGTCTGATGAGTCGTATATCTGGATCGATGGATGAATTGACATGTCGTTGTTTGTGTTCAATCGATCTTGATTGCGCAACATTTGTTGAAATTCTGCGTTCCGCTTCCACAGCTAGCCCGTGCTGACAAGTCAGCATCACGTTTTAATTCACTGTAAGAACTACCGCCGTTTGTCATCGATATCATCTCTATTAACGCTCCGACGTTGGAAGATACAATAGACGCAGCGGCAGCAGTGCCTCCCTTGTAAACATGTACTCCGGTGCCCTGATTGAGACTGTTGTATAGGTCATTGACTGCGTCAGCTATCGTGAAGGCTTGCGTGGTAGCCACCACTATGATTTTTGCTGTCCAGATAACTCCATTGTTGACCGAGCTTGTAAACCGAAACTCGCCAGTCCCGACGGGGCCAGGCACGTTGAAGTACGCAAACATCTGATGGTGGAGGTCGACTAGACTGGCGGCATATCCTGCATTCGCCAATGTTCCAGAGCTTATTGCCCAACAATAATAAGCAGTCTCGCCAATGCGATTCAAGGTCCTAGCCTCCAATCCTCTGGCCTCAACAGCTACTGTGTCGTTCAGGTCCACTGGCTTGCAAGACACAAAGCTGAGATGTAGCATCAAACTTGTGATTAAATTATTGAACTTCATTTTGTCGATTTGTCGTCTTATCAGATCGGATAACTTTGACGGGATGTTAGCCTCATGTCTCATATATTGTATATAGTGTGCATGTACATATATGCAGGGTAGATAGAAAACTCACGAATCGGTAGGTTAAGTATATAGTGAAAATTGAGATTTGAGAGAACCGGGTTGAATTGAAATGACAACTTGGTTCAAACTTGGTTGTTCGTTGTTCAACATGGCTTTCTAAACCGGAGAGGGACGCGGTATATATACCTAGTTAGAACAACTGGTCCGGAGAAAATTCTCTATAAATATCTTCGATGGTTCTTTTATATAATAATTCCGCAGTATATTGTTTTCCCGTCAGTTATTTTTAAATCCCTGCATGGACACGGACATCATTATGTCATAGCAATTAAGGGCAGAAACAGCGTTCTGCAGCAACATTATAATGATTACTATTCACTAGGTAATTGAGCGTACCTAGTAGTAAGCTTGTGTTATAAGTAAAATTTGGCGATGAGAATTTGTCTTTCTGGAGGCTTCAGGATAGCTCTCACCTACGTACCGACTGGCAGGATAAGGCAATATCATAAAAGGTATTCAAGATACAGGCACACACACTACTTGGCTTGACTTGTGGCAATTGGAATTGTGCAGCAGAATTTGATAAGCCTTGAGGCGACTAAACCATAATTAAGCCATGGCTAGACATTGGGATCTGGTCAATCATGGTTTTCTTGGTCCGAAGCATCTCGTCGTCTTTGAGAGTACACTTACGAGTACAAAGCTCCCCTCATTCGGGCGCGGGAGTGACCAAGTACACCCACATGTCACGGAGGCGGAAAAACGTCGGCAGCCAGAGCTCCTCCAGCAGATTTGCCCCGCCAATTCAAGCCTCTGAGGAGCCATGCCACTTCGACCAAGGCAAGGCCGACTTCCATGATTTTGCCTGGAGCCAGTCATCCAGCAAAGCCAGCAAGTCTGCGACTCTTGTAAGCCTCTTCGCGCTCCAGGCCTCTGTCGCTTCCTCTCCTCCCTCTCTATCCCTCTCCGTTCCTCTCCCTCTAGTACCCTCTTTTGGCCTCGTCTTCTCGCGGTCTGGCCTAGCCTCTCTTGACCCGGGATTCAGCTCACGATTGTCTTTCTTCTCCAGCACGTCAACGCTGGCTCATGAGCGCTGCTCGCTCCTCGACTACTTAAATCCGCGCTGAAAAGATTCTGTCAGCATCTCGTCTTCTCTGAGCTCCCCAGCTGTCTCTCTCTTTTGCGCCCGAGATGGCCTCGAACGGCACGCAGGAGGTCTTTGCGCCTACGGACGTCTTAGGTGCCGTCATGACGATGCGAAGCGGGGAGCAGGAGGCAAAGAAGAAGGCGCACGAATACTTGGAGGCGTTCCAGAAATCGGTACGTTGCAATCCGCCTGCTCGTCTGGTTGACCAGCTTTCAGCTTGGAGCTTACAGCTTGCTAATCATCACCACCCATCTAATCTATAGAAGGACTCGTGGGGAACAGTAATTGGGATTCTCCAGTCCAAGGCCGAGCCCGAGGCGACACTCTTCGCCGCCATCACACTTCGTGGAAAGGTTGTTCTATTTTCTTGTCATCATGCGTTTGTCCGCAGACTACTAACAACACTAGATCACCTATGATCTCATCACCCAGGTGCCTCCGAACGAGCTGCCCGCACTTCGAAATCAGATTCTGCTCCTTCTGAAGCACTACGCCTCCGGACCGAAACCCATCCGGGTCCAGCTATGCGTGTGTCTGGCCATTCTGGCGATCCAAATGAAGGATTGGAACGATGTGCTCCATTCGGTTGTCCAGTCCCTGAGCGACAGCCCCGAGAGCCATGCTTGTATCCTCGACTTTTTACGAGTCCTTCCCGAGGAGGTGACTGAAGGTCGAAAAATTACCTTGTCTGTACGTGGATTGCGATACTCTATAAAAAATCGGCGCGACGCTTGGCCCTCATCGATTACCCTTTCGGCCGGTCGGTAGTCACCCTCGAAGAATACATCTAATTGTTTGGAAATAGGAAGAAGACCTTGCATTGCGGACGCAGGCATTGCTGGGAGATAATGCAGACCAAGTCGTGCAGCTTCTCATCAATTATTCGCAGTCTTCACGTAAGTTATTCTATCCCCAGGGGCTTTAGCTCCTATGGCCTATCTATAAAAGAAGAAGGAAGATTGACATGAGATTTTCTTTAGCTGCCGCATCCCAAAACCCACTCCTGATGGAATGCATCACATCCTGGCTTCGCGAAGTCCCCGTGGCCACCATCGCCAATTCACCACTTCTGGATGCGATTTTCCATGGGATAGCGTCTGACGGGTGCAGTCAAGAGGCTGCAGAGTGTTTGAGCACGATGCTAAGAGAGACGGGCGACGTCGACGAATCCCAAGATATTATCCAGACCTTGTTCCCTCGAATCATCAGTCTGACGCCGCGCATTGCTACCCTCGTCGAAGAAGAGGATACCGAAGGGCTGAAATCTCTAACCAAAGTTCTAGCAACAGCAGCCGAAAGCTGGGTGGTGGCCATTGCACGACAGCCGACTCAATTCCGGCCCCTCGTTGACGCTGTCCTCGAATGCGCCGCCAGAGACAAGGATCGAGAGGTTATCGAGCACACATTCAACTTTTGGTATGAACTAAAGCAGTATTTGGTGCTGGAAAGATATATTCAAGGTAGACTTGAGCTGGTCGACGTCTTCTCCAAGCTTGTGGATATTCTTCTATTGCATCTGCAGTACCCACGCCCGGAGTCTGGAAGCGAAACGGATCTGTTTGACGGAGACCGCGAGCAAGAAGAGAAATTTCGCGAGTTCCGACACCAGATGGGAGATACGCTCAAGGACTGCTGTGAAGTAATGGGCGTCACCGAGTGCCTCACCAAGGTGCTTCATGCCATCCAGCTGTGGACGCAAAAGTACGCAAGCCAGGCCACCGAGGCAACAGTGCCGCATTGGCAGGAGCTCGAGGCTCCGCTGTTTGCGATGCGTGCCCTCGGCCGCATGGTGGACAAGGAGGAAGATGTTGTTCTCCCTCAGCTGATGCCCCTTTTGGTGCAAATGCCTAGCCACGAGAAGCTTCGCTTTGCCACCATCATGGTGCTTGGACGCTATACGGAGTGGACGGCGGCTCACCCCGAATACTTGGAGCCTCAGTTCAACTACATTGTCAACTCATTCCAGTCCGACTCGCGAGAAATCAACCGCGCGGCGGCGCTATCGCTCAAGTTCTTCTGCACCGACTGCAAGCATCTCCTCAGCGGCCAAGTGCTGCAACTTCAGACGTTCTACGACCAAGTTCTGGATAAGCTCCCGGATCTCAGCAAGGAAGAGGTCACTGAGGGCGTTTCCAATGTCCTCGCTGTTCAGCCTGTTTCCGAGACCTATCGCTTGCTCAAGACTTACTGCGATCCTCTGGTCCAAAGGCTCATGACAAAGGCAAACCATGCGACCACAGACGAGGGTAAACTGGCCGTAGCAGGTAATGACTTGTCCTTGCATCATTTTCTCCCTTCCCCTTTCTCCCACTACTCTTGCGGTCCCGGCTCCTCTGCTAACGTTTTCGAAATGACAGATCACCTACAGCTCATCACCATCTTTGTGCAGAATGTGATGCCACTCATTAACCCTGGAGAGGAGAATCCCGCAGTTAAGTACTGGCAGGAGATCTTCCCTATTCTGTCTACCGTTCTGGACAACTTCCTCACCTTCTCTCCTATCTGCGAGAGAGTATGTAGGTGCTGGAGAAACATGGTCATTTCCTACCGTACTGCGATCGCGCCCATGCTGGCGGACATGGCAAACAAATTGGCTAGCGGCTTCAATGTCTCTAGGGAAGGCTGCTTCCTCTGGGTCACGTCTGCCATTCTGCGAGAGTTCTCCGAGGCACGGGAGCACGTGGATCCATCCATCACCGAAAACATCTACACGTTCTTTGAAGCGCAAATGACGACGTTCCTGAGAGTCATGACCGAGCTACAGCCCAAGGAGCTGCCAGACGTGATTGACGACTTCTTCCGACTGCTTATCGATGCGCTGCTGTACTATCCTCAGAAGCTGGTGCCGTCCCCACTCTTGGTGCCCATCTTCGAGGCCTCCATCTACGCCTTGACGCTGGAGCAGCGGGATCCTCTTTCTTCCACTCTTCACTTCTTGAGGGATCTGCTGTCATACGGTGGCGACAACCCGGCCACCAGTGAGGGGCTGCCGGAAGCAACCGCGGCTGAAATCAGGACTATAGTAAAGAGCCTCCTCGCCAGCCACGGTGAAAACCTGGTAAAGCAGTGCATGGCCGGCATGATGATTACCTTCCCAAGGGACTGCTTCGCGGACGGTAGTGGCGTTTTGCTTAGTCTTTTCGAGCTTTTGCCCGTGGAGACGACGGAATGGGTCTCGCGCACTATTCAGTTACTACCTCAAGGCACTGTATCCCCAGAAGAAGCCAACAGGCTGATGGCTAAAATCAAGGAGCGACTTGCGGTAAACGAGGCCGGTGGTATCCGACATGTGAGGGTGCTACTGCAAGACTTTACCAACACATATCGGCGCCGTAACGTTGCCCCCCGGGACGGCCTCGGACAGCTCGAGGCAACTAGATTCCAATTTGCCGGCTGAAATGAATTCAAGAACGAATAAACAGATATGAAGAGAGAGAATTTGAAATGAAAGAAAATACCATTTGACAGCAATACCAGTAAGGGGTTGAGGAGGGTGAAGCAAATGAGAGAGGTGATGGGCATAGGAGTCGTCCGCCAACACGGATCCGACCCTGGGACAATGTAGGGCGAGGCGACGCAAGCGTGTATGTTTCAGAGAGCACAAAGTTAATGGGGGGGTGCAGGACTGTAAGAGAGGGCTTGGGGGTTGAAATTTGAAGGCGAAGTCAAGGGAGGGCCAAGAAAAGAGAAGAAGAGCATTATTGAAGCAAGGAATCGACAACAATTTAACGATATGGTGATGAACGGGCATTTGGAGCTGAGGACTTATTGGGAGGGAGGAAATCTGGGTTGTTCTACGGGGGAGGCTGACTATGCAAATATCCGAATATTACAGTAGATAGAGACATATATTTTTACCAGAAAGGAGTAGACGAGGAGAGTAGGAATAATACCGAAGATGTAAATTTAGCAACGCTGATGGCGGTCTTGTTGGCTCTTGTATTGGCGTTTGACTCGATATACAACGTTGGAATATTGATATGTATTCTAATTATATAGGTATGCTGAGTAACCGACAAGGTGCTTACACACAACCTGAATATATATCTATTTCCGTCAAGGAGCAACTACTAAGCTATTCAATACCTAGGCAACAATGAAAGAGATACGAGGGATTTAATGGCTACAAGATGGCACAAAGGACGCGGAAAGTACCGACAAATGATATGGAATCATTCACATGCAAGTTTATAGTCGGACTTTCTCTTGTATCTGCAGCTCGGAAATATTTCTCTGTGCGTAAGACCTAAACCAGAACAAGCGGGAGTGCCTCAAAGTTGCTTAACAAAACTCAATTCTAGCACTTTTTAACAAGTGACCAGATCGGGCATCCTGGATGAAGCTTAGTCTTTGCCTAATTGAGGGACTAGAGCCCTGGCGCTGCATGAGTCAGAAGACGGACAGCAGAAAGGCGGGCGCCCGTTAAACTGGGAGGCTAAAAGAAGAACGAAGTCTGGAGTGGGAGTGGGTTCAAGTTTGTTAGTTGAGCTTTTAGTTATAACGGATTACGAGTCGAGAGAGTGTGTGGGGGTTGTGACAGAGATTGGGATCTGGGGTGTGAGTTTTGGGCTGTTAGTTACGCCGGGGAGTCATTTTTTAGTTAGTTGTTCTGTATGTGTATGTAAGACACACCGAACTTGTTCTTTTTTCTCTTTCTTTCATTCTTTTTTGTTTTCATATAAATCTTTACTTGTTCAATTAGTTTTATTAATTGAGTGAAATAGAACAAAGATAAATACAAAGAAAGAAAGAAGGTGCTTTTGAAACCCTTTCACATCCGCCAGTTAACACACACATTGACAAAAGAGCAAAGGAAGACAGAACGGAAGAGACACAGACAGCATGTCGCCCCAAGAATTCATCAACTCGCCCAAATACGGCTCAGCCACTCTCATCCCCTTTGATCCCAACAGCGAGGCCCAGTGCAAGCGGCTGTACGAACAGCGCCTGGCGTGTACGTGGGACTACGACTTGATTGAGGAGTGGAGGGCCAAAGTGCGCGAGGGGACAAAGTTTATGTATTGGATTGTGAGTGTAATCGTGTGAGATTAGGGGATGAGAGTGAAGGGGATTTGAAGAGCTGACAACGAGCGGTAACAGACAATTGATGATGAGTTACCAGAGAAAAACGAGTATCTGGCTAAGCACATTGAACGATTTCCCAAAGTAAGTCAGACAAGAGAGAGAAAAGAAGGTCGGAAAATGCTTACCTTGTTATGCAGGAAAAAGAAGCCATCGTCGACACAGCAGAAACTCTGGGCAAGTCGTCGAGAACACCAACATTAGTCTCCTTCATCCCCATCGGCCATATTGCTCTTGAATTGTACCCGGAACGCCAGGAGCAGTATTCCCTGCCCGATTCCACGGTCTGGATCAAGTCTCTGTACATTTCATGGTAAGTTGTCAAGACTCTTACTCCTTTGCTCTCTCATCTCATCTTATCACCACTACTCATTCCCCATCTCACACTCAATTCTCATCACCACCACCAGGGCCATCCAAGCCGGCGGCTTCGGCCGCTCCGCAATGCACCAACTCGAGCGCCTCGCCGCCCTCCCCCCTCTCAACGCAACCGTCATGGCCCTCGACACCACAACGAAAAAGTTCCAGACCACCCCCGAGAGCATCGCCATCTTCAACAAGATCCGCGGCTCAGAGGTCGCTAGCGCAGACTTCCGCTCCAACGAGGAGTGGTACACGCGCCAGGGGTACGACATCATTTGTTATGTTGATGATTTGTACAAGTGGGTGGACCAGGAGACGGGGATTGCGATTTCGGTGCCGTCGGTGTTTATGAAGAAGCAGCTTGTTTGAACGCCTGATGGAGGATTTGGTTTCTGTTGTTTCAAAGGGGGCGTTTTTAGATGGCGTAGATGCAATGGTTACAGTAGATTTACGGTGAATACAATGGAAGTGTTGTTTGTTAATTACCGCCTTTGAGGTTCGAAATTTGAGCAACTGTCTTGTTCTTGTTCTCTTGTCAACTCACAACCACTTGTTTCGCCTGATTGAACAAACACGTTTCGATGTTGTTGTGAAAATAAAAGATTCTTTCGTAGGCAGCTACTATTTTGTTCTAAATAAAGAAGTTTCTTTGTATTCATAATCCCTACCATTCAGTGTCTTCCCGTCTTCCTTTGTTTCTTCAGAATAGTCTGAAACTTGGCAGCCCTTTTCTCCTTTATTCTTCTCTTATCTGAACCTCTCTTCCAATTGTTCCTTTCGTAGGCTTCGCCCCAATCTGCAGCCATCCGTACTCTTGTAATTGTTCTTGTACAGACTCTTTTTCTCTCTAGCTACTCCTACAAGGCAGACAAAGCCGTTTCATTACCGCCTTTTGATTTAGTGACACAGCTTCTGAACACTAAATCATCTGGTCAACAAGATGTGTCCAAGATGTTGTTACACTCGTGAATATGATCAGAGACGACTTAAGGTCTCTATATAATTAGCATATATGCCCTTGGTCTATGAAACCATCTTTGTAGAAAATGCTTTACATTCAACTCAATATTAGCCACCAATTAGCATCGTAACCTAGAGTACAGTCTCCAAAGTTCGATATCATGGCCAGTCCCGCAGATAGAATCAAGAACAAGGGTCTTGAAATGACCCTTACAGGCGACCCAACGTCCACAAAAAGGAGAAACCGCGATACTTATGAACAAGACGATGACGGCAATCCCAATAATGATCCCAACGCTAACGGTCCACCGGCGAAGAAAATTAAACAATGCTGCAAATTCTGCTTATTGGATACCAAAGGCAGGAAAATGGCCCAAGTAAGGGCATGCAATTACGAAACACTTGCGAACGGGGACATTCTCGAGTGTCAAAACTGCGCCGACTACCGCTCGGAACATCCAGACATAGAAATCAAGTGTGAACCTCATGAGCTTCTGCGCAATAAAAAGGTCTGGCGCCGGTACGGCATAAAACATCCTTCGACTTATCCGGCGCAGCCCTGCGACCAGTGCATCACAAGCGGCAAATCAAACCAATGCAACGTCGATTCCATTCTCAACTACGGCTGTACAGCAACAAAGGCCTGCCGAGAGGGCCGCTGTACAATCAACGGCCACAGGTTGGAGGCAGCGCCCAGTTCTGTCATTTCCCCCAATGGCCCTTGGACACGCAGAGAATGCCAATATTGTGAGCATATGACGACGAATGGCAGGATCACCATCGGATGCACTTGGCTCAGGGATCGGGCGAATCAAAAGAAATCCTGCTGGAACTGTCAATCCCGCAACCTGGCGTGCTTCAACGGCAGATGCCTCATCGAGGAGCCTCAAAACTTGACCCTCCCCAGCGTGTGGAATGTCTCCGCCACACACGAATTTGGATTTGTTGACTGTAGGAAAGACGGTACAGCCCGTCGAACCTGCAAGAGATGTCTCGAGGACAAACACGGTCACTGCCATGCTGATGCTGGGTCTTATCGTTATGCGTGTACTCGTTGTGCTGAGCTCGGCATCGACTGTGTCGATAGTGGCAATGACACGTATTATCCCATCTTCGACCTTGCCAGAGTTGGCATCGGTTTACATTTGCCCTTTATCCAGTGTTCGTGCTGCATACGGAACGGGAGAAACTGCGATTTACAGCGCCCGTGTGATTCATGCGTCGAGCACGGCGACCAGTGCGATGAGTGGAAGGACGAAACAACCAAGTATTGTATAAAGGGTCGACTGAACCCGCCTCCTGGGCCTCTCTATTATCTCGCGCTGGGATATGGTGCCAACGGTGTCAATGATGTCAAAGATGGATCTGCCGTAGAGCACTGGGTAGGTCCGTTGACAAGCATCTACGGCATGATCCCCGGGGGGGCGAATAGGCAAATCGTCGCCTCATTCGCCGCTGATTTAAGAGGAAAATTGCTTCCATACGGAAAGCCTCCTCACGGTGATGTCGCTCAGAACGGCGTCATGTTTGGACCAGCGAGCGCGATAACCAAGGAAAACATTGTGGCATGGATCGAATCCAAGTTTCCTCAGCATCACCCGATCAACGAGTATCTGGGATACGCAGACTGTATCAAAGCGGCAAAGTCCTTTGTGCAGGATCTTCGCAGCGGAAAGCCTCGTCTCCGCGCCGAGCAATTCCTGAGCAACAAACCGAGGAGCTTCACACACGGCCCTGATTGCGGAGAGCAATGTTGCGTCGATGTTGCTGGCAATGTCGCTGCCCGTAATCTTGCTGTTTCTGCCATCGTCAGCCCTGTCCCTATGTCAGCTCAGGTTCCGATTCCTTTCTTGAATGATGATGCCATGGCTTTCTTACCAATGCCAATGGATATTGATGGCAACGACACCATCAATGCAACGGGTTACATCTATGGAAATCAAAATGAGAATGAAAATGAAAATGCCATGAGCCAGGGAGCAGGAGCACTCCGATTTCTCAATTCCCAGTGGCACAACCCGCAGTTTGACTTTACCATTGCAGCTCCTTCCGACCAGCAGCTGCCAGTTGTCAGGTTCAGCCCAGATTTGCCAGCCGACATGGATCTTGATTTCGGTCTGAATCTCTATCCCAGCCCCTGCGTGCCAGCTGCCAGACTCTACCCGCCTCAGGTTTCTTCTAGCAATTTCCATGCAGACCTCGATTCATATCTCAACTTCTCCTCGAATCACTTTCCCGTTGGTGAACCTGATATACGCACCGATATCGATCTCAGCTTGCTGGCGGGTTTGGAAATCAATCCACCGGAGGTTCTCGTCGACGAGGAAGATAGAGAAGCCAATATCGATCCCAGACTGCGTACGGAATTTGTCGACTTCAATCCGCTTCCATTTAATAATCTTAACACAGATCCCAGGATAGATCCCGAACAAACAAGGAGAGATATTGCCTTATGCATGACTATTCTAGGCGACGTAACCAACTCGACGCCTCTACTCCTTGAAGACGTTCCTCAGCTTGATGAGACTGCACCAGTAGATGACGAGCCAGTTTGACCAAATGGAGCAGAACCCTAAGAAAGCCTCGTTTGGCATCGCTTCAGACAAGCTCAACGGGGAAAGCAGCGGTTTCAATAATGTCCTAAACGACATACCGCGACGTGTCAGGCACGTTGCACCAAGCACTCCTAACAAATGCCTAGAACTACGAGACGCTCAGTTCTGCGAGCACAAAGTCGCGGCAGACTCCATCTGCCAAAGCGGCTCGCACGGAAAAGAAGACCGCGTCCACGTCTGCGACCACTGCAGCAAAGAGAGCGCCCTCGAGCTGGTCAGCATCGGAAGCTCGTTCGACTTGGCCGCGATCGAGAACATGCGCGCGTACCTCTGCAACCACTGCGCCGAGAAAGTCAGCAAAGACGTCCGCCCCGTGCTGCGAAACAGGCTCACCAGCGACCTCAAGGTCTGGGGCAAATGCCAGGATTTCCCCCTTGCGAGTCGTATTCCCGTCCCCTTCAACAAGGACGGCGGCACCATCACTTTCATGGGCGACGCTCAGAAGATCACTGGATGCCTATGCGGAACGAAACTTCTCTATCGACGCCTTTGTTATAGCCATCGCCTCAAGTATGGGGACGAGGTCGTGAAACAGGCTCAGGAGATGCAAGACTGGTGCCAGCAAAAATACGGCGCCAAAACCTGTTTTGTTTGTCTCAAGGGAAGCCAGCCTCGTGTAGTCGCCTTTAAGGGACGGCAGTGGGCTGCCAACCAGGCCAAATGCACTGCCTGGCAGTGTCTTGTCTGCGGTGACTTGGTCCTGAATCAACCAACTATGAGCATCTTCGGACCGCAAGGGCCCAAAGCCATAGTTTCAATACCTCGGGTAATTATTAACGGTGTATATGGGAGCCAGGATGGAGAAGAGCAAGAAACTGAGTATGGTGTACAGGAAATATCTAGCGAGGAGTTGATGGGAGAAGAAGCGCTGCGGTCATACGCAACTGGAGGCCAATTATCTTTCGGGGAGCCATCGCCATCTGTAACGTATTGGGACGAAGAATCAAATGGGATCCAAGAAGGAATGCTATATGAGCAAACTCGCAATCAGGGCATGGAGTTATTCGAAGAGCAAGCTGAAGCAAAGCACGGAGGTCGATATGGGGGACAAATTGCGCGGGGAGATGGAGAACAAGCTCGAGAACAAGCTCAAGAACGGGATACATCCGAGTCCAACGAAGAGGCCTCTTGGGGGGGATCTTGGACTCTTGTTCACCGCCCAATCTAGCTGTTTTTGTCGTTACTGGGTGCGTCTCGTTGACATCAAGAGGTCAAGAACTGGTAGACGCGGTGTTGAATACTTGCTTTATTTTTCCCTTTCACATAACCCAGAAGGAGGGTTTTGTTAGACCATGTACGAGTAGTCTATTGTCATTAACAATTAACAAGATTTGAAAGACAAATATTGAGCGTATTCTCTGTGAAAGTGTATATGCAACTCACCATTGAAGTCGGAAGTCTACTGTCGGTGCCCAGTACGGAGTAGTGCCGATTTCAACTACCTATACACGATTAAACTTCCAACATGTGTTAGCAACCCGATCACAATTACAAGGGTATGATGTACACACTCAAACGACCTGTTTCAGCACCTGAAATCCTCCGTAGCTTGTACCCGGCCGCGTTTTTGCCGTCTCACCATTCAACGTAAGTCTATTTTACTCGCACTAGACAACATAAGGTATTTTTGAAGCCAACCGAGTCACCGATGCCACTTAACTTGAGACAAAAAATTACAAGTTGCTTTTTATTGGACTTATCAAGGAAGAGAGAAAGGGAGAGAAGAGGAGTAAAGGAAAAAAGAAAAAGAAAGAAGTTGAAATCGAAACAGGAAAAAGATAAAAAATGAAGTGAAACAAGAAAAAGAAAGAGAAAAGTGACAGAATGTTCTGAGGAAAGAAGCAAAGAAAAGAAAAGATAAAGAAGAAAAAGCAAAAACAATCAGAGGTGAGCAAAGAATCGAAAGGCCCAAAAGGCACCCGAGTAGAATTGATTGGTCCTAGATACAAAAAGGACGATAGAATCTTGAAGCGAATCCTCATTACCATGCAAGTTAACAGTCAATAAGTAGAAAAAAATGAAATTACACGTGTGAAATAATGGGATATAAGAGAAGAACGTATGACCCGTAGTTTCAGAGTCTGAGAAAACCATCCTCGCAAAGCCCAAGAGGGGAATTAATGGCCATGCCCCCCCCCC